>OY856409.1:1868346892-1869546892 GCA_963693085.1 Alisma plantago-aquatica | reverse complement strand
TTTAGCTTTCTCTCTTGTTTATAAAATGTGTGCTTATTATTCCCCATGAATTATGGAACATGAAATCCAATTCTTTAGGGAATATAGCAACTTTCAATGTAAAGCCAAGAGTTTGTTTATGAAACTCATTGATTGAGTTTTGCATAATTACTAAGTTTTATATTTATTTCTCCCCCTTTGTCATTTCAAAAAGATATCCGTTTAAGAATAAAAACTCCCCCTTAATTAGATGTTTCATCAAATTCAATGAAAAAGATGTCCATTAAGAGCCAAAATGATGTAAGTAAAAGTTATTTTTAAGAAGCACAAATATCAAAGAAAACATCTTCCAAAGGAGTGATAAGCAGTTTCTTCCTAATTTTGTTAAATTGGTCTAGTGGAAGCGGTTTTGTAAAAATATCAGTCAATTGATCTTCCGTATCAACATGATGAAGAGAAACATGATTTTTAGAAATATGATCCCTTAAAAAGTGATGACAGATTTCAATATGTTTAGCTCTGCTGTGTAAGATAGGATTATGTGCTAAGTTTATAGCGCTTGTGTTATCACAAAAAATAGGTGTAGATGAAAGAGTAAAACCATAATCGTTTAATACTTGTTGCATATAAAGCACTTGTGCACAACAAGATCCGGCTGCCATATATTCAGCTTCAGTGGTAGAAAGGGAAACCGTGTTTTGTTTCTTGCTAAACCAAGATACTAAAGCTCTCCCTAACAAGAAACAGCCACCACTAGTGCTCTTGTGATCAAGTCGACAACCAGCATAATCAGCATCAATATCAGCTTTAAAATCCAAGGATTGTCCTTTTGGATACCATAAACCAAAACATGTAGTGTCGGCTAAGTATCGAAGAATTCGTTTAACTGCTTGAAAATGAGAGTGCATAGGTTGTGATTGAAATCGAGCACAAAGAACAACAGAAAACATGATGTCCGGTCGAGAAGTAGTTAAGTAAAGCAAACTACCAATCATCGCTCTATATAAGGAATCATCAATTGGTTCCCCATTTTCATCCTTATCAATCATGGCTCTATATTGTTGTTGATGATCGTCAATGGAGGAGTAGCCGCCCTTCCTTTCTTGCTAGCAACTTTCTTCTTTCCACGTGTAGAGGATGAAGCCATTACTTTGCTTTAAGTTGGAGAAGAAGCAAGAAAGTCTTGGGGATGAAGAAGCTAAAGGATTGCACAAGAATGCACTAGAGAGGGGCTATGGAAGAAAGAATATGAGAGTGTGTAACAATGACCCGTTTTTGGTCATTTTTATAGCAATCCAGTGACCAGGTCGGTCGACAATTTGTCGACCGATCGACCGCAACGGTCATATCCCAAACGCGCCACTCGGCCCCCCAACGGTCGACTGATGGGTTGCAACGGTCATAAACCGGTCGGATTGCAACGGTTATATCCCAACGGTCAATTCTCGGTCGAGAAATTGTCGACCGACATCCGCTCGGTCGAATAATTTTCGACCGGAAGTGTGTTCGATGTAATTTTTATCTGAGGTCTGTCGGTCGAAAGAGATAGGCTGACCGAGATATTTTCGGTCGAAGAATTCGTCGACCGACAGACTTTCTGTGAATGAATTTTAAGCTTATTTTCAATGTAAATGATAGACTGAATTTGTAGAGCATATACATATTTTCTAAGGGAGTAATATTGTGATTATTATTACCAATATTTGGACAATTTTGTGATCATACATTAATTGTTCTTTTGATCACAATATATAGAAAATGATATTTAAATAAGTATTGTGCCAAACTTATTTTAGGTCAACTTTGACTACGACCATAGCGCCCCTTGGTCAAATTTTATTTCAACCGAGAGGCAAATTTGCAGATTTCCAGATTGAACATTCATATATCTGCATGTAATTTGATTTGATATCGATTTGAAAAAAAATATTCGCCCTTGATTTTTCTAGAAAATTTATATGGACTTTGTTGTAGATATCAAATTCTATTTCTTAAAAAAAATGAAAACATAATTAATTTCTCAAGTTTTTTTTAAAATAACATTGTGCTCCTACAAGCATTAAAGTTCTAAGAAACTAATTATAATGCATACAATTATCATTCTCTATTCGTGCTAACATAGCATCTTCTTTGAAAGTATATCTATGATGTAATGACAGAACAATAACAACATATAATGATAATTCCAGGAAATACAATGATTGTGATCATTTAAGCTAGATGTCATGATTTCTAGTGAATAAATCAGGAAATGCTTTAGGAAAATCATGTGAAACAGTAATTTCTTTTATTGAGCCAAGCATAATTTTCAGTTTTAACTTATTAAAAAAAATAATCTCATTTATATTTCAAACATGGTCTTCAACTTGTTTTACATGTAACATCAGTTATTAACAATGAAAAGATCAATTGAAAAAACATTCAGCAGATTTTATTGCAGACTGGAGATATTGCCCTGCTCGGTCGATAGTTTCTCGACCGACAAGGTTTCTGGAATGTTTTCAGAACTGTTAATTGCTTCCAAGTAAAAAAAAAGTTATGCAAGTTAGAGCTCGATTGTTGAGACATGACATTTGTATATCAAGAATCAGTTTAGGTCAAATCTCAACTTTATTCCGTTCATTTAGTTTAAAGGTTTTGGAACCCAAACTAACTCGACATTCTTTTTCTTATAAGGACATGAAAAAGAATAATGACCAAGGCGCAAGCAGTAATGACAACATATAGAATCAACCTCATATCTTTTTCTATGATTTTGGTCTAGGTTGTTCTTGGGTATATATGTATTTGTGCCTTTAGGTACATACATAGATTGACTCTTTGGCACTTGTGTTGTTCTCCAACTAGGCTTTTGATAAGATTTTCCTTTAGGCTTGTAACCTAGTCCTCTCCTTCCAATTTGATGGTAAGAATTATCTAAAATTTTATCAAGTGTATCATTGTTATTCAACCTACTAACTTTTTGTTGCAACTTAACAATCTCATCCATTCTTTTATTTATGTCTAACTTTTCTTGATCTAGATTAGATAACAAGGAATCTCTTTCTTTCACAATAGTATCATAATCTAGATGTGTACATAGAACAGGTTGTTTTTGAAGATCATTTACTTGAGTTTGCAAATTTGACTTTTCTAGAGAAAGAAGATTACAATTTGCTTCTACAGATTTTAGCTTAATATCATGATCTTCAATAACCTTTTTGAGATCTTCATTTTCAGATGTAAGAGCAAGAAGCTTAGCATGTAACTCATCATTTGCTATATTAGATTTCTTTAATTTCTTCTTGCACTCAATATATTTATTGTGTGTCTCTTCAAGAGTAGCAACTAGTTCTTCTTTAGATAAATAAAAAAGGCTTACCTCTTCTTCTTCTTATTCTTCTTCACTTATTGTAGCAATAAGACATTCTTTATGCGTATCTTCCTTCTTTGACCTCCACGGGCAACCAAGTGTTGTGTGGCTTGTTCCTAAGCACCAACTGCAACTTGTTGAAGATTTTTCCATATTTTTCTTTTGTTTGCGGTTGTAGACACCACCACCCTTCATACTTCAAGACTCGATTAGAGCTCCTTGAAGCCTGCTCTGATACCAATTCTGTAGTTGCTGTCAGAGTCCATCTCGGTCGAGAAATGGTCGACCGAGACACCTACTCGGTCGAACTTTTGTCGACCGACAGGCTCTCTGAATCAAGTGTTTTGCAACGTTTATCTCCAACTACCAACTACCTTTTCAGATGTGTCTAACGGCTACTTGGGTCTTTCTCGGTCGAGAAGATTGTCGACCGAGAGTGTCTCGGTCGAGGAGTTAGTCGACCGAGATTGACCCTGTTTCAATTTTTCAATTAAAGCACTAAGTGTGAGTGTGCATACTTATTTGAAGGGGATGACCTATCTAAATGTGATGTTTAGCTAGGGAGAATCTATCGCTTGTTTTACATGAAATCTAAGTACTTGTACATTATATATTTGTACAAGTTTTTACAAAGCGATTACATTTCATGAAAATATAAATATGTAAGCATATGGATTTCCCTAATTGCTTTGTCATCCACCTTATTCCTGCAACACTCAAGTAGCACATTAGATTAACAAGAATGAAATGTTTGTCATTATCAAAACAAAGGGATTTACAGATGTCTATTTAGCCAACAGTTATTATGATGAAGTTTGTAATCCTTTGTTTTAATTACATGTGGTTTAATCCAAATTGAATGAAACATACTAAAACTAGACTTTGATGGATATCAATGAAACTAGAAGTATTGTATGTCAAGTGAGTTAAAAATGATTGGTTCCAGTAATTTAATGATCATGACATGAGAGAAGTTTGAAAAACCACTAGAGGGGGGTGAATAGGGTTTTATGATTATTTTAAAGTAATTTAACTCAAACAACCACAATTGAAATAATAAGAAGGAGACAAGGTGTTTAGAGTGGTTCCAACCTTAGCAAATACTAAGGCAGTCAATCCACTACTCAGTTGCTTACCCAACCGGGATTTTGAAAGTATTAAATTTTATTACCTCTCAAGGAATTTACATAAAATTACAATACTTTCTACACCCTTTGGACAACCTTCACCTTGAAGTAGTTGCACCAACCTTGAAGCAGCCTTCTTGAAGTAACTTCAAGCTCCCCCTTGAAGTAGCCTTCCTCTTGAAGTAGCTTCCTGTTGCAATAGCCTTCTAGAAGTAGTCCAAAGACCTCCTTATTCACCAAGAAGATCAAACCCTCTCCAATCCGCAGCCTCCAACCCTAGGAGTAGCAAGGAGAGTACAAGCAATAAGAAAGAACAAGAAAGGAAATGGAAATTACAATTACCACTTTGAAGCACAAGGCTTGATTTGCCTATATCAAGCGTATAGATCTCCTAACCAATGAATATTGAAGTGTAGGTTTAGTGGATAGGAGATGCCAGCCTATAGGACACGAATTTGGAGCAAGGAAAAGAATAGCCAATGCTAGTGTTGCTCAATTGCTCAAAACAGATTTCCAATTGCAAGTGGAAGATCAAGTATTGCACAAGTGTGTGTTGGGGTGTCCTAAGGCATGTCCTGTTTATAGGAATGACCTACAAGTGCTTAAGTACGTTCTAGACACTTTCTAGGGGGTTCTAAGTGCTTAACTAGACGTTAGGTACACATTAGTTGCTTTAGCAATGGCTAGTTAATTAACTCTGAAAATTTCTGACAGAACACATCTCGGTCGAAGAATTGTCGACCGAGAGTCCTTCTCGGTCCAGGACTTGTCGACCGAGGGACTGTCTGGAGCAAGTGTATGCAAAGTTCATCTCCAACTACCAACTACCTTGTCTGTTGTGTCTAACGGCTACCTAGGTCTTTCTCAGTCGAGGAGTTTCTCAACTGAGAGTGTCTCGGTTGAGAATATTGTCGACCGAGATTGACCCTATTTCAATGTTTTAAACTAAGTACTAAGTTTGTGTATGAGTGTGCAGTTGTGACACTATTGAAGGGGATGACCTATCTAAGTGTTTTGATTGGCTAAGCAAGATCTAACGCTTGATTTACATGATGTCTAAGTACTTGTACATTATATATTTGTAGAAGTTTTACAATTGATTACATTCATGAAATTAAAGCAATTTAGCATATAGTTCTTCCAAATATTTGTCATCCACTTTATTCCTGCGACACTCAAGTAGCATGTTAGATCGTCAAGAATGAAATGTTTGTCATTATCAAAATAAAGGGATTTAAATGATGTCCATTTAGCCAACAATCTTCCCCTTTTTGAAGATGACAAACATTTCCAAAATATAAATCAACTAGTCTTTAAAATGAGTTGAGTTTCATACCTGAGATTTACTTTGTGAATTTCTTCTCTTATTTATGAAATGTGTGCTTATAATTCCCAAAGAAGTATGGAACATAGAATCCAATCCTTTAGGGAATATAGAAACTTTTAATGTAAAGCCAAGGGATTATGAAACTCATTGATTGAGTTTTTCAAAGTTACCATTTTAAGATTTACATTTCTTTCTCCCCCTTTGTCATTTCAAAAAGATATCCGTGAAAAATAGAAAAACTCCCCCTTAATTTGATATCCCCCATAAAAAGATAGCCATCAAATCTTTCGAAAAAGATGTCCATTTGAAAGCCAAAAATAACACGATTAAAACCATTTTTAAGAGGCACAAATATCAAAGAAAACATCTTCTAAGGGAGTGATGAGTAGTTGCTTCCTTATTTTGTTAAATTGGTCTAGTGGAAGCAGTTTTATGAAAATATCAGCCAATTGATCTTCCGTATCAACATGATGAAGGGATACATGATTCTTAGAGATATGATCCCGTAAAAAGTGATGACGGATTTCAATATGTTTAGCACGGCTGTGTAGAATGGGATTATGTGCTAAGTTTATAGCGCTTGTGTTGTCACAAAAGATACGTGTAGATGAAAAAGTAAAGCCATAATCGTGTAACACTTGTTGCATATAGAGCACTTGAGCACAACAAGATTCGGCTGCCATATATTCAGCTTCAGTTGTAGAGAGGGCAACCGTATTTTGTTTCTTGCTAAACCAAGATACTAAGGCTCTTCCTAACAAGAAACAACTACCACTAGTGCTCTTGCGATCAAGTCGACAACCAACGTAGTCGGCATCAGTATAAGCTTTAAAATCCAAGGATTGTCCTTTAGGATACCATAAACCATAACATGTAGTGCCGGCTAAGTATCGAAAAATCCGTTTGACGGCTTGAAAGTGAGAATGCATAGGTTGTGATTGAAATCGAGCACAAAGACCAATTGAAAACATGATGTCCGGTCTAGAAGTGGTTAAGTAAAGCAAACTACCAATCATGGCTCTATATAAGGAATCATCAATAGGTTCCCGATTTTCATCCTTATCAATTTTAGTAGAGGTAGCCATTGGAGTGGTAGCATGTTTGCACTGGTCCATCCCAAAACCTTTTAAGAGTTCATTTGTGTACTTTTCTTGGCTTATAAAAATCCTGGCAGGCATTTGTTTAATTTGAAAACCAAGAAAGAAAGTTAGTTCACCCATGAGGCTCATTTCAAATTCTTGTTGCATAATATTACTGAATTGTTTGCATAATGATTCATTTGAAGCACCAAAGATAATGTCATCAACATATATTTGACCAACTAGAAAATCAGATGCATATGTTTTGAAAAATAAAGTAGAATCTGAATTTCCAATAGAAAAACCATTATCAAATAAATAGTTCTTGAGCCTTTCATACCAATTTCTAGGTGCTTGTTTCAAACCATAAAGTGTTCTCTTAAGTTTGTATACATAGTCACCTTTTTCCGGTATTTCAAAACCTGGTGGTTGGGCAACATATACTTCTTCTTGGATTATTCCATTGAGAAATGCACTTTTTACATCTATTTGAAAAAGTTTGATGTTTTTGTGTGCAGCTATAGCTAGTAACATTCTAATTGCTTCATGTCTTGCTACTGGTGCATATGTTTCATCAAAGTATATCCCTTCTTGTTGATTATATCCTTGTGCTACTAGCCTAGCTTTATTTCTTACCACTTCTCCTTCTTCATTTAATTTATTTCTAAAAACCCATTTAGTTCCAATAATGGTTTTATCTTGTGGTTTAGGAACTAAGTCACATACGTCATTTTTAGTGAATTGGTTTAATTCTTCTTGCATTGCCATTATCCAATAGTCATTTTTTAGAGCTTCAATTACCTTTTTAGGTTCAATTATAGAGACAAATGCCATATTTGCAACATCTTTAAAAGAAGAATGAGTTTTGACTTTATCATTTGGATTTCCAATGATTAATTCTTGAGGATGATCCTTAATGAGTCTAGGAACATGTTGTGTTTCAACTTGGTGATCACTAGTAGTGTTTTTGTCATTATCATTAGGTATTGATAAATTTTCTGATTGATAAGTAAGATCAATTACTTCAAGGTTTTCAGATTGTGGCTCTTCATGAAAAGAGATGTGAATTGATTCCTCAACTTTAATAGAAATAGTGTTGTAAACTCTAAATGCTTTGCTAGAAGTAGAATATCCTAAGGAAAAAGCTTTATGTGATTTAGAGTCAAACTTGTCTGTATCCTCTTTTGTGTTTAGAATGTAGCATGTTGATCCGAAAGTATGAAAATAGTCAACCCTAGGTTTCTTATTATATATGATTTCATATGGTGTTTTCTTCAAATAGGAATGAATAGTAACTCTATTTAACACATAGCAAGCTGTGTTTAACGCTTCAGCCCAAAATGTTTTAGATGTATTATGTTCGAGCATCATAGTCCTAGCCATTTCTTGTAGTGATCGATTTTTCCTTTCAACTATACCATTTTGTTGTGGAGTGTGTGGAGTAGAAAAATTGTTAGTGTAACCTTGAGATGTGCAAAATTCTTCAAATAAATGGTTCTCAAATTATCCACCATGATCACTCCTAATTGTACATATTTTGTTTTGTAATAGATTTTCAATCTTAGAACAAAATTTTATAAAAACTTGAATAGTGTCATATTTTTTTTTGCAAGGAAGTGTACCCATGTATATCTACTATAATCATCAACAATAACAAAACAATATCTTTTGCCACCAATAGATTGTGTCCGCATAGGTCCAAATAAATCCATATGAATGAGTTCTAGGGATCTACAGGTGCTAAGTACATTTTTGAGTTTAAAAGAGGTTTTAGTTTGTTTGCCCAAGGTACATGGTTCACAATTTTTAGTTTGATCAAAAGATAAATTAGGCAAACCACGAACAAGATCATATTTAACTAGCTTTTTAATAACATGTGAACTAGCATGACCCAATTTTCTATGCCATAGTTGTAGAGAATTTTCATTTGCAAGTAAGAATTTTCCAACTACATATTGCATAGAGTTAGGTCTAAGAATATAAAGATTTCCAACTCTTTTTCCTTCATAAAAAACATTTGTAGTATTTTCTATTAGTAATTTGCAACAATTTTTGTTGAATAAAACATCATATCCACTATCACATAATTGACTAACACTTATTAGATTATGGTGCAAGCCATCAACAAGTAAAACATTCTTTATTTCAAGATTTGTACCAATATTACCTATTCCAACAATTTTACCTTTACCATTATCTCCAAAAGTGACTGTTCCACTTATCTTTTCCTCAAAAGTTTGAAATGCATCCTTGTTTCCAGTCATGTGTTTGGAACATCCACTGTCGACCACCCAATCCTGCATTAAAATGTAGGTTTTGGTACCCATGTGATGGTCTGTTATGGTTAGGTACATTTAATTTCAAACAGAACATGTTTTAACAAAGAAATCTGATCAGAACTTCATTCGGTCGACAAAAGTTCGACCGACATGTGTCTCGGTCGACCAATTTGTCGATCGAGAAAGTTGTTGTTTCACAGATTAAACTGAATAGAAGCAGAAGTCTGTTCGATCGACTATTTTTTTATCAATTTTAGCTTCGATCGATCAGTTTTCTACCGAAATAGTTTCTGTTTTACTAAGATATTTGCTGCAGATTTCGGTTTGTCACATGCACTCGCTCGGTCGAAGTTGTTCTCGACTGAGAGTATCTCAGTCGAAGTATTTGTCGACCGAATATATTTCTATTTCAGTAATTTATCAGTTCTAAAATTTTCACAATACATGAGACTATTTGTTTAGTTGAGATAGGTTATTATGATTTTCAAGAATAAGCACTAGATCATATCTCAACTAAATTATATTCAATTCTTCTAAGTTTGAGTTTTGGGAACCCAAACTAACTCAGAATCCTTCTTCTGATAAGGGCATGAAAAAGAGTAATGTCCAAGACGTAGACAAAAATGACAAGAAATAGAGTCAATTTCATTTCTCTTTCTAGGAATTGTGTTCTTAGGTACAAACATAATCTTAGTCTTGGATGCTTTAGCTCTTTTGGGTTGATATAGTTTTCTTTTTTGATCATATCCTAATCCTCTTCTTCCATTGTTACTAGAGGAAATTTTTAGAATATTATCAAGAATTTCATTTCCCCTTAAGCCATTTAATTCTTTTTGTAGCTTAGCAATCTCATCCATCTTTTTATTTATATCTATCCTTGCTTGTTCTAAATCAGATAATAGAGAGTTTCTTTCTTTAACAACATTATCATAGTCTATGTGATTACATAGAATAGGTTGAGTCTGAAAATTGTTTAGTTTAGCAAGTAAATCAACCTTTTCTTGGGAAAGAATATCATGATTCATTTCTAAATTAAGTAGCTTTATATTGCAGTCACCTAAAGATGATTTCAAAGTCAAATTTTCACAAGCAATATTGTTCTTTTCAGCGGAAAGATCATTTAATTTGGAATATAGATCTTCATTTGTTTTGGTGGTCTTCTTTAGTTTCTTTTTACAGTCAACATACTTGTCATGAGTTTCTTGTAGACTAGCAATTAAATCTTCTTTTGGTAAATCAAGAAGGCTTACCTCTTGGGAATCGTCATCATCTTCTTTTACCATGAGACATTCCACCTTCTCTTCTCCTCTTTCACTATCGCTTGACTCATCCCACACAGCTTTATAAGCTTTTTCTCCCTTCTTTTTGTGTGAGCTTTTCTTTCCTTTCTTTGCTTTAGGACATTCATTTTTGAGATGTCCTTTCTTTCCACATTCAAAACACCTAGGAGGGGAAGAAGAAGAACTAGCAATTTTGTTAGATCTAAATCTTCTATATTTCTTACCATTAACAATTAGGGCTTCTTCTCCTTCTTCTTCACTTGTTTCATCACTTTCTTGGGTGATGATCTTTGAAGCTTTTAGAGACACATCCTTCTTTCTTCCTTGTTGCAGTTCATGCTCTCGTCGTTCCTCTTCCTCCAAGGTTGCCTCATGTGCTTCTAGGTTGCCAATGAGTTGCTCCATCCTTAGTCGGGTGAGGTCATTTGCTTCTTCAATGACAATCACTTTGGGCTTGTACTTGGGAGGAAGGGATCTAAGAATCTTTGACACCTGGTCTTCCTCACTAATCACTTTGCCTAAAGCATTCAAACCATTCACAACAGAAGAAAATTTTGCATACATTTCACTAATAGATTCATTTTGATCCATACGGAATTGTTCAAATTTCTATTTAAGCATTCTGATTTTAGAATTCTTTACTTGAATAGTTCCTTAATATGTTATAGAAAGTCTACACCATATTTCATAAGTCGTTTCACAATTTGATATTCTATTAAACTCACCAAATGAAATTGAGCAATAAAGTATACTTACAGCTTTTTCATGCATTTGGGCAGACTTTACCGTATTGACATACCAATTTGCATACTCCGTAAGAGGAAGTTCATAAGGAGTTGATACTATTCTCCATAAGTCCCAACTAATTCCTTGGAAGTAAAATTGCATCCTCCTCTTCCAGTAAGTGTAGTTAGTTCCATCACAAGCTGGAGGTCTAGCCACGAGTGTTCCTTCCAAGTTGAGGTTGTTGAGCAACCCGTCACCCATTCTTCAAGACTTTGTTAGAGTTCCTTGAAGACCTGCTCTGATATCAATTGAAAAACCACTAGAGGGGGGGGGGGTGAATAGGGTTTTATGATTATTTTAAAGTAATTTAACTCAAACAACCACAATTGAAATAATAAGAAGGAGACAAGGTGTTTAGAGTGGTTCCAACCTTAGGAAATACTAAGGTAGTCAATCCACTACCCGGTTGCTTACCCAACCGGGATTTTGAAAGTATTAAATTTTATTACCTCTCAAGGAATTTACATAAAATTACAATACTTTCTACACCCTTTGGACAGCCTTCACCTTGAAGTAGTTGCACCAACCTTGAAGCAGCCTTCTTGAAGTAACTTCAAGCTCCCCCTTGAAGTAGCCTTCCTCTTGAAGTAGCTTCTCGTTGCAACAACCTTCTAGAAGTAGTCCAAAGACCTCCTTCTTCACCAAGAAGATCAAACCCTCTCCAATCCGCAGCCTCCAACCCTAGGAGTAGCAAGGAGAGTACAAGCAATAAGAAAGAACAAGAAAGGAAATGGAAATTACAATTACCACTTTGAAGCACAAGGCTTGATTTTCCTATATCAAGCGTATAGATCTCCTAACCAATGAATATTGAAGTGTAGGTTTAGTGGATAGGAGATACTAGCCTATAGGACATGAACTTGGAGCAAGGAAAAGAATAGCCAATGCTAGTGTTGCTCAATTTCTCAAAACAGATTGCCAATTGCAAGTGTAAGCTCCAGTATTGCACAAGTGTGTGTTGGGGTGTCCTAAGGCATGTCCTATTTATAGGAATGACCTACAAGTTCTTAAGGACGTTCTAAACACTTTCTAGGGGGTTCTAAGGGCTTAACTAGGTGTTAGGTACACATTAGTTGCTTTAGCAGTGGCTAGTTAATTAACTCTGAAAATTTCTGACAGAACACATCTCGGTCGAAGAATTGTCGACCGAGAGTCCTTCTCGGTCGAGGACTTTTCGACCGAGGGACTATCTAGAGCAAGTCTATGCAACGTTCATCTCCAACTGCCAACTACCTTGTCTGTTGTGTCTAACGGCTACTTGGGTCTTTCTCAGTCAAGGAGTTTGTCGACCGAGAGTGTCTCGGTTGAGAATATTGTCGACCGAGATTGACCCTGTTTCAATGTTTTAAACTAAGTTTGTGTATGAGTGTGCAGTTGTGACACTATTGAAGGGGATGACCTATCTAAGTGTTGTGATTGGCTAAGGAAGATCTAACGCTTGATTTACATGATGTCTAAGTACTTGTACATTATATATTTGTACAAGTTTTATAATTGATTACATTCATGAAATTAAAGCAATTTAGCATATAGATCTTCCAAATATTTGTCATCCACTTTATTCCTACGACACTCAAGTAGCATGTTAGATCGACAAGAATGAAATGTTTTTCATTATCAAAACAAAGGGGTTTAAATGATGTCCATTTAGCCAACAAAGTTGAGATTAATGAATTTGAACTTGAAGGAAAAAGATGAGAATTAGTAGACAAATTAAAGAAACAAACTCTAACCCTAAAATATTGAGCTAGATGGTGCTAATGAATAACAATCTAAAATGAGGGATTAAGGAATGTACATAATTGTAGTTTAATTTAATTAAAAGATGAGGTCCAAGCATTTGAATTGAATTACAAGAATGTGTTCTTGTATGGTGATTGTTTGATAGAATACTTGTACTATGAGAATCAACTATTTTGAGGGAATTCAAACGATAATCAACATGTGTTGATTAGTAACCCCATATGAAGAATGTGAAATAAAAGAAGAAGAGAACTAAGTCTTTTATGCATCCATATGCATGAAATTTATTGGCATCTATTCAGATTGGATCGAACTAGCATATGTCATATGATAAATCTATTCTGAGTATAAGGAATGATACATGATATCTATATGCTTTTACTATTGCTAGTTCTAATGCCTCTGCTAATATTTGTTCAAAATTATGATATACAATGAACTGATAAGATTTATGTTGAAATTGAATTTAATATGCACTCCTTACATTGAGAAACCCTGATAAGTGTAAATGTTGCATAATGAGATTATGTCTAGGGCTGAAAGCCCACTGATGATGATAAAACCTTGATGGGGTAAAGGTTGTACAATAAGATTATGTCTCGGGCTGAAAGCCCACTGTTGGTGATTGCTATGAGATCAAGTAGAAGATAGAAATAATCATATGTGTTGCAATATATAGATTTATTGTGCTTCTTGCTTTGATCATTGTCCATATTGATAAACTTGATCTGTTTTATGTTATTCTAGTTACGCGAGAATACACAGATATGATATATGATGTTTTGAATTCTTTTTAAGATGAGTAAAAGAGATTAATAATAAATGAAATGACGGAACATCTAGTTAAGTGCCTTGAACACCATGAGTTTCCCCCGAGGACCACACTGGGGAAACAAAATGGATCTCCTTGTAGTAATTGATGAATTATGAGAAGGATTTCTGAAGTGTGGATCGAGACCTTAAAGGTTAGACCACCAATATTTAGGACAGAGTCATCTAGAGTGGCTCTGGCCCTAAATCCTTGTTGGGAAAGTCTTTGTCTAGAATAGACACTGTTGAAATGAAATATGTGAAATGTGAAAAATATGTGAAATACTTTGATATGTGATATACTATTTTGTTGGTTCCTATCTCGTGTACCCAAGATGAGGATGTGAGCCTCTTTAAGCAACCTTGAGGTGGTCAGGGTCTGTTTTTGATATCTTAGGGTGGTCGGCTAAACCCTAATATAGTTACAGTGAGTCGTTGACATGAGAATCAGGCGTGGCGACTTATACTTGGTGAGGTACAAGCCAAGTAGTTTCAGGGAAAATGAATAAAATATGATAATCTGTGTAGAACATGATTTGAATGGTTGTTACATTCCTTGTACATCTACTTGATGATTTGTCATTGTTGATTATGCTTCTTGTTGTAGAAAGTAATCATATTGCTATGGACATTTTCATATTATGATTTGTCATGCTGACAAGTTATAAATGATGGGATTTATATCAATTCTAAATATGAGATGGATCGCCTGCTATTTGATAGCATTGCTTAGTAGATATGTATTATGTGTACTTCAGCTTCAGGATTGCAGGATGTGTTCCTAGTTCGGCTGGTGGAGTGTCACAAATATAATGATATAGTCATGTATTGATTCAAAATGCTAAGAACTTGACTTATTACTCATGCAGTAGGATTCTTAATCTGAACTAAGAAGTATATGTTGATTTGTTCATAGACATGTTTTAAGAGATGTTTCAAATTTATAATTGGTTTAAGTGATTACCTTATCTGTTGGATTAGATTACCATTGTAAGCTAGATTTGACTCATGATAGAACTATCTGCTAGACTTTTCAATATCTACATGTTTATGTTAAGTTTATTATACTTAATCTGATGTTGATGCATGTACCTAGCTTGAGTGGGAGGTATCCACTCACTGGGGCTCTATATGAGTCTCATGAGGTTGTTTCAAATGTTTTTAGTTATAATACTATCCAGCGGAGAGGTTGTGACAAAGAAGATATAAATAGCATAATCTAGATAGATGAAAATGGCCTTGTACTCTCTCTTTCCCGGGATGGGTTGTAGATTAAGTTTGTTCATCAATGTACATGTATCTGATGTAAACTGAACCACATATGAGAACAAGATTTGATTCTGGATTCAATGGAGTTGAATATGATTTGTGATATCTGAATGTGATGTCCTTGATGTGACATTGATTTATGAGTTTGTGAACAAAGAAAAAGGAAAAATTTATTTGTGTTTTTCGTATATCGTTTATTCGCCTTTGTCGAGAATTCATTGTTTTATTTCATAATATGGGTTTAGGTTTTGGGATTATCCTTAATGATTGGTATTTATACTGATCAAAAGAGTGGTTTCCGACAGTGAGTGCTTCCTGACATTCATCTCGATGAGAGAGAGACCAAGGAGAGAACACCCAAAAGGCATTGGGCAGTGGCACTAGACAGAGAGGGGAGAAGAAAGGAGGTGGTTGGGGCAGCTAGGGTTCATAAAACAAGGGGGAAAATGTGCCAAGGAGTCAGTGGAGAAGTTTTATAGGCGAGAGGAGTGGTAATTTTTCCTCTAGAGGCTGGAATAAGTGACACCCAAATTTGGGAGTAGTTGGTCTCTGGTGTGGTTCACGCTGATGAATAGTATGAAGGTCGAAGATTACATTTAGACTGTTGGGTGAGGGGTCGAATCCAAGGCTATCCAATCCAAGTATTTCTATTCACAACTCAAGAAAGGGTGGCACGTGATTGGCTAGAGGAAAGGAAAATGGATTTCTTAAAAGCAAGAAAAATAAAGAAGAGGAACTGGGTGGGCCACATGCCCTTACTGCTCGGCTTTGGGCCCATTCAGGCGGCCCAAAACCTATTAAGCATAAAATCAAGTTACAAAAAGGGTTAAAATAAGAGAAATTCAAATAGGTTTATCTCTCTCATACAAGATCAGATTTGGATAAAATTAGGTGTGTTGGAAAGTTAATTGAATTCTCTACAATGTGGGATACATTTCAAGATAGTTCATTTAAGTGGTTCAATTTTTGTTGAAAGTAAGTGATGCCTATAAAGCATGGTGCATCACTCAAATTAGAGTCACCATTAGGTGCAAAGTGTCATTTAATCAAATCCAACTCATCAATTGAGAATAAAGTGATTCAAGTAATCATGGAGTGGGTGAGGGAGGTTGTTGAATATAATATAGCATTTAAGGAGTCAAGTTGTTCATTAATTGAAAGAGAGAGAGATCAAGATTATCACATCCTCCCCACCTTAAAAGAAATTTTGTCCCCAAAATTAGATCAAGTCATCAATCGAGATTTATTTTTCCATAGTCAATGTCAAAAGCATCACACTATCCCATAAGGTATCATCACCACTTACTAAAACAACCTCATTCCCAAGACAAGATTTTGAGCATCAAAGTTAGCACCTAGTCACATGAATCATCAAATAGAAAAAGATCATCACACGAGTCACATATTTGAAGGGATCATCTTGTAGATCACCAGTATGGAGAGATCACATTTTAAGTCAATTGAAAAGAGTTTGAGAGTTAGGCATGACTTTTATTCCCAAAATTTAGGGTTTTGTCTTCTACATTGGCCTAGGTGGGGTCCATGATGGAGATTTCATATTTCAACAATTCAAGACCAATAATCATGTTTCAACATCATGATTTTCATGCTCGAAATCAAGGGAAGGTCCCACCTAATCCTCAAGGAGCTCATCGTTGAGTCATAAATCGAGAGAATCAACATAGACATAATTTCAATTTTGAGATTTGGGGAACACAAAGGTCATTAGACATATATCGAGGGTGACCTCAAGATCCAAATGGGGTGATCATGGGGGATCAAATCAAACCAAGATCAATAATCACGAGTCAAGATTTCATTACGCAATATTGAGAGTTGAGTTCTGACATGAAAGTCATTGATCCAAACATCTCAGAACTATGGTTTATATTCCTAATTAGACCTTAGGGGTGATCATTCATCTGTATACAACAACCGAGCCACATTTTGAGCAACATTTCAAGCATCAATCAACATTTGATGGTATGAACTTCGATTTCATTTTCATTGTATTCATGGTTGATGCATGATATAGGCCTAGGTTTTTCTAGGAAGTCAACCACAAGATATAGTCAATAATATCATATTTTCAAGATAGTCATTATATCGAAATTCAAGATCGAGTATCAAAGACTTCATGGAAATGACCTATTAGAGACTTAGGTCAAGAAATCAAAATCGTGTGTAAGGGGTTACCTTTCCAAAATATAAATAATTAACAAGGTGAAGATTTAAACATAGTCATAATAGAGATGTTACTGAGGTTAGGGAAGTCATAAGTCAACGACTACCCTAATCGAACACATTATCCTTCATTAGTCACGAACCATCGAGAATATCTTAATGGGTCGAGTATCAACTATCAAATCATACATCATAAGACCGTGAGTCAAACATCAATATTATTATTAGGAAATCACATTTCAAGATTTTGTGAGTTTAAAGTCATAATTACATTCGCTTCCTTTCAGGATCAAAGTAAGTGTAGTTTTTGGAAATTGAGAAGTCAAATTGAGAACTCAAGGGTTCGAGCATAATAAGGCTAGAGTAATATTCATGTCCATCATGTTTTTTCAAAATTGAGCTTACAAAGAGGCATACAAGTCAATTGGGAAATACCTCTTGTATTCAAGTCATCATATCATGGTCTGGGGGTCCAAAGTCGTGGTCATACCAGAGTATGTAGCATGATGCATATCAATCAAGTGATTTTTTCTTATCTATGTTTAAGGTTTGATCAAAATAGGGACAACATAAGTATAGTCAATAGGGACCTCATCAAACATGAGGTATAAAACACGAGTTTCACCTTATTTCACCATATCAATAATTTACCTCAAACATAGAAAGCATTTATGTCCAAACAGATAACATTGAGTCTTCATAAAATTTGCACATGAGTACAAAAATTTCAAGAGTATTTTATTACATCAAATAGTTTTTCCAATTTAAAGTCTGACCATTGCATTAACATCTTATTCAAATTTCAAGATTTCAAGTGAATTTTAATTTTCCCGTACATAAGCTCCCCAAAATTGAGATTTCATGTGATTAATAGTCATGAGAGAAGAATCACATTAGGAGATAAGAAACTACCTAATCATCATCTACTTGGGTGGCTTAGATGGTCCTTAAAGAAAAGATGAGTTGTTGGAAAACTCTCTAAGCTTGGGGTAAGGAATTTACTCCTTGGGTTGTTCAGATGTGTTATGCCTTAAATGTTACAACCCCAGTTTTGGGTTCATTTGGTGGGAAATGTGATTTCTTATATTAAAGATATTTGAACAAATAAAGATATGATTTGTTTTGAATAAATGTATTTCATTTACAATAGCCTTGATGATTGTGTTGTGGGCTTTATTGACTATTGGGCCCAATAACAAGGAAATTCAATTAATAAATGAATAACTGAGTTTTTGAGAAAAAAGAGATTTGGAAACCTCTAGAAGGCAAAAGAATGTAATACAAAGGTGGATTTCATGCCTCTTGGGTTTCTTGGGTCCCAAGGAGTCCAAAGTTGCAAATAAAATACAATAAGAAAAGAAAAGATCAATTAAATATTTCTTTATTAAGAAAGAAATTGAAAACAATGATAAAATGTGGAAAGAAGTATAATTGGGTTATCCTTGATAGAATTTCGTATCCCAAGGATTCCTAATGTTAAAAGGAATACCAATGACGAAAATAAAAGAGAAATAAAGAGAAATCCTCAAAAGGAGATATTTTAATAAGAAATAAACAAGATAATGTGAAATAGTGGATATATATGCATCCAGAAGGACAATGAGTATTCCTTAAAAAGGAATTTCGAAATATTATAATTTTTTGGGGTCCAAGGAGCCCCAATAAAGGAAAAGAAAGAGAAAATACCAATATAGCAAAATAAGATGATAATGTGATGCATAATGAATGAATTTCATGGTATTATTAAAAGGGAGATATTTTCTACTAAAAGAGAATATAATTTCATGCGAATAAATCAAAAGGAAAGTATAAAGAAGATAAAGGACGAAATTTTTGAAATTCTAATATTTAAAGAAAAAGGAATTTTAAAACGATAAAAAAGAGAGAGAATGTTTCTTCTCATGGAAGGAATTGGTTTCATATTTGGAAAAGGACTCTTTGAGTCGTGAATAAGCCAACCTAGGGCTTCATTTCCCACCCCTATATAAAGGGGTAGAGCCCAGGGTCGAGTTGGAGAAGAATCCCACACACTCCTCTCTTTCTTTCTTCTTTCTTTCTTCATCTTCTTTGGCAAAACCCTAACAATAGGGGTAATGTGACCCCGGGGCAATAGGGGGCCCTGAACTAGAGTTCGGTGGAAGCAAGATGCTCCCACGATGTCAGGAGGAACGCAACTATCAACCTTGTACCCTATCTCGTCCGCGTGTTGCAGAGCTAGAAAGCTCGAACTGGCTATCATGGCCATAGCCCAGTAGATCACTCTCCTACGTGGGGGCACGGAGGAGCTAGGGGGAACCACCCTGGTGGTCATCAAGGTCCAAGGAGCAGCGGTCTGGCCGCATTCCATCCCTAACCTAACGGTAGCAGAGGCGCAGCCACGAGGAAGGAGATGAGCATGACTATGGAAGAGTTTGCCCTCTTGAGTTATAGAGAGCCCAGGAGATGCGTAGGGGTATAAAAGACATTTCGAAATGTCTTCAAGCTAATCTGTCAACATGCATGCAACAAGTGACGTGGCGCGCTCAGATTGGCCCAAAGTTAGTGAATTTTGCTAAATTCGTATCTCCTTAATAGTAGCTCGGATGAATACACATAAAATATGAAAATTGCTCAGAAAAACGAGAGGAATCTAATAAAAATATATTTAGAAGCTAATTCCTCTTGAAATTTAAAAAGTAGTGTAAGTTATCAACTTTGATGAATTAAAGATTAAGAAACCCTATTTTGAGATGATTAATATATTTAGTAGGGTTTAATGGATGATTAAAGATGGTATTAACATGTTCATGAAAAAAGGAACTTTAGGAACAAAAAGGATGAAATTTGCACATAATTGGTTTAATTGGAATTTCATGTGCATGAATATACTTTAATGGGCCTTGAAACCCTAATATTGGTAAATGCAACTATTAATGGTTTTAATTATTCAAAATTGTGAATAAAGCTAAGATATAATGACTCTAAGCTATTTCAAGCATTAAAGTTCCTAATTTGTGGATAAATGCCCTTAATGTAGTAATTAGGGTTTTCTAATGAATAAAAGGTAGAATTAATGACAAATAGAGTTCATATGTAAATTAGATCATAATGAACTATGAAATGATGATAAAGGAGCACGATGATCATGTCATGGATTAAAAGGATAAAAATGGTAGCTTTAGTGTAAAAGAGGGTTAATGGACTTAATTGATGATTAATTGTGCTATTTCTGAAATTAAGGTTATATGTTGTTAAAAGGAAACCTTAATAACTTTCGTGAAGGATAGATGAGAAATTAGGGTTTAAAAGAGTAAAATGAAGTAAAAACCCTAATTGCAAAGTAAACCCTAAAAGAAGTAGAAATCCTAAAAAGGAATAGAAACCTTAAGTAGCAAGATGGTTTGAATAGATTTTGATAAAAAAAGGAATTGGATGTGATTTCAGGATTCTTGTACTTGCTTGATTGGATTTCCCTTCTTGGTTGATTCTATCTCAAATCTGCCTGACAGGTATGTGGTTATGCTTATGAATATCTTGAATTCGTTTTTCGAGGTTTTCCAAAGTTTTCCTCGATGACTTGAATTAAATTGTTGGATTAATTTAATTCATGCAAAATATAATGTGGATATGACTATCACTTAAGATATGTGCCTACTAGCTCAGATCCTAGTCCCCCCTGTGGCTTAATAGTTTTTCATAGTATATGGCTACCAATGGGGTAGGACCATCAAGTCACCTTGAGTCAGGGATTGGGCTACCTATGGGTAGTGCCATGCGACTCAACCCTGGATATTTATCTACCTGTTAGGTAGGATCATGCGGGGTTTAATGGGGATCTACCATGAGGAAGGTAGCATCCAGGTCCACTACAGGTACATCGCAGAGATAGGGGATAGGTAAGGATTGAGTAGTAGTGCTTAAGACGTAACCTTGGCTATTAAATGATAATTGGTTGATTACATTGTTATCATAGTTGCACGATAATTGTTTTCCCCACATACCAGCTTTATGCTGACTGACATTTTGTTGGTCGGCGTTTTAGGTACAAATGAAAAGAACAAACAGTAAAGTGGCATATGTGGAATTAAATGAGGATTAACGATCAAGGAGGATTAGTTAGAATATTCTCTCATATGGATAGAAGTTTAGTAATCCAAGTTTTTTTAAGGTATGCAAAAAGTTTTAATTTATACCAGATTTCAATATAGTTGGGAGAATTTGATAATTGTTATTGATTATTTGTCGAACCTTTGATCCTATTAATTGGGATAATGGCTCTGACTTTCTGGTCTCCCTTAATATGGGGTTACCAGGAGGCGGGGTTGTTACATTTGGTATCAGAGCCTAGGTTCCTCATTTAATCTGTAATAATTATTAAATTTTACAAACTGTAATGACACCGCCTCCCGGTAACCCCCAATTAAGGGAGACCAGAAGGTCAGAGCCATTATCCCAATTAACAAGATCAAAGGTTTGACAAATAATCAATAACAATTATTAAATTCTACCAACTATACTGAAATATGGTAAAAATAAAAACTTTGCATACCTTTTGAAAACTGGGATTTCTAAACTTCTATCCACTTTAATAATTATTAAATTTTACAAATTATGTAGAACCCAAGGGAGTTATTAGAGGATTTTCTGAAAGATAGAGGTGTCTAGAAACGGATCACGTCTGGGGGCTGGCAATATTTTCCTCTGCACCGCTAGTCGGAATATGAGGACTCCCAGATTGGTGTGACTGCCTGGCCAATGTCTCAGGATTTGACTCGAAATAAGATACCTTTAGGACTCTCTCATCTTGTTCATCCCTTCTGAACTCAAATGTTTTTAAGGACCTTAAGGATTAGGGTTTTCTCTCTTTTCCTCACCCTCTTGAGGTATGGGTAAGGTTGATAAGGTTTAAGGAATCCTCCACCAAATTAATAAAAAGCATGTAAATGAGATGTCATGGACATAAGCTTAATAGATTAAGCGTAAAAGAATAGATACATGCTTAGGTCATATGACATAAGTTTTCATGCCCTCAGGAGAGACCCGAGGTTG
Organism: Alisma plantago-aquatica; assembly: GCA_963693085.1. Lineage (NCBI taxonomy): Eukaryota > Viridiplantae > Streptophyta > Magnoliopsida > Alismatales > Alismataceae > Alisma > Alisma plantago-aquatica. Next base: position 1,869,524,649 of record OY856409.1, on the reverse strand, counting down.
GACCTTCTTGTCAGGAGGATAAGTAAAGAGAGTTAGTCTTAGAGGTAGAGATTTCCATAATAAGTAGACACCTGGCACAACCTCTAAGGATGATGTTAACCCTAACCCTAAGTGAAGGTTAGAGAGGGAGATGACATGATGAGTTAGATGCCATGGTAAACCAGACGTTTGGATAGACATGCCTTGGATGCCATATGAGCCATGAGAGGTTGGATGACCATGTACCTTTGGCGACCCAACCCTGGGAGGGGTCGTGCGTGTTAGAGTGAAGGATAGCTCCTTCATTGATGAGGTTAGAGAAGAACCTATGGAAACCAATGAGCTTATATGAGCATAGCATAGTAGGCACCCAGAATACGTCGGTAGTACTGACAGTAGGCTGAAACCCTGACCAAGATAGTATGAGAGTTATCTTATGAGATAAGCATTAAGGACTATGGGTAATCTCGAGCAAACATAAGTTTGAGCATAGACTTCACCCAGGTAGGAGTATGCTTGTGAGATTGATCCATCTTCATCGAGAGAGGACCCCTAATAGTGAGTTTGGTTGTAGGATTAGCTCTAGAGAGAGAGCGGGACCAAGCAAGAAGGTTGGAAGCTTAGACTCCAGGATATGAGGAATAGTGGGAGTTGAGGATGATGTGACCTATGTGGATGGTTGTGGTTGCCTCATGATTGATCCTTGGAGGTTGGAGACATATTGGTTGCCATGAGAGGAACCAAACCCTAGAGAGAGGATGAGTCTGCCGGTACCTTTGTACCTTTGGTAAAGATGAGAGGAAGAGTTCCTTAGAGGTTTATTAACAAGTTGTGAGGCCTTGTACCTTGTTGTTTGTCCTTAAGAAGGGCTCAACTCTGAAGTGTTGCTCAAGTAGAAGAATCATAAGAAGTACATGACATGCCTTGGACATGTTTGATTCGTGGTTAAGAGCATGAGCATGCAGTTGGTCATCAGAAAAGTGAATCTAGGGTTCCTAGGCCTAAGAGGGGAAGTGGTGTACCAAATGCTCATGATGAGATTTGAGTTTCCTTGGATGCGAGCATGGTACTGCACATGGTTAGAGGAAAGGGAAACCCCTTAAGTTAAGGTGTGTTTAACGAACCCCTCACAGCTAAGTTGGTGACATGGGAAGGTATGACCTTGATCTAGTGTTGAGGAAAGAGAACAAGTATGACCTAGCATGGTTTAGTAGGTGGTCTGCTTATGCCTTAGTAGTTGCTGGGTTAAGCATGCTCATGTGTATGTAAACCCTAAGGATGGTTGTGACCTTTTTGTCAAGGGATGAATTTTCCTCCCATCCTGGGAGAGGGACCCTTTTTTAGGGTGTATACCAGTTTTGTTGGTTTAAGGTAACCTAAAGAGGTCTGATAGGATCTTGAGAAGCTAAGTGAAAAGTGCATGGTATGAGGATGAACCTGTAGACCCATAGATAACCATCTCTAAGTGCATGTGGATGTGTTGCCATAGAGGCAACTGGTATGGAGCCTAACCAAGGTAGGCAGGTTGCCATGACCCCTATGAAAGGATGAAGGTCATCCCATGAATGCAGAGAGAGAGATGATGAAGGCTTGGGTAAGGTTCTAAGTTGGACATGTACTATAATAGAATCCTTAAGTCTATCCTAGGGTCAGGTAGGGATAAGACCGATGGAAGTAGGAGTTGCCTAATTCCCTAGTTGTACATGACCATAGGGTCAGGAGGTAACAGCTATCATTGTCTCAGGGCCATGGGTTAGGGGATTGATCACCTTCATGAACTCATGGGACCCAAAGGGCAGATGAGTAGGGAACTCTCTGGATGCACGAGGGAAGAAGGATGACCCCAAAAGTGCTGGCACCCTATAGATATAGAGGAGATGACCAAGGATTGTGTTTGGGCCCAAGTAACTTTGAGACCAGTTTTCCATGGAAGTAACTTTGATATGAAGATGTTTGGCTAGGAGGCTAGAGGAGGTTGATAGGATAACCCCCAGTTGGAAAAATAGATAAGTTTGGCTAACACTCAGATGTAACAATAACGGTTGATTAAGTTAATGGTTGTTTGGTTAGCCAGCTTAGTCCCTGATGCAAAGAAAGGATGGTAGTAGAACCTCAGATGCACTTCTCTGAAAAGGAAGGTGATGAAACCCCGATTAGAGTGGTTTAGGTTTTCTGAGGAATCAATCTTAAGGAATCATGACAATACAGAAGCACATGATTTAAGGTTAGAATATACCATGGTACTATCAAGATAATAAGTGATAGTAGTACTTTAGATGCTTAAGATGAAGTTGCATGGGGTAAGTTTCCATGCAAGCTAGGAGGTGAAGGATGAACACCAGTAACCTAGTGTATCGAAATAGAGGATAAAAGAGTCCCTGAGAAGGAATGGGAGTTCATCACTATGGATGTTGTGATAAGTCTCCCCTAGACCAAGGAAGGTCAAGAAGGCAATATGGGTTATGGTAGATCGCCTTACCTAGATGATATGTGAAAGAAGGAGTGTTGTCAAGGTACAAATCTGGTTGAACTACATATGACAAGGGATGGTTCAACTACACCATAATGTGAGTTCAAAAGTTCTTGAGTATAACCTAAAGGTTCACTTCCATGAGGTGGAAGTAGGTACATGAAGAACTTGATGTTAGTATAGTTTATCACCCCTAACTAAAGATTAGTATGATCCAGACTAGAGGGTCTGATGAGAGCATATGTGCTCATTCAGGGTGATACATAGAGACAGTTTTTGTCCTTTATAAGATGTGATGATAACCACCATACTCAATATCGGGATGTAAAGAATCTCTACAAGGGAAGTTGTGTCGGTCACCACTTCATTAAGATGATGTTGGTGAATGGACCTCGCAAAGGTCAGAAAAGGACCAAAGTGTGTCTAGATGAAGTCTCTTTGATCATGCAATGTCTGAAAGGATCCTAGGGACGACATGAGTCGTAAGATGATGAAAAGTAGACTGACATGCAGTTCACTGTGAGGGAATATGTGATGTGAAAATCTGACCCCTCTGAGATATAACTGAGAAAGCTGAGTCCCCAATACATGGGTCCATTCGAGATGGATTGGTGGAGAAGGTTAAGTTTGCCTTACCCCTCAGGATAATGTGATGTGTGATGAGTTTCATGTGTCCAATTTAGAGAACTATGTGAGGTACCCGGACCATGTGCAGAGCAATGAACCTAGTGAGCCCCAAGGGAGGCTGAAATGACCTGAGTCACCTATGAGGACATTTATAGATGCCAAGGTGAAAGAACTTAGAAAAAGGAATATGTGATGATAAAGTTTCTTTGGAAGCGCCATGGATAGGGCAAAGACACATAGGGGCCAATGATGGACATGTAAAAGCCGTATCCTGAATTTTTTGTTTGTTTGCTTGATGGAATTTTGAGGACAAAATTCCTATAAGAGGGGAAGGATGTTACAACCCCAATTTTTGAGTTCATATGGTTGAAAATGCAATTTCCCCAATAAATGTATGATTATGGGAATTGTATGAATTATATGTATTGAATGGATTTACTTGAAATATTTTCCTTGCATGTGATTTCATGGATCATAATATGTTAATGAGTCTAATATGATTAAAAGAAATCAAACAATGCATTATTAAGAAGGAATTTGAGATAATGAGGAAAATATAAGAAATATGTGAAAATATGAATTAAAGTTCAAAGGGGGATTATTTAGAATAGACTCCATGTCGATAGAAGTAGATATCTAAGTTTTTAAAGAAGGTATGAAAAGTTTAACTTTATTACAGCCTTTCAGTTTAGTTTGGTAGAATTTGATAATCATTATTGATTATTTGTTGAACCTTTAATCCAGAAATTGGGATAACGGCTCTGACCTCTTAGTCTCCCTTAATTGGGGGTTACTGGGAGGCAGGTTTGTTACACAAACTTTGTAGAACCCAAGGGAGTTATTAGAGGATTTTCTGAAAGACAGAGGTGTCTAGAAAAGGATCACGCCCAGGGGCTGGCAAGATTTTCCTCCGCACCGCTAGTCGGAATATGAGGAATCCCTGATCCGTGTGACTGCCTGGCCAAAGTCTCAGGATTTGACTCAAAATAAGATACATTTAGGACTCTCTCATCTTGTTCATCCCTTCTCAACTCAAATGTTGTTAAGGACCTTAAGGATTAGGGTTTTCTCTCTTCTCTTCACCCTCTTCAGGTATGGGTAAGGTTGATAAGGTTTAAGGAATCCTCCACCAAATTAATGAAAAGCATGTAAATAAGATGTCATGGACATTAGCTTAATAGATTAAGCGTAAAAGAATAATAACATGCTTAGGTCGTATGACATAAGTTGTCATGCCCTCAAGAGAGACCTGAGGCTAGACCTTCTTGTCAGGAGAATAAGTAAAGAAAGTTAGTCTTGGAGGTAGAGATCTCCATTACAAGTAGAGACCTTGCACATCCTCTGAGGATGATGTTAACCCTAACCCTAAGTAAATGTTAGAGAGAAAGATGACATGATGAGTTAGATGGACATGCCTTGGATGCCATATGAGCCATGAGAGGTTGGATGACCTAGTGCCATTGGCGACCTAACCCTGGGAAGGGTCGTGCATGTTAGAGTGAAGGATAGCTCCTTCTTTGATGAGGTTAGAGAAGAACCTATGGAAACCCCATGAGCTCATATGAGCATGGCATAGTAGACACCCATAGTACATCAGTAGTGTAAAATCCTGGCCAAGGGAGTATGAGGGATAGCTTATGAGATAAGCATAAAGATAATCATGAGCGAACATAAGTTTGAATATAGGCTTCACCATGTAGAGGTGTGCTTGTGAGCTTGATCCATCTTCATGAAGAGAGGACCTCTAGTAGTTAGGTTGTTTGTAGGGTTAGCTCTAGAGAGAGAGAGAGCAGGACCCCAAGCAAGAAGGTTGGAAGCCTAGACTCTGAGATATGAGGAACAGTGGGGAGTTGAGGACGATGCGACTTAAGTGGATGATAGTGGTTGCCTCATGCTTGATCCCTAGAGGTTGATGATATCTTGGTTTCCATGAGGGGAACTAAACCCTAGAGAGAGGATGAGTCTGCTGGTACCTCTGTACCTATGGTATAGATAAGAAGAAGATTTCCTTAAACCATGAAAAGGTTTCATAACAGGTTGTAAGGCTTATACCTTGTTGGTTGTCTTGGAGGAGGACTCAACTCTAGAAGTGTTGATCAAGTAGACGGATGATAGGGAGTGCATGTCATTCCTTATACATGCTTGATTTGTGGTTAAGAGATTGAGCATGCAGATGGACACCCACAAGTGAACCTAGGGTTCATAGGCCTAACAGGGGAAGTAGGGTACCTGATGCTCATCACGAGATTTGAGTTTCTATAGATTCGAGCATGGTAATCTTCATGGTTAGCGGAAAGGGAAACCCCTTAAGTTTAAGGTAAGTTTGATGAACCCCTCACAATTAAGTGGAGGACAAGGGAAGGTATGATCTTGATCCAATGCTGAGGAATGAGAAAAAGTATGATCTAGCATGGTTTAGTAGGTGGTCTGCTTGTGCCTTAGTAGTTGTTGGGTTAAGCATACTCATATGGATGTAAACCCTAAGGATGTTTGTGACCTTGTTGTCAAGAGATAGTTTCCTCCCATCCTGGGAGAGGGACCCTTTTGTAAGGTGTACACCCGTTTCTATTGGTTTTGAAGTAACCTAAGGAGGTCTCATAGGATTTTGAGAAGCTAAGTGAAAAGTACATGGTATGAGAATGAACCTTTAGATCCATAGATAACCATCTCTATTGCATGTGGATGTGTTACCAGGGAGGTAACCAGTATGGTGCCTGACCAAGGTAGGCAGGTTGCCATGACTCTATGAAAAGATGGAACACCCATGAATGCAGAGAGAGAGAGATGATGAAGGCTTGGGTAAGGTTCTAACCTAGACATATACTATAATAGAATACTAAGTCTATCCTAGGGTCAGTTAGAGATAAGACTGATGGAAGTAGGAGTTGCCTAATTCCCTAGATGCACATGACCATAGGGTCGGGAGGTAACAACTATCATTGTCTGAGGGCCATGGGTTAGGAGATTGATCACCTTTATGAACTCATGGGACCCAAAGGGCAGATGAGTAGGGCACTCTCTAGATTTATAAGGGAAGAGGGATGACCCCAAAAGTGTCGACACCCTATAGACCTAGAGGAGATGACTAAGGAATGTGTGTGGATCCAAGTAAGTTCGAGACCAGTTTTCCATGGAAGTAACTTTGATATCGAGATGTTTGGGGCACATTTCAACGTAGATGTAATGGTGTACTGGCAAGGTGGGATGTACCATCTCTACTCTTGGAACAAGAAGAACTCTATATTTGGACTGCAGCCAAATGCTTATTTCCTCTTGTTATGGGAGTGAGAGATAGGACAATACGCATGCCATACACCAAGGATAAAAGGTAATGTGAGTTGGAATGTTGCCATGAGGTATGAGGATAGAGATGATAACATACTTGGTGGAGTGAACGATACATGGATGGTTTGCAAACATTAAGAGAAACAAGGTAGTCATCTTACGAGGATGTTGTTATCATGAGCTATGAGTTTGAAAAACCAAGAGAATAAGCTCAGAGTTTTCTTGATAAAGATAGACTTAGAGATGAGATGAGATAATAAGTGGAATACATGGAGGTGTGTGTCTTCAACTTTACCTAACACATAAGGATGTGAAGAGGTAATGGATGCTCTAGGTGAGATACAACTGTCTAGTTTAGATGGAGGCTAGAAGAGGTGGTTAGGTTAACCCTTAGTTGGGAAAGAGATAAGTTTGGCTAACACACAGATGTAACAATATCAGTTGATCAAGTTAAAGGTTGTTTGGTTAGCCAGCCTAGTCCCTGATGAAATGAAAGGAAGGTTGTAAACCTCAAAAGGAAGTGATGAAACCCTGATTATAGTGTTTTAGGGTTTCTAAGGAAAAAATCTTAAGGAATCATAAAAATACAAGAGATCATGATTTAAGATCACCATATATCGTGGTACTACCAAGATAATAAGTGACAATAGTACTTCGATTGCCCAAGATAAAGTTGCATGTGGTGTGTTGCTATGCAAGCCAGAAGGTGAAGGACGAACACAAGTAACCCAGTGTTTTGATATAGAGGATAAAGAATCACTGAGAATGAATGGGAGATCATCATTATGGATGTTGTAAGTCTCCCCTAGACCAAGGAAGGTCGAGATGCAATATGGGTTATGGTAGATTGCCTTACCTATATGACATGAGAAAGAAAGAGTACTGTTAAGAGACAGATCGAGTTGAACTACACATGAGAGAGATGGTTCAACTACACCATGATGCGAGTTCAAAAAGTTCTTAAGTATGATCTAACGGTTCACTTCCATAAGGTGGAAGTAGGTACATGAAGAACTCGATGTTAGTACCGTTTATCACCCCCTAACTAATGGTTAGTATGATCCAGACTAGAGGGTCTAATGAGAGCATGTGTGCTCATTCAGGGTGATGTCTGGAGACAATTCTTGTCTTCGGTAGATGTGATGTTAACCACCATAGCCAGTGTCGGGATGTAAAGAAGCTCTACAAGGGAGGTTGTGTCGGTCACCACTTCATTAAGAAGATGTTGGTGAAGGGACCTTGTGAAGGTCAAGAAAGGACCACAATGTGTACAGATGAAGTTGCTTGGATCATGCAATGGCTGAAAGGAGCCCAGAGACAATATGAGTTGTAAGCTGATGCAAAGTAGACTGACATGCAATTCATTGTGGGGGAATATGTGACATGAAAATCTGACCCCTCCAAGTTATAGCTAAGAGAGCTGAGTCCCCGATGCATGGGTTCTTTTGACATGGTTTGGTGGAGAAGGTTAAGTTTTCCTTTACCCCTCAAGATAATGTGATGTGTGATGAGTTTCATGTGTCCAATTTAAAGCACTATGTGAGGTACCCAGACCATGTGCGAAGCATTGAACCTAGTGAGCCCCAAGGGAGGCTGTAATGAACTGAGTCACCTATGAGGTTTATAGATGCCAAGGTGAAAGAACTCAGAGAAAGGAACATGTGATGATAAAGGTTCTTTGGAAGCACCATGGATAGGGAAAAGCCATATAGGGGCCAATGATGGACATGTAAAAGTCTTATCCTGAATTGTTTGTTTGCTTGATGGAATTTTGAGGACAAAATTCTTATAAAAGGGGAAGGATGTTACAACCCCAGTTTTGGGTTCATTTGGTGGGAAATGTGATTTCTTATATTAAATATATTTGAACAAATAAAGATATGATTTGTTTTGAATAAATGGATTTCGTTTACAATAGCCTTGATGATTGTGTTGTGGGCTTTATTGGCTATTGGGCCCAATAACAAGGAAATTCAATTAATAAATGAATAATTGAGTTTTTGAGAAAAGAGAGACGTGGAAACCTCTAGAAGGCAAAAGAATGTAATCTAAAGGCGGATTTCATGCCTCTTGGGTTCCTTGCGTCCCAAGGAATCCAAAGTTGCAAATAAAATACAATAAGAAAATAAAAGATCAATTAAGTATTTCTTTATTAAGAAAGAAATTGAAAACAATGGTAAAATGTGGAAAATAAGCAGAAAGAAGAATAATTGAGTTATCCTTAATGGAATTTCATATCCCAAGGATTCCTAATTTTAAAAGGAATACCAATGACGAAAAGAAAAGAGAAATAAAGAGAAATTCTCAAAAATAGATATTTTAATAAGAAATAAACAAGATAATGTGAAATAGTGGATATAGATGCATCCAGAAGGACAATGAGTATTCCTTAAAAAGGAATTTCGAAATATTATAATGTATTGGGGTCCAAGGAGCCCCAATAAAGGAAAAGAAAGAGAAAATACCAATAAAGAAAAATAAGATGATAATGTAATGCATAATGAATGAATTTCATGGTATTATTAAAAGGGAGATATTTTCTACTAAAAGAGAATATAATTCCATGCCAATAAATCAAAAGTTAAGTACAAAGAAGATAAAGGAAGAAATTTTCGAAATTCTAATATTTTAAGAAAAAGGAATATCAAAAAGATAAAGAAGAGAGAAAAGGTTTCTTCTCATGGAAGGAATTGGTTTCATATTTGGAAAAGGACTCTTTGAGTTGTGAATAAGCCAACCTAGGGCTTCATTTCCCACCCCTATATAAAGGGGTAGAGCCCAAGGTCGAGTTGGAGAAGAATCCCATGCACTCCTCTCTTTCTTTCTTCTTTCTTTCTTCATCTTCTTTGGCAAAACCCTAACAATAGGGGTAGTGTGACCCCGGGGCAATAGGGGGCCCTGAACTGGAGTTCGGTGGAAGCAAGATGCTCCCACGATGTCAGGAGGAACGTAGTTATCAACCTTGTACCCTAGCTCGTGTGCAAAACCAGCAGGACGGCCATAGGACGTCCGCGTGCTGCAGAGCTAGAAAGCTCGAACTAGCCATCACATGGCCACATCCCAGTATCTCCCTCGCCTATACGGGGGCACGGTGGAGCCAGGGGGAACTGCCCTGGTGGTCGTCAAGGTCCAAGAAGCAGCGGTCAGGCCGTGTTCCATCCCTAACCTAACGGCAGCAGAGGTGCAGCCGCGAGGAAGGAGACGAGCATGACTTTGGACGATTTTGTCCTCTCGAGTTGTGGAGAGCCCAGGAAACGCGTAGGGGTATAAACGACATTTTGAAATGTCTTCAAGCTAACCGGTCTACGTTGCATGGAGCGAGCGACATGGCGCGCTCTGATTGGCCCAAAGTAAGTGAATTTTGCTAAATTCGTATCTCCTTAATAGTAGCTCAGATGAATACGCATAAAATATGAAAATTTCTTAGAAAAATGAGAGAAATCTAATAAAAATATATTTAGAATCTAATTCCTCTTGCAATTCGAAAAGTAGTGTAAGTTATCAACTTTGATGAATTAAAGATTAAGAAACTCTATTTTGAGATGATTAATATATTTAGTAGGGTTTAATGGATGATTAAAGTTGGTATTAACTTGTTAATGATAAAAAGGAACTTTAGGAACAAAAAGAATGAAATTTTTACGTAATTGGTTTAATTGGAGTTTCATGTGCATGAATATACTTTAATGGGCCTTGAAACCCTAATATTAGTAAATGCGACTATTAATGGTTTTAATTATTCAAAATCATGAATAAAGTTAAGATATAATGACTCTAAGCTATTTCAAGCATTAAAGTTCCTAATTTGTGGATAAATGCCCTTAATGTAGTAATTAGGGTTTTCTAATGAATAAAAGGTAGAATTAATGACAAATAGAGTTCATATGTAAATTAGATCATAATGAACTATGAAATGATGATAAAGGATCACGATGATCTTGTCATGGATTAAAAGGATAAAAATGGTAGCTTTAATGTAAAAGAGGGTTAATGGACTTAAGTGATGATTAATTGTGTTATTTCTAAAATTAAGGTTATATGTTGTTAAAAGGTAACCTTAATAACTTTCGTGAAGGATAGATGAGAAATTAGGGTTTAAAAGAGTAAAATGAAGTAAAAACCCTAATTGCAAAGTAAACCCTAAAAGAAGTAGAAATCCTAAAAAGTAATAGAAACCTTAAGTAGCAAGATGGTTTGAATAGATTTTGATAAAAAGGAATTGGATGTGATTTCAGGATTCTTGTTCTTTCTTGATTGGATTTCCCTTCTTGGTTGATTCTGTCTCAAATATGCCTGACAGGTATGTGGTTACGCTTATGAATATCTCGAATTAGTTTTTCGAGGTTTTCCAAAGTTTTCCTCGATGACTTGAATTAAACTGTTGGAGGAATTTAATTCATGCAAAATATAATGTGGATATGACTATCACTTAGGATATGTGCCTACTAGCTTAGATCCTAGTCCCCTCTGTGGCTTAATAGTTTGACCTAGTATATGGCTACCTATGGGTAGGTCCATCAGGTCATTGGATGACTTAGTACATGGCTACCAATGGGGTAGGACCATCAAGTCACCTTGAGTCAGGGATTGGGCTACCTGTGGGTAGTGCCATGTGACTCTTTAGCACACCATGAGTTAGGAATTGGGATACCTATGGGTAGTGCCATGTGACTCAACTCTAGATATTGATCTACCTATTAGGTAGGATCATGCGGGATTTAATGGAGATCTACCATGAGGAAGGTAGCATCCTGGTCCACTGTAGGGACAACGTAGAGATAGGGGATAGGTAAGGATTGAGTAGTAGTGCTTAAGACGTAACCTTGGTTGTTAAATGATAATTGGTTGATTACATTGTTATCATAGTTGCACGATAATTGTTTTCCCCACATACCATCTTTATGTTGATCGACGTTTTGTTTTTCGGCATTTTAGGTACAAATGAAAAGAACAAACAGTAAAGTGACATATGTGGAATTAAATGAGGATTAACAATCAAGGAGGATTAGTTATAATATTCTCTCATATGGATAGAAGTTTAGTAATCCAAGTTTTTTTAAGGTATGCAAAAAGTTTTAATTTATACTAGATTTCAGTATAGTTGGTAGAATTTGATAATTGTTATTGATTATTTGTCAAACCTTTGATCCTGTTAATTGGGATAATGGCTCTGACCTTCTGGTCTCCCTTAATTGGGGGTTACCGGGAGGCGGGGTCGTTACATTAAACATATGTAGAGACCTATGTGTATGGATCTGATACCATTTATCAGGGATCCATTTATTACCCTAAGTCCACACTCCTAATGGTTGCACAGCCAAAGGTGAGTGGACATGGGTGTGTGTCCCTAGAATGGATCTCATAACATATTTCACATAGGCAATATATATGTAAAAGTAGTAACAACAAGACAACAATATACTAAATAGAGAGATAAGAGATATATACCCATTTCTAGATTCAAGCATACACATTGGTGTTTCATTTGAGTCTAGGTTGTAGCGGATCTTTGACATCTACAAAATCCATAAAAAAAATTATCAATGTGAGTGCATTGAGTACACTATACAAAGGCAAGTAAACAATTTAAGAGTATAATAGAAGTTGATTCACTAGAAACATCATATAAAGCAAGAATTAGAAGCAAGGTGAGAACACTTAATGACATTTTTATACAAAGTGTGTTAAGTGCATTTCCATTATACTTAACAACATATTATTTAAATGATCAGCTAACATATTACAAGGGTCCATAAGGGTGCTCAAGATTAGCCAACCATTTTATCGACACAGTCTGCCTTATCTTGACATCTCAAGTAAGGCACCCAACCTTGATCCCTTACCCGAGAATATAGGAAGGTATACAAGGTTTGTATAATGGATGAGTTCAATTATGTTTGAGGTTTGTTCAACATATCTCAAGCAAAAATAATGTATTAATCATGGGGAACAAGTAGCTCAAACAAGTAATTACCAAGCCAAGAATTCCTATGAGCATACATAAAAATAAGATAATAATATAGTAGGGTCAAGAGATGAAGTGTACCTTACGAGCCATGATTCTTGAGTAAGATTCCTAGAGGTCATCCAAACCAATGGGACCTTGCAAAGAAAACATACAACATGGTGTCTTAGTTAAAAGGTGAATTGATAATCTAAACATTATAAGGGACATGTGGATGTTCCCCTAGTCTTAGGTTGAAATTAGTTCAACCATAGTTCCAAACTTACAAAGGTGCATGTCATTATTTAATGTTGATAGGTCAACATTAATCTCTAGGCCTAGGTGAATCATCCACATTGTGAGAAACCCTAGATCAAGATAAGGTCCAATTTATCAATAGGGGTAGCATAAATTTTAGATTATCATCACGTTCTATTCATGTGAGATCATAATTAGCCGCATAAGATTCATTTCAAGCAATATTGTACATTTCCAAGCCATGGAGGAACTAAGTAGATCAAGTTAGGATTATAAAGTATAAATCATGTCAATCCTACTTATTTGAAGTCTTTATGATGGCATAAATCACCATTAATCAAGGTTCATGTGAGATTAGAGGCCTAGTAACAACATGTGCATTATGTCACAACTCAAGTTGAGGGTAGGGAATTTGATCACATTGGGATACAAGTATGATCTACATAGCAATTAGTTATGAAAAGCATGATAAGTTATTGATTTATGAGTTCAAATGATTATTTTAGACATAAAAGACCCATATGTGAGCTAGGGTGGAGATTCCACATCAATATATGCACATAATTCATATTTAAGGTTCAAAGTACATCATTAGTTCAAAAGGGAGTAAAAATATGAACAAAATCGAATCTTAGTATAACATGCAACAAAAGCTACTGATTTGGATCAAGCATAAGGTTTTAAGATACAAAGGATCTAGGTTAGGCATTAAAGAAGTATCATTTAGCATAAAAGCCAAATTAAAGTCATTTAAGTCACATTAGAGCATTCTAGGGTACAAAGATGAATCAAGTTTGAATCTTTATACATTAATATGTACAAGGTATTGATACTAGTCTATCATAGCATTTTGAGGCATAAAGGACCACGTTTAAGCATTAATTGGATTCAAACATGTAGGTAAGAATCAAAAGATATCATTTTTAACATATATCTAGAACTAAGAACATAATTAGTTCATGAAACTAGCATCATTGGATATATATCATTCTCTAGATGAAAATTCATATACTATATGCCCTTTTTGGCTAAGATATGTAGAAGATATGAATTTTGGAAGATTGGTGTTGAAAACATTAGAGAAGGGGCGCATTACATGATTTTATCTTCATGATGTGACTGAAAATCCAGGCCACTTGAGGATGATCCAATGGCTTCCCAGTACCTCATGCTCACTCTCTTAGTGAGCAGGACCCTAGGGTATGCGTCACGTGTCTAGAGGCATACCACCACACTCTGACCCTAGGGTACGTGTCGCGTGTCTAGAGGCGGACCACCACGCTTTGGGCATCGGCCGGTCAGTACTGACATGTCCACCAACAGGAGAGGGAACTTTGAGACTACCCTTTACCATGCTGAGACACACTCCATAAACACAAGCCACTCTCGTTCAGTAGCTGGCCTACTGGTCCTTTCCCACGACTCCACAAGTGAGGACTCACCCTGTGCGGTGGCGCAGATGGCACGAGCTCTTCGGAGCTAGAATCAAGGCGGGTAGGGGGAGCGGATGCTCCAGAAAAGGTAATGGTGCTCTGACTTGACCTTGTTAGTGCTTCCTAAGATTCATCTCAGTGAGAGAGAGACTGAGGAGAGAACACCCAAAAGGAAAGGGTTGATGGCGCCAACTGGAGAGGGGAGAAGAGAGAAGGTGGATGGGGCGGCTAGGGTTTGTAAAGCAAGGGGAAAAACATGCCAAGGAGTCATGCGAGAATTTTTATAGGCAAGGGGAGTGGAAATTTTGCCTCTATAGGTGGTAATAGGAGGAGCCCAAATTTTGGAGTAGGTGGTCACTGAGGATGAAGAGTATGGAGGTCAAAAATGATATTTGGAACGTTGGATGAGGGCTCAGATCTGAGGCTAGCCAATCCAAGTGTTGTTTTTGTAGCTCAAGAAAGGTGGCTTGTGATTGGCTAGCAGAAAGGAAATTGAACCACTTAAAAGAGAGAAAAAGAAAGAAGAGGAACTGAATGAGCCACCACCCTGGCCACTCGGCTCTAGGCCCAACCGGCCGAAACCCAAAAGGCATAAAATCAAGTTAGAAAAAGGGGTAGAACAAGAGAAATTCAAACATGTGTATATCTCTCATACAAGCTCAGATTTGGACAAAATTAGGTGTGTTGGAAAGTTAATTGAATTATCTACAAAGTGGGATGCATTTAAATACAAGAAAATTTCATTTACTTGGTTCAATTTATGTTGCAAGTAAGTGATGCCTATAAAGAATGGTACTCTGTTCAACACTCAAATTAGAGTCACCATTAGGTGCAAAGTGTCATTTAATCAAATCCAACTCATCAATTGAGTTTATAGTGACTTAAAGTCATCATGGAGTGGGTGGGGGAGGTTGTTGAATATAATATAGCATTTCAGGAGTCAAGGTGTTCATTAATTGAAAGACAGAGAATCCAAGTTATCACAGGCTCACCATCAGTTGGAAGTAATTTTACATGAAGTTCAAGTGGTGTTTCTACATCCTGTCAGTTAGATATTTTGGCACACTCAACGATTTATGCTACATACTTTTGCTGAGAGACTAAAATTCCTTTTCCCATGAGCAATCTCTAGGCCTAGAATGTAGTGTAGTTGTCTAAGGTCCTTCATAAGAAATTGTTTAGCAAGATAATGTTGTAATTCATTGATTCCTACTACATCATCTCATGTGATGATCATGTCAGCTACATACAGGAGTAGGATGACTCTCTCTTGAGGTGTATGGTGCACAAACATTGAAAAATCACATGAAGTTTGCGTGTAACTTGCACATGTGATGGCTTGTATGAAATATTCAAACCAGGCCATGAGTCCCTATTTGAACCTATAAATGGCTCAACATAGAAGACAAACATGAAATTCAGGTACTACTACTCCTGGTGGTAGATCCATGTATATTGTCTCTGAGGGTTCTCTATGTGGAAATGTGTTTTGCACATCCATCTAGTATGAAGTCCAATGATGGGATGATGCAACAACAAAAAGAGTTCTGATAGTGATCATGTGAGAAAATGGAGTAAATTTTTCTTCGTAGTATATGCCATACTCTTGAGTGAAGCCTCTAGCAACTAGGTGCATTTTGTATCTATTGATCATGCCATAAGCATTGTGCTTGATATTGTAAAGCCACTTATAACTTATAGGTTAAGTACCTACGGGTAAAGGAATAAGATCCCAAGTTTGGGTGCGTTCAAAGGCTTGGAGCTCTTTTTGCATAGCCTTCTTCCAATGTATAGAACTAAAAGCCTTCTGATATGAAGATGGAACAAGATATGTATGAAGAGAAGTTAGGAAATTTCCATATTCTAAAGAGTAATATGTGACTATTGAATGAGCATAACACAGATTTGGATGGTTTCCACATTGAGATCTTCTTGGACCCACATTAATGTCACTAGAAGAAAGATTTTGCACAACATTGGAATCATAATCATGTGTTGTGTCATTGGATGATGTATGAGGGTCAAAATGGATAGCCTCAATGCCTATTGTTGGTGATGTGACACGAGGCTCAACATGGGTAGCCTCAATTCAAGTGGAAGGTTCAACAAGGATAGGCTTATTCTCAATGGAAAGCTCAATATGGGTAGTTTCAATCTTAGGATGTGTGGTGGAAGTTGTTGTGGTATCAGATTCCTCATGAGAGATGGTGATGAATTCATGAAGAAAGGAGTGATATATAGTGGTGGAAGTAAAGTAAGGTGCATCCTCAAGGAATGTAACATGCCTTGCTATGCACAGACGGTGGGCAATAGGGTCAAAACAACGATACCCTTTGTGTTCATCATTGTATCCTAGAAGGACACAACGTGCAGATCGTGCCTCAAGTTTGTGTCGCTTGTGTTGGGGAAGAAGGAAAAAATAAGTACAACCAAAGACATGCAAGTTGATGTGGGATGGTGGTTGATTGTAGAGTTTTTCATGCAGTGAGACCCCCTAAGATTTGAGTGGGCATGAGATTAATGAGATAAGTGGATGTGAGGATGGTTTCAGCTCAGAGGCTTTATGGAATGCCAAAAATAATGAGCAAAGCATAACTAGTTTTAAGAATGTGTCTCTTCTTCCTCTGCACAACACCATTTTACTCATGGGTGTAAGGATAACATTGTTGAAAAATAGTTCCTTAAGAATTGAAGATCTCAGACATGGTAGTAGATGTGTAGCCCTTTGCACCATCTGCATGGAACACACAAATGACTTTATTATGTTGGGTTTTAATTCAATTGGTAAAAGATTGGTGTATGTGTGGAATTTCAGACCTGTTGCACATGAGGTAAATTCATGTGTATCATGTGAAATCATCAACAAAAATTATACAATATTGGAATCCACTTCCAGAGATGATAGGTGTGAGCCCCATAATTTTCGAATGAACAAGATAAAAAATATTACTACTTTTAATGTTTGAGTTTGAAAAAGGAAGAGTTGTAGGTTTAGCAAATTTACAACTAATGTACTCTTGTAATTGAGTGGAACTATATACTGAATAAAGACTGTCAAGCTTAACAAGACTACTAAGATGACTTGGAGATATATGTCCCAATCAATAATGTCACAAATTTGGTGAGAGAATTACTACAACAAAGGCAATGTGGGTGGTGTTTGGAATCTGAAGACTGTACACGTGATATCGATCACCAACTCTAATTGTAGTCTCAATCTCCTGGTCTGAACGTGGGTCCTGCACAAAACACAAAGTTATATAAAAAATCACATGAAAATCAGAATCACACATTTTTACAATAAATAAAAGATTTAGATGAAAGTTAGGAACATGCAAAACTTTGAACAAAGTAAGATTTCCACGAACATACAAATTTTATATCTTTATTTCTTTCAATCATTGGGCAGATAATTCCAGTACGGCTAGCCGTGTCTATACCTTCATGGAGACCCTAGGATTTGCTGTTCCTAATTAGACAAGGAGCAGGCTGCATCTTGTGTTAGATGTTGCCACCTAATATACAAATAAAATCCCAACCCTACCATTCAATGGGCAGGGACACGTGTGAAATGATGGGAAAAGGAGTAGGCTGCTCCTACTAAAAGAAGGAACAGCAAATCCTGCAACAAGAGGCTTTGATTAACGAGTAGACTCTGCGTCCTCGAATGAAAACATTTGGGTGGCTGGATGAAGTGAAAAGAAACATAGAAAGCATAGAGTTGGTTCAAACAGGACGTTTGATAAAATTTCATAGAAGCATGGATGTTTTTTCTAGTATGATAGGAGATAGAGTGAGGTTTTAGGACAAAAGTCAAACATAGGCTAGAGTTCTAACTCCCGTGTTCAGCTATTTTCAATCATTTTCTTTTGGTGAATAGTTATGTTAAGCAGGATTCTGAGTAGCTCGGTTTATTTAGCTCTCCTGCTTGTGATCCACTTATTGCAGGAAACCGCTGTCATGTCTTCCCATTAAATCACTCTTCTATTACTTCACCTATCCTTTTCTACTTCACATTTGAACTGGAGAAACACGTTTCGCTTTTGCCATCGAACGTTTGGACACGGAACCCTACCAAGTGAAAGCGAGTTCGTTGACGCTTGACAGGGACGATGTCAACAGACGGCTAATGCCCACAGACCACCACTGGTTGGTACCAACTTGACCAAGGTGTTCCCTGATTCAGACGCACCTGTAGCTTGTATGCATGTGAAATCCGATCCAGAGACATTGTGATATAACGACTGCGCTTCTATGTCATTCAACTCGTGGAAATTTAATTATAAGCCTTATTTTGGAAATCTTTGGAACACCAGAAGTCTTATTTGTACTACTTTTCCTATGTAAACAATAAATGCATACATGTGCACATGTCATGTGGTTCCTATGAATAGTTCTTCTCAATCCACATTTCTCGCCGTAGAGATTAGCATGGCGCTCTCTCGTTGCCTTGCTCCACTCAACTCAGTGACGGTATGCTAGTGCGAGAAGCAACTACATGATAAGAGGACAGTGAAGGTCTTCCACCAACCTTCACATCCCCACCTCGGGAATGTGAGCAAAGCAACTATCGACACTGTGCGACACGGATGCTGAAAAAGTGCAATAGTTATGTGTCTGCTGCTCGTGCAATAGTTAATGCGCATGTTGTGTATGCATGCAGTCGTTGCATTAAAATGCTGCAATAAAGCAACCACCACCAAACTGTTTGCATTTATTACACTTCACACAAAGCAATAACTTTGAATATTTAAATTATTATTTTTTCGAACTCCCTCCACTTTTGGATAGGTTGACCACATACACGTACGGCTAAGTCCAGAACGAGTACTTCAATATATTCAACGTAGTGCCAAAAATTATTAACAAATATACCAGATATAAACTAACACAGTGTGTACAGTCAGATTTTCAATTCGGCTAACGAAATAAAATACAAAATTATTTATTATATATATATATATATTATTCATTTTACATATGTGAAAATATTATTTGATTTTATCTAAAAAAATTAACAAAATAATATCGTCATGCTAAAAAATTATTTTATGGTGTCACAATATAACATTTCACAATTTAAATTAATACATAAATGTACTAAAAAATACTAAGTACTTAATCTTATTCAAAGTAGTGCCAAAATATATGTGCCACTATCTGCATTATGCGACATGGACGACGATAGGATGACTACATACGTTTTTATATACGTTTTACGGTTAAGTCTAGAACTAGTACTTCAATATATTCAACGTAGTGCCAAAAAAATTTAACATTTATACCATATATGAACTAACACAGTGCGTACAGTCAGAATTTCGATTTTGCTTACAACAATTGTAAATTTCCATTGACCAATAAAGAAATGTATGCATCATTATTGCATGCATGCCGCTGCATATAATGCCTATATTATCACATTTTTTTGTTAAGTTCAAAATCAATACTTAAATGTATCTAATACTGTGCTAAATATACAATGGTAGCATACTAAAAAATACATATCACAATGTGACAAAGTCGTCGAGGTGAAAATTCACTATTGCTGATGCATGATTGCATGCATGCATCTGTTGTAACAAAAATAATAATTATATTCAACCACACACCACCCAACCACTCATTTCCACATAATAAATCTTTTTTTCTTTTTCCCTCCACTTGCATTTGAATTCAATTTTTTTTTCAATTTCCCTCCACTTCTAGGTGACATTGTCATATTTTGCTGCAAATATGAATACAGTACGCATTGATCCTCATTACACTACCAAAAAATATCCTAAATAATACCAAATATAAATTAGAATTGTACTTAAGATCTGAAAACTTTTGTGATTAAAAAATATAATAACAAAGCACAATAGACATTTATTATTATTTCAAAATGTTACATTGTATATGTATAAATCTACAGTATTGCATAAGATGCAAAAATAATAATATTTTTTTATTTTGGATCGAAATGAATACTCCTTTACAAATGTCATAGTACCATAATTTCTTCAATAAATGTCTAATTTTTGTACATTACAATGCCAAAATTAGGACCAACAACTAAAATGAACAAAAATTACAACACCAACGAATGACCCAGGTGACCATGGTCATGGGACACATCAGTGTGGTGGTGTTACGTTGATATTCTGCGACGGAGGAGGTGGCATGGTCACGAAACGACGAAACTTGATGGCGGATTAGGCTTGACGGAGATCCTCGGTGCAACCTTGGCCTAGAGGCGAGTTGGACCTCGCTTCAACTTGGGTGCGCTCACGTCTTGGATACAGCGATCGGCTGGGACGAAGACGATTGGACGTGACAATGACGGTGGGCGCGGCGGCGGAGGGATGGATGTGATGACAACGGCTGGAGGTTGTGCATGGCAGGAGGCTAGACGTCACGATAATGGGTGGGTGGAACGGCGGGGGCGAGACGGAAGAGGAGCGACGACGGTGGTGGCGGTGGTGGCACAACGGCGGCGATATGAGGTGCAGCGGCCGCGGGTGGGCGGAGCGAGACGGAGGGGGGCGCGGTGGCGGTAGTGGGGGCACAGCGGCGGCGGCAGGTGGCGCATCGGCGGCGAGTAGGCGGAGGGGGCACGGCGATGGCGGGGGCATAGGGGCGGCGGCGGGAGGCGTAGCGGCGGTGGGTGGGCGGAACGGCAGCGTGAGGGCAATAGAAGCTGGAAGGAATCACGTGAAAATGAGGAAGAGGGCTAGGGTGGTAGCTTTTATAGCCCCAAGTTTGAATTTTTTTGAACCAGCGCCTCTTCATCTTCTAGCAATGTTATTTTTAAAAACTAGCACTGTGCGAACAGAGTATTGAGAATACGTAAAAATTAAAAATAACATGTGTGATTGTTATTTGTAGCATGGTCCCGAGGTTTGGGTGTGAGTCCTGGTGTATATGGTGTGTTCTATATCAGTACTCTTGAATAAAGGACACTGAGTGAGAATATTTCCTTATAAGAGTTTAGAAGGGCTGTTAAATAAAAGACAACTTCATTATACTAGTGGTACAAACCATGATACTATGGAATACTATCTGAATACTCTGGTTTGTGTCATATCGGTGCCCTGATGCTATGTTTGGTACGCCGCAAAAAAGAGGGGAGGGGAATAGGGTGAATGATGGAGAACAAAAGGATGGGAAGATGTGGGATTTCATCTTTTCTTATGAGCCATGCATTCATAAATCTATTATTTGTCAATCTAAACACTAAGGCTCTGTTTGGAAATGGACTGGGATTATTGAGATTATGAAATCCGGACTGGAATTAGTCCAGTCATTCGATTATGAAATCCGGACTGGGATTGGGGTTCCCCACTTGGCTCTGTTTGACAAACCATTCTGGCTGGTCTCGTAACTTGTGTTTTTCGGTCTGCTATATAAAACAAAATATACAAAAGACAGAGCCTAATCCGGACTGGGATTTTTAATCCTGCTGCTGGCAGGACTGAGATAGTCCAGCTTTTGAGATTACGGAATCTCTAAAGGGTGCCGTTTTACGGTTTTCAACCAAACGCACAAGTGCAGAACCAGACTGGATCGGGACTGGATCTGATGATGTGGCACAGACGACGTGGCCTAATAAGACAAGCTTAAATCACATCCTGATTCATTTCCAAACAGGGCTAAGACTCGTCTCCGTCCTCCTGATTCTCCGAGAAAACTCGATTCCTAATGCCACAATTTTGACTGGACTCCTTATGCTGATCGCAAAAAATCTGATCTAGAATTGTTATAATACAGCCGTGAAGTGCTGGACACTAATTCAGTAAATTTGATCCCATGCAATCGCTAGGATTGTATCATATAGTATGCCATAACAGCAACCATCGGCTCCCACTCCGCCGGATTCCTAGTGACTACGCCTCCCCTTTCCTGACGCCATCCCGTCCGGCATGA
Organism: Alisma plantago-aquatica; assembly: GCA_963693085.1. Taxonomy (NCBI): domain Eukaryota; kingdom Viridiplantae; phylum Streptophyta; class Magnoliopsida; order Alismatales; family Alismataceae; genus Alisma; species Alisma plantago-aquatica. The sequence goes on along the minus strand of OY856409.1, from coordinate 1,869,502,745 downwards.
CGACACCATGACTTCTTCCACTCCAGCCCGCATCAAGCGCCGCGGTGAGTCAATAGCCCTCCTTCTCAACAAACCCCTGGCAGACCCCTTCATCGATCGCGCCAGACTCCCTGGTAATCGCGCTACTCTACGCGGCATCCTTCCAGGTTCTCTTCCTCATCGTCGGTGTCGAGAAACGGGACCTCCTCACGGGAGCCTACTTGCCACCAACATCGGGTGGGTTCGTAGGGTTGTCATACCTAGCCCCATCCACGGCCTACCCAGGTGCCTCTTCTTCTACGTCGTTAGCTCACGCTGCTACTAGCATCAAATCAACCTGGGTTGGGAGCCGTCAATGGGTCCATTTTTTTACGAAAATGATTTGGCAACGCAGGTCACGCGCACGCGCAAGTCACCTCACTCCCAACGGGGGTTTTGGAAAAAATTGAGAAATTTACCTTTTTGAAAGTGGTATTGGCAGGTGGGCAGGCGATGAGGTGGCGGTGACATTTTAGGGTAATTTCAGAATGACGTTGAGGGGTATTTGTTGGGTGAGGTGGTTGGTAGAGGTTATATAATGGAGAAATAAATTTATTTTACATATAATTTTTGAACTGTGAGGAATTTTTTGATGAAATAAAAACCATTGTATTCTTTATTAAAAAAATGAAATCCAACAAGACCAATGTTGATATATCTTTGAGAAAAAAAATAAAAAATAGTATGTAGAGGTGATGTGATGAGAGAGAAAAATATTTTGTTTATAATTTCTAAATTGTGATGAATTTTTGAACGAATTAAAACAATTAAATTTGTGAGAAAAATAATTCAAACAAGAGTATTGTTGATATACTTTTGAAGAAATAGGTAAAAAAAGGAGGGAAGTGATGATGCGCTATTATCTTGTTTTAGGTGTCAAATATCTCTTTTTGGGTACAATTATCCATTCATTGGGTGTCAATGCATGTGTTACTGGACGTTGATTAAGTCATTAACTTGATCTGGGAATCGATTACTCATATTTGGAAGTACTTACTCATTAATTGGCGTCATTTAATGTTCTACTGGATGTTGATTAAATTCATTGAGTTTTGGGTGTCATTATCTTATTTTGGGCATCAAACATCCATTTTTGGTCGTCGTTATCGATCCTGTGGGTGTCATTGCGTGTGTTATTAGGTGTTAATTAAGTTCATCATGTTTTGGGCACCCTTAACTTGTTCTGGGTGTCAATTACTCATGTTTGGGCACACTTACTCATTCATTGGTGTCATTTCATGTTCTATTGGACATTGATTAAGTTTGTTATATTTTGAGTGCCAATATCTCATTTTTGGTGTCATTTATCCATTTATTAAGTTTTGGGCGCCATTATCTTATTTTGAGTGTCAAATATCTATTTTTAGGCGCAATTATCCATTCATTGGGTGTCATTGCATGTGTTACTACACGTTGATTAGGTTCATCATATTTTGGGTGTCATTAACTTATTATGGGTGTCGATTACTCATGTTTGGGCACACTTACTCATTAACTGGCATCATTTAATGTCCTCCTAGATGTTGATTAAATTTATTGAGTTTTGGGTGTCATTATCTTATTTTGGGTGTCAAACATCCATTTTTGGGCGTCATTATCTTGTTTTGGGCGTCAAACATCCATTTTTGGGTGTCATTATCTTATTTTGGGTGTCAAACATTCATTTTTGTGCGTCATTATCCATTCAGTGGGTGTCATTACATGTGTTACTGGGTGTTAATTAAGTTCATCATATTTCGGGCGCCCTTAACTTATTCTGGGTGTCGATTACTCATATTTGGGCACACTTATTCATTGGTGTCATTTCATGTGCTATTGGACATTGATTAACTTCGTTAAATTTTGGGCTCCATTATCTTATTTTGGTATCAAATATTCATTTTGAGCGCATTTATCCCACCACGACAAACATCATTTTATCCAACACATTAAAATGTTATTTTTATAACAAAGTGGTGCCAGCTTTGGTCAACTCCGGTTTCTTTTTAAATGTCGTGAGACTGCCGTTTAAAACTGTTCCGTAAAAAGATTTATGTCCAATTCCAAAATGTTGGATTATGATGACAAATTCGGCAGTGCGCCTGTGTCGGGAATTACATGAACTAATGTTGGGAACTGACATAACCCAGCATTACTTAAGATGCCGGTACAACACATAACCGGTAATGATAATAACTTTCCAATCTTTTTCCAGTAGTGCCCTGGTAACATGAACAATTTGCCCTTTTTTCAAAATTAACTAACATCACAAGTTCACTTTGTATAGCTAAATTAAATTTAAAAGAGAGGCCATCGATTTATATAATCATTCAGCAACTTTATTCAATGAATATTGTAATTGTATACAATTCAACTTCATCGTACAAACATATATATCATTATAAAAAACATGTGGTTCATATACAATAATGTTGAAACAGAACTTATGCTTTATGCTTCAGTTGCTTCATCTATATGTTTGGTGTCTCTTCTGTCGTCATTACAGCCACTAGTCGCACATGAATCGGTGGGGCAGCATGGTAGAGGAATAATTTATCTTCTAGAATAAGCACACAATCCAACATATTTTCAAGATCAACCGTACAACGACTTCCATAAGGCAAGATCATCCGAGAATAATGCTTTCAGTTATAATAAAGGCAACACCAAGGCCAAATGGAAAGCAAATAGCCACGGCTGTGCAAAACTGAACGTTGATGCCTTGGTCAAAGGACAAGCTAGACACATGCAACTAACGGCCTACGGTCAGTTCAATTTGTCCTTGCTCTTCGACTGTTGTAGTTGGAATATGGCGATAATGTCGATCTTCTTAACGGTGCTACTGCATTGTTGAGACACCAATTTGTCAAGATCCACACCGAGCAAGTGACCATGAAGGTTGACCCCTTCCCACACCACATTTCTGTGGCTTCTTATTTTAGTAGAGTCTCCATTCGTCCTAAAGCTTTTCTCCACAAACTTGACAAATTTTAGACCTTCGTTTATGTTGTCTGTCACCATACTGACATCATTCTTCTGCTTCAGGACAGCAACAACTCGAGCTATTGCGGTCAGTGTGACAATTGTTAGGGATGAACAACTTGAAGGGATAGATGAACATGATGAAATATATATCCTGGAAGAAATAGAGCACATACATGAGCTTAAGATCATGAATTTGGGGCTTGAGGTAACAACCCTCAACCAGTACTTTTTCCACAGTTCTTCGAACCTTTCCCAAGATGTGTTACCAAATCCAGCATCCTACATTGACTCTTAAATGATCCTTTTGTGCCTGATGTTGTACTTTTCCTTCAGTACTTTCTTGCTAGTGGAGACAATGAGCGAGTAGAAAACAAAGATTGCATATTTGATCAGTAACACGGTCGAGAAAACAACATACCCAGAGTTGTTGTTGAATCTATTACTGATGAAGATGTTGGTGTGCATTTGAATGAGGATGTCTACGAAGATAGTAACCACAAGTATGTAGAGGGTTATGACACTGGATAGGATGCGGACACCATCCATAAAGCGGAGTGTAACATTGTAGATCTTGGACCCTACCCTAGAAGTTGACATTTTGGACTTAGCCAAACAAGGTTGAAGGTTAGACCTAAATAGATGTTTAGTATAACTCCAATGAGCTAATGCATGTTTATATCACCTTATTGTAACCTAATGATCTAACATTAATCTTAGGTTTATAATGAATACATAAAATATGTCACATAACTCATTTTGGTGGTAATATGAAGATAAAAAAACTTAATTGGATGAACAATCTATATAATGGGTTGTTAATGGGCCATATGACATATATCATAAAAAGAAGTCTCAAAAGTGTAAACAAACTTAATATTTAAAATCTACATATCAAAATTAGCCTACATGTCAAATTTCATTTAATTTGGACAACCTTGAAATATTAGGATAAGTTTAGGAGAGAGAAAATGAGTAAAAGACATAAGTAATGAATAATGTGATTATATAACTTAAAAATATGGAAAAAATGGCAAATTCATATTTAACACATCAAAGATAACTTGTTGATGAAGTTTTGTTAAATTTAGATGTTGTTTGTGCAAGTTATGCAATTTAGGTACATTCTGGACTTTTGTGCAATTTACCCAATTGGGAGGTTTTCTTTGCAAATTGTCACATGCATTATAATCCTTATATATTCCCTTACCATTCTCGAGTTTTTTCATCATAGGGCACCTAGTTGCACCTTGGTTTGAAGGTGTTTCTTTCCAAGGACATTTTAGGGATTACTCTCTTTATAAATGAGCTTATCTTTAGAAGCTATCAACCAATGGGGTTATTTCTTTGATTGGAAGTCGGTTGGAATGGCCCATAAGTGTCCATAAACTGACATTTGATATTCAAAAAGCTTCTATGAGCTATCCTCTTGTAGTCCATGAAATTCCTAGGCTAAGGACACATGGAAAGCTCCATGGACATCTCATGCTTGACTTCTTCCTTATCCATAAACGTTTGCATGCCCATAGGCACCCTTAGCATTGGACACATGGAAAATAACTTGACACCTTGTGCTTGACTTCTTTCCTATCCATAAAGACTTGCATGTCCATGGACACCCTTATACATGACACATGGAAAGTCGCATAGACACCTCATACTTGACCTCTTTCTTTATATAGCCATATCTACCCCTTCCCAACTCCCAATTTGAAAATTCTTGCTCTCTTTTATTTCCTCTAGCTTAGAGAATCATTCCTACTCTATTTTTTCATGAAGGTACTATCCCAAGGTAAAAGGAGGTGCCTACCTTGGTGAAGAAGCCTCCTAGGGTTCCAAATTTGTTCTATTTAGGGTTACTAAAGCTCCTTCTTGGTGATTTTGATGAAAATAGTAAGTTTCCGCCTTTCCTTCCCTATTTTCATGTTGTTAGTATTCCCTCCACCTTTCTCCAGGTTGAAACCATGGCCTTTGTAATGACAACATTTGTACTTAATTGGTAAACTAGGGTTTACCTGAATGATTACATGCTTGATTAGATTGTTTAGACTTGACAAATGATAGTTGATCAATTGTGATGTTTCAAACCTAAGAAGAAACTCTAACTATGATTTTAGTTTTAAGAATTAGGGTTTGAGAAATGTAAACCCTAATCGGAAAAAATTAGGGTTTCGATAGTACATGAATATGGAATTTGATCAGGATAGAAGTGTGGTAAATGATTTTTCATATTTTCTAAAAATTTTGTATTTAATTGAGTTTTGGATATGATATGGATAACTCAATCATGAATATTGGAGAAAAATGTTAGAATATTTGAGTGTTCTTTGAATGTGGTTCTCGGTCGAACTATACTTCGACCAAAATGCTAACAGAGTGCTTTTCAGCTGTGTAGTGTTTTATTTTTAGTTATTTATTGGTAACACCAAATGATCTGAAATTTTAACTAGAGATATGAAACACAATCATAAACAACATGTAAAATTTCATAATTTTTGGATGTGTTTAGACCTTATTAGTAGAAGAATTATAGTATTATTTTTATGACAAAAAATTCAGCTGAAATAAGAGAAATATAGTGAGGGGTCAATGTGCAATTGACCCAAGCAGCTCAATTGCTCTATATGGTCAACCTAACATAAAAGTAGCTCTCATAATTCGTGATTCAATCCAGAGAAATGAAATCCTAGAGAAAGAGAGAGAGGGTTAGGGTTTGAGAGGAGAAAGTGATGGAGATGTTGACCTAGGGTTTTGTGGTCCACGGAATGATGAAATCATGTAAGTTTAGCTACTTTGGATATAGTTTCATTGTGAATATTCTCTCACATGTCAAGATTTCGCCCCTCCTCTTATTTGATCTGAAATGGTGTCAAAACTTCCCCTTTTCTCACTCTTTCTTCATAATCCCTCATTTTTAGGGTTTTCGAGTTGAAAGGAAGAAGAATTGAGTGAATTGCTAGGGATTTGATATGAGATCGAGATTTTCATGGATGAGCTGCATTTTTTAGTGGTTTTCACACCTTAGGTGGGTGGGAACTTCCTTTAAATAGTATATTGCACAAAAATTAGTTAAATAATCAATAATCTTTAATTTCTTAGTATGCGACTACAAACCCTGAATTGTCTGTTTGATCTAAATTGTTGCAAAATGATATGAAATGGATTCTTCCTCTGTTTGGATAAATTTCGGATGATAAAATCATATTAGAAATGTATACAATACATCCTAATGAGAATTCCCTAAGTATTCAGAGAGGTTATAAGAGTAAACTAAAATATAGGGAATTTGTCTATGATTGAAATTGATGCATAATTAAATAGAGAAATTTGTTTATCTGGATTCCCTTGGTTATGAATGATTGTTTATCTGAATTTATATTAAATATATGTCAGAAACTATCTCGGATTTTTTTTTTGGATAAGGTAAAATATCATTAAACACCAAAAACCGTATAAGGGAAGCACAAAATCCCAAATACTATACAAGATCTAGGCAAGATCCCATCTCTGAGCTATATGTGTATGGACCCCACGTAGGAGGCCCGACATGGCTCTAACATGCCAGCTCAATCTATTTACAACCATCTCAAAACCCAACAAGTTATCGCAGGCCTTCTTACCATGTAACCTACTATTTCTTTCCGCCCAAACATAGTAGATGATGTTCGTAAAGACCACTATCTCGGATTTCATTTAAGGTGAATAGTGTTTGTTTGATATCTCAGTAAAGAGGGTGAAACCCTAAATGCGAGAAAAGTTGGATATTTGCGAATAGATATCGTGAAACACATTTGAACCTATTTTCTTGACATGATAGACTTTTTTATTCAATTTTATTATTGTTGCATGTTATCTCAGTGAATGGCATGGAAACCCAAATTCAGCTCAGTTCCAAGGTTTCATACATATATTGATTTTATATGATTTATTGATAGTAGTCTTTATTCAGTGAATGTTTATGTCGCATGAAATCCTTATAAGAGCCATGTGATAAGTGAATGACGTAAATGAAACCCTAAGGATAGGGTGTTAAATGAATCAAGTATTTTGATATCAATGTTCTCAGTATCAGATGTGGTGGTTCACAACTCAAGATTTGGGTTGAGATGCACGTTTTCCAAGACTCATTCACTTATCACATGGCTCTCATAAGGATTTCATGCGACATAAACATTCACTGAATAAAGACTACTATCAATAAATCATATAAAATCAATATATGTATGAAACCCTAAGGATAGGGTGTTAAATGAATCAAGTGTTTTGATATCAATGTTCTCAGTATCAGATGTGGTGATGCACAACTCAAGATTTGGGTTGAGATGCACGTTTTCCAAGAAAGTACAAATAATTTACAGGTGCAAATGACGATTACTCGTATGTCAAATAATTAACTCTTATCAGTGTATTAAGAAGTTCAATTGCATGATTCTAATGTATAAAGTATCAAGTGGATATGTATTCTATTATTTAAGAATTTTAGTATGCCTGCAGGTATAAAATGTTGATTTCTCAATATATTACAGTGTTTTGAGTATATTGATCTGCCAAGTTTAGAATGATGAACTTGTTATATTATAAACTTCAAATAAATAGACATGGTACAATAGAGATACCAGAGTGAAGTATAAGTAAGGGAAAAGATATAATATAGTAAGAGCTTTCCAAGAATAATAAAATAATAGACTTAAGACCCCTGAACACTGTATATTCCCTATGAGAGGTTTGTGCCATAGGGATGAAACGACCTAACCATGGTCGTGTCCAGTATACGGGGGTTGGAATGTACTAACAAGTGTTACAGGGGACGAATCCCTAGTGGAAGTCTCCTTAAAATACAGAATGTAGTGTCCAACATCAACCAGATATCCTGGTGGCACTAGAGTACAGTAAAGCAAATAGGTGGCTTGACTCTCCGCCTGTGTACTCAGGTTAGAGGAGAAGTCCAGTTCTTACGGCATAATATGTGTGCTGAGTCCAGTGAGCCATTTTCCTGTTGTAGACCAGCGACGTAGTCAGGCTTAGCATTCCTGGGTGTGTCAGCTAAGTCTTGTACGGTGATATCGTAGTTCACTATGAGTCTTCATATGTAGAGTACACTGTATATGATCAGGGCATAAGCTAAAATATGATAATATAAGTTTTAAAGAGTTTCTTATAAGTAAGAAAGGATACGAAAGATTTGAGTACAATTTCCCAAGAATTATTCTTTGTATGTTTTTAAATTATTAGTTCTCTTTGAAATTAATCAAGCATGCTCATATATTGATTTATTCTTGTTGATATCTAGAGTATCATGTCATATTTATGATTGTCAATGATCAATCTCTTTAAATCTTACTATTGTTATAATTGATATCAGTATCTCAAAAGTATATCTGTAATTATATCAGTGCTTTAGACTGTTTCTTTGAAGTACTCATTCATTGAGTGAGTAGGCTCACCCCTCTACTCACAATTTTTATGGAAACCACATGGACTTGAAGAAGGTCAAAGCATCAGAGTAGATCTACCACATGAGTTAAGTATGATATTAGTTAAATTCCGTCGGTCCCTATCACTCTATGGCCTTGTATAGATGAGAGAGAGTTTTAAATGATGTTTTGTATGTTTGTTTCCTTAATAAGAGAGAATGCAAATGATTGTCATGTCGTATGTACATGGAAGTATGAGAAACATAATGTATGTATGAATGTGTATCATTAATGTTGAGATCATATTAGAGAAATAAAAGTTTAATTCTCTTGTAAAGTTTGTTTATGTGATTGGATGCGAGAAAACAAAGAGTTTGAAAAAGAAGAAAAAGTTAAGGGTGATCTTTGTATTACGTTAAATCCTCAATTTATGCCCTAATCTCATGATTAGTGGTAATCGTGGGATTCGGTGTATAACAACTTGGTATCAGAGCTTAGGCTGAGTTGTCATGGACCATTAAGTTAGTCAGTTAGAGTCATAAGTGTGGCAGATAGGATATGTTATGATGTTAGCTCTAGGGATTTGAGTATTTGGATATAGTGACCCAGTATCTGAGTACTTGGATCAACCAATATCAAGCTACTCTGTCTATTCTTTCATGTATACCCTGGCCAGGTATACAGTGGAAGGATTGTCTAGAGAGGAACCCTAGAAATATTAGGGTTATAAACAAGATAAGTAACATGAATTAAGAGAATAAATATAAAATGAGATAAAACTTTCATTTCATATTGTTGTTTTATTGGAGATGAATAGAAAAGCTTTGATATGTTTGAATTCAGATATTCAGTATTTTTGAAACATATATGGGTTTAAGATTTGTTGTACACTATGCAGTTGTAGAATTTATTGATTACATTCTTTGTATCGAGTAGACTAGAAATGATCTTTGAATGAGATTTCCTAAGTAGATAAGTTTTCTTCCACACATTTGAGATGAGTAGGAGTTGAGTAATCCTGAGTAGCTCTTGGCTTCAGGACTGCAGGTTCGGCCTAGTCTGACTCGCAGGATTCATTACTGGGATCTAATGACTCCTATTAGTAACATAACAAGAGTAAATTATGGATAGATTAGATCCAAATTCTAGTATGAATGTATATACTCTAAGATTTTGAAGTATAATGGAAAGACTGGGATAACTAAGAATCAGTTGGAACTAATATCTGAGATCCAACTTTGGGGCCTCATATGAGAAACCCTTAATTGGGAATAAAGGAACACGACATAAGGTTCAGATTAAGTTTAATTATTAGTATTATATGAAATCTAAATATGAAATATGAATAAGATATGAGAAAAGTATGTTAGGGGCCAAGATAGTAAGAATCAATCATGAGGAATGGATCATACATTGAGTACAATGCTTTTATGTACTCCAAGGCAAAAGCAAAATAGAAGAAAAGTGTAATGAAAAATCCCAAACATCGAATAATTACATTTGTGGAAGCGATCATTAATAGCGGATTACTGAAAATCACTAAAAGTTAAAACCTTTTTCAAAGAGATCCAATCATAGGACAATTCTTTCAACAAGAACCAATGTATTACATTTACATCCTGGTTCATAAGTACATATTTTGTACCATCTCTTCTCGAGAGTTACAATATCCACTGCCTTGTTAACAGCTAAACATAGATAGTATAAGAACCTCGAGGCATCAAGCCAAAAACTCAGATCGATGTAAAAAAAATACTAACTACTAACTCTGAGGACCTGAGAGTACAGAGACGACACATAGGACTTTTATCTATAAGACACGACAGACAATACACTCAACCTGAGTTGTCACTTCTGTCTCTGCTACTGCTGATGTTCTTCCTCTGCAAGATATTCTCAGTCTCCTCCATGCTTATCCACCTACAATAAATGTTGGATCCCACGGGGGTGAGACAATTGTAATTGCCCCAGCGAGAGATATAACTTTCTACCAAAAACATTATTATTTCAGTTTAATGATATAATACTGGGCAGAGGATAAGCAGTTTAAAGCATTTCCATCTTTTAAAGTATTGCAACTGTTTATGATAGAACAGTAAATCATCTATTCTCTTAATAAGGAATAGGAAGAACATGTATATCATTTGTCTATCATATTATACTATCATGTCAAACTTCTCTTATGACACTCATTATCTTGATATGTCACCCATGAGACATTCTTGTTTCAATCTGTTAGCCTTAGCCAATCTACTAAACAGATATGGAATTATATCTACCATGTACTCATATATCATTAATACAGGCATTGGGTTATTACCAATCATGTGTCATCATTATAGGCATTGGGTTATTACCAATCTTATGTCATCATTACAGGGATTGAGCCTCTGCCAGGTATTGGACTCTTCCAAACCTGATTACACCGCTAGGCATTGGATACTACCAATCCTGATTTCACAACCAGGAATTTGATTTTAACCAACCCTGATTACATGTATTATACCTCTGCCAGTTATTAGACTTTAACCAATCCTGATTACACAGCTATGCATTGGACTTTAACCAATCCTGATTACACTACCAGGTATTGGACTCTAACCAATCCTGATTACACCGCCAGGCATTGGACTCTAACCAATCTTGATTACACCACCAGGCATTGGACTCTAACCAATCCTGATTACACCGCCAGGCATTAGACTCTAACCAATCCTGATTACACCGCCAGGCATTGGACTTTAACCAAACCTGATTACATAGATCATGGAATATAAATTCCTTTAACTTATCATTGATCATCACATCCTTCTCTAGGCTATGAACCCTGAGGTTAGCCTTCATAGTTGTTCATATTCTTTCTTAAATACAATTGTTCCTTTTATTAGGTTTATTATTATCATTTCTTATAGTAATTTTTTACAATCATCTTGGTACCTCTAACTATGCCACAATTATTCTCATGGCTCGTAAGGCTCATAAAACATCTTATCACCTCTCACTAGGCAACATCTAACCATATGGCTCATAAGGCCATTAAACATATTGTCTCCTCTCACTAGGTAACATCTAACCATATGGCTCACAAGGCCATTATACACCTCGAGTATACAATCATGTTTAGTACTCTTAACATTTATCATTAAATGATTATCAATACAAGGTATGAGTTCATTTCCCATCCTTCTCATGGTATGATTACATCATACTCATTAGTTTGGCTTAACTCCCTTCTCAAGGTATATTAGCCTATTCTTATCAAAGTATATCAAGCTCATTACATTTCATTGTAACAATTTACATAACACACTTCATGTGTTTCTTGTCCAAGTATATTGGATTTGAGGTGCATCAAGGTATATCAACCCTAGAATGCTAAAGGTGATATCTATCATATCTTGATGTATCACTTTCCTCGTCACTTCCAGCTTTCTTGAGTTATCAACTTATCTTGGATTAAGGTATTTCCCATCTTAATACTTTCATCCACTAACCTATCACTCTTACCATGAAGTGCATAGGTCACACACAAGAATGGTCCAACTATCTTCAATGATATGGACTCATTTCAGTTAAGGCATTACTTGCTATAAGGTTATCTATAATCAATCACTTTAGGTATTTCCCTTATCAATGTATTAGTCACCATTTCATTATTCGAATTAGCTTCTCCCATACCATCACCCTTTATTAGGGTTTAGGGTTTCACATACTATCATACTTCATTAGGGTTAGGATTTCACATACCATCTCCCTTCATTAGGCTTTCACATCACATTGCCCATAATTATGTTTACTATTCATCCCAACTAGGGTTTCTCATGGAATCACCCTCAGTTAGGGTTTCTCATGGAATCACCCTCAATTAGGGTTTCTCATGGAATCAACCTCAATTAGGGTTTCTCATGGAATCACCCTCAATCAGGGTTTCTCATGGAATCACCCTCAATTAGGGTTTCTCATGGAATCACCCTCAATTAGGGTTTCTCAATTTCATATCAATACATCAGGGTTTTACATCACATTACCCTAGTTTAGGGTTTCATGCACTTTACCCTAAAATTAGGGTTTCTTGTTCAACTATCCATAATTAGGATTTACTATTCATCCCAATTAGGGTTTCACTCTCCATTCCCATAATTGGGGTTTTACATTATGTTGGTATCACCCTGAATTAGGGTTAGGGTTCATTAACCTTCTGGATTAGGATTTCATGATCTCTTTACTAAGGATCATAACCTAATCACCACATGATTAATACTCATGTATGAATTCCTTTCTATCATCCTTTCAACTTGATTAGGTTTACATCAACCCTTCAATCAAGTTCATACATCTATGATTGACATAGTGTTCTGAGTTATTGCTTACTTAAGCTTCAAGTATTAACTCATCTAAGGATTATCAATCACTTAGTACCTTAAAGGTACAACCCTTGTGATTATCTTTGAGATACATCAGTAACAACCATAGGGTCATTTAATCTTTCATCACCTTAAGTTTCCAATTGAATTAATCACATTGAAACATCATCCAAACGTTCTTGACCATTGATGCTCCAAACGGTTTGAAACTGTTTAAGCAAAACAATAATGAAACTGTATGGACAATTTACACATGAAACCACTTGGGTCTCTAAATGGTTTGGGACCATTTGGTCTCAAATGGTATTGATACCGTTTGATCCCAAATGGTCTTGAGACCGTTTGGACTCACCGTTTGGTCCAAACTCTCTCTCAAAACTGAATGGACCAAAAAGTTCTTCCATCACTTTATCAATTCAGGATTTCAATCATTACCCCATCTATCAATTGAACCACTGATTTATTCTTCAATTGGACCATTGAATAACCCTTCAATTGGACCTTCAATTAGGGTTTTGAACCCAATTGAACTAAGGTTTATAATCAAGAAACCATCAATTAGGATTTTGAAATCGAGGAACCATCAATGGTTGACATTGTGGAATTTGTCCAATTGAAATCATTGGATCATCATCAAACCATGACATGAACTGACCTCAAACGGTATTGAGGTCGTTTGGATGACTTCCAAATGGTCTTGAGACCATTTGACTCAAACCTTTATTGAAATTTGTGAAAATCAATTAGGGTTTGCATCATTGAGTTGATCATCAAATCAGCTATTGATTGCATTTCAATTTGATATCTCTGGATCTTCAATTACTCAACCATACTCAACCCTAGACCTCAAAACAGTCTTGGTTGACCCCCAAATGGTCTTGAGACCATTTGGGTGACCTCCAAATGGTCTTGATACCATTTGGGTTAGTCAACCCAAAGTTTTAAATCAACCAATTGAAATTTCAGCACTTAACCCAATTAGGGTTTCTAATTGGAGGATTGTCCATATATTGAATCAATCAATTGTATCCATTAGATCATCATCCAACATGTACTAGGTTCCTAATATCAAATGTTCAACCCATCCAAACGGTCAACCCATCCAAACGGTTTGGGATCCAAACCTCCAAACGGTTTGCAAATTGTTTGGTCTCCAAACAGTTTGGTAAAACCGAATGGACCAAAAATTATGAAACTATTTGCAACTAAGACTTGTTAAGATGTGTGCTTAAGATGATGTCATAATCATCAAGCTTTAACCCCTCGAATTCTACTACCATTCCCATGGTAGTTTCATCAATTATTCAAAGGAATTGCAAGAAGAACAATTGAACATAATGGATTGAGAAATTGAACATAATAACAATGAATAAGGGTTCAAGTTATATAACCCGCCTTCAATTGAGCTTCAAAGCTTCAACCTCCACATATTTAATGGTGAAAGAAACACCTTCCACTATCCCAAGCTCATCCTTAAGCTTTGAGTGAAAAGGAATGGCTAGAATTGAAGATGGAATGGAGATAAGAAGAAATCATGCATTGATTTTCGATTTCCACCATGGAATCAAGGTGAAAAAAGGTCAAGAATCTTACCAACAGGTTGGGGGTCGTCCTCCTGTTGATCCAAGCTCCCTTGATCGTTTTTGCAAGAAAGAAGTGAAAGTGGTTTCGAAATTACTCTTTCAATCTCATGGATAAATGAGCTTATATGCATTTTTATTAAAATCCATTTTAAGAGAGAGAAAGTAGGGGATAATTCTTCTATTTCCTTGCCACTTGCCCCCTCCTCTTCCTTGGATACGAGGCTATATTCCTTGCCTCTTATTCCTATCAATTATCCACGATTTAGAGAAAAACAAATTAAGCACCTTAACAATTATAATAATAATATCCTAAAGTTAGTGGATAATTCTTTTTCTTTTAATAATGTGAGTGAGTTATCCACTTCCTTTATATATTTTCGTGCCTTTGCAAGGCACATGGTCGTCCATTCCTTTTCAAAATCATCCCTCACCTTTTTGGTTGAAGGGCTCTTCAATTAATATATTTATTTTTGCATTAAATTGAAGTAAATTTCCAATTGTGCTTAAATCTTGATTATTTTAATATCAAGATTCTCTCTCCTCCAAAGTGATTCAAATGAGACGCCCCTCTCATTTTTTTTTCTCTACATGATGAAAAGAAACATTAGGGACTATTTTGAAGTGTTAATTTGCATATTGAACCCTGGGTTTTGGGTAAATTGCACATTACACCAAAACTAGGTTTTAATGCACAAACATTGCTCAACAAGCTCTTTCTTGTTATTCAGGCTACCACAAGCCATACCACTGCATCATTTTCATCCTTATGATGCTTCAAAACATGAGTAACATCTTATCATGCAAAATTTGCAAGTTAACCCCTCAACTTGGGTAATTTGCACCTAGTCCAAAACAAACAAAACAATGTTTCAACATTATTCGAAAAGGACTAAAATTAAAACATAAGTTCCTCTTGAACCTTAATTTCTTTTCAAGAAATAAAAGCAAGCATATAATTAAATTTATTAAGAAAAACATCTAGGGTTAAGTCATAACTCAGGTCAGGGATGTTACAAAAAGAGTTAAATATACAATAAGTACATAGAAGTGAAGAGTCTACAGAAGAGTTAAAGTGAAGAGAACTAGATGAGCATGAGAATCATAAAACTAGGATAAGAAACTTAGTTGAAACAAAGATAAATGTTGGAAATGATGAGTTTGATTAAGTAATGAGGGTTATGATATAATTGAGAGCATGTAATGTATACCTTTATTAACAAGTTTAATACATTCATCCTTACTGCCTTTGGATTCTAAGTCTCTATAGAACAACAAACTAGTTTCTAAAAGAAGAACAAAAGTGTAGCTAAATAAATGAATAAGTCATACAAAGGTAGACTATATTTAGGAAGGAAAAACTTGATTGAAAGAGAAACTATGTTTCACCCATGCATGAGCCATTTGATTTAAAAATGAAGGATATGTAATGTATTAAACATGAGGTGATACTATTAGAGAGATTATTGATTTAGAATTTTAACTTCACATTAGTAGAAGGATAAAAGGAAATATATGCAACATGGTATACATAATCATACACATAAAAGAAGCAACATGATCATAAGAGAAAACTAGAAGTTAAAGATGACATGTGGAATAGTAGTATATGGTAAGGGAATTATGGAAAGTAAAGAAGGGTTTGAAACATAATGGAGTAATATAGATTATAAAAGAAAGAGGTTGTGAGATTCAAGAAAGTGCTAATTAGTCAACTATCCTTGTTGATAATTAATTAAACCTACATATGAGAAATGTATTATTGATTGTTTGAAGATAAGAATTCTAAGTCTCAAAATCATCTTCTCTTTCATATCTTCCTTAATGAGAGAAATGTGGGAATGAAGTGATAAGAAAATGAATCATATATGATGCATAACCATTGTGGTAGAGACATCTAGTGAATGTAATAATGACACACGATATGATGATGAAACCCTAGTAGGGTAATTTATAATGTAATCTATGTGAATGGCTAAGTTAGAGAAAGGAAATTCAATCGATAAGATAAAGAAGACTTTAGTAAAACTTGTGAGATCCAAAGTTTGAATTTCAAATTAAGGGAGCAAAGTCACATCACAATAACGTCATGCTACTGATAAGGACCAAAATCTAGAATGTTTAGAGTTGTAGTAGTTCAAGGGATGTCACTAGTGATTTGACCTTGAATACTGGCATCTCTATAAAACAAGATCACGAGATTTGCACTATGAGAAGTAAACTAGCACTGATAGTAGTCCAGGGTTTAAAGATAGATAATTTAAATGGTAGATAAACAATATGGGAATGATTGAGAGTAAAGAGTAAGATATAAATTTGAAATGTAGCAAGTGTGTTTTGAAAAAAAGGAGAAATAAAATGTGAGTGAAGTGCAATATGAGATAAATTCTTGCATTGATAGCAAGAATGATGAATAATCTATTTGTACCTTGTATGTTTCAATTTTAGGAATGTTTAATCTACATGATTAAAATGAGAAGGATAAGTAGCAAAAAGTAAGTAGTAGTGAACGAGGAGAGAGATAAGAGAAAACAATGGAATTTAGTAATATGTGAATTTGTTTTTAGAAGTATAATTTGTTGAAGGTATATTAAGGGATGTAAATTGGTTCTACATATGATTTCAGTGTACATGTGCAAGAAATATGTTAATTAAAGGTGTATGATAGTTGTAGTCATTCATACCAGTAATCCATCTTAGTATTGTACAATTGTGGTATGGTGATATGGGTTGAATAATGATGGAACAAATGAAGGGTTACCCTGAATAAGGTAGTCTTACCTATTCACTCATATGAATAGAAGGGATGATAACCATATTGTACTGATATGTAACTCTAATGAGGTATAGCTTGTTATACGTAGCTTTAATATAATTAAGTGATGGTAATTGGTTATGAATAGTCCTTGAATGACTAATACAATCATGGAGTACTTTGTTACTGTTGTTGAAATCCTAGTATGCTATAACCCGATGGTTACACCTTAAATTATATATGGGTTCATACTTGAGAATAATATGGAATGTGATGGTAATGCTTCACCTTATGCATCCATGATGCAATGGGGATGTCATGAGTTGTATTGTACAATTGCTGTTGAATCTAGTCTTCCAACTCAAGACTATTTTCCTATTAGAGTAACACAATAGTAAAATTCAAAAGAACATGGTGAACTCTCTTTTGTGACTTAGAGGTAACACAGAACAATAGTACATATTGAGCCGTATGAATTGAGATATTTGGATCAGATTATCAATGTTGAGGTAACACCTCAAGAGTATGAAAATATAGAAATGGTTGTTTCTCTCTATATCCTATGATTGATTGTGGCATAGAGAATTCATTGGATATCATTGGGAACTGTTTCAAACATGTTGTGATTAGAAAAGAAATGAAGGACTTAATGTTGAAAATTGCATTCAAGTATGAAATACAAGAATATAATGACATGTAGGATTTCAGAAGCTTAAAATAAACATTGAATATACTTTGTTTGCGTATTTATGTTTCGGGGACGAAACTTTTTAAGGGGGTGACAATTGTAATGACCACATTTGTGCTTAATTGGTAAAATGCGGTTTACCTGAATGATTACATGCTTGATTAGATTGAACATCATTTAGACTTGATTAATGATAATAGATCAATTGTGATATTTCAAACCTAAGAAGAAACTCTAACTATGATTTTAGTTTGAAGAATTAAGGTTTGAGAAATGTAAACCCTAATTGGCAAAAATTAGGGTTTTGATAGTACATGAATATGGAATTTTATCAGGATAACAGTGTGGTAAATTATTTTTCATATTTTCTACAAATTTGTATTTAATTGAATTTTGGATATGATATGGATAACTCAATCATTCATATTGTAGAAAATGTTTAGAATATTTGAGTGTTCCTTGAATGTGGTTCTCAGTTGAACTATACTTCGACCAAAATGCTGATAGAGTGCTTTTTTAGCAGTGTAGTGTTTTATTTTTAGTTATTTATTGGTAACTCCAAATTATTTGAAATTTTAACTGGAGATTTTAAAATCAATCCTAAACAATATGTAAAAGTTTCATAATTTTCAGATGTGTTTAGACCTTTTCAGTAGATGATTTACAGTAATATTTTTCTGACAAAATATTCAGCTGAAATAAGAGAAAGTATAGTGAGGGGTCAATGTGCAATTGACCCAAGCAGCTCAATTGCTCTATATGGTCAACCTAACACACAATAAGCTCTCATAATTCATGATTCAATCCAGAGAAATGGAATCCTAGAGAGAGGGAGAGTTAGGGTTTGAGAGGAGAAAGTGATGGAGATGCTGACCTAGGGTTTTGCGGTCCGAGGAATGATGAAATCATGTAAGTTTAGCTTCTTTGGATATAGTTTCATGGCGAATCTTCTCTCCCATGTCAAGATTCCATACCTCCTATGATTTGATCCGAAATGGTGTCAAAAATTCCCCTTTTCTCACTCTTTTTTCATAATCCCTCATTTGTAGGGTTTTCGAGTTGAAAGGAAGAAGAATCGGGTGAATTGATAGGGATTCGATATGAGATTGAGATTTTCAGGGATGAGCTGCGTTTTTAAGGCATTTTCACACCTTAAGATGAGTGGGAACTTCCTTTAAATAGTATATTGCACGAAAATTTGTTAAATCATCCATAATCTTTAATTGCTTAGTATGTGACTACAAACCCTGAATTGTCTGTTTGATCTAACTTGTTGCAAAATGATATGAAATGGATTCTTCCTCTATTTGGATGAATTTTAGATGATAAAATCACATTAGAAATGTATACAATACATCCTAATGAGAATTCCCTAAGTATTCGCAGAGGTTATAAGAGTAAACTGAAATATAGGGAATTTGTCTATGATTGAAATTGTTGTATAATTAAATAGAGAAATTTGTTTATCTGGATTCCCTTGGTTATGAATGATTGTTTATATAAATTTATAGTACATATATGTCAGATACTATCTTGGATTTAATTTAAGGTGAATGGTGTTTATTTGATATCTCAATAAAGAGGGTGAAACCCTAGATGCGAGGAAAGTTGGATATTTGCGAATAGATATCGTGAAAACCATTTGAACAGATTTTATTGACATGATTGACTTTTTTTATTCAATTTTATTATTGGTGCATTTTATCTCAGTGAATGGCATGGAAACCCAAATTTAGCTCAGTTCCAAGGTTTCATACATATATTGATTTTATATGATTTGTTGATAGTAGTCTATGTTTAGTGAATGTTTATGTTGCATGAAATCCTTATGAGAGCCATGTGATAAGTGAATGAGGTAAATGAAACCCTAAGGATAGAGTGTTCAATGAATCAAGTATTTTGATATCAATGTTCTCAGTATGAGATGTGGTGATTTGTGCGCTCCCGCTAGAGGCTTGCAACAACGGCCAACTAGGGTGGCCGAGTGCAATCCATGAGGTCGGGAGGCACGGGAGTGATGTGATCTTTGCTTTCAATATTTGTATGGTCCCACACTAACTACCTACGTCTACTAAGACACTACGCCCGCAAGTGCACGTGGTCTTGTTGTAGTATAGGTGAGGCGTCAAGTACGAGGTCGATCCGCGGAGATAGAGGGGGCTCTAGAGTTAGGAGTAAGCTACGTTCCTATTGCAGAGAGTAAGGTTTTTAGGGTTTAAAGGTTGATTGGTTGTTGATTAAGCTAAGAGAGCAAGAATGAAAAGCAATGTGAAACTAAGTTATCAAAAGGCTAGATTAGCAATCTAAGTTAACAAGCTATCTCAACAAGAGCAAGGAAAAATTGTACTAGACTAAGAAAGCAACTAGTAATTGAGAGCCTAAGTTAACCACTAATCAAGATCAAAGACCTAAATTAACACTTAGATAGCAAAAATAGGCAATTAACTAAGTTAACTAAAGGAAATGAACTACACTAGCATTAACAAGCAAACTAGGCAATTAAGGTTTTAAGCAATTAGATGAAGGAGGTGGGCCGTTTGGGAATGTGTCTGTTATGACCCACGTTGAGGTTAACCAATAAATACCTCAATTAGCGTGAGACACCTTGATTAAGTGTTGAGTATCATATTAAATATCATGATCAATCAAAATAATTTAATATGTGAATAAATGGTTGAGATTGAATCGTCTGAGATAATTAATGATAATAGCAATGATGATCATTAGGTTAATTAAGTTGGATTAAGTACTCACTGATGCATTTAGTGCTTTGGTCAGGTGAGACAGTCCAATTAGCATGATTTCGTGCACTAAGGGTGTAGAGAATCTCGCGCTTGAAAGTTTGCAAGAGAGACAATTCAAATTGGTCAATCGAGGCAATATTTATCCCATTTTCTAGTTCTTTGGACCTTGGCTGCAATTTATCCATTTTTGGCTATATTAACTTTTCCTTTTCCGTTTTCTTCCTTATCTCCTTCTTTACCCCAATACAACAGGACCGACTGTATTAGGCGCACAGCTGCGCTCAATCGTCTGCGGAGCAGAGGAGAAATCGGGGCGATCTCTGGAGCTCAAACCCTGATCCATGGCGCCCTCTACCCTCCTCTCGCCTTCCTCTTCTTCTTCTTCCTCTTCTATTCCCCTCCTTCCTCGATCCCTAGTTGCGCCCTACTTGCAGGGCGACACCCCAAGGAGCTGTGCGACCATAGGCTAGCAGTAGCAGTCGATGGTCAAGCACGGACGGCCAAGAGCTAGCACGATGCCGTCATCCTTCTTCTTTACTTCCTCTACCTCTCCCTAGCGGCACCCACCTACAGCTCAACGTGCTTGAGCGCTCTTGAAGCTGTGGCCAAAGCAACAGCCGTAGCAATGGCCAACAACTAGGGCCGGCGGCCAGAATCCTCTTGGGCACACGAAGTTGCAAGGAAAGTTTGCCTTTGAGCTCGACCTAGTGCCTCGAGCACGAATCCGCAACACCTGCCCCTCCCCTCCTTCTCATTTCTCGTTTCTTGGATGCCCCAAGCTGCTGGGCGGTGCCCAGAGCGACAACAGCAGCCAGGGATGGATGGGCACCCCCATAGCACCTCAAATGGCGGCCTAAACTCCGACTCTGAGGTCCAAGTACGAGTTGCAGCTCCAACGGTGATCTACACCCAACCAAGAAGTTCAATTTCAACCTGTACATGTGAGTATGGTACTGTTGGGAAGCTGCTGCAGATTCAAATTGGACAATTCCAAGGTTGAAGACAACCGAATCTTGCCCGGAATCAGGCCCTGAACGCACCTCCGGACGAATCCGGATAGTCCAAATCAAAGTGAGTAGGATTTCATTCATTTATCATTAAATAACTCAGGCGTTTGAATATTTTCTGTTTGGTGCGCAAATTACGCTGATAACAGGCGTTATCAGGCGTAGGGCGGCGTTTGGCGTCGCCCGACTTTTTATTTCATAAACTGCTTCTAGACGCTGTTATATGATTAAATTTAGCATTTGATCAGTGTGGATTGAATTGGTTGATTTATATGGTTCATTTGAAACTCAAATTGCTTATTTGAATGTTGAATTTAGAAATTCATATCTGAAAATGGTATGGTTTGGGTATGAACCCAGACAATAGGGATTTCTGATAAATTATCAGATGTACGATTTCAAAGTTGATATGAATAAATAAAAATATGCAATAAAACCCTAATTGCATATATCTTTTGACGTTAATATGTGTAAATTGATATTTACATGAAATGGCACATTTCTCTGAATTATTACCAGAAATTCTCAAGTATTGTTATTAAATTGTGTTGTGATAGGTAATTAACTCTTAATTGAGTTAAGTGATGCACAAACCAGGATTTGGGTTAATGTGCACGTTTTTCGAGAAATTTAGAGAATTGATAATTGTTGAGTATGATTCTTATATGTGAAGTAATTTTTTTTTAAATTGTGCAATAAGATGTTCAAATGCGTAAATTCGCTATGTATGTGCCAAATTGAAATAAGTTGGGTTATTTATGCATTTCTAATTTGCCTGAATGCATGGTATGAGAATTTCTCAGAAATTACAATGATTTGAAATATATTGCTCTGTCGGTTTAGAATGACAGTGTATTGTGATTTGATATGAAATCAGTAAATGTGATATTCCTGTTTAAATGTTTATTTGTTAATCAGTTAATAGACTTAGGTGCCCTAACGCCGTAGAACCCCTCGTGAGGTCTGCACCTTGGGGTGAAACGACCTACCTAGCGTGTGTCTAGATGGTCGGTGACTCGTGTTCAACAATAATCCGTGCGTGTGTCACGGTGGCACTGGAGTATATGGGGGTTATTCAACAATAATCCGTGCGTGTGTCACAGTGGTAACCCCGACTCTCCGCCTGTGTGCTCAGGTTAAAGGAGGAGTCTAGAGTACACTCTTTTGAGAGTGCAGTGAGGCCGTGTGAGCCTGAGAGTCCTGTAGCAGACCAGGACAGCAGTCAGACTTAGCATTTCCCGGGTGTGTCGCTAAGTCTTGTACGGTGGGACCGTAGCATGAACTTGCTGCGGATCTTTATATGCAGAGTACACTGCATATATTTAGGGCATAATAATAATATGAATAAGTAATCGTGTAGGATCACAGTAAATTTATATAACTGTTTATTTATCTGAGATATCTATTGATGCTTAGAAATGTGACTAATATCTGTATATCTGCTATGTATTTAGAACTGCCTTGCTTAGATCTGCATTTATGTTTAATTTTAATTTATAAACCTGATGAGTTGTTTAGTGATAGCTAAGTGAAATACTATTCACTGAGCGAGTAGGCTCATACCTCTACTCAAAACATTTTCAGGTTATCATCAACAGCAGGAAATCAGAAGGATCGATTTATCCTTACGCCTAGTCGATAGAAGGTTCGTAGTTAGTAGTTAGAGGTCTCTTAGTCCTTTCCCCTCGGTCCTTGGGACATGGTGTGGGTGAGAGAGAGTATGTATGGCGAATGTGTATAAAGTTGTAAATTAACTGTTATGTTTACTTTCTGTTAAGCAATATTACATGTTGTAAACTCTGTTTATGTTCTCTAGCCAGTTTAATTGAAATGCTTCCGCAATAGTTATTTTTGTTTTAGTTTACAACAATAATCCGGATATCATTACGAGGTTTTAAAAAGAAAAATTCTCAGTGGTTTGTTTATATGATAATCCCATCCTGTCGCGCCCTAATCTTGTGGTCTGTGGTTAATGTGAGATCGGGGCGTGACAGTGTCCTTGACATTAATTGAGGGATGTCACCATAATAAGCAATTAGCATATTTCATTCTAGATTACCAAACCAAACAACAAGGTGGGTGCTATGAGAATGTACCCTATGCTACTAGTTGGAGAACTAGGGCTAGGTATAATTCTCATAGGACTTACCAAGTCAAGGTCTCTAGGGTAAGTGGTATTAGTCAATTGAGGACCAAGGGTGAGGATGGGAGTAGAGATGAGGATATTTGACCTCATGCCACTAGCCACCTTAGCCTTTAGGAAATCCTAGGCAATTGCATTAATCACACTTATACTAGTCACTTAGATCTCACATTTACATGTAGGAAGAAGGTGATTATGTAGGAGGATAGGGGGCTAGCTAGGGATCCAAATTAAGGCCCTAGGAGCCAATCCTATGATTTCTACATAGAAACCAACACCCTAGAGGCAAACGTCTTCAAGCACCACAAGGCAAGCAATTAATGTAATTAAACAACAATCACATGCACAAGTAATGGGAAATGAGATACAAGCAAAGGCAATCATCATAGAAATGAAATATGTTCATTACAAATTATATCCCCCCAACATGGTATCAAAGTCACATTTTTGCCCCAAACATCCCACCCAAGGGGGCTTAGCTATACATGATCAAACTAGGAACAAAGAAGAAGGGAAAGAGAGTGGGAAACGCCATGGATGCTTGATGAAGCTTTACTTCTTCACCTCCTTGCTGCCAGCCATGATCCTCCTCCTCCAATGGTGCCCAAGAGCATGGAAATGGTGGAATGGATGGATAGAAACCTAGAGATGGTGGAAATGAGTGGAAAGTGGGTGGAAATGGGATTAAATGCAAGGAAGTAGGTGGATGGGAGTGATGGAGGCAAGGGTGCAGCTAGGTTGCATCCAGGGGGTCCTCTCTCTCGAGCCCTAGTAGCAACTAGTGCTTATATAGGAGCTAGGGCTAAGTGGGGGCAAAATAGGAAAAATAGTGAAACGTTATGTAGGGTAGGTGATCACCACGATCGTGGTGGGAGTGCCACGGCCGTGGTGAGGGTAGTGGGGGACAAACGTGGGGTGGTGAACACGGTCGTGGGGTGAAGGAAGTGGTGAGATGGTGGTGGCCACGGCCGTGGCGGAGTGCCACGGTCGTGGTGGGTAGTATGCACCACGGCTGTGTTGGGTAACATGGCCGTTTTGGAGGAGTTGGAGCTGACCGTGGGGAGGGACACGGGCGTCTTGATCAGCATCAGCCACGGTCGTGGCGACTTGGCCACGGTCGTGGCTGGGAGGCAAATTCCCTGTTGGCGACTGACTTCTTGCAATTTATTTCCCACGATCGTGGCAGGGTGCCACGACCGTTTTCTCTTCTCCTAACCACGACCGTGCTGATGGCCACAGTCGTGTTGTCTTCAGTAACCACGGTCGTGGCTGGGAGGCCACGGTCGTGGGTGATCTATGGAATTCCCTGTTGCAGCCTGTTGGACTTTGGCAATAAAGCCACGACCGTGGCATTGGGGCCACGGCCGTGGTGAGGCTTGACTTCTTGATTTTGCTTCTTACTTTGTCAATTTCGGATGTCTTTGCTCGGGGATGAGTCTTGGCCAATGGAGGTAGGTTGAGGGAGACTTTGGGGCCTTCTTTGGGTCCCTCCTTCTCTCTCTTCCATCTAAGCATGGTCCAAGTACCTACAAAACAGTGCAAAGAACATCCATAAGCATATTTGGAATGATAATCATATTGGGGAGAATAACATGTTATTCTAATGCATTTGAATGCGATTAAAGTACAAAATGACACAAGATACAGCCCTAGAATAGGGTTGGATCACCACCCCAAACTTGAAACATACTTGTCCTCAAGTATGCACCAACTCAATCTCTTTTTCATTTTTCCACAATCAAAAGGTATGACAAATGCAATATGATGGGTGACAAATGCTAAACGGGATCAATGGTAACTAGGTACATGAAAATCACTTCCCTCCTCTTCTTCTTTCACAAACCAACCATGAAGGGAGCACAGAGCACATGAACTTCGCATATAATGCATGGATTTCACAAGTTATCAATATCTCATCCATAAGGTTCTGGGTAGACCGTTTCATGATGATGTTAATCGCCGATGACTAGGAGTGTTATTTCACCTTCATGCGTTCAACCTTATGTTTCAAGTTATGCCAAATGACCCACATGGCTGCAGAAAAAGGGAGAAAGTGAGCTAGGTTTGAAGTTTCCTAGCTTAATGGGTATAAAAGTGGAAGAAAGGGATGTGGTAAGATTTTTGGAGTGTTTTTACACACTCATATTTTCTTTGTTTGAATGCTCTTAAACAGGAGCATCCTTTTATTTTATTTTGTTTTTCTTTTTCTTTTCTTTTATTTTTCTTGCCCTTGGTGTAGATAGGGCATATGGTGGATAGAGTGAAGTGGGGAGATAAAGATGTGGCCACCCCAAACATTTGGAGGTGGCCACGGCTAATATGTGCACTTTGGCATCTTTTTATGAGGCGGAGAGGTATGAAGATGATGAAAGAGTGGTCGGGTCAAAGAGGGGTCACTTGGCATGATCTTCCACATAAGGTCTCCTGCATGAAAACTAGTCTGACACTTCACTATAGATATCACATCACATGAATGAACCAAATGAAATCCATATATCAATCAAGTAACTCCACAAACATTAAACGTTCCATGCTTGCTCAAATCATAATTCAATCAAACCAAAACATTCCCAAGGGAGGTGACGAGCATGTAAGAAGTCACTCGTTGATACCACATAGAATTTCATCACAGCATATCATCTTGTATTTGTCAAAGATAAGCAATTTCATTCAATATGGTAAAGATTGAGTCAAAACACGCTTTTTGGACAAGAAACATCAAATTTGGGAAAAATTGGCCAAAAAGGTGCCACATTGCACTAAATCACATTCAAACACAATTTTAGGTAAAAAGCAAGTAAATCCTAGCTAAAACATGCAAATTTTAGCAGAAAACTACATGAGATGCAATGCATGGCTGAAAAAGCAAAATTTTTTTTGAAAAATTACTCAAAAATGCAGAAATCAACTACATGTCATGCAAAGGAACAAAAACAGTAAAACTAACTAGATGGCAGAGGTGATATCAAAATGACAAAAAGAGAAAAAGAGCGGTGCATACCACCCTACCCACCCCAAACTTTAGAATCATGTTGTCCTCAACATGAAACTGTAGTTTAGGGGAGATAGGGGAAGAATCAAGGCTGTGATGGCTAGTCCGGCATCTGCGGAGGATCTGGAGGAGGAGCTGAGGCTGGAGCTGAGCCTTGCGGAGGGTGCTGGTAGTAGTGCCCCCAGTAGTCATCCTGTGGTGAAGGATACGCCTGTGGACGTCCAGCTATACCACCCCAAAAGTCTGCACCCCATTCGGGGTTTCGTGCTGCTTGGGCATGTTGGTATTGGTACAAGTGGTTGATCTGATAGTGCATCTGCTGTTGATATTGCCACATGTACTACTGGACAAGCTACATGTCACCTTGAGTCTTCTGAATACTCTCAAGGTGCGCCTGGATGGTAGCCATATCGTAGGCATTCCCTAAGGGTGGTTGCAGTTGGGATGTCCCCTCATCCCTCCTTCTTGTTCTTTGGGGTTGCTGTTGTTCTGCATCTTCTTATTCCTGCCCTTATACATTAGATTCTGCAACGTCTTCATGTACGGCAGTGGCTCCCCTAACATACGTCTCTCTCGGGTGGTCTAGCTGCCATGCCATCAATTTTTCCATCAACCTGTCGCCAGGTCCCAACACGGACATAAGGGGTTCTGCGTGATAAGGCAGCTCTAGCTCAAAATCCTGCACACTTGTAGTCAAATAAAGAATTCTTTTATCCTTCATTTTTATGGTGTGCGAACGCATCAGATAATTGAGGTCAACAAATTCTGCCTCAATCGCGTCTTGTGCCCCCGAGAGATCGTATCCGAACGCTAGTGCAATAGAAGTGAAGAACCCTCCCATAACAAACGGCTTCGATCTCTTGTAGGGTATGCCTTCTAGATGGTCGATCAAAAGAACTCCAAGGTCTATGTACCTCTTGTAGTGAAAACCGATCAATACAATCATATCTTTTTGGGAAATGCTGCCTTGGTTGTCGTATCTGCCTACAATCGTGTTAGCCAAGACCTTCTGCATGTAGCGCGTAAGCGGGTTACATATAGCAGCAGTTTTTGATCTACCCGTGTAGTAGTCCTCTTTGCCCGTGAATTTCTTCCAGTAATATGCATAGTCCAGAGTGACGTCTCTCTCTACCAAGTCGTCATCTAGTTTCACGGCTTCTTCAGAACTAGAGGCGAAGATAGCATTCAGCTTAGTGGAAGTGAGGGTGTGCATGTTGCCCATCATGGCAAATCTGAGTGCATCACAACCCCTCACTTTTGTCTTCTCCAGAGTGGAAAAGAATTCTTGGGTCAATGTGGGATATGTAGGTTGGGGTGTGAAAAGAATATCCCACAACCCAATTGTCTTCAAGCCCATTTCCACTATCTCCTTGATTCCAAGATCCTCAATGGTCTTCTCGCAACCGTACCTGGAGGCGACGACTCGCCTTGTCATGCACTCGGGGTAAATGAGATGAGCCTTCTTTTGCCTGTGTCCTATACCATAGGACACTCCCGCATGTGCTTTGCCCAGGGTTCTTTCTATGTCTGCCTCCAAATGTTCCAGAACATCATCCTCCTCGGGCTCGAGCTCCACCTTTTCCTCGATGTTGTCTTCTTCCTCCTCCATTCTATAAGATTGTGACCCCGAACTGGTATCGAGGTTATACCAATGTGCCGACTGTTCCTCTTCTTGGTGCAGTTGCCGCGTGGGTCGCGGCTGCACACCACGCCTCGCCGCCGCACTGGATGTCGAGTGGCGGGGTGGTGCGGCCTTTGGAGGCAGCCTGGATGATGACGGTGCTGCTTTAGATTTTGGATTTCTTCTTGTGGACACCGGCTCGATTTCATCTATGAAGATGTCCAAGTCGACCCCCATGGACTCCTCCCCTTCTTCGTCCTCCCCCTCGTAGGTAGCGTCCGTGATATGGTGGTTGTCGGATGAGTGGGAGTGTGATCCGCTCACCGATTGCGACCGACGGAGGGAATGGTGGGCGGAAGCGGTAGGTGATGGGGTGTGGGATGGAACAGACACATCGGAGGAGGCATTTTTAGAATATTGTTTCCCTCCGGTGAGGATGTTCGCCCCCTTTGTGATAGCCTTCCCAATCTTCTTCATTGCGGAAAGGGAGGTGAAAGTGGTGTAGGATGGAGATTTTCGGATTTGGTGGAGAAGGTGGTGTGGGTGTGGTTTTGTGGGTGGAATGGAAGGATAGTGATGTACAGATGGTGGTTATATGATTAGTGGTGGATTTGGGCGAGAATGGAAGTGTTTTTGTGGAGGTTTTGTGTAGGGTAGTTGCTGGGCGGAAAGGAGATGGAAATAGAGATGGAGATGCGATTGGGAGAGATTGGATGGTGGGAATGGGAGAGGGATGGCTGAGGATCGATTTGGGATGGATCAGGGATCAAAAGGAGGTGGATTGTGGTGGATTTGGTGGTGGATGGGGGAGCACGGAACTATTTTTTGCCGCCACAGTCATTTTCTGGAGGTGGAAGACGATGGAATGAGGAGGGGGGTCGGGTTTGGACGTTTAAAAGTATATATTTTTTTCCTAAATCGGGTTCGGCCACGGTCGTGGCAGGGGGCCACGGTCATGGCTAGGGTTGGGTAGCACGGCCATGGCGGGTGCCACGGTCGTGTTGTCGATGAAGAAACCCCCAGTTTGACCTCGCCACGGTCGTGGCCTTATCCTCACACCACAGTCGTGGTCGACTTGCCACGGTCATGGCTGATCTTCAAGACAACCTGTAACTTTGGCCAAATTGCAGCATAAATTGCCACGGTCGTGGCCTGTTGACACGGTCGTGGTCCGCCGTCTTCAAAACGGCTGTGGTGAGGACCACGGTCGTGGGCAGTTTCCTTCACCACGGTCGTTGGCAACAAGCCACGGACGTGGCCGTTCTCCAAGACAACCTGTAACTTGGCCAATCTGGTGCTTTAATTCCCACGGCCATGACTGAATGACCACGATTATTTTCTGGATCCTCTCTCTCTAATGTCTATCACCTGCCATCATCAAAACTCAAAACAAAAACTGTAAAGCAAAAGTGTGCGTGTGTGTATTTGTGTAAAACAAAACTAAAGTATCAAAAGAAGGGTTCGAGAATCTCAAACCGCGTGGGTTGCCTCCCACTAGCGCTAAATTTTACGCCTTCAGCCAGGCTTATTGATTGTTGGGCTTTTTCACTTCCTCGGAACTTTCAAGAGATCTTTGTAGTAGATCCCTTTCTCATCTTCATCTAAGCATTCCTCTTCATCAAATTCTTCTTCTATAAGCATGACAATATCAAAATATTGGTTGGCCTTGTCCGGGCCGACCTCAACAATAGGTTTCAACCTTTGTCCATTAACATCAAATTCCTTAGCTCCTTCTTTTGCACAGATGATCGCTGCGCCGGATGGGTACACCTTCTTGACAAGGTAAGGACCCTCCCATCTAGACCGAAGCTTTCCGGGAAAGAACTTCATCCTTGAATTGTACAGTCATACCCATTTTCCGGGCTCAAACTCTTTCTTCTTTATGATCTTGTCATGTAGAAACTTGGTTCTTTCCTTGTATCTCTTTGACATTTCATATGCTTCATGCTACATTTCTTCTAGCTAATGCAATTGAAACTTTCTTTTCATTCCGGCTTTCTCTTCATCGAAGTCCATCGTCTTCAAGGCCCACAATGCCTTGTGCTGCATCTCAACCGGCAAATGACAACTCTTACCATAGACAAGCTTGAACAGTGTAGTGCCAATCGGGGCTTTGTATGCAGTCCTATATGCCCATAAAGCTTCATTGAGATGAAGTGACAAATCCTTGCGGTCCGGTCGCACCGTCTTCTCCAAGATGAGATTTATCTCTCGATTTTCCAACTCAACTTGACCACTCGTTTGAGGGTGGTAAGAAGTAGCTACACGATGGTTCACTCCATGTCTCTTTAGCAGCCCTTCAAAGGTGCGGTGGATGAAATGACTCCCGCCATCACTAATCATAGCCCTTGGAACACCAAAACGGCTAAAGATGTTGGATTTCACGAAATCACACACCACCTTATGATCATTTGTCCTTGTTGCCACAGCCTCAATCCATTTTGATACATAGTCTACGACGACCAAGATGTAGACATACCCGAAAGAAGGAGGGAAAGGACCCATGAAGTCAATCCCCCAAACATCAAACACTTCTACCACAAGAATAGGTGATAGAGGCATCATGTCCCTCTTTGAGATGGTGCCCACTTTTTGGCACTTGAAGCAACCTTTGCAAAAGTCATGAGCATATTTGAACAATGTCGGCCAGTAGAATCCACATTGAAGAACTTTGGCGGCCATGTGTTTCCCTCCAAAATGACCTCCACACACTCCAGAATGGCACATAGATAAGACTTCTGGCTGCTCCATCTCCGGAATGCACCTCCTAATGAGTTGGTCCGGGCAATACTTAAAGAGGTGAGGGTCATCCCAAATGTAGTTTTTGACCATAGCAAACAATCTCTTGCTTTCCTCTCTTGTCCACATGCTCAGTATCCTCCTACTGGCTAGGAAATTCGCTATGTGCTTGTACCATGGCTTTTGGACATATGAGACTAAGAGGAGTTGTTCATGCGGCATTGTCTCTTTGATTGGACTTGTCATATCAAAAGGTCCATCAAGGCGGGAGAGATGATCTGCAACACCATTTTCTATTCCTTTCTTATCCACAATTTATATGTCAAATTCTTGGAGCAACAAAATCCATCGGATCAACCTTGGCTTTGAGTCTTTCTTGGACATGAGATACTTCAACGCAGCATGGTCCGTGTAGATTGCCACTTTGTTTTGCAAGAGATACGGCCGGAACTTGTCAAGAGCGAAGATCACCGCAAGTAACTCCTTGTCGGTAATGTTTTGAGCATCGTCTAATGTTTTTCTTGCATAATATATAGCATGAGGAATTCGGCCAATGCATTGACCCAGAACAGCCCCCACCGCCATATCGGATGCATCCGTCATGATCTCAAATGGCAGAGAGAAATCTGGGGGTTGCATGATAGGAGCAGAAATAAGCCTTTCTTTCAAATGATTGAAGGCTTCAACACATTTGTCATCAAACTGAAATTCGACATCTTTCTCTAGTAATCGACATAGTGGTCTTGAGATTTTGCTAAAGTCCTTGATAAAGCGACGGTAGAAACCTGCATGTCCCAAGAAAGATCGAACATGTCTTACGGTGGAAGGAAGGTCGAGTGTAGAAATAAGGCCCACCTTGGCCTTGTCAACTTCAATCCCATCTTTGGAAACTCGGTGTCCCAGAACTATACCCTCAGGTACCATGAAATGGCTCTTTTCCCAAGATAAAACTAAGTGAACTTTCACACATCTTTCCAGAACCGCAGCTAGATGTAGCAAGCACTCATCAAAGGTTTTCCCGAAAATTGAAAAATCATCCATGAAAACCTCAATTGACGAATCAAGCATGTCAACGAAGATTGAGGTTACACATCTCTGGAAAGTGGAAGGGGCATTGCACAATCCAAATGGCATTCTCCGGTAGGAGATAACACCAAATTTTGTGATATTTTAGACTGTTTTTCTGTTATCAAAACTGCCATTTTTATCTATTTTCCTCTCTTTTGTATGCACTTTTGCCATAATTGGCCAAGCAATGCTCTTAATCCAATTTTCCTATCTTTTGCAGAGTTTTCCTCAGAGTGGGCAATAAGGCCGCTCCGGCCCATGAATAAGTCCAAGCCTGTCTCGGCCTCCCTGACGCCCGATACAACCCCTTCCCGACAGAGGTTGGGCGACACAAAGACGCTCGACAAAGAGGTGTCGCGCGAGAAGAAGCTGACAGACGACACGCCTTCTACCCGACAGGGAGCCTGGCTCGCCCCGACAACCCAGCTTGTCGGGCGACACAGCCACCCACCAGCAGGCGCGTCGCCCATCACATGACCGATAGCAGACACCTCCGCACCGAGCTATACCTGTATCGGCCGTCCATTGACCGACGCTTAAGGGGGCCATGTGGTGCTTCGAGCACCATAACTCCTCCCGGCCAGCTGACTATAAATAGCAGCTACAGGGAGCCGAAAAGATAGTTCAAAGTTTTAGAATTCGGACAGTTGGGAGTTGAGCTATCTTCCGAGGAGACTGCAAGAGCATACGTGTCGTGCCCCAGTGCTTGTCTCGGGCGACACTAGGTGAGCTTCTCCTCATCCCCAGAGGGAGGGGACAGTTCACTTAGGACCGTCCCGAGCAACACTGCGGGCCGATATCAGCCGACGTAGATGAGCGACACAAGTGCCCGACAACAACAATGCGTAGCTCTTAGCCCGACACGATATCAAACTGATACGCTTAGCTTGTCGAGCGTGCCGCCCGAGAGGGTGTTCCACCCGACATGAGCGTATCGGCCAGGGTCCTTGAGCAATACGGTTGACAGTTGGTGCGTGCCGCCCGAAAGGGTGTGCCGCCCGACACCTCTATATCGGGCTAGGCCTCTGATCGATATCGGGAAGGAGAGCTACAACACTCTGTCATCCTTCTATATCAAGGAGGCGACACCTATCTTTACTTTCTGTTATTTAATTCCTTACTTATGCATTGTAATTAAGACCCTTTATTTGTCTATGGAAATAGAAGATGCTTAATTTCTTGCTGCTCTGTGCTTGGTACAATCTTTTGAAGGATTGCTATGTTTGATATCTGAACTCTAGCTTACATGTTTGGATCGCGTTTCGCTTAGCTAACAAATCGTGTTTTCCCGTCACAACAGCTTCGAGAGTTGTGTTGTGGCTCTAGTGTTTGGTCCGATTCTGGAGTACGAGAGTGCCTGGAACGGAGTTGCTTTAGTGACCTTTCCAACTCTAATTTTAGTCCGGTGACCTCGAGAGGGGCGCGGATGCCTTGTTAGAGGTACCTGCTTTGAGAGGAGGGGTACAGGACTGGTTCTACCGCCGCTTGTCTTACCGGAGTTTTATCCTTCATACCTCGCTTTAGCTCGAGCAATATCTTTTTGTTTCTGTTGCATGAAAACCCCTAAAAACTGCTAAATGACTAAAATCTTATATCTCTCTTGTAGATCCACTTGGAGATAGTTTTCTTGGTTTTATTTGTGACATCTTATTGCTTCCCTTTTTGGGGAATTTATCTCTCTTTATACCTGTCAGAGTGTAGCGTGTCGATTCCGTGTTCTCAACACTACCCCCCTTGTCCCTGTGTTCGACCCCATATATCTACTTCGACCCCGTAAACAAAGTTGCGGGGGCCTAGAAGGATTCAGGTTTATAAATGAAAAAGCTCGAGTACCTCAAATCTGCCTCCAATTTTAGGACACGCGATTTAGGCCGGTCAACTTTTTGGCACCGTTGCCAGGGACAAGGAAAAAATGGTACTGTTGATGAATCTGAATCCACTAACTACACTCTTGTGCCTCAAGCTTAGCAATGAGCTTGACAGCACTCTTTTTTTTCCTTTACTATTATTCTTTGCTTGAAATTAATAAATCTATCTTCTAAACTTGATTCCCCGTACCACTAATAGGAACTCAGAAGAACGGTGATATGTTCCACTGAGCACCAACTCCAACCGTCATGCCGCCTCGCATTGAGCCACCCCATTCTGAAGGCGAACGCCAAGGGAGGAGGCCTGATTCGCCCCCGCCTGAAGGCAACGACAGGTACGACGGTGACCATCAACAAGAAGATCCGGACTCATGAGAGTACGAGGAAGACCCTCACCGACACAGACGCCGTCACCGTCAGAGGCAAAGAAGAAATCAGAACGATCGGGAACAACGTCGGGGGGAAAGCGACAGCAATGACTCCGAAGAGGAGGAGAAGACGTTAAGAGAGTTGGAGTCCACAAAAGCCAACAACCCCAGATGTCCCGTCATCACCCCGCGGTTCAATGCGGAAAATTTTGAGCTTAAGCCGTCCGTGATCTCTATGATTCAAAACAAAAGCTTCAGGGGAAGTTCAAAAAGCGATAATCCCTACCACCATCTCGATGCATTCAAAAACATATGTGATACGATAAAGATGCGGGGGGTCCCTCAAGAGGTTATCTACTGTAAGGGCTTCATCTTCTCCCTAGAAGATAAGGCCCTATCCTGGTATCTTGGGTTTCCCCACCACTCTTTGAACGGATGGGGAGCTTTGGCCGATGCATTCGTAAACAAGTTCTACCCCACCGAAAGAACGGTCAGAAACAGGCAGAAGATCACATCCTTCATGCAAAAGCCGAGTGAAAGCCTCCATGATGCCTGGGAGCGATTCCAGGAGTATCTGAGGGATTGCCCCCATCATAACTACAAGAAGGGCTTCCTCATCACCACCCTCTATAATGGTCTGACTCCCGATGAAAGGGTGTCACTAAATGCGGCAGCAGGCAGTGACCCCTCGGGAAAATACCAAGCAAGTCTGAAAAGATCATCAAGAATATGGCCGAGTTGATGGCCGGCGCTGACTTTGATCGATCTGACCGAGGACAGGTCAAGAAGGGTGGTGAAGGGTCTACCCTTGAATCTAAGGCACTGGAGTCCATCACCTCGCAGATACAGAGGATCGCCACTGATGTTAAACAACTGCGAGAAGCTAGTGGGAAAGGTAAGAAGCCAGTCGAGAAGGTGATGAAATGTGTCACATGCGGCGAAGGGGGGTATGGAGTAGACAACTGTGTTTACACCCGAATGGACGCAGACAGTGATTCTGACTCGGAAGACGAACGGAACGAAAATGTCTCCTTCGTGAACTTCAAAAGGCCAGATCATCCCGGGTTTAACTACGGCAACAAAGATGCAGCTGAGAATTCTCACCAGCTACATGCTATATCTAAGCCAATACAAGCTTTTGAGAAGAGAGGGGGGTCTGGTCAATATACCAAGAACAGTCAGTTCCAGTCAGCGAAGGGAAACTTTCAGGCACAAGGTAAATATCAAGGGCCGAACAAAGATCAAGACAAGGGCTTTAGCCAATCAGACGTAATCGGCCAGCTTTTCGACTTCCCAAAGAAGCAGGACACAATTAATAACCAGCTAGCGCAAAGTGCGCTATCAAATTCGGGTGTGTTGAACTCATTGCAGGTCTAGCTGGCAGATATGCAGACGCATCAACGCCAGATTGACCAACAATTATCTCAAATGGCCGAACTGATGAAGAACCCCTCAAGAAAGATATTGTCAAACACCGAACCTGCGAAGAGGCCAGGGCTGTGACACATGGAAGGTTGAGATCAAGTTGCAGAAAAGGGATGATGCTGGCAGATAAGGAGTAAACTGGAGCCGTTAAGCTAGAGACGATAACTGCAGTGCTTCTCGGGAGGAAACCCGAGCTTTACTTTATTTTATTTCTTAGAATAGGATTGCAATTTACTTTCCTGCAGAACAAACATTATGAACATTTGGTATGTAATAAGGCCTGAGGCGGTGCATGCGCCACATGCACTGACTCTTATGTTTTGTGGGTCACTACCTTAGTTTTATTAACCGGGATGGGTAATACCATCTGAGGCAGGGAGCTTAGTCCTAGGCCAATGATGTTTTACTCATCAGCCGCAGCTTAACCCATTTTGTTTTCACGATTCACGGGGGGAAACCCAACCAGCGCTTTGAGTGCACCCTTATCAGGTGGTGGGGCTTCGTGGAGCACAACAGTCATGCCAACGGTTGGGCTTGCCGTCTTACGCGTTGAAGCTGACGGTCGACCTGTGTCCGGGTTTTACTATTCAGTCGATATAAAAGGAAAGCGAGTTTTACCGTGTCAGGTTCCTTACCTTGCTGTTTTTGCACTCCCGTGTCGAGCGAGAGAACTTGTGCTTCTGCTCCCATGTCGCACGAGACTGAAATTCTCTTGTGTCGCCTGATAGCCCAGATCACAGCGAGGTATAGCCCGATAGATCGTGTCGGCCGACATGCTTCTTTCCTTGTTACAAGTAGTTTATCGGTCTCAAGTTTCCTTCGCTGAGCAGTCGTGTCGCCTGATATGGGTGTCGTGCGAGGTATATTTGATTCGCGTTGCCCGATACCCAATGTCGGGCGATAGCCGTGTCGCCCGATGTTGCATCGCATCGCCTGTTTTTGTTATCGGGCGATACGCTGCTTTTCTTTAATAAGAATGTATTGAGCACCTCGTCTTATCACCCTTGTATTGCCCGTCACGATTTTTTTTTTAGCGACAGACATGCCATGCGTTCACGGCCTTTCTGACCTATCCTTATCGCGCGATTGAATCTTTCGACGTATCGGGCACAGGGCTTCGCTGCTGAAACCAGTATGCCACCCGATACAGGAGTGTCGGGAAGTTTTTGTACAGGATAATATAGGGTCACACGTCTATTCTTTTTTATATTTCTTCCAAAGGCCAACATATTTAATCAAGATATTTCTTTTGGTGACTTACAGAGATGGACCGCATTAAGTTGACCGTTGTCCCAGTCGACGAGCAAGGCAGGAGGGTCTACCCTGAGACTGTTGCTGAAGGGTAGGCTGCCAGACCCAAGCGCCCGAACCCAGGACAGGCTGGGACATCGGGGACAAAGAAGAAGGCAAGGGTTGGAAAAGCTGCGACTCCAGTACCAGCACCAACACCACTTGCAGCAGCGCCAACACCAGCAACAGAACTCCCGAAATCCTTTTCGGGGAGTTTCGAGCCAAGAGACGACGAGCATGCTCGCCACTATGCTGAACTGGTACCCAAGATGTACAAGCCAAGCATGTTCTTCCATAGAGCCTCGTTTGATGAGCTTGGGATCGTGAAGAGGCTGAAGAGCGTCCTTGCGGCGGCAGGACTAAAGAAGATCTGCTTCAGCCGGACTTCTTCGTACACCAAGCTGACCATGGAGTTCATGTCCTCTCTCCACTGGGTGAGGAATTTAGTAGTAGAAAAAGAAAAATTTAGCGGGCCAGACAGACTATGGCCCGGCTGTACAATTCAGAGCACACCATCTCCGAGAAGCTCTTAAACGAGATCTTCTCTTCCAGCAAGGAAGACAAGAATCGGATGGACAATGGTGAGAGGATCACCGAGGAAGACGGGTTCAATCCCGTGGAGTTTTGGGGCAGGCTTACCGGCGAATCTTCATTTAAGCCGGGAGCAAAGGTCGTGGCAGTGCACTCCTGCTTTTGGAGGATCGTGCACAAGCTGGTGGCATGCTTGTTGTTCAGCAAAAACAAATCCAGCAGCATCTACACGGAAGAGCTCCACGTCATGTGGCATATTATGGAGGGTCGAGTGATCAACCTCGGTCGGTTTTTGCTGAACAGGTTGCATCCAATGAAGGAGGCCACTAAGGAGTACTGCATGGGCGGCATTATCAACCTCATAGCAGCAGGACTCGGGTACCCGTTCGAGCCACGCAGCCATACTAGAATGCAAGGCGATGAGGTGTTTGACACCAAATATCTGATGAGGACCAACATCATCAGGAAGGAGAGGGGAAGTTTCTTCTACAAGTTTTCAAGGACAGACATACTCCTTCCCCTTCCTCGCTGCGCCAACTATGACAAGGAGAAGTTGGTCTTCACCACCGCCGAGATCGAAGCTATAGCTAATAACATGACTATCGCCACCACGATCAGGGCCACAGAGAGGCCAACCCCAGAACTGTCGGCGACAACTGCTGATCAAGCTGTCGTCGCTCCAACCATACCAGCCACCGCACCAACAACGACAGTGGTGGCTGAGAAAGAGCTGGTGATTGTTGAGGTCACCGGGACGGAAACTTCGGGATCTGCCATGGAAGAGACGGCCGCAGTTCCCATCCGTGTTTCTAAAACTGCAGAGGCGGGAGAGGAGCTTCAGTGGGGCAACAACAACGTGATGTTCGATGAGATCATGAGGGAACTCGAAAGAACACCATCCCTACCGCCGAAGTCCCCGCCTGCAGTAGTCGAGGAGATCGCCGATAGTGCAGAGGTGGAGCAAAGTCCGCCCTCACCGCGGCCATCCCCAATCAGAAGAGAAGGCAAGGCGGCAGCACCTGAAAAAGCGTCGACTCCCCGCCTGGTGGCATCTGGTTCGTGAATGATTTTCATAGATTCCACCTTTCCGGGTGGACCTTCACGCGGGCTAGATGTCGCGAGGACAGAAGGGAGATCCACCGGACCCCCTCCGTCACTCGGAAAGATGCTCGGAAACGAACTCAACGATCTGCGGGAGGTAACAACCATCAACTCTGCTACTTGTACTTCCCTGACCCGCAAACTTGCATCTTTTCAAGACAAACAGGACAACCACGAGATCAGGCTGAACAGCCAAGAGAGCGAGCTGTTGGCTCTAGCGAGCATACCCGGCGGACTAGAGGCCTTAAATGCAACAATGCAGCAAGTTCCCCAACGACTTGATAGGCTCGAGGAGAGGATGGACAGAAGTGACGACCATCCGCGCCAAAGGCAGCCGAGACGGTCGACGTCACCTCCCAGCCAGAGCTCTAGTCCCTCTTCTTCAGGTTCCCCCTCGGGAACGGCGTCCCCATCCTCCTCCTCTAGCGGGAAATCATCAACGCCCGAGGACGGGGCACAACAAGGATCTGCCGAAGGGTCTCCCAGCAGACAGGAGAGCTCTTTGGGTTTGGGAGATGCTAATGTCTCCATCCCCCTGGATGAAGTTGAAGATGATGATGCAGACATCAACATCGGGGAAGACTCGTCTGATGAGTCCAAGGGAGAGGTGGGGGATGTCTACACAGTGAATAACAGACATCCACCAAGAGGAAAGCGCTCGTTTGCGGACAAATTCCGTGAGCCGTCCGAGATACCCTCCTTCGAGATGGCCGACTTCGATAGAAGAGCCGTCGGGAACCTGGCGATCAGAGACCAGAAGCTGCTGAATAAGGTCTTGAGGTCGCAGGCCAATGAAGAAGACGTTGTCTGGAGTGACTGCTACCTCTCCCTACGATGGGGAGATCTTCGGAAGATGTTCCGCACGCCGACTGTCGTCGGCAAATGAGTGTTCAGGGTCCTGGTGAACGCAATAATAGAGAAGATCGACAGTAAGATAGGTCGGAGACAAATATACACAACCACCCCGACCTTGGCAAGAAGGCTGATGAGGGGAGATCAAGACTCCCGTGCGGTGGTCGACATGCTGCAATACGTTGAAGAGCATAGACCAAATATGGTATTGGCCTCGTACAAGCATTGCAACGTGTGGTTTCTCTGTGTGGCGGACATCAGAAACCGCGATGTCCAGCTACTGTGTTGCAGCAATGATGAAGTACCATGCTCTGGGGGTATTTTCTGCCGCCCGGAGGACAGACAGTTGAAACACCTGCCAATACGCCTGCTACGAGCTTTAAAGCAAGGAATCCAACGTCTTCAAGGACCTTGGAACTACTTCGCTATCAGAGACCTCCCCGAATAGGCAGAAGAGGGGAGCGGAAACAACGTTATCACCGTCTTGGGTGCCATTGAAGCGCTCAACTCAATCGGAAACTTAGGAGTCCTCAGAGGCATGTCCTTTTATCAGTGTAGGGGCATCTACGCCATGCTCCTAATCAAGGACAAGCGCTATTTCCGGGACGCAGGTGTGTCAGAGCAGCTGCTGGACAGTGATGTAGAGGAAGATTCTTCTCGATCCAGCACCCCAGAAGAAAAAGAAGAAGAGATAGCAACCAAAATTCATGGGGCGGGCAAGCAGCTAGCAATCCTGAAGAAAGTGCATGGGGAGGAAGACACTGCTTGGCCTGAAGCTTCTGAAGGGCAGATCAAAAATTTCGACCGCTTTTCGTGTTCAACTCTCACACAGGAGCATGTCAACATCATCCAGAAGAAGCTTGCTGACTCAACCCCATTAGATGTTGCTTTTCAGACAGGAGATGTCATAGTCCTGGAAGATGATCTAAGGGACATGGTGAAGGAAGGAGGGTGCTTGGCTATAACAGTTGCAGTCGCTTACATCCAATATATACAGCCAAAGCTAGAACATGCATACATAGCTCATCCTTTGCTTTTCAACGATATCTGCCTCGCCGACGAAACATGAGCGAAGAAGATGTTCCTGTAAGAATTGAAGGATTGTGTCGCAGGCACTATCTTCCTGCCTATTCTGCATTACAATCATCGGACGCTCCTAGCGATGTATACTCGGCAATGAGCAAGCATTTTCTACAACAGCTCGGACAGCAACAAGAACCATCCCGTGCCGTGTACATCGGAACCATTGACACCCGTCGAACGCTTAGTTCAGAAAATAATACGACGAAGTGTCAAAGATGATTGAACCATTCCTGGACATACAGGGAGGCAAATGGCATGAACTCCAGTTCTGCCACCGCAGTCCGCAACAAATTCCTTTATCCAACGACTGCGGCATCTTTGTCTTGGAATGGATGGCAAGTGAAGCAACGCCTGACCAGCTCCACCACACAGGATATCACAGCAAACGATGAGAATATGTGTGGGAACTCCTATCTAATGCAGGCGCAACCTCACTGGATTAAACATTACCTCACCTTATTTACTTCACAACTCTGGGGACAAGGTGTGGAGTAAGTTTGGGGGGGTACCATGTACCAGTGAGGGAGGTACAAAAATCTTCTGATCTCTCTGACTGAAATTCCTTATTCTTTTGTTCTTTATCCTTTTTTTCTTTCCTATATCATGTGTACATATATATGTTTATAACAAAATTTTTGAAAATTTTGAAAATTTTGCTTATTTTGTTCCCATGCATATGTACAAAGTCGCTATATTAGTAAAAACCCTGATGCAACTGCTTGCCAAGTTTATTTTCTTTGTGCTGAATGTGACGCAAGTCCTGTTATATCTTTTTGATAATGCTGCTTCAAACGAACAAAAGAATATGTTTTGTCATGCCAAAAATTTCGAAAAATACAATAATCTCGCAAACAGTTAAGAGACGAGTATGGAGAAGGAAAAAGCTTCCCAAACAAAAGGAATCTCTTTGTCCCCCCTTACCTAACAAAAATCCCAAAAGAGAGAGAAGCCTTATGAGCGTGAATAAAAGCATGAGAGTTGTGCCCAATAAAATAAAAAGAAATATATATATATATATATATATATATATATATATATATATATATAAATATATATATATACACCACTTGTTTTCCAAAAGTACCCATCTTTAGGCATGGTAGATCCAGGGCAGTGGTACGTAGGATGTGAAATCACTGCTCTAAAGCCAACTGGCTTGGACTGCATGGACCACTTGCCCGTTAACATACCCTTACCTGGATGGACTGATGGGAGACAAGAATGAAAAACCCAAAAAGCCTTATCCTACCCTATACACAACTTTCTACCCCAAAAAGAAAGCTGTTTGGTGTGTAAGCTAACTTCGGAATCATACAACAAAGTCTCGCCGAAGTTGTAGAGAAAATTTTTACTGAAATGATAA
Source organism: Alisma plantago-aquatica (assembly GCA_963693085.1). NCBI lineage: Eukaryota > Viridiplantae > Streptophyta > Magnoliopsida > Alismatales > Alismataceae > Alisma > Alisma plantago-aquatica. The sequence goes on along the minus strand of OY856409.1, from coordinate 1,869,460,770 downwards.
GGCAAGGAAACGCATGGTCTTTTGTTTGCAGTGAAGCAGCATTATCTCTAAAGGCATTACTATACTTGTTTTACCTCTTGGCCTAAAAGTTATACCAAGCAAGAAGAAGCATCACAAAATATAGTTTAAATATTGATTGAGGACAATCAAAATGCTAAGTTTGGGGGAGTTGATAACACCAAATTTTGTGATATTTTAGACTATTTTTCTGTTATCAAAACTGCCATTTTTAGCTATTTTCCTCTCTTTTGTATGCACTTTTGCAATAATTGGCCAAGCAATGCTCTTAATCCAATTTTCCTATCTTTTGCAGAGGTTTCCTCGGGGTGGGCAATAAGGCCGCTCCGGCCCATGAATAAGTCCAACCCTGTCTCGGCCTCCCTGACGCCCGATACAACCCCTTCCCGACAGGGGTTGGGCGAAACAAAGATGCTCGACAAAGAGGTGTCGTGCGAGAAGAAGCTGACGGACGACACACCTTCTACCCGACAGGGAGCCCGGCTCACCCTGACAATCCAGCTTGTCGGGCGACACAACCACCCACCGGTAGGCGCGCCGCCCGTCACATGACCGATAGAAGACACCTCCGCGCCGAGCTATACCTGTATCGGCCGTCCATCGACCGGTGCTTAAGGGGGCCACGTGGCGCTTCGAGCACCATAACTCCTCCCAGCCAGTTGACTATAAATAGTAGCTATAGGGAGCCGAAAAGACAGTTTGGAGTTTTAGAATTCGGACAGTTGGGAGTTGAGCTATCTTCCGAGGAGACTGCGAGAGCATACGTGTCATGCCCCACTGCTTGTCTCGGGCGACACTAGGTGAGCTTCTCCTCATCCCGAGAGGGAGGGGACAGTTCACTTAGGACCGTCCCGGGGGACACTACGGGCCGATATTGGCCGACGTAGATGAGCGACACAAGTGCCCGACAACAACAATGCGTAGCTCTTAGCCCGACACGATATCAAACCGATACGCTTAGCTTGTCGAGCGTGCCGCCCGAGAGGGTGTGCCGCCCAACATGAGCGTATCGGCCAGGGTCCTTGAGCGATACGGTCGATAGTCGGTGTGTGCCACCTGAGAGGGTGTGCCGCCCGACACCTCTGTATCGGGCTAGGCCTCTGACCGATATTAGGCAGGAGAGCTACAACACTCTGTCGTCCTTCTACATCAAGGAGGCGACAACTATCTTTACTTTCTTTCATTTAATTACTTACTTATGCATTGTAATTAAGACCCTTTATTTGTCTATGGAAATAGAAGATGCTTAATTTCTTACTGCTCTGTGCTTGGTACAATCTGTTGGATGATTGCTATGTTTGATATCTGAACTCTAGCTTGCATGTTTGGATCGCGTTTCGCTTAGCTAACGAATCGTGTTTTCCCGTCGCAACGGCTACGAGAGTTGTGTTGTGGCTCTAGTGTTTGGTCCGATTCTGGAGTACGAGAGTTCCTGGAACGGAGTTGCTTTAGTGACCTTTCCAACTCTAATTTTAGTCTGGTGACCTCGAGAGGGGCGCTGATGCCTTGTTAGAGGTACCCGCTTCGAGAGGAGGGGTACATGACTGGTTCTACCGCCACTTGTCTTACCGGAGTTTTATCCTTCGTACCTCGCTTTAGCTCGAGCAATATCTTTCTATTTCTGTTGCATGAAAACCCCTAAAAACTGCTAAATGACTAAAATCTTATATCTCTCTTGTAGCTCCACTTGGAGATAGTTTTCTTTGTTTTATTTGTGACATCTTATTGCTTCACTTTTTGGGGAATTTATCTCTCTTTATACCTGTTGGAGTGTAGCGTGTCGATTCCATGTTCTCAACACTACCCCCCTTGTCTCTGTGTTCGACCTCGTATATCTACTTCGACCCCATAAACAAAGTTGCAGGGGCCTAGAAGGATTCGAGTTTATAAATGAAAAAGCTCGAGTACCTCAAATCCGCCTCCACTTTTAGGACGCGCGATTTAGGCCGGTCAGTAGGCAAATGTACCACTTGGACAAGTGAATGTCATCTTTTCCTGGTCCGTCAGATGCACATCAATCTGAAAATATCCCGAGTATCCATCAAGAAAGCAGTAGAAGCTCTGCCCAGCCAATCTCTTGAAAATCTGATCAAGAAACGGGAGTGGGTAGTGATCCTTCTTTGTCTTTTCATTGAGCTTCCGGTAATCAACGCACATTCTCCACTTGGATTGCTCTCTCACCGGCATAAGCTCGCCATCGGCATTTTATGCAACCGTAGTCCCGCCCTTCTTGGGCACAACTTGGATGGGACTCACCCACATACTGTCAGAAATGGGATAGATGATCCATGCATCAAGCAACTTTACAACCTCTTGAGTTACAATGTCCTTCAACTTTGGATTTAGCCTTCTTTGCATTTTTCGGGTCGGTCTCGCATCTTCTTCCAAGTATATCCAATGCACACAAATGGAGGGGTCAATCCCTCTCAAGTCAGCAATAGACCATCCAATGGCTTGGATGTTCTTCCTCAAGACTTCCATCAAGGCATCTTCTTGCTCAGGAGAGAAAATGGAGGAAATGATCACCGGGAGGGTGTCATTTGAGCCAAGGAAAGCGTACTTCAATCCTTCAGGAAGTTTCTTCAACTCAAGAACGGGGGGTGCTTCAAGGGAGTTCTTCAAAGGTGCAGAAATAGAAGGGAGGTCCTGACTTGCAGCCACTAAGGCTAGCTCACACTCTTCATCATCTTCATCATCGTCGTCAGGGAACTCAACAATTGGTTCAAGACCTCTACCTTGAGTGGCAGTCTCAATCCACGCAGGTAGAAACTCTTCAACAATCTCATCTAGGCATTCCACCAAATAACAATCTTCTTCGGTGGCCCCTATCACTTCAGCTGTAGTAGAAGACTTGAAGATTTTCAACCGGATCTTCATGTGCATGAATGTAACATACATGGTCCCTGTCCTCACATGGATTACTGCATCAGCTGTGGCTATGAAAGGTCTCCCCAAGATGATTGGCACCTTTCTAGCTTCTTTCTCCATATCAAGAATGATAAAATCAGCTGGGAAGAAGGCAGAAGTATCCTCATCAAGACGGACCAGCACATCATCCACACGTCCTCTAGGCGTCTTCACAGATCGGTCGGCCAACTATAGAGTGCAATGGGCTGGCCTCAATTCCCCCATTTGGAGCTCAGCAAATAGATCATACGTCATCAAGTTTACGCTAGACCCCAAGTCAAGAAGAGCTTGGTCTATGCGATGTGCCCCGATGTAGCATGAGATGATGGGAGCACCGGGGTCTTTTCTTTTTCGGGGGATGGTGTGTTGGAGAATGGAGCTCACTTGTTCAGTGAGCTTGATCTTCTTAGATGTCCTCCCTATTGTCTTTCTTTTGAAGGTGCACAATTCTTTAAGGAACTTTGCATAGGACGAAATTTGCTTGACTGCGTCTATAAGAGGTACATTGATTTTCACTTGCTTGAAGATCTCCAAAATATCATCCGCATGCTTCATCTTTTTCTTTTCAACAGAAGGCTCCTTAAGTGCATCAGGATATGGTGGGAGTTGGGACCCCAATCGGTCCAAATCAACAGTATCATCCACTGGTATCACTGGAATCACAGTATCACGGCTCGGTATCACAGTATCAATGCTCGACGTCACGGTATCAACACTGCCTCTTATCACAGTATCATCAATCTGCATCTCAGTATCAACTTGCTCTGCCTCAGTGACATCTCTGCCAACGACTGTACTATGGGGCCTCTCCAAGGTCCTGCCACTCCTCAATGTAGTCACAGCCTTCACATGCTCATGGGTGGTAGAAGAGGGAGCTTGTGGAGGTGGTTGTGGCTGTTGGGGTGGTGGAGGCCTTTGGTGAGGGGAGTTGGGATTTTGAAGGATGAATTGTGGTTGCGGTTGTTGTTGTGGTGGGGGGGATATTGTGGAGGTGGTTGTTGGTAAGTGTGAGGTGGGGGTGGAGCATATTGATAATTGAGCGGCGCTTGAGGAGGTGGAGGAGCATAGGGGTTTGGTGGGGCTTGGTAAGATGGTGGAACATAAGCACTCGAAGTATTCCCTAGAAAAACCCCATCATTGTTCGGATTTGGTAGTGGTTGAGATGGAAGTCTACCTTCTTCCCTTCTAGCCAAAGAGAGAGAAATTTGGTCCAACCTCTGCTTAAGATGGTTTATAGACTGCCCATGTGCATTGACATCTTTTTTTACTTCATCTAGGCTCCTTATCCTTCCTAGTACCTCGTCCTCAAACTTGGAGCTGTAGCGTGGCTTTTGCTGCCCCTGCCTTTGCCCTTCCTCGTTCTGTTGTTTCCAGGAAAAGTTGGGGTGGTTCCTTCACTTGGGAGTGTAGGAACTGGACATTGGGTCCTGGTTGTTGCAGCCACCAAAGGAATGTAAAGCGTTGACTTCCTCATATACAGTATCCACAGCCATTGCGGGTTGGCTAGAAGAGCCACCCACTTGATTCTTCATTATTCGCATCATATCGGCCATCATTTGCATCATGTCGGGGTCGGTGGCATTGCGTGCGGGAGCCACAGAGGAAAGGGGAGGGGTGTAGTTCTGGCCACAATGTCCACCTTTAGTGGAAGCTCAGTGGTGTGAATTCTCGGTGAGATGCTCAAACAGTGGCCATGATTCCTCGGGCGTCTTTGCCATGAACGTGCCCCCGCAAGAAGAATCAACGTTGTTTTGGCTTTGCTCCTCAAGCCCGGTGTAGAAGGCCTGAACTAGCTACCAAAGAGGAACCTCATGATGAGGGAAGTCACGAAGCAGCTTCTGGAACCTCTCCCACGCCTCGTGGAAGGGCTTGTTGTCTTTCTGGGCAAACGATGTGATGCACCTTCTCATGTAGGATAACTTGGCGATGGGGAAGAACTTCTTGAGAAACTCATTCTTCACCTCATTCCAAGTGACCAACTCTGGCCTCGAGACGTACCACTCCTTGGCCTTCTCTTTGAGGGAGAAAGGAAAGAGCGTCCTCCTGATTGAGTCGTCAGTGGCGGCTGGCGTGCGGAAGGTAGAGAACGTTTCAAGGAACGTGTCTATGTGGTGGTAGGGGTTCTCGTTCTCCATACCGAAGTATGTAGGGAGAAGCCCCAAGAGTGTCGGTGGGATGGAGAACTGTTGACCTGGCATCTAGTCAACTAGAGTGGCGATGAGGGAGTTGTAGTTCCCCGACGTGAAGTACCCGTGAAGCGGGCGATGTGGCGGTGGAGGTGGAACCTCCGGTGGCGGGTCGTTCTCAGCCATCTCGGCCTCTCGGTGTAGGTTGCGGTGAGCTTGACACCTTCTTCTCCCAATCTCAGGGTCGTAAACCACCAAGTCGGTGCAAGTCGAATGCGTGCTACGCATGCACAACTGTCACCTGCGCAAGTCACAAACAAACAACAAGGGGCCAAGTTAGCGAACCAATATGCAAGAGTAACACAAAGAATAAATAATAGCAATGGTGAGGGCAAATGGAAAGGTAAGCTACACTATCTAACTAGGTCGAGCGCCTCTATCCCGGGCAAAGGCGCCAGAAAGCTTGGTGAGCTCCCGCTAGAGGCTTGAAACAACGGCCAACTAGGGTGGCCGAGTGCAATCCACGAGGTCGGGAGGCACGGGAGTGATGTGATCTTTTCTTTCGATATTTGTATGGTCCCACACTAACTACCTATGTCTACTAAGACACTACGCCCACAAGCACACGGGGTCTTGTCGTAGTATAGGTGAGGCAGCAAGTACGGGGTCGATCCGCAGAGATAGAGGGGGCTCTAGAGTTGGAAGGCCTAAGCTACGTTCCTATTGCGGAGAGTAAGGTTTTTAGGGTTTAAAGGTTGATTGGTTGTTGATTAAGCTAAGAGAGAAAGTATGAAAAGCAATGTGAAACTAAGTTATCAAAAGGCTAGATTAGCAATCTAAGTTAACAAGCTATCTGAACAAGAGCAAGGAAAAACTATACTAGACTAAGCAATCAATTAGCAATTGAGAGCCTAAGTTAACCACTAATCAAGATCAAAGACCTAAATTAACACTTAGCTAGCAAAACTAGGCAATTAACTAAGTTAACTAAAGCAAATGAACTACACTAGCATTAACAAGCAAACTAGGCAATTAAGGTTTTAAGCAATTAGATGAAGGAGGTGGGCCATTTGGGAATGTGTCCTTGACATTAATTGGGGGATGTCACCATAATAAGCAATTAGCATATTTCATTCTAGATTACCAAACCAAACAACAAGGTGGGTGCTATGAGAATGTACCCTATGCTACTAGTTGGAGAACTAGGGCTAGGTGTAATTCTCATAGGACTTACCAAGTCTAGGTCTCTAGGGTAAGAGGTATTAGTCAATTGAGGACCAAGGGTGAGGATGGCAGTAGAGATGAGGATATTTGACCTCATGCCACTAGCCACCTTAGCCTTTAGGAAATCCTAGGCAATTGCATTAATCACACTTATACTAGTCACTTAGAACTCACATTTGCATGTAGGAAGAAGGTGATTATGTAGGAGGATAGGGGGCTAGCTAGGGATCCAAATTAAGGCCCTAGGAGCCAATCCTATGATTGCTACATAGAAACCAACACCCTAGAGGCAAACGTCTTCAAGCACCACAAGGAAAGCAATTAATGTAATTAAACAACAATCACATGCACAAGTAATGGGAAATGAGATACAAGCAAAGGCAATCATCATAGAAATGAAATATGTTCATTACAAATTATATCCCCCAACATGGTATCAAAGTCACATTTTTGCCCCAAACAGCCCACCCAAGGGGGCTTAGCTATACATGATCAAACTAGGAACAAAGAAGAAGGGAAAGAGAGTGGGAAACACCATGGATGCTTGATGAAGCTTTACTTCTTCACCTCCTTGCTGCCAGCCACGATCCTCCTCCTCCAATGGTGCCCAAGAGCATGGAAATGGTGGAATGGATGGCTAGAAACCTAGAGATGGTGGAAATGAGTGGAAAGTGGGTGGAAATGGGATTAAATGCAAGGAAGTAGGTGGATGGGAGTGATGGAGGCAAGGGAGCAGCTAGGTTGCATCCAGGGGGTCCTCTCTCTCAAGCCCTAGAAGCAACTAGTGCTTATATAGGAGCTAGGGCTAAGTGGGGGCAAAATAGGAAAAATAGTGAAAATTTATGTAGGGTAGGTGATCACCACGGTCGTGGTGGGAGTGCCACGGCCGTGGTGAGGGTAGTGGGGGACGACCATGGGGTGGTGAACACGGTCGTGGGGTGAAGGAAGTGGTGAGATGGTGGTGGCTACGGCCGTGGCAGAGTGCCACGGTCGTGGTGAGTAGCATGCACCACGGCCGTGGTGGGTAACACGGCCGTTTTGGAGGAGTTGGAGCTAACCGTGGGGAGGGGCCACGGGCGTCTTGATCAGCATCAGCCACGGTCGTGGTGACTTGGCCACGGTCATGGCTGGGAGGCAAATTCCCTGTTGGCGACTGACTTCTTGCAATTTAATTCCCACGACCGTGGCAGGGTGCCACAGCCGTTTTCTCTTCTCCTGACCACGACTGTGCTGATGGCCACAGTCGTGTTGTCTTCAGTAACCACGGTCATGGCTGGGAGGCCACGGTCGTGGGCGATCTATGGAATTCCCTGTTGCAGCCTATTGGACTTTGGCAATAAAGCCACGACTGTGGCATTGGGGCCACGGCCGTGGTGAGGCTTGACTTCTTGATTTTGCTTCTTACTTTGTCAATTTCGTATGTCTTTGCTCAGGGATGAGTCTTGGCCACTGGAGGTAGGTTAAGGGAGACTTTGGGGCCTTCTTTGGGTCCCTCCTTCTCTCTCTTCCATCTAAGCATGGTCCAAGTACCTGCAAAATAGTGCAAAGTACATCCATAAGCATATTTGCAATGATAATCATATTGGGGAGAATAACATGTAATTCTAATGCATTTGAATGCGATAAAAGTACAAAATGACACAAGATACAACCCTAGAATAGGGTTGGATCAGTGATGCACAACTCAAGATTTGGGTTGAGGTGCATGTTTTCCAAGAAAGTACAAATAATTTACAGGTGCAAATGATGATTACACGTATGTCAAGTAATTAACTCTTATTAGTGTATTAAGAAGTTCAATTGCATGATTCTAGTGTATAAAGTATCAAGCGGACATGTATTCTGTTATTTAAGAATTTTAGTCTACCTGCAGGTATAAAATGTTGATTTCTCAGTATATTACAGTGTTTTGAGTATATTGCTCTACGAAGTTTAGAATGATATAGTTATTGTATTATAAACTTCAAATAAATAGACACGATACCATAGAGATACCTGGGTCATGTATAAGTAAGGGAAACGATACAATATAGTAAGAGCTTTCTAAGAATAATAAAATAATAAACTTAATAGCCCTGAACACCCTAGATTCCCTATGAGAGGTATGCACTGTAGGGATGAAATGACCTAACCCTGGATGTGTCTAGTATATGGGGGTCGGAACATGCTAACTGGTGGTACGGGGGATGAAGCCCTAATGGAAGTCTCCTTAAAATATAAAATGTAGTGTCCTACATCAACTAGAGATTCTGGTGGTACTAGAGTATAGTAAAGACAATAGGTGACTTGACTCTCTGTCTGTGTACTCAGGTTAGAGGAGGAGTCCAATTTTTATGGAATAATAGGTGTGCCGAGGCCAGAGAGCCATTTTCCAATTGCAGACTAGCGACGTAGTCAGGCTTAGCATTCCCGGGTGTGTCAGCTAAGTCTTGTACGGTGAGATCATAGTTCTCTATGAGTCTTCATATGTAGAGTACACTGCATATGATCAAGGCATAATCTTAAATATGATAATATAAGTTTTAAAGAGTTTCTTATAAGTAAGAAAGGATACGAAAGATTTAAGTACAATTTCCCAACAATTATTCTTTGTATGTTTCTAAATTATTAATTCTCTTTGAAATTAATCAAGCATGGTCATATATTGATTTACTCTTGTTGATATCTAGAGTATCCTGCCATATTTATGATTGTCAATGATCAATCTCTTTAAATCTTACTGTTGTTATAATTGATATCAGTTTCTCAAAAGTATATCTGTAATTATATTAATGCTTTAGACTGTTTCTTTAAAGTACTCATTCATTGAGCGAGTAGGCTCACCCCTCTACAGATAATTTTTATGGAAACCACGTGGACTTGAAGAAGGTCAAAGCATCAGAGTAGATCTACCACATGAGTTAAGTATGAGATTAGTTAAGTTCAGTCGGTCCCTGTCACTCTAGGTCCTTGTATAGATGTGAGAGAGTTGTAAATGATGTTTTGTATGTTTGTTTCCTTAATAAGAGAGAATGCAAATGATTGTCATATCATATGTACATGGAAGTGTGAGAAACATAATGTATTTATGAATGTGTATCATTAATGTTGAGATCATATTAGTGAAATAAAAGTTTAATTCTCTTGTAAATTTTGTTTATGTGATTAGATGCGAGAAAACAAAGAGTTTGAAAAAGAAGAAAAAGTTAAGGGTCATCTTTGTATTACGTTAAATCCTCAATTTATGCCCTAATCTCATGATTAGTGGTAATCTTGGGATTCAGGGTGTAACAGACTTCCATGGTGAAAACCACCTAGAACCCATAAACACCTCCTCTTCATGTTCTTTTGTTAGGGTTTTTCACCTCTAAAGTGGAGAAGGTGCTTGTTGCTCGAGATTGGAGCTTTGTTGGAGAAACCATCCTCTCTAAGCTTGGGAACCATATTTATTGGACCTTTCAACCATCCCTAGAGGTTCTTTGGAGGCCTAGGCTTGGATCTAGGACTGACTTAGACTGTTTAGACTCTAAAGTTGAGTTATGATTGCATCCCAAATTATTTCTATATTGAGCAATCTCTAATTCTTCTTTATAAATGTATGATGTATCCTCTATTCTTCTATGTTGAGTAATTCACCTATGCTTATTCATTCTCTTTTTCCTATGGACATTAGCCTATACAGAATGTCTTTTCTTTTGAAAATCATTACTTATTTGAACTACCTTATTTGATATTGATCATGTGATCATGGATATTCTTTTGAACTCTTAATTTATGCTTTGTTCATGATGGAACTCTAAAATATGACATGTGATGTCTTTTGGCCACTTATGAGGTGGATGTATATGTTGGTCACTTATGTGGTGACTGGTTTATATATTCTGACTATACTTTCTACTTGCCTCTACATTTAATATGCTATGTGATTCTGTAGCACTAGAGTAGTGTAATTGCATTGGTTTTTATGGCAGATGTGTTATTTCATGCCGAGTAGATGTGATATTTCCTTCTCTTTTGGGATGGGAAGGAACCTCATACCCAAGGCAAGATGTGTGATTATTGGTGCATGTTTTATATATTTGGGAGATTGGAAGTATTCCTTTCTCTATCAGGTTTCAAGTTTATGAGACTTGGCCGCCTTTGTGTTTATATTGTTCTAGGGCTATATTTATCTCACAAGCATGCAGGTTGATGATATGGGGTGTGTGCCCTAATTCATTACATATGCTTGTGTGGCACAATCCTTCTGTTATATTAATGACAAGTATTCTTTTGTTAGCATATGATTTTGATTCCTTTTCTCGTGATACCAATTTGGGTGGTCCATATCCTTTTTAAAGGAAGCCTTTTATATTTGATGTCCTTTATTCCATATAGTTCTCAATTTCCTATTTAGTATGCACATACCAGCCTTTACTGATGTCATCTATTTTCTCTTCTTATTGGGGTATGCTTCCAACCCTAGGTGAAGGACTTGGATGATAAAGCATGGAGTTTTAAACTGCTTAAGGAGTTAAAGCTTGTAGACAAAGTTGTTATGGTTTAAATTTCCCTCTACATAGATACTTATGTTGTATCATACTTGTAAACCCTTATGAGATATTATGATATACTTTTGTAATCTTTTGTAAAAATTGAATATAGTCATTATTTTTATTTTGCTGCTATACTTTGGTCGTTTTGCATACCATTATAATAAATTTGGAAAATTTATACCTATTGAAAATTTTGCACCGATTCTAGCATATCTTTGAGTGAGTTTTGAATGGATTTTTTATTATTCAAATTGTTAGTAAGGGGGTGACCCCATAGTAGTCAGAATCTGACTATTTCAATTTTGTTTCCCAAGTTAGAATCCATGTCTTACCTTTAAGGTGACATTTTTTTCCCTAGAGTTGATCAATAGATGATGAAGGGTTGATTTAGGATCATATAGTTTCACATTAGAAAATGATGAATAGATCCTTAAAATACTTACAAGTAAAAGATGCATAACTAACCATAGTAACTTGAGGTTGTTTAGATTGGCCTTTAGGCAGCTACTAGGACATGAAGTTGAAAGCAAAGGTGTCTAGAAAAGATCAGGGTTTCGGGGCTGGAAAGATTTTCCTCTGCACCACTAGCTTGGTTTACGAGGAATCCTTAATGCATATGATACTGGCCTGTCCTGAGCTGATATGAATTGTTCAAAATAGCATGATTTTAGGCAATAGTAGCCTTAGACATCTATATGATTTATCTTTAGGGACCCTAATATGTTGAACTAGTCTCCCAGGTGTAAAGACTTGTTTGAGGATGGACAAGAGCAAGTTAACCCATAGTTCATAGTTAGTCTTTACAAGTTATGTTTTCTTTTTCTTTTTTTGCATGATGCTTATGTAGTTGGATGTAGGGAAGTGTAGTTGAACATTTTGTACCTAAATAATAGTTTTGACTAATAAATTGTATCCTTTAAGGGGTGGTGAATAGGTTGTTTTGTTATATGTGTATGTTTTGATTTCTAGGACGAAATCCCTTTAAGGGGTGGTGTGCTGTAACATACTAGATCTCAGACCGTACCCTAGAAGTTGACATTTTGGACTTAGCTAAACAAGGTTGAAGGTTAGACCTAAATAGATGTTTAGCATAACCCCAATGAGCTAATGCATGTATAGATCACCTTAATGTACCCTAATATTCTAACATTAATCTTAGGCTTATAATGGATACATAAAATATGCCACATAACTCATTTTGGTGGTATTATGAAGATAAGAAACTTAATTGGATGAATAATTTAGATAATGAGCCATTAGTGAGCCATATGAAATATCTCATAAAAAGAAGTCTAAAAATGGAAACAAACTTCAAATTTAAAATCTACATATCAAAATTAGCCTACATGTCACATTTCATCTAATTTGGACAACCTTGAAATATTAGGATAAGTTTAGGAGAGAGAAAATGAGTAAAAGGAATAAGTAATTAATAATTTGATTATATAACTTCAAAATATGTAAATAATGTAAAATTCATATTCAACACATCAATGATAACATGATGAAGTTTGGTTCAATTTGGATGTTGTTTGTGCAAGTTATGCAATTTTAGGTACATTTTGGACTTTTCTGCAATTTACCCAATTGGGAGGGTTTCTTTGCAAATTGTCACATGCATTATAATCCTTTACTATTCTTGATTTTGAACCATAGAGCACCTAGTTGCGCCTTGGTTTGAAGGTGTTTCTTTCCAAGGGCATTTTAGGGATTACTCTCTTTATAAATGAGCTTATCTTTAGAAGCTATCAACCAATGGGGTTATTTCTTTGATTGGAGTTCAGTTGGAATGGCCTATAAGTGTCCATAAACCGAAGTTTGATATTCAAGAAGCCTCTATGAGCTATACTCTTACATGTCCATGAAATCCCTAGGCTAAGGACACATGGAAAGCTCCATGGACACCTCATGCTTGACTTCTTCCTTATCCATAAAGGTTTGCATGCCCATAGGCACCCTTAGCATTGGACACATGGAAAGTAACTTGACACCTCATTCTTGAATTCTTACTTATCCATAAATGCTTCCATGCACATGGACACCCTTATACATGACACATGGAAAGTCTCATAGACACCTCATACTTGACCTCTTTTTTATATAGCCATATCTACCCCTTCTGAACTCCCAATTAGAAAACTCTTGCCCTCATTTATTTCCTCTATCTTATAGCATCATTCCTACTCTGTTTTTCCATGAAGGTGATGTCCCAAGGTAAAAGGAGGTGCCTACCTTGGTGAAGAAACCTCCTAGGGTTCCAAATTTTCTCTATTTGGGGTTTCTAAAGCTCCTTCATGGTGATTTTGACCAAAACTAGTAAGTTTCCTCCTTTCCTTCCCAATTTTCATGTCGTTAGTCTTCCTTCCACCTTCCTCCAGGTCACAACCATGGCCTTCCATGGTGAAACCCCACCTAGAACCCATAGACACCACCTCTCCATGTTCTTTTTTTAGGGTTTTTCACCTCTAAAGTGGAGAAGGTGCTCCTTGCTCGAGAAAGGAGCTTTGTGGGAGAAACCAGCCTCTCTAAGCTAGCAAACCTTATTTATTGGACCTTTAAACCTTCTCTAGAGGTTCTTTATAGGTCTAGTCTTAGATCTAGGACTGACATGGACTGTTTAGACTCTGAAGTTGAGGTATGATTGCATCCCATATTATTACTATATTGAGCAATTTCAAATTCTTCTTTCTAAATGTATGATGTATCCCCTATTCTTCTAGGTTGAGAAATTCAGTATGCTTATTCATTCTCATTGTCCTATAGACATTACCCTATACACATTGTCTTTTCTTTTGAAAATCATTGTTCATGTGAACTGCCTTATTTAATACTGATCGTGTGATCATGGATATTCTTTTGAACTCTTATCTTATGCTTTGTTCATGATGAAACTCTAAAAGATGACATGTGACGTCTTTTGCCCACTTATGAGGTGTATTTATATTTTGGGCACTTATGTGGTGACTAGTTTATATATTCTAACTATACTTTCTACTTGCCTCTACATTTAACATGCTATGTGATTCAGTAGCACTAGAGTAGTGTAATTGCATTGGTTTTTATGGCAGATGTGTTATTTCATGCCGAGCAGATGTGATATTTCCTATCTTTTGGGATGGGAAGGAACCTAATACCCAAGGCAAGATGTGTGATTTTTGGCCCATGTTTTATATATTTGGAAGATTGGAAGTATTCATTTCTCTATCAGGTTTCAAGTTTATGAGACTTGGCCGCCTTTGTGTTTATATTGTTCTATGGCTATGTTTATCTCACATGCATGCAGGTTGATGATATGGGGTGTGTGCCCTAATTCCTTACATGTGCTTGTGTGGCACAATTCATAGGTTATATTAATGGCAAATATTCTTTTGTTATCATATGATTTCAATTCCTTTTCTCTTGATAACCATTTGGGTGGTCCTTGTCCTTTCTATGGGAAGCCTTTTATATTTGATGTCCTTTATTCCATATATTGATCAATATCCTATTTAGTATGCACATACCAGCCTTTGTTGATGTCATCTATTTTCTCTTCTTGCTAGGGTATGCTTCCAACCCTAGTTTAAGGACATGGATGATAAGGCATGGAGTTTTAGACTAGCTTAAGTAGTTAAAGCTTGGAGACAAAGTTGTTATGGTTTAGATTTCCCTCTACTTAGATACTTATGTTGTATCATACATGTAAACCCTTTTGAGATATTATGATATACATTTGCAATTATTTGTAAAATTGAATATAGTCATTATTTTTATTCCCCTGCTATACTTTGGTCGTTTTGCATAACATTATAATAAATTTGGAAAATTTATACATGTTGAAAATTTTGTACCTATTCTAGAATACCTTTGAGTGTGTTTGGAATGGATGTTTTATTCTTCAAATTTTTAGTAAGGGGGTGATCCCGCCTCCTTACAGCATGGTATCAGAGCCCATAGTAGTCAGAACCTGACTATTTCTATTTTGTCTCCCAAGTTAGAATCATTGCCTTACGTTTAAGTGACATTTTGCCCTAGAGTTGATCAATAGATGATGGAGAGTTGATTTAGGATCATATAGTTTCACATTAGAAAATGATGAATAAATCCTTAAAATACTTACAAGTAAAAGATGCATAAGTAACCATAGTAACTTGAGGTTGTTTAGCTTGGCCTTTAGGCAGCTACTAGGACATGAAGTTGAAAGCAAAGGTTCTAGAAAGGATCAGGGTTCAGGGGTTGGAAAGATTTTCCTCCACACTACTAGCTTGGTTTATGAGGAATCCTGAATCCATATGATACCATCCTGGCCTGGGCTGATATGAATTGTTCAAAATAACATGCTTTTAGGCAATAGTAGCCTTAGACATCTATATGATTTATCTTTAGGGACCCTAATATGTTGAACTAGTCTCCCAGGTGTAAAGACTTGTTTGAGGATGGACAAGAGCAAGTTAACCCAT
The DNA here is from genome assembly GCA_963693085.1 of Alisma plantago-aquatica. Classification (NCBI taxonomy): domain Eukaryota; kingdom Viridiplantae; phylum Streptophyta; class Magnoliopsida; order Alismatales; family Alismataceae; genus Alisma; species Alisma plantago-aquatica. The sequence continues at coordinate 1,869,445,542 of OY856409.1, read as the reverse complement.
AGTTAGTAGTTAGTCTTTACAAGTTATGCTTTCTTATTCTTTTTTTTACATGATGATTATGTAGTTTGATGTAAGGAAGTGTAGTTGAACCTTTTATACCTAAATAATGGTTATGACTTAATAAAATGAATCCTTTAAGGGGTGGTGAATAGGTTGTTTTGTTATATGTGGATGTTTTCATTTTGAGGACGAAATCCCTTTAAGGGATGGTGTGCTGTAACATACTAGATCTCAGACCCTACACTAAAAGTTGACATTTTGGACTTAGCCAAACAAGGATGAAGGTTAGACCTAAATAGATGTTTAGTATAACCCCAATAAGCTAATGCATGTATAGATCACCTTAATGTAACCTAATGTTCTAACATTAATCTTAGGTTTATAATGGATACATAAAATATGCCACATAACTCATATTGGTAGTAATATGAAGATAAGAAACTTAATTGGATGAATAATTTAGATAATGGGCCATTAATGGGACATATGACGTATCTCATAAAAAGAAGTCTCAAAAGTGGAAACAATCTACATATCAAAATTAGCCTACATGTCAAATTTCATCAAATTTAGACAACCTTGACATATTAGGATATGTTTAGGAGAGAGAAAATGAGTAAAAGGAACAAGTAATGAATAATTTGATTATATAAATTCAAAATATGTAAATAATGGAAAATTCATATTCAACACATCAAAGATAACTTGTTGACGAAGTTTAGTCCAATTTGGATGTTGTTTGTGCAAGTTATGCAATTTTAGGTACATTCTAGACTTTTCTGCAATTTACCCAATTGGGAGGGTTTCTTTGCAAATTGTCACATGCATTATAATACTTATATATTCCCTTACTATTCTCGAGATTTTGAACCACAGGGTTCCTAGTGGCACCTTGGTTTGAAGGTGTTTCTTTCCAAGGGCATTTTAGGGATTACTCTTTTTATAAATGAGCTTATCTTTAGAAGCTATCAACCAATGGGGTTATTTCATTGATTGGAGGTCGGTTAGAATGGCCCATAAGTTTCCAAAAAGCAAAATTTGATATTCAAGAAGCCTCTATGAGTTTTACTCTTGCATGTCCATGAAATCCCTACGCTAAGGACACATGGAAAGCTCCATGGACACCTCATGCTTGACTTCTTCCTTATCCATAAAGGTTTGCATGTCCATAGGCACCCTTAGAATTGGACACATGGAAATTAACTTGACACCTCGTTCTTGAATTATTCCTTATCCGTATATACTTGCATGTCCATGGAGACCCTTATACATGACACATGGAAAGTCTCATAGACACCTCATACTTGACCTCTTTTTTATATGGCCATATCTACCCCTTCCCAACACCCAATTTGAAACCTCTTGCTCTCATTTATTTCCTCTATCTTATAGCATCATTCCTACTCTGTTTTTCCATGAAGGTGATGTCCCAAGGTAAAAGGAGGTGCCTACCTTGGTGAAGAAACCTCCTAGGGTTCCAAATTTTCTCTATTTGGGGTTTTTAAAGCTCCTTCTTGGTGATTTCAACCAAAACTAGAAAGTTTGCTCCTTTCCTTCCATATTTTCATGTTGTTAGTCTTCCTTCCACCTTCCTCCAGGTCACAACCATGGCCTTCCATGGTGAAACCCCACCTAGAACCCATAGACACCACCTCTCCATGTTCTTTTTTTAGGGTTTTTCACCTCTAAAGTGGAGAAGGTGCTCCTTGCTCGAGATAGGAGCTTTGTGGGAGAAACCAGCCTCTCTAAGCTAGGAAACCTTATTTATTGGACCTTTCAACCTTCTCTAGAGGTTCTTTGGAGGCCTAGGCTTGGATCTAGGACTGACTTGAACTATTTAGACTCTGAAGTTGAGGTATGATTGCATCCCACATTATTTCTATATTGAACAATTTCTAATTCTTCTTTCTAAATGTATGATGTATCCCCTATTATTCTATGTTGAGGAGTTCACCTATGCTTATTCATTCTCTTTTTCATATGGAAATTAGCCTATACACAATGTCTTTTCTTTTAAAAATCATTGGTCATGTCAACTACCTTATTTGATATTGATCATGTGATCATGGATATTCTTTTGAACTCATACCTTATGCTTTGTTCATGATGGAACTCAAAAATATGACATGTGAAGTCTTTTTCTCACTAATGAGGTGGATGTATATGTTGGTCACTTATGTGGTTACTAGTTTATATATTCTAGTTGTACTTTCTACTTGCCTCTACATTTAACATGCTATGTGATTCTACAGTACTAGAGTAGTGTAATTGCATTGGTTTTTATGGAAGATGTGTTATTTCATGTCGAGCAAATGTGATATTTCCTGCTCTTTTGGTATGGGAAGGAACCTCATTCCCAAGGCAAGATGTGTGATTCTTGGCCCATGTTTTAAATATTTGGAATATTGGAAGTATTCATTTCTCTATTAGGTTTCAAGTTTATGAAACTTGGCCGCCTTTGTGTTGATATTATTCTAGGGCAATGTTTATCTCACATGCATGTAGGTTGATGATATGGGGTGTGTGCCCTAATTCTTTACATGTGCTTATGTGGAACAATCATTATGTTATATTAATGGCAGTATGCTTTTGTTATCATATGATTTCAATTCCTTTTCTCTTGATAACCATTTGGGTGGTCCTTATCCTTTCTATGGGAAGCCATTTATATTTGATGTCGTTTATTCCATATATTGCTCAATTTCCTATTTAGTATGCACATACTAGCCTTTGTTGATGTCATCTATTTTCTCTTCTTGCTGGGGTATGCTTCCAACCCTAGGTGATGGACTTGGATGATAAGGCATGTAGTTTTGGACTAGCTTAAGGAGTTAAAGTTTGGAGACAAAGTTATTATGGTTTAGATATCCCTCTACTTAGATCCTTATGTTGTATCATACATGTAAACCCTTATGAGGAATTATGATATAGTTTTGTGATCTTTTGTGAAAATTGAATATAGTCATTATTTTGATTACGTTGCTATTCTTTGGTCGTTTTGCGTACCATTATAATAAATTTGGAAACTTTATACCTGTTGAAAATTTGGCACCTATTCTAGCATAACTTTGAGTTTGTTTACAATGGATGTTTTATTCTTCTAATTTTTAGTAAGGGGGTGATACCACCTCCTTACAGCATGGTATCAGAGCCCATAGTAGTCAGAATCTAACTATTTCAATTTTGTCTCCCAAGTTAGAATCATTGCCTTACCTTTAACAGATATGTTTGACCTAGAGTTGATCAATAGATGATGAAGTGTTGATTTAGGATCAATAGATGCATAAGTAACCATAGTAACTTGAGGTTGTTTAGCTTGGCCTTTAGGCAGCTACTAGGACATGAAGTTGAAAGCAAAGGTGTCTAGAAAGGATCAGCATTCGGGGGTTGGAAAGATTTTCCTCCGCACCACTAGCTTGGTTTATGAAGACTCCTGAATCCATATGATATCGACCTGGCCTAAGTTGATATGAATTGTTCAATATAACATGCTTTTAGGCAATAGTAGCCTTAGAATTCTATATGATTTATCTTTGGGACCCTAATATGTTGAACTAGTCTCCCAAGTGTAAAGACTTGTTTGAAGATGGACAAGAGCAAGTTAACCCATGGTTCATAGTTAGTTTTTACAAGTTATGTTTTCTATTTTTTTTTCATGATGCTTATGTAGTTGGATGTAAGGAAGTGTAGTTGAACCTTTTTTACCTAAATAATAGTTTTGACTTAATAAGATGAATCCTTTAAGGGATGTTGAATACGTTATTTTCGTATATGTGGATGTTTTGATTTCAAGGACGAAATCCCTTTAAGGGGTGGTGTGTTGTAACATACTAGATCTCGGACCCTACCCTAGAAGTTGAGATTTTGGACTTAGCCAAACAAGGTTGAAGGTTAGACCTAAATAGATGTTTAGTATAACCCAAATGAGATAATTCATGTATAGATCACCTTAATGTAACCTAATATTCTAACACTAATCTTAGGTTTATAATGGATACATATAATATGCCACATAACTCATTTTGGTGATAATATGAAGATAAGGAACTTAATTGGATGAATAATTTAGACAATGGGGCGTTAATGGGCCATATTTCATATCTCATAAAAAGAAGTATCAAAGTGGAAACAAACTTCAAATTTAAAATCTACATATCAAAATTAGCCTACATGTCAAATTTCATCCAATTTGGACAACCTAGAAATATTAGGATAAGTTTAGGAGAGAGAAAATGAGTCAAAGGCATAAGTAATGAATAATGTGATTATATAACTTCAAAATATGGACATAATGGAAAATTCATATTCAACAGATCAAAGATAACTTGTTGATGAATTTTGGTCCAATTTGGATGTTGTTTGTGCAAGTTATGCAATTTTAGGTATATTTTGGAATTTTTTGCAATTTACCCTATTGGGAGGTTTTCTTTACAAATTGTCACATGAATTATAATACTTCTATAATCCCTTAACATTCTCGAGTTTTTGAACCATAGGGCGCCTAGTTGCACCTTGGTTTGAAGGTGTTTCTTTCCAAGGGCATTTTAGGGATTACTCTCTTTATAAATGAGCTTATCTTTAGAAGCTATCAACCAATGGGGTTATTTCTTTGATTGGAGGTAGGTTGGAATGGTCTATAAGTGTCCATAAACTGACATTTGATATTCAATAAGCCTCTATGAGTTGTCCTCTTGCATGTCAATGCAATCCCTAGGCTAAGGACAGATGGAAAGCTCCATGGACACCTCATGCTTGACTTCTTCCTTATCCATAAAGGTTTGCATGTCCATAGGAACCCTTAGAATTGGACACATGGAAAGTAACTTGACACCTCGTTCTTGACTTCTTCCTTATCCATAAAGACTTGCATGTCCATGGACACCCTTATACATGACACATGGAAAGTCCCATAGACACCTCATACATGACCTCTTTCTTTATATAGCAATATCTACCCCTTCCCAACTCCCAATTCGAAAACTCTTTCTCTCCTTTATTTCCTATATCTTAGAGCATCATTCCTACTATGTTTTTCCATGAAGGTTCTGTCCCAAGGTAAAAGGAGGTGCCTACCTTGGTGAAGAAGCCTCCTAGGGTTCCAAATTTGCTCTATTTAGGGTTTCTAAAGCTCCTTCTTGGTGATTTCGACCAAAACTAGTAAGTTTACTCCTTTCATTTCCTAATTTCATGTTGTTAGTCTTCCTTCCACGTTCCTCCAGGTCGGAACCATGGCCTTCCATGGTGAAACCCCACCTAGAACCCATAAACACCTCCTTTCCATATTCTTTTGTTAGGGTTTTTCACCTCTAAAGTGGAGAAGGTGCTTCTTGCTCGAGAGAGGAGCTTTCCTGTAGAAACCATCCTCTCTAAGCCTGGGAACCATATTTATTGGAAATTTCAACCTTCCCTAGAGGTTCTTTGGAGTCCTAGTCTTGGATCTAGGATTGACTTGGACTGTTTAGACCCTGAATGTGAGGTATGATTGCATCCCACTTTATTTCTATATTGAGCAATTTCTAGTTCTTATTTCTAAATGTATAATGTATCCCCTATTCTTATTTGTTGAGCAATTCACCTATGCTTATTCATTCTCGTTGTCCTATGGAGATTAGCCTATACACAATGTCTTTTCTTTTAAAAATTATTATTCATTTGAACTGCCTTATTTGATATTGATCATGTGATCATGGATATTCTTTTGAACTCTTATCTTATGTTTTATTCATGATGGAACTCTAAAAGATGACATGTGATGTCTTTTTCCCACTTATGAGGTGGATTTATATGTTGGTCACTTATGTGGTGACTAGTTTATATATTCTGACTATACTTTCTACTTGCCTCTACATTTAACATGTTGTGTGATTCAGTAGCACTAGAGTAGTATAATTGCATTGGTTTTTATGGCAGATGTGTTATTTCATGCCGAGCAAATGTGATATTTCCTTCTCTTTTAGGATGGGAAGGAACCTCATACCCAAGGCAAGATGTGTGATTTTTGGCCCATGTTTTATATATTTGGAAGATTGGAAGAATTCCTTTCTCTATCAGGTTTCAAGTTTATGAGACATGTTCACCTTTGTGTTTATATTGTTCAAGGGCTATGTTTATATCACATGCATGCAGGTTGATGATATGGGGTGTGTGCCCTAATTCTTTACATGTGCTTGTGTGTCACAATCCTTGTGTTATATTAATGGCAATTATTCTTTTGTTATCATATGATTTCAATTCCTTTTCTCTTGATACCCATTTGGGTGGTCCTTATCCTTTCTATGGGAAGCCTTTTATATTTGATGTCCTTTATTCCATATATTGCTCAATTTCCTATTTAGTATGCACATACCATCCTTTGATGATGTTATCTATTTTCTCTTCTTGCTGGGGTATGCTTCCAACCCTAGGTGAAGGACTTGGATGATAAGGCATGGAGTTTTGGACTAGCTTAGGGAGTTAAAGCTTGGAGACAAAGTTGTTATGGTTTAGATTTCCCTCTACTTAGATCCTTATGTTGTATCATACATGTAAACCCTTGTGAGATATTATGATTTACTTTTGTAATCTTTTGTGAAAAATGAATATAATCATTATTTTTATTCCACTGCTATACTTTGGTCATTTTGCATACCATTATAATAAATTTGGAAAATGTATACCTATTGAAATTTTTTCACTTATTCTAGAATACCTTTGAGTGTGTTTGGAATGGATGTTTTATTCTTCAAATTTTTAGTAAGGGGGTGATCCTGCCTCCTTACAACATGGTATCAGAGCCCATAGTAGTCGAAATCTGACTATTTTGATTTTATCTCACAAGTTAGAATCCTTGCCTTACCTTTAAGTGACATGTTTGCCCTAGAGTTGATCAATAGATGATGAAGGGTTGATTTAGGATCATATAGTTTCACATTAGAATAGTAATGAATAGATCCTTAAAATACTTACAAGTAAAAGATGCATAAGTAACCATAGTAACTTGAAGTTGTTTAGCTTGGCCTTTAGGCAGCTACTAGGAAATGAAGTTGAAAGCAAAGGTGTCTAGAAAGGATCAGGGTTTGGGGGTTGGAAATATTTTCCTCCGCACCACTAGCTTGGTTTATGAGGACTCCTGAATCCATATGATATCGGCCTGGCCTGAGCTGTTATGAATTGTTCAAAATGTCATGCTTTTAGGCAATTGTAGCCTTAGGCATCTATATGATTTATCTTTAGGGACCCTAATATTTTGAACTAGTATCCCATGTGTAAAGACTTGTTTGAGGATGGACAAGAGCAAGTTAACCCATAGTTCATAGTTATTCTTTACAGGTTATGTTTTCTTTTTCTTTTTATTTTTTTTTGGATGATGCTTATGTAGTTGGATGTAAGGAAGTGTAGTTGAACCTTTTGTACCTAAATAATAGTTTTGACTTAATAAGATAAATCATTTAAGGGGTGGTGAATAAGTTGTTTTCTTATATGTGGATGTTTTGATTTTGAGGACGAAATCCCTTTAAGGGGTGGTGTGCTATAACATACTAGATCTCATACCCTACCATAGAAGTTGACATACTTAGTATCAAATACCTGCAAAGACCAAACAAAGATTGCTGATGTTCAAATGTAGGACATGAGATCTAAAAAGAAGGTGCAAAATATTCATTAATCTGAATCCCAAGACTCATGGTAGATAAACCCCTTTTGTGTGCACAATGGATAATATTGCATGCATGAATATTACTGATTTCTCTCTGGTTGCAATAGAACTACATTAAAGAGAGTCTATGAAAATTACACTGCATGTAGTAACTCCCATCAAGATTTTCATAATCAAAGATATAATAATGTATTGCACCTGACAATAAGAGAATGTAACTTAGTACAACAGCCATATTTGATAATTAAATGAGCATAAATATATACAAATAGGTGACACAACCATATATTAGGGAGTTCAATCAATTCTAGTTTAAAAAGGTGTTTCTACAAGTTATTGGGAGAAATATTTATCATAAATATTTGTTTTCCACTCTTCTCTATGTAACTTAGGAAGTCAAAATGATATGATTATCAACATATTTATAGGTGATTGATTAATAAGAAAACACAAATACGATAAGGACAATGTAGAGATGATATGCACCCCATCATTTGTACAACACCAATGGCTAAATTATTTGATACAACATCCATCCAGCATGATAGGGTGAATCTTACACCCTCCACAGAGAAAAATGAAAAAAACATACAGTCTTAGAATGTTGATCTAAGATCTTATAGTGGAAGACACCCATTACAGAAGAATTAGAAAATTGTCCTCACAACCATATCTACTCTCTACGAAAGACAAATCACACACCAATACATTACTATCTTGTAGAAAACCAGATAAGACAAAAACCAAAACACCTAACTGAGTTTACACACAATGATGGCTAGCAAGACAAACTCGCCAACAAAGAAAATTGGAGAACACGATGAATATAAGTGGAGCTTCCCCTAAAAAAACAAATATAGGTATTCAATGTCTTTATACATATGGGTTGAAGTAGTACTTTTAGAGACCAAGAATTGCAGCAAGGTAGCCCTTTCAATTATCATCAGCAACTCCATCCATAGAAGCTCTTTTCCCTATAAAGTCATATGGAATACATGATCATGGAACTTTCAGAATGTAGGCATAACTGAAATATAAATCCAACTGAACCACTATGTAATAAGGATGACACTACCTCAAGGTTCTTAAACTTTCTATTAAGCATCTTCTCCCTAGCTCATTGTTTTTGAAACAATTCAAACTTATGGTCTTAGAACATTGGTCAAAGATCTGCCAGTAGATTATATTCTTTCAGATCCATATTAGATGATATTCCTTGATATATATATATATATATATATATATATATATATATATATATATATATATATATATATATATATATATATCATCAATAAGTACATCACCATGATGTGGGTCATCAATTCTTGATCAAAATGACAATAGTTGACATTTCACTCCCACTTTGACCTAACATAGTAGCAGATGTTCCACATGCTATACTGAGTGAAAACAACATGGAACATGCCAAATCTGGGAACATTTCTAATACTAGAGAATGAAAGATAGTTCATTGTTGTTGCCAAGAATCATGACGCTCTTACTAGTAAACGTGAATACAAAACTATCAATTAAATTCCAACATCTAACAATATAGGATTAGATAGAAGCAACATGCAGATGATTAAGATGTTGAAAATTACATGCTATCTAATGGTAGATAGGATTATGTTCACCTATGCTTCTTGTAATGTTGCTCCCCTGGCTCATCTCAATGCACATTCCTCTTAGTATTTGTGGTTCTTTGGACACAATATTGATGATAATAATCTAGGTCATACAAATAAAGGAAATAAATTAGAATGCATAATGTGGAAACTAAGATATAGAAGGCAATAATGTAGAGAAATAACCTAGAAAATGAATCACTAACTCAAGTGAGCACCATCCTATTAGGTGAATAACATAGGAAAAAAATGTTCAATAAACAACTAATATAAACTACTACGTATAAAACAAAATGTTCCAAGTATGAAAATTATGATCAATCACAAATATGGATGAGCTCTAGTAATCTAGATTTCCAAAAATGTTATTTAGATGAAACATAAACAATATCTTAATAATCCCACGAGCAACAAGATGGTTGAGTATAGGGTTGACAATATGTTAGTTCAGGTCAATTAAGGTCCACACTTGGGTAAAACTTGAGTTGGAAAATAATATATCTATGGATATATTTCAAATTTCCTATATGACTTTCTCTGGATTTTTTAGGTTGGACTATAACCTGAAAAGTCCCAAGTTCTTTTTCAAATTTAAAAAAGAGTTATAAATAGACAAAAAAAATTGACTCCACGTCGTAGATACCTCACTCCTGACATATAAGAAATAAGCAAGAGAACATAAACATATCTTCATCACACTTCTTGTCTCAAGGATCAAAACCATATCTAGTCTAGGGAGACTTCAAGAAGCTCAAAAACACAAACACCAAGGCAAAGAGATTTGTATATGCATATGTGCAATAAAGACTTCTTCATTCTATGATCCTGGATTGGGAAGCATACAATGTGTCCAATGCAAAGAGAAATTTTGAATCAATATAGTGAATTGTTATAGTCGTAACATGAACACAGAAATAGAGGAAACACTCTTCATTCACAAAAAAATGAGATAGAAAACACTAATAGTTGATAGATTAAACATAAAAAATAGATGCGCTAACTTTCACCAAGAACATTGCTCTTCAAATTCCCATTTGTCACACAAAATGTTATGAGACTAACCAATTATTCAGTTTTGATAGTCATTACTTAGGATGGTTGGATCCATACTCGACTTTGTTTGATGTTGCTGCTAATGTAAAACATAGTTAGTCAATGCACAAGGATCAAATAAGGTGGAGGACAAAGAATATTTCAATACCTTTCTTCTCTTTTATATATAACTAAAAGAAAATCAGGGCTAGTATGAAATCCATATCCCCTAAATTGTAGTAATCACTAGTGGAACGACAGTGAAGGAAAAAGTACAACATTACAAATCTGCAATTCTCTATACTCATTTTTCAGTCTTGAAATAGGAGGATCAAAACTACATCAGTACTATAGAACACAATAACAAGCTTGAATAAAGTGGAAACAAGATATTAATGAAAATTGTTAATGAGGGTAGATTAGCTTTCTCCCCTTCTTTTTTTGGTCAGAAAGTGTGATAGAGTTCACACTAGATTCTGATCAATAACCGTTCCTGACTCACTACCTTAGGCATCCCCTTATAAACATAAAACCACACCAATAAGTCACTTGGGCTTATACAGTTAAGAGACACCAAAAGAAGAAGTAGAGTGAACCCCACCCCCGCCAATATTCTCCTTCAATTTTTTGTTTTATAGTCCAAAAATGCATGCCAGGTGAACACCATCCCATCAGATGAATAACCTAAAAATTGAGTATTCAAACATATAACAATGGGACCTCAATTGAAGGCTACCCACTAGTACCAGACCCACAAGGGAGATTAAGATTTTTTTGTGTGTGTGTGTGTGATGTCCATTACAGAGATGTGGAGGTACTTCTAAGTGTTGAGTGGCACAAAATAGTAACATTTCAGTCTTTAAAATAGCCATGAAAAAAAAAATTGAGCATCGATAGTTGACTAAGAGAGCATTAACATTGCATCTTGTATCTTCTTCTAGCACACAATGAAACAATTTTCAACAAAAAGATTCAAGAAAACCATGAAATAGTTTACACCACATTGAGTTAACATAGAAATATAAACAAATATCTTGGTATTTACAAACATAATGCATTCAATCCTTTACCAAGACTAAATAAAAACATGGTTTTCTTTTTTGAACATCGATTGAACCAAATCCTGAAATAAATTCTATGAATGAGAATGCTTGCAAGTTGTACAAATATAAAAACGATATAAATATGAAATTTATGCAATTTTATCATACTCCAAAACCTTCAAGTAAAAAACAGTATTATGCTAATCAAGAACCTTCTATTTATATTGTATTATAGTGTAATAAAATAGCTTTGTCTAAACATAGTGTGAGAGAAATTAGTTTTAAGGACCAAAATTATGGTGTTTAACACAAGTTGTACAATACCTCATCTTCAAGGTTTCCAAGATCCAAACAACTATCCTTCCTAGAATGCAAAATATCAAATAATTTTTTGATGCATGTGTGAGCCTTCTGAGCATTCTCATTGGCTTCTTCTGCCCTAGACTGACCATCACACTCTATCTTTTCCTCATGCTCTAGTCAAACTTGTGCATCTTGTGCTTGATTTTTGTATTTCTCTATTTCTTTGATTTAATACTTATTTCTATTGCTTGATCTGTCAGGTGCTAAGATCCTCAAACATATTTCATCGTCACTTATATCCATCATTCCCTCTTTATGTTGAGATACCAAATTTGTAATTAGTGTCTAAACAACGAATGAACTTTTTAGCTTATATATCTTATATAGACAATAATAAGTAGGTTGAACAATCATTCCCATAAAAATATTGATACCATCTTTTCTTCGGAAAGTGCATCCACAAGCTTCTTGTCTTTTCTTGTTCGAGTCAACTCAAACATCCTCAATTGACTTGGTGCAACTCCATTGTTTTTTATGGCTGCAATTTGATGAAAATTTGAGTTATGTAAGTATAGATGTATCCTTACACTAACACATGAACAATCGATCATATCTCTTACATATTCATTTTCTATTACACTGGATCAAGTTCTCCCGGTGCAATGCTACATTGATTGCTTAGAACGACTGACTTTGTTATGAGCACTAGCAGCCTTCATGAAGTATTTCTAATATTGATATGATATCTACCTGAAAATAGTTACTTTTAAAATATTTTTTAATAATAAACTCCCAATCAAATTTTATTACATATGAAGGACAATTTCTAAGAGCTTCCACATCATTGGCATAACTTGTATATTGAGCACACAACTCGGTCTTGAAATCACGCCATGCCTTTCCCAATGACTGATATATGAAACATGTCCTTAGGTTATTTTCCTCGGGTAACAATTCTTCATATTAAATAATAAAATCATCCTACAAAATTGTTTATAAAATATTATAAATATGATTTCAGTAATATATATCGCAAATTTAAAAAAATTACATCAAACTTGAATGATTTCAAGCATTTTATCCTTCTTTTCAAATGGAACTCGGTCCCACCTTGAATAACTAAGTGGAGCATTTAAGGAATTGCTAGCAATAACTCCAATCCGACCAGCTAAAAGTCAACTTCCAATTTTAGCTATTGGTTCACCATTGGAATTGAATTCAACCTATATTTTACCACCATTTTTGAAGCTCCTCAAGCATAGGTTTTTTATTTTCCCTCTAACCCTTTTTCTTTGTGATTTCCTTGACACATGGAAGAAACTAATAATTATTTTATTTATAATAAGCTTTCCACGCATGAGAATAAGTATGTTTACCATGATTGTCATTTGCCTCTACCAGAGAAGGAATCACTTCATTCTATTGTGAATTATTATTGATGGTTTGTGGTCTTAATGTGACATCCTCAGATTTTCTAAAACTTAAACTGATGTGTGACGTAAAATTGAAATCTCACCTCAGTGAGAATCCTAATTTGAGCCCCACACACTAGGCTAAGAAGAAGAAAATCAAGGGAGTCAGAAGGAAACACAGTAGCACATGTACATGAACAATAATAAAACCATACAACACATGTTCACCATTCAACATATAATTACAACATGAATTGTTACAACATTTGATGTTACATATTGAACAGCAAAATTATACATAAACATGTACTACTACTAAACTACGAGATCTTAAGACAACAGGTCCACCTGTACACCAGCTCGCCACACAACTCTCAACTATCCTGGATCTTCAAGAGCATAACCACAACCTAAACAAAAGATTACATGTGGTACACGTCAGCACAATATTCAATAATATTATACTGAGTACACCTATGTGTCTTTTATATACCTCTCATCATATCTTGGCAATAAGATAAAACTAATACTTGGCATCTCTAAAGAAATATAAGAAAAAGCATATACTTGTACAAAGATGTTCATTAATAAAAGAGAACACATATTTTAAGCACATTTCCATTATATCATCCATGCATTGACCGCCGAAGGATGAATGCATTAAGGCCTTTATGATCACTACCAAAGAGTTGGTTCTTTCATATGTACAAGGTGACCACTACCAAAGAGTTGGGTCCAAGCACACTACCAAAGAGTTGGTGCTTTCATATGTACAACGTGACCACTACCAAAGAGTTCAGTCACTTCCAAGCACACTGCCATAGAGTTGGTGCTTTCATATAATGGAACAAATATATTATGTTTGATGTGTTGATATCAATATGTATGTAAATTCAAGCAACATATCATACAAGACAATCATTTCAATCAATACCATATGCCAAGTCTTTACTACCATATAACACAAGCATAATGTATAATAAGCCAAGTAAGAGGTAATGGCGTACCTTGATCAAGAAAGAAAAACCAAATCATATCCCTGATGTAATCTACATCCTTGGTCAACCTTGATTAAGACAAGATTACATATCACCATCAGGTTCTCATCATCTTACATCTCATCTTAACCCTAATCGTGTTCCTTAAGGTTTAGCTTATCTCATTAGGATACGTGCATCATTACTTGCGTTATCTTCTTGGGATTATCTTACTGATGTCATATTCCAGATTATGGTTCATCAACTGGATATACTAATGTATCACATTAGTATGTGAACATAGTTAACATTATGTCACTTTCATTAACCATATTAGGGTTACATCACATATATTATGGGTTCCCTTCATATAACATGAATTTCGTGTATATAACTGATCTCAGATTTATATATATATCTTCCAGTTACAGATATGAGGGTTTTCTATAAATTTCATCATTCACTGAGCATGTCTGTATTTATTGCATTTTATTTAGGGTTACAAAGCCTTAATTAGCCATATTGAACAAATAACATGATTTTGTGATATACATCATAATCACTGACCTTATATGGATTATATACATCAAAAAAGGATTTACTAACATATTATCATAATTTTGGGCCATCATTTGATATTTATTATCCATTAAACAAGCATTACACATCTTACATGATATCACTATTATTAATGCATCAAAACACTGATATTATCATTTTAATTTGTTCTACTCATTTTTCTGGAAATTTTGGCATATTATTTGTATTTTTCTTATCATCGAGCTAATTTCTATGAATTAAACAAGATCTAGGATTTACTAAAATAATTACCTTCATGGACCAATCGCAGGGCGCCACATTGCCTGTGAGAGGCACAACTCCTTTGCCTTGGTTTCTTGGGTTCACGGTTGAACTGGACTACTTGGCTAGGGTTGGACCGGATTCAACTAGTTTGCGCTCTTATTTTCTCTCATCGTGTTTCACTCAACGCACGACGCTCGCGTGCGTCGTCTCCTGGAAACGGCCTCCGTTGTGGCATGCTGCCTCCCTTCTCGCATCGGTCACGTGTCTGCTGGGGAGACTCCGATCTCCCGTGCACTGTGCTTGTGAGTGCTTCACGCCGCCGCTGCCCTCTTCGTTGCATTCTCACGCACACCGACTCATTGTTCTCCGCTCGGCGCTGCGTGCGTTCACGGACCTCCCGGGCACCGCCGTGTGGGGTGAGTTTGATGAGAAAGGAATCACACTAAGGTTCCTATAAGGCCATCATCTTCTTAGTCAGATCCTTCTCTGAAACTCCAGCTTCAAGGACTATGGCTGAGCGTAGCACAGCCGCCGCCATACAGCTTCTCCGCTCAATGCCCATATCTCCCGACTTCATCCCTCTACAGGTCTGTCACCGCCTGGCTCTCCTCTGGTGTGGACTAGGACCGTTGTCCTCCTACTCTTGGGTGATTGGGAGCCAGATCTGATTCTGCACAAAGCGGTGAGGGTGCCGCTGCATCCATGGCTCCAATGAGGAATCTGGGAAGCAAAAGACTACAGGTGATGACATCATTGAACTCTACTGATCTTAAGCTCCGTTCCTGTGAGCTGTAGGTGATGTCTACCGTCGTGGCCTCCACTCCGATGAAAGGATGGCTACGAGCTCCAGTGTTTCAGTTGGCTTCTTTTGCAGGTAGTTTCGTCCAGTCAAACGCTAAGCACCCAGCCTCTCTGGCTCGTCGACAGTGGTCCTTCCTCCCCTTCTACGCTGCTGGTGGAGAGGTTGAGAAGGTGAAGACCTCCTTCTCTTTGTTCTTTCACCCTCATGATGATAGCCTACCTATATTTGTCTGCTTCACACCACCTTACAATTGAGAAGAAGTACAGATGGAAAGATGGATCTCTCGCATATCTACCCCATTGTATCCAATCGAAAAGGGGCCAGTCTATACTCTGTAGTCTTGACGAGACTATTATAACGGTCAGCTTCTTTCCTCTATCAAACCACAAACACGATGTGGGGATATGGTGAGACAAGGTGTCTCGTTCACCTTAACTTCTATGAAACCTCCCCAGCCATGTGACTATCCAAGGGTCATGATAACTATTCATAAAAGACTAAACCATGGCCACTAAAATGAGGCCTCATGCTCATATACATGGTCTAGCCGCATGACTCACTAATGTCACCACATATTTTAATAAGTTGAGAACTATAGTCATCAATCTTAAATCTAATCATTAATTAGGAACCTCATTTGAACATGAAACTTCAGACATAGGTCCATTATATCCTAAAAGTACTTTCTTGCCAACTTGAGGTCAAACTTCAAAAGGCATGGACCTAGGGATCTTGATCATATATTCAACATCAAATACCATCCAAACTTGCATAGACATTGATACTTCTTAATATAATCAAAATACACGAACTCACTTACATCATTGGATATTTAAATATTCTAAAAGATCAGTCTGTCACATCCTATACATTTTAAAAGAAATTTCATCCTCAAAATTAAACCAAAAACCAATCTATCACATCATATACATCTTAAAAGAAATTTCATCCTCAAAATTAATCCATACTCGTACTCCAAGGACAACTCAAGGTCCTCATCCATATGTAGGGCACCACTCTATGCGAAACATTCTCATAAATATCATGTCCAAAACATATATGTACCACTCCTAGGAGGCTTTAAAACATCTAGGGTGCACTACCCCTTCAAAAGGGTTGCATCCTTATCTTTACCCATGCATTAGAGTTCCCATATCATATTACCATGTTCTAAAGGAGTTAACTAAAGTTAACCCATTATGTCAAGGTTTCATCAACATCTTATTGAGTGAATTGTTAGAACAAGTTCAATAGTAACATATGTCTTTTAGGGGGAAGTTAATAATAGTTAACCCACTTTATCCATCTAGATCATATGAAGGTGTCATAATCGTCATGTTGTGCTAATTGTCAAACTATACTTTTCATCTGTATTATGTACTAAGATTAACACCTCATGTAACATGTTTCATTCATATGATCTCATTTCATTATTGCTCAAAATAAATTGCAACATTACTATTGAGTTCATCAAAAGATTAGCCAACAATATCACATTATCATCATTATTCATGTATATGGTTAACCATTTATGCATTGATATCAATTAAACCATCTCTATATTTACATTATATCATGTCCATGTATTACATCTTGAGATTGGATCACATATTACGATCAGATTTACATATATTATATCATGGTTTTGCTACACAAACTTATATGGGTGGCTTGTTAAACATATATCAAAACTTTATCTAGTCCAACTAAGGTTCTCCTGTCCCATATCATGAGGGTAGTTCCATGCTCAGTCTCTCTGAGCTAACTCAACTCTATGAGTATCTCATATGCATATACTTTATCTTTCCTCTCTTAGTATAGGGTTCTCAGATTACCTCATTGGAACTAGTGATAGCCTTACAAGATCTAGCCACATAAGCACAAACCAAAAAATGTTATGACATACTCTTCATAGGTCTTCTACCCATGAAACAACTTACATGAAGCTCTCTTATATACACCACTAGATTCCTATGTGGGAAACCACCAACCCGAGCATGAGGCTTCACAAAAACTAACACAGTTGCCTCCTCTAGGGTCTTGGGACTCTCTCTCCCTCATCTAGATGGTAGGTACTCATATCCATATTCACATATGCACATATAGCCAGCCTCTCTCTGACTCTAGGGTTTGGTCCTCCGAAGGACATCTAGGGTTCAACAAGACTATAGGAATCATACACAAAGCAACTCAACTCAATCACTCAGAATAATCTAGTTTAGGACATATCATATCACGTATCTCATAATTCTCATATCTTGGAGTTTAGGTTCTCTGACCTTCTCCATGTGGGTCTCACTCTCTCTGGAGTTAACCCCAAAACTGGTCCTAATACTAGAGGTCCTCCTTCGTAAAAGAGATTGAGTGTCTTACTGATTCACATCCTTATCTCATCTTAGCTTATCTTATCTCATAAAAGCCTAGTTACTTGCATCATCAGAACTCATCTTGCATCCTTAAGACTGAACTTAAGTCCTTAAAGACAAACATATACCATCATAGACTATCTTATCTCATCTATATAATACTTACATCATATGATCAAGACTTATATCATCTATTCCATCTATCATATATTCCAACAAGGCTCTAGACATCTAATCTAGAACTACTCTCTTCTAGACTGATGGCATTCACTTTCACTTAGGTTGCATGACCACCTCCTACTCATACATGTGTGGGGACACATTTTTATAATACATATATATAATAAAATATTATATAGTTTTTCTCCGATAAAACAAGCGTCAGAGAAAAATATCGAGGTTCGATTCGTTTGGAATCAAAAACCAAATCTAGAAACGAGTGTCCCACACATAGTAGAGATTTCAGTGTCATGAAAACTAGTGAAAAGGGTGAGAACATGGTATAGACTAGTGTAGCTACTCTAGACAACGTGCACAATATTTCTAGCATTTATCTTCCCTTGATGCACGTCATTTCCAAATAGTGCAATGTCCCATACCGCTGCACTACAAGGAAAGAACGACATCTAAGGACTTGCTACTCAACATGCACCAGTCTAGACCTAGTTCTCGGACATCTAGGTGCTAACCTAGAGGCTAGGTCAGATCTAGTCTCTAAAAGATGACTAATCTAACCCTAAAGATTATTAAGTTCAAGGTTCTTTAGTTTTGAGTTGCATAATGAGAAAATGCCAGGCTTTCCTATTATCCATGCTCTGATACCACCTGTGACGTCCCCAGATTTTCTAAAATTTAATCTGATGTGTGACGTAAAAATTGAAACCTCACCTCAGTGAGAATCCTAATTTGAGCCCCACACAGTAGGCTAAGAAGAAGAAAATCAAGGGAGTCGGAAGGAAACACAGTAGCACATGTACATGAACAATAATAAAACCATACATAAAATGTTCACCATTCAACATATAATTACAACATGAATTGTTACAACATTTGATGTTACATATTGAACAGTAAAATTATACATAAACATGTACTACAACTAAACTACAAGATCTCAAGATAATAGGTCCACCTGTACACCAGTTCGCCACACAACTCTCAACTATCCTAGATCTTCAAGAGCATAACCACAACCTAAACAAAAGATTACATGTGGTACACGTCAGCACAATATTCAAGAATATTGTACTGAGTACGCCTACATGTCTTTTATATACCTCTCATCATATCTTGGCAATAAGATAAAACTAATACTTGGCAGTTCTAGAGAAATATAAGAAAAAGCATATACTTGCACAAAGATGTTCATTAACAAAAGAGAACACATATTTTAAGCACATTTCCATTATATCGTCCATGCATTAACCGCCGAAGGATGAATGCATTAAGGCCTTTATGATCACTACCAAATAGTTGGATCATATGTACAATGTGACCACTACCTAAGAGTTGAGTCCAAGCACACTACCAAAGAGTTGGTGCTTCCATATGTACAACGTGACCACTACTAAAGAGTTTGGTCACTTCCAAGCACACTGCCATAGAGTTGGTGCTTTCATATAATGGAACATATATATTATGTTTGATGTGTTCATATCAATACATATGGAAATTCAAGCAACATATCATACAAGACAATCATTTCAATCAATACCATATGCCAAGTCTTTACTACAATATAACACAAGCATAATGTATAATAAGCCAAGTAAGAGGTAATGGCGTACCTTGATCAAGAAAGACAAACTTAATCATATCCCTGATGTCATCTACATCCTTGGTCAACCTTGATTAAGACAAGATTACATATCACCATCAGGTTCTCATCATCTTACATCTCATCTTAACCTTATCGTGTTCCTTAAGGTTTAGCTTATCTCATTAGGATATGTGCATCATTACTTGCATTATCTTCTTGGGATTATCTTACTGATGGCATATTCCAAATTATGGTTCATCAACTGGATATACTAATGTATCACATTAGTATGTGAACATATTTAACATTATGTCACTTTCATTAACCATATTAGGGTTACATCACATGTATTATGGGTGCTCTTCATATGACATGAATTTCGTGTATATAACTGATCTCATATTTATATATATATCTTCTAGTTATAGATATGAGGGTTTTCTATAAATTTCATCATTCACTGAGCATGTCTGTATTTATTGCATTTTATTTAGGGTTACAAAGCCCTAATTAGTCATATTGAACAAATTACATGATTTTGTGCTATACATCATAATCACTGACCTTATATGGATTATATACATCAAAAAAGGATTTACTAACATATTATCATAATTTTGGGCCATCGTTTGATATTTATTATCCATTAAACAAGCATTACACATCTTGCATGATATCACTATTATTCATGCATCAAAACACTGATATTATCATTCTAATGTGTTCTACTCATTTCTCTGGGAATTTTGGCATATTATTTGTATTTTTCTTATCATCGAGCTAATTTCTATGCATTAAACAAGATCTGGGATTTACTAAAATAATTACCTTCGTGGACCAATCGCAGGGCGCCACGTGGCCTGTGAGAGGTGCAACTCCTATGCCTTGGTTTCTTGGGTTCACTGTTGAACCGGACTACTTGTCTAGGGTTGGACCCGATTCAAATGGTTTGTCCTCTTCTTTTCTCTCATCGTGTTTCACTCAATGCACGACGCTCGCGTGCGTCGTCTCCTGGCAACGGCCGTCGTTGTGGCCTGCTGCCTCCCTTCTCGCATCGGTCACGTGTCTGCTGGGGAGACTCCGATCTCCCATGCACTGCGCCCATGAGTGCTTCGCGTCGTCGCTGCCCTCTTCGTCGCAGTCTCATGCACACCGACTCGTTGTTCTCCGCCCGACGCTGCGTGCATTCACAGACCTCCCGGGCATCGCGGTGTTGGGTGAGTCTGACGAGAAAGGAATTGCACCAAGGTTCGTGTAAGGCCATCATCTTCTTAGTCAGATCCTTCTCTGACACTCTGGCTTCAAGGACTGTGGCTGAGCGTAGCACAGCCGCCGCCATACAACTTCTCTGCTCGATGGCCCTATCTCCCGACTTCATCCCTCCGCAAGTCTGCCGCCGCCTGGCTCTCCTCCGGTGTGGACTAGGGTCGCTATCCTCCTTCTCTTAGGTGATTGGGAGCCAGATCTGGTTCTGCACAAAGCGGTGAGGGTGTCGCCACATCCATGGCTCCAACGAGGAATCTGGAAAGCAAAAGACTGCAGGTAACGACACCATTGAACTCTACTGATCTCAAGCTTCGTGCCCGTCAGATGTAGGTGATGGCTACCACCATGGCTTCCACTATGATGAAAGGTTGGCTATGAGCTCCAGTGTTTCAGTTGGCTTCTTTTGCAGGTAGTTTTGTCCAGTCAAACGCTATGCACCCAACCTCTCTGGCTTGCCGATAGAGGTCCTTCCTCCCCTTCTACACTACTGGTGGAGAGGTCGAGAAGGTGAAGACCTCCTTCTCTTTGTTCTCTCACCCTCACGATGATAGCCTACCTATATTCATCCGCTTCGCACCACCTTACAGTTGAGAAGAAGTACAGATGGAAAGATGGATCTCTCGCATATCTACCCCACTGTATCCAATCAAAAAGGGGTCAGTCTGTACTCTGTAGTCTTGACGAGGCTATTATAACTGCCGACTTCTTTCCTCTATCAAACCACGAACACGACGTGGGGATATGGTGAGACAAGGTGTCTCGTTCACCTTAATTGCTATGAAACCTCCCCAGCCATGTGACTATGCAAGGGTCGTGATAACTATTCATAAAAGACTAAACCATGGCCACTAATACGAGGCCTCATGCTCATATATATGGTCTGGCCCCATGACTCACTAATGTCACCACATATTTTAATAAGTTGAGAACTATAGTCATCAATCTTAAATCTAATAATTAATTAGGAACCTCATTTGAACATGAAACTTCAGACATAGGTCCATTATATCCTAAAAGTACTTTCTTGCCAACTTGAGGTCAAACTTCAAAAGGCATGGACCTAGGGATCTTGATCATATATTCAACATCAAATACCATCCAAACTTGCATAGACATTTATACTTCTTAATATAATCAAAATACACGAACTCACTTACATCATCAGATATTTAAATATTCTAAAAGATTAGTCTGTCACACTTAAAGTCCTAATATGAATGTTTATGCTTCTTATTACAACATCATCATTGCCCATAGAACCTTCAACATGTGAACATGTGGTGAATTCATGTTGTTCATGCTGAACAACTGCCATTTAATTGGAGCTTGATCACTACATGCAAAAATATAAAATAAATATGGAAAAAATAACTTAAAATTTTTACATTGGTCCCCTCTAGAATGTGCATTAGGAGTCTCTTCATAATGCATGTCATACAAATGATCATCCTCATTAAACTCTCCCCCTCTTGTTTCTTTCACATGACCAGACTTGTTAAGTTGATATAAATTGAAATTCTTTTTGTTTAAACTAACTACACATTATGAAAAAAATGCTAAAATAGTGCTTAGCATTAAGGGTATTTGTATTAGTAAGCGCAATAAAAATGAAAATTTACCAAATTTATCATTGGGCTGGTTTTGAATTGGTATTGAATAGTTATTTGTTATGTGAGGCCACAAGATCCTCTTTCCATTATTTGTCCTCTAGATTGACACACCATCATCCTCCACATAGGCTTCAAGATGATTATCTGTAGTGAAAGTCCCTACAAACATACAACATAAGTGAATACATCTATGCTAAATTACAATAATTTTTTTTGTCCATGATCCGTTCGAGCATGTAAATATCGAGGGGCATCACATTGCTTTCCAGTTAGATAAGTATTATCATCATTAATTCCCCCTCTTCTTTCTTTCACAACATCAACACATTCAACTTGGTGAGAAGTTTCATTGTTGAAATTCACTACGTTATGTGAAAAAAATGAATTAATATTTACACATGACATTTAGGTTTTTTAGGTGCTCAACAATACTCAGTCAACCACATGTCATCTGTGGTTGTTTCTCTTGGGTGACATGGCTTGGTTCTAAATAATAGTAAGTAGTTATTTAGAAGAATATAGATTATATGTGTCAAAGTATAGAATGAAAAGAAGAAGTAAAATAGAACCATCATCCTCCATATAGCCTTTAAGAAGACTATCTGTAGTAAAAGTCCCTTCTTCATGTTAAACAACTATTACAAATTAGGAACATTATCCTACCTACAAACGTACATTAGAATTGAATACATCTATTCAAAATTAAATTAAAATATTTGCCATGCTCACTTTGAACATGTAAATATCGAGGGGCATCATGTTTCTTGCCATTTAAATAAATTTATTCATCATTAATTCCCCCTCTTCTTTCTTTCACAACATCAATACATTCAACTTGATGTGAATGATAAGTTTCATTGTTGAAATTCCCTACATCATCTTAAAAAACTGAATTAATATTGAAACCATATTTTAATTTTATCAAATGCCCAACTACACACAGCCAAGCTAACACCAGGAGTCCTTCTAGGAAAATTTCTTAGACTCGTCATTTGAGGCTGTTTATCTTGAGTGACATGGCTCGGTTCTAAACAACAATAAGTTATTTAGAAGAAGTAAAATAGATAGACAAATGAATTATATACACAATATAATAAAACAAAATAATTTCCATGACCTTCATTTATTCTTTGCTTTAGAAAATCTCCATAATTTTGGATGTACATTAGAAAATCATCTGCCTTTGTCGCATCAAGATGTCCAGTTAGAGATTTTTGAATGGATTCTTCTCCCTCATTTTGAACCTCTATAATAAAAGGAATTTGTTCAAATTAAAATACAAATCTGAAAATTTTAAAACCTCTCAGTAGCATATATAAATGGCTAAAGTTAAAGTACTTACCATGATCCCCAATCATCTTTTATTTCACTCTACTACAATATTGGGTGACCATATTATTAGAGTTTCCCTTCTATACAATATCTGCATAAGGATGCAAATGATATTGGGTTCAAGAAATTATAGTATATCTTTTATTATTTACATTGGATTTTTAGAGAAGAAATTGACTTGTATCCCTACTTGATAAATTTCCATAAGATATGCAGGTCGACAAGCATTTTGCAACTGGTCATCATTTACATTTGAAGCATTGTGCTCTGCACAGTAAGCAACTAAAAATCCTCAATTTTTAATCATCAAACACCCTAATGAATTTTAGTTTTTTAGACAGCCTACTTTGTTTTTTGCTAGAATGGCTAGCCATAAGTTCCTCACAGTTTCCTGCAAAATTAATTCGTGCACTACATACATTGACCATGTTTCCCACATATATGTCGAGAAGTTTTATTGCAAAAATATATTAAATATAAATAATGAATCTAAGGCATTCATAACCATTTGTGAAATAAAATAATATCCCATGTGGAAAAAACAAAGGAAAGTTTAACAAAAGGTAATACAATAATTGACTACAAGAAAATCAAACATATCAAATTCAGTTGATTGATTCCCATATATGATTTTCATCTTTTTCTAGTCATGCTTGTTTCTTAGAAACTTCCATTGATAAGGTCTTCACAACATCAAGACTCTTCCAATAATGAATATCAAACACATCTTATGGAAATGATTATGCCATTGTTGGATTTGACGCATGTTCTTGAAATGCACTTTCATCTACTTCTTTCTCATGTTCCATGTTCTATAAGTCACATGCTGGAGATTTGATAGCAATGGTCCAATTCTTCTTAGAAAGATCAAGAACATAGAAGCATTGCTCTACTTGACATGCTAGAATAAATGGTTCACTAGTTCTCAAATTACGCTTCATGTTTCCACTAACAAATCCATATTTATCTTTCATGAATCCTCTTTCTTCATTATGCATGTCCCACCATTTACACCTAAAAATGTGAACTTTTCTTCCACCAATATATTTCAACTCTATAATCTCATCTAAAACCCCATAATAATAAAATGGTCCATTTGTTGTCTCCACTTTAACTAGAACACCACTATTTTGTGTTCTTAACCTTTGATCACGATAGTGATTTTGAAATCTAAATCCATTAATGTCTAAACCCGTATAAAAAAATGCTTTTTTATCAGGTATATGAGCTAAGCTTAGAAGTTCATTATCCACTTACCCTCTTTATGCAATTGAAATACCTATCAAGATAGATAGTTAAGCAATAAATGTTAATGACATATTAGTATAACAAACATAGTTCAAGTGGTATAAATACGCACACAACTCTCCAACCATTTCAAAAAGAACCTTTCATGTACAACCTCGATGTTGTTAGCACCCGCTTCTTGGATAAGTTGTTTTTTATCACTAAAATATCATTAATAAAAATTATAGGAGTATAATCTAACAAAAATAATCTAAAAGATCAAAGTAAATTTACATATTTTATAAAGGGTGGTATTGCATTAGTATTTTCTAGAATATACTTGTGCACTTGGGACCATTCAGTAACACTAAGGCTATTAATGGTTCCTACTGATAATGGTTTTCCAATTTGCTTAAAAATTGGCAGTTGTGATGATATTGATGTCTCCCTGATGTCATTATACCTTGGTTTGCAGGATCTCATTTCATTCTCCTTCATATATCTTGATGAAAAGACTAAACATTCATTAGTGATGTACATCTCAGATATTGAACCCTCTGGTCATTTTTTATTGCGCACATATCATTTCAAAGTTCAAAGAAACCTACACAAACCAAGTTTATCTTTAGACAGTAAAATTTTTGAAATGTTTAAAAATATTTAGAAGGTACCTTTCAATTGGGTACATCCATCTATACTACACATGACCTCCAAGAATTACTTGTTTTGCCAGGTGATTGGACAAGTGCATCATCACATCAAAAAATGAAGGTACAAAAATGTGCTCCATTTTGCATAATATGATGACAATGTGTTTCTCCAATCTCTACAGATCTTCTACACTTATAACTTTAGATCACAACTCCTTAAAAAATATACTGACTTCGATTAATGCCTCGAATATAGGTTTTGGAAATAACCCACGTGTTGCAAGAGTAAGGAGTTCTTGCAAAAATACATGAAAATCATGGGATTTCATGCCAGATATTTTACGCTCGTTAACATTCACACATGTAGACATATTAGAGCAAAATCCATCAGGGAATTTCACTTCCTTTAAGAAACTACAAAGAATTTTTTTTCTCCTCCTAACATAGAGTAAAGCATGGAACGGGAACATCTAGTTTTCTGTTTATGATTCTAGGTAGAAGCTCTTTCCTTATTTGCATATCTTTTAAATTGTTACGAGCTTTTGAATTGACCTTTGATTTCTCATCAACTTCCATGATTGTTCCAATCAAACTGTCACATATATTTTTCTCGATATGCATTACATCAATATTATGACGTAAATGAAGAGCCTTCCAATAAGGTAGCAAAGAAAATGCTTTTCTTCTTCCAAGCATGAGAAGGGTTCTCTTTTGGAGATCTCTTCTTTCTCTTTCCAAGGTTAGATACATATATTTCATTCTATTGGCTCAAAGCATCTTCTCCAGATAGGTCTTCTGGAGGAGGGCATGCTTCTTTTTTTCTATCAAAAGCATGTTCGTTGAGCCTCCATCTATGATCTTGGGGCAAGAATCTACGATGACCCATGTAGAAAAACTTCCCCCGTGTTTTAATATGACAGACCAAGTATCCTTATGGCATCAAGGACATGCTATTTTACCTTGAGTAGACCATCCAGACAAGGACCCATAAGTAGGGAGATCATTTATTGTCCATAGCAATGCAACATGCATTTCAAAGCATTTCTTGGAAATAGCATCATAAGTTTGGACACCTATATCCCATAGCTCTTTTAATTCCTCAATTAGGGGCTGCAAGTAAACATCAATCTTATATGTTGGAGACTTCTTCCCAGGAATCAAAATCGATAAAATTAAATAATCCTACTTCATACAAAACCATGGGGGTAAGTTATATGGGATGAGAATGATAGGCCATATGCTATAAGAAAGGCCCATGTTGCCAAATGGATTAAATCCATCAGATGCTAAGCCTAGCCTGACACTGCGAGGGTCACTAGAAAAAAGTGGATGCAACTCATCAAATCTCTTCCATTCTTCTGCATCATCTAGGTGTCTTAATCTACCATCATTGCTTCGCTTCTCCTTATGCCACCTCATCTCTAAAGTAGTTTCATAGAACATGTATAATTGTTTCAAATGGGGTATTAGTGGAAAGTACCATAAAGTCTTAATAGGAATCTTTTTTCCCAATTTCAACTCGCGGGTGTTCTTTTTAGGAGATTTATTTATAACCATGTCATTAAGAAAGGTGTTTTTTCACCTAGAAACATTGCATTTTGAACATTTTTCATCATTACTTTGCTCCTTCCAAAACAACATACAATGATTTACACATACGTCTATCTTCACAAAGTCAAGACCCAAGTCAGCAACATATTTTTTTGCTTCGTAGAATGATTCTGGCAAATGACAACCCTTAAATTTCTTTGACAACAATGAGATCAAATTGTCAAAACAATTATTGCTCAGACCATGAAACCCTTTAAGTTGCAACAATGACATTGTGAATGACAATTTTGAGAACCTTCTAATCCATCATAAAGTCATTCTTTTGCATCTATCATCAGCATAAGATATTTCAAAACATCATTACTTAAATTATCAACCTCATTAATTTCATTCATTTGATCTGGTGTAGGAATAAAGCAATCAGGAAACCCTAGCCCATCCTTGATCATTCCCTCAATGTCATCAACATCATCATTAATATCACAATCAACATCATCACTAGTATTAGAATGCCTCAATTCAACTGATTCACTATGCACCACCCAACATGTATAAGACTCATTTATGTCATTCACTATAAGATCATATGAAACCTCATTTATCGTCTTGAAAATGAGTTATTACATTTAACACAAGGGAAATTTATGAAATCATCAACTTCAGAATTTCTAGATGCAAACTGGATAAATTTCGTAACACCATTAATGTATTCAGTTGATGATCTATTCCCATTTTTCATCCAACTCTTATCTATTCTAGCCATTAAATCCTACAAGTTATAAACCATTATAGTTAAATATGTTACAATAAATATATTACGATACATAAGTCAATGACATTCTTTTCAAACAAACAAAAAATACTAAATGCAGTAAGCATGCAACATGAAATGAAGTTATATCAGGTACAACTACTGACGATAGATAGTTTTTACTAGTCATGGACAAAATAAAAAATACACGGTTGTCGGACATGAATTTAGATGGAAATAAACTTGATGCTTATATTAAAACAGTTGTTTGTGTTCATATGTAGATTCACATGAAACTATTACAAAATAATACTCACTCAATTCTCTCGGTTGAATAGAGCACCTTTTCATTTCAAAGATGCACCACGTAAAATCAAAATTTCTAGACCCTATATTAGGGAATTTTCCATAAGAGAGGAACACTAATATACAAGGGCTAACTAAAATAATGGCTAACATATAAGAGAACAAATTTTGTTTTATGTCCCAATATATATGCATATGAAATGGAAACTGCATTTAGTAATGGGAACTAATAAGGATGACTATTGAACGTGAAGTTCTTGATGGAACCATGCCACTTGTAGTTCTGTAAGAGGACAAAGTTCATGTTGCCTATCTATATAATTATGAAAACATGTCAAATTGGGGAAGATTGTTTGGTTTGCAGAAAACATATTTGATTGTGATAAATTAGAACTGCTTTTGGAAAATTAGGTCTAACATTGGTTAGCTTATGTATTTTTGAGGTAAATATAGGGAATTTTTTTTAATTTGAGGTATGATTAGTTTTTTTATGCAAAAGTTTATTAGATTTAGGTGACATAGGATAGGTTCCTCCATATCCAGGCTCACCAAGGTGTGAGAGCCTTTATAATTATGTATTTAATATTTATAAGATGATTCCATATCCATGAATGATTATTTGAAGAGTTTCCATGTCAATATATCCTATGTTTCTAGTATCCCTTAATAAAATTTAAATAATACACATAAGTGTTTACCACAATCTACACACGTGATGGGTAAATTTTTAACACTTGTTGGTGCGTTTAGATATGTCATTGAGTTGGGTTATTATTAAAAAACATCAGGAGTGAGATCATCCACATTTGTACTTAATGGCATTGATTTTAGGAAATTTAATGAACAAATAATAAATTGCACATGCAACAATTACGTTATGAGAATAGGTATCTAGGTGGTGTCCTACATGACTAAGGAGTGTAGCTTCCTAGACGGCTAGGCACCAAAGACTAAGCAGTCCAAGCATTGTATTAGTCCTAGTTCATACCTCAAATAACCTAGTTTGGCATCAAAATGGCCTAGATCGAGTCTCCTTGGTACTAGGAACCCAACTTTTTAACTTAATTTCCTAGGTTTATAGGCTTTAACTCCTTCTTAAGAACCTAGCAAGCCTAGGTGTTCTAGGTGGGGAGCCTAGACATATATGATTATAAATTGGTATCAATATTAAAAGCCAACCTATGTTCATGGTTTCAACATTTTGAATTTTTTCCAATCATAATATAATAAAATATGACCCGTCATTTAATGAAAATATATTTTTCTAAACTAAAATATTGAAGTATGGTATTAGAAGGTTGTTACCTTAATGTAAAAAAAATGGCCAACAAATTTGTAAGTACTTGTATCTAGGTGAGTGAGATCATACACATGTGTACTTAACGGGATTAATTTTAGGTAACTTAGTGACCAAATGATAAATAGGACATGAAACAATTATGTTATGAGAGTAGTTGTCTAGGCGGTGGCCTATAGCACTAAGGGGTGCAACTTCCCAAGCGCATAGGAACCAATGACGAAGTGATCCAAGAATTATATTATTCCTCTTATTTTTACAAAAAAATCAACAATCTAGGTACAACCAAGGTAGGCCAGGCAATCTATTAGTTTTATATTTTTAAATTATTTAGAGTTTTGCATATATATTAGATATATCTATGAGTATTTTTTATATCTTAAACTTAACCAATGCTAGATTTCCTTAGATAAACTTTACATGTGACCTAAAGTACATCTATCTTACTAACATTAGACCTAAACTTGACTCCATTTACCTAAATCAAATTGTAATTAACCTGAAGTCCTAGGCGCCCAGACTTTGATACCTCATCTAGAGCCATGCCTAGGTGAGAGCCTTGTTAACTATGCCTAAACATAACACAACCATACCTAATTTTACCTATTAGGCTACACAATTTGATCCAAACAGACCTAGACTTATTCTAAACAAATTGCATCCTTTATAAAATAAATTAATAAAAGTCAGACCTAATCTCAATTAATTTACCCTTACAATGACTGAAATGGGTCCTAAAATTTACACACACACACACACACACACACATACACACACACACACACACACACACATATATATATATATATATATATATATATATATATATCTGTGTGTGTGTGTGTGTGTGTGTTAGATACATGTAATATGGTTTCATATGCACTCAATCAATCTTAAATTTAACATAACTATGACCAGCATAGCCTATGTTCGACCTATTTTCCATTTCTAGACCTAGTATGACTTAAATGAGAACTAGCATGTGCTATTGTAACCCACATAGGCCTATTTTGGATTTAACTTTTCCTACTTTTATCTAATATTAACTAAACTAAGAAACAACAACTTAATATAGCCTAGTTAAGCCTTGATAGAAAAAAAATCAAATATGAAGTTAAATCCCATGGAGACCTCTCTTTTAGGTATGTAGTGCATGGATATTTTACCATCACGAGATGGTTTATAATATGAATAATACAAATGTTGTGTGGGAGTTAGTTTTGAAGTTTTTTCCGTATGGTATATTTGAATTTATAAATTTAGCTTTAACATCTGAGTTGGCAAAACATCAAGATCATATGCAACATTGTACAGATCTTAAGGTGTTTGAAATATGCAATTAGTTATGATATGAAAAATTAAAATTAACCATCTTGATCAAATTATATAGCAGATGTTGAAGAACAAAAAGAAAGATTGTGAAAAAAATGTAGTGTAACACTATTAATCTCTACGGAAACATATTTATGATTTTTCTCCTGCATATGTTTTCTCTACAATCTGTAAATAATGTATAACAACTTGGGGCCTTGAATTATTAATTACATTACATGAGAAGTGTGCTTTCTTGAGAACATGAAGATTAGAATCAATAATAGCTTTTGAGCCCATCAAAACAATAATCATCTGATTTACGATATATCTTAGATAGACATACAACTCAACTCAGCAAGGGAATGATTTCATTTTGTACTAACAATCATAAAATTAGCTTCAATTGAATCAAATAAAAAAATCATAGTTCACCTCAATTCAACTTCCACAAAATCAACCACTAGAAAAAAAATCAAGAAATAAAGATATAACTTTGTCTCTCTTTCCCAGTAAAAGCCTCTGAAAAAATACACTTGCAAACTCATAAAATTTATGTTATATATAATTGAATTTGAACATCATCAAAGAAGCACGAAATACCTATCAATGCCACATTAGTCATGGTTGTGTTATCCGCAAAGGTTGTAGAACCAACTGTATTTATGAAAGGCTGTAATTTTTTATATTTTCCTGTGACTCTAGTAAAGAACAAGAAACAAAAATACATGATCATAAACAATCAGACTGGCCGCACAAGATCAAAAATAATAATCTTTGGTGACTTTCAAAGACTATGACCCGTCGAGAATCGAGAAGAAGAGGTAGCTTATGAGGAGCACAAACTCTAAGATCGAGAGGCACAATACATGATAGGATCATGTAATGTGGAAAGGGAAAAGTAAAAAATATTTTAGAGATGGAAGCAATGAGATAGAATCCACGCTCCCAGCCACCAATTGTCAATTATGAAGCCGACTAGTAACAGAGAAATGAGTATTTCTTGAGGCGGGGTTGGAGCTCATGGTACCTCTGATGATAGAGGAAAGAGTACTGGCGCTGGCAACTATGAAAATGATGGTACTAGGCAGTGGCAGAGCCAAAAATTCAAAGTGGGTGAGGCACAAGTATCAGTTGGTAATCTAATTTTAAGTGGTTCCTATCATTGTCAAATTGATACTCAGACTGACAGATCAGTGTAATGTTCTCCACTACTAGTCCTACTCCTTTAACACTGACTAATGGTTTAACATAGTAGTTTTTCTTAATCATGAATGTATCCATCATTGACCGGTTCCTTAAATGAACATCAAAAGAATAGAAGGTAGAACAATGTAACAAAGCAAGCACTTAAAAGTAGAAATAATTGAAGAGAATAATTTACTGAAAACCACATCTCTTTTATGCTCCTAGAAAGAGTTATTCAGTAACAAGGAATATTTGATGATGTTGTAGTTGCTACTCATATGAGAGATGGAAATTAATTTTTCTTTTCACGAAAATGGCCAATTCTTGACACAGTTATGATCAAATTCTGATCTTTTCATCAATGATGTTGTATCCAAAGAAAGAAAAACAACTACATACATGGTAGTTACATCATAATTGGTAAAATAGAAAACACACATTTTCCCAACAGGTTCGTAGAAGATTAGAACAACAAATAAGTAAAAGAAACAAAGAAAAGTAACATATTTTGATTGATAATGGGTATGGAGATATAAAAAATCAAAGGCAACCGAGAACGCCGCCATCGATCAAACAAGATAAAGTAAATAAAATTTTAGCAGATCGGAGTGGTATCGTGTCTGTCATGTGCCCTTGCTTTTAATATCTACATATAAAAATCTCAGTGAATGAGTCGAACTACGTACCTTTTGCAGTTTACTTTAGCACCAGAAACCACGATAACTCGCACGGCACAAACTATCATTAATCTCGGAAAATGTTGACAATCTGAGAAGTTAGCAACAAACCTAATCAAACACGAACTGAGATTGCGAGTGCCAGGCGAAAACAAATTTAAGTAGCCTATGGTACTAGGAGTCGATGATTGAAAACGATGCCAAGAGGTCGACGGGGAAGTGACTCTATCTATCCAGGAGCCCAGCAGCGTCTTTCCGTCCCCGTGCAAACACCGCAACTCTTGCCGTCTCCGCGCGCTGCAGCGTCCGTCCCCGTGCCGTCTACGCGCGCTGCGGCGTCCATCCCCTCGCCAGGGTTGGATTGAGAGCGTGAGACAGAAAGTGGGAAAGGGGCAGAGATTGAGAAAAGATCCGGGTGAGAACTTATACGGGTCCAACATATTGGTGGCCAGATAATTAGGAAGAGATAATTGGGTAGCAGTTAACTTAATTGGGAGATGAAGCAAAGACCAGTGTGCGGGGGGGGTTTCACAACAAAGGGGAGAGATAATTATGAATGGTTAATTCTGATTTTGTCCGTCAAAAGTGCACGCTTAATCAACTTTGGCGCCTCCGTCTTTATTTGCCCGTGCTGGCACCACGTTACCTCCGTCAAAAGTGCACGCTTAATCAACTTTGGCACCACCGCACCGCCTTTGTTTGCTCCTGCTGGGATCACGTTATCTCGGCATTTTTACCTTAATGCGGTTAAGAATCTAATTCAGAAATTCAGAAATCAATAATTTATGGCATCAACTATAAGAGTGTTGGAAAAAAATGTCGGATTGTCATTGTATGTGTTATTGGACGTTGATTAAGTTCATCATGTTTTGAGCGTTATTAACTTGTTCTTTGTACGTTGTTTTTAGTTGTCAATTACCTTAGTTATGATTCAACGCGTACAATATTTTTTTGGGCTCCATTTGTATACTTTTGGATGTCAATGAATCATTTATGGGCGTCAATGAACAATCTTTAGGTGTCAATTAACCATTGCGTGTCAATTCATATGTGGATTTGTTAACTGATCTTTTTTTTATATTTGATTATCAGTATTTTTTCTCTAACATTAGTCTTGTTTGAATACATTTTCATAAAGAATCCAATAATTTTTATTTCATTAAAAAATTCGATTCAAAAGTTAAAATCAAAACAAATTTATCTTTCATATTTTTTTCTCATTAATATATCAATATTAGTCTTGTTGGGATGCATTTTCCATAAGGAATCTAATGCTTTTTATTTCATCAAAAAATTCATAACGTTCAAAAGTAATAAGCGAAACAAATTTATTGATTTATTACATAACTTCCCCCAACAACCTAATTAATACCCGCCACATGTGAGTTGCTTACTGAAGCAGAAAGAAAAGTGGAGAGGAGGAGACAACAGCAGACAAAGGTGGTTTTGTTGCTGGTTTCTTCCGCGCGCATAAGGCGTGGGAGCGTACCAGAATTTTAGTTTATTTTTTTACAAGATTGAGGAACATATCCAGAAGGTACTCCTGAGAAAGCTGACTTCTTTGTGTTAAATGATGTATCGACGTTCACTATCTGTCTCGCGTGTTGAGGACGACTGCCGCAACATCCTTTTCAGCACAATGTACTGTTTCGAATTTTTGATCTATATCTATATGCAGAAAACGTTTGCTATTATAATTTTGCCCATCGGTATCTAGAATCAACAAGACAGTTGTTCATAGACAATTGTTCATAGACAGTTGTCCCTGATCTATACACCTTGGTTCCAGCAGAGCAATCATCTTCCATCACGAACCACTGGTGGGGATACAGAAGTTGTCAAATTGAGAAAGGTAGACCCATAAGAGGGTGTCATGATATGAGCCCATTAATTTACACTTGATGCAAAAATTTAAAAGGTGTTATACAACTGAAAAGTAGTGTGGGTATCTTCAACAGGTGGTAAGTGAGAGAAAGCTCCACCATCTCTCTAGAAACATCCCCTAGGCCTCATCACCCCAGATTTTTGTTTTGCCTCTGTCTGGCGAGCTCCAACCATCACCTCTCCGGCCCCCAAAGATCTTCTCCTTGGTGGCGGATAGAACGAGCAAGCACCATCCTCTCTCAAGAAACAACCTCTCTCAAGAAACATCACCTAGGCCTCTTCCCTCAGGGATCGGTTTCGACTCGGTCTGGAGAGCTCCTCCGCCTACCTGATCAGCACCTAGGTGACGGGAACCCCTCTGAGTTCGACCTTTCCCTCCCCATCAGCAGTCAGTCCTTCTCAGTTTGTGTTACAGGTGCCCTGTTCCCGGACTCCATCTGCGTCGACCTGTTCTTCAGATCCGGTTTACACTCAGCGGCGGAGTAAACTGAAGGTACACCCTCTTAACTCCACCACCCTTTCCACTTCTCTGCTTTTAAAGCCTGGAGATCTGGAATACCACCGAGACACCTTGATTGCAAGAATATACAGTGACATGCAGACATCTTAACTCCTGCTCTTCCTCAAAAATAGTGGCAGGGGATATTCTTACACTTTAGCAGCGCCCAGGGCCGTCTGATACTCAGAAAAATCCTTTTCAAAAAAGGCTCACTTACTACACACCATTTTGTCGGCTATCGCTTCCCAACACTGAGCCTTTACTGTAGTCCCTTCAGTCCTGATTCCTTTCTAACCAGAGAATATCTTTTCAACTTGCTCATCGGCCAAGACTACATCATGAGAACACGAGGCCAGCTCACCCTGGCCTCAAGCATAAACATGACTTGCTTTCCCAAAAGAGGCAAGACAAAAGTATTCAGTTTAGCCCTAAAATAGAAAAAATCCTCGGCGCTTGGCGACGACTTGAGGATCACAGCCACAACTCCAGAAATGAACTCTCGCTTCACCTTCCAAGAGTTCCCACTCTCAAACCCTGCGTTCTCCACCAGTATTCCACAACTGAAAGCATGGATCTACCACAAGTTTGACCTTTCACCGGGATCCTGCATGATCAACATTGGTCACCGTTCTTTCCTGGTGACGGTCACTTGGTCCTCTCCGACTGAACATCCCTGAAAAAACAAAGCCTCAACCCTCCTCATCTCTGAGGGTTGGGACCTGATGATCTCGGAGCTCAATCTAAAGCCTGAATGGTCGATCTTCATCAAACCGATAGGTAACCGTACTTTCCTTGTGTGGGTGAGGGACTTCAACGCAGGCACACCTCCTGAGCTAGCATGTCTTTACAAAAGATATGACAAAGAAAGCTCATCTTCATCAAACTCGGCTGACCAGCTCTTCGTCCGGGATGTTCATCAACCCCCGGTGGGCTCAAAAACTTGGCCCATCTCAGTTTCCTCGGGTTCAGAGGGGGAAGACGAAGCAGACACAGCAACAACACCACAACAAAAAAACTCTATTGCAGCAAGGTACCATCTTTTCTCTTCCAACAAGGTGAAAACAACAAAAATTATACTCTCTCTTCACTCCACAAAACCCTAAAACTCCGATCCTCCTCTGTGATCGATATCATCCCAAACGGCACGATCCTCCTAAACTGCTCTTTTCTGATTTTAGGACAAAACAAATCTTCCCTCCTAATCAACAAACACCTTGAAAAAAAAACCCACCGCCCAAATCTGGAAAACACCCCCCAGCAAACCTTTTCGGGCTTTTCACTGTTCACTTTGCAATAGTAAGCAACATTTGGCTTCCAGATTCCTTTCCCACTTTACCTGCTTCAGATGCCACCAAGTAGGTCATACAAAAAGGTTCTGTAAAGCTCGCCCACCCCCAAATATGATCAGACCACATGCAGACCATTTGTCTTCCTTCCCTAGATTTTTCTCTAGTACAGGTTCGACTATCTACAAAAACATTCGAGTTCCAAAAAAGAGAGATACTGACTTCAGAGACTCAAAACAACCCCCCACCCCCACTCACAAACAATGCTTTTGCATGCCTCGCAAACCTCCCGCCTAAACATGCAGACACTCCAAATACTCGATACCCGAACACAAATACCAGAGTTGTGTCTATAACAAAACCCTACCACAAGCCACCAAAACACACAACTTCTTCACCAAAACCCTGCCCCTCCATCACTCCCTCAGTTACCTCCACACACAACTCAAACACCCTTCCTGCAACACCAAACATGAAGACTCCAGAACACCTTGAATACGCGATAGCCCTTGACCTACCTACAAACTCAATGAGACTTCTCAAAGTCCTTACTTTGAGAAGAATTCTCATCTCCATTGAAAACAACATAGACAACAATCCTATAAATGGCCTTGATATCACCCG
This sequence comes from Alisma plantago-aquatica, assembly GCA_963693085.1. Taxonomy (NCBI): domain Eukaryota; kingdom Viridiplantae; phylum Streptophyta; class Magnoliopsida; order Alismatales; family Alismataceae; genus Alisma; species Alisma plantago-aquatica. The sequence goes on along the minus strand of OY856409.1, from coordinate 1,869,408,321 downwards.
AGCCTTAGCCCTCCTCATCCCAGGACAGACAATCCTAAAACCAAAAAAAAATTTGCCTACCCAGTTGATATACACTATTCCTGAAGGAACAAAAATCAACCATCTCTTCAACCAGGTTCTCACGATACCTTGTGGATCTAGTTTCATTACAGCCAGATTATCAAAATGGACGGTTGACTTAGATTCTTACCCTACTCCAGCTGGTGGCTCAGACTGGGTTGCTATCACCAACCTCCTACCCCACCTCTAGGAAGTCGAGATCTTCAGAGGAATAACTCACTCCATCGGGGCTACTCTACAATACATCAGCCCAGAAACCTTGCACCCTACCCAATACATTAATGCTTTTTGCCTCTTCGCTGTCAAAGCAGCCATTTCTCTACCCCAACCATCAACATTAGGATCAGAGAATCAATCTACAACATCAAACTATCTGTTGAACATCCTTCCGAAAACAGAACAGCCTTCTTTGATCTTTCAAGCCATCCACCTTCATGGTTTTGCCCAAATAAAGATAGAAAATCTTCTACAAACACCCGTTTCACTAGGGATCGACACCATGTTTGGGAAAGAAAAACTCAAACACCAACTCCTCTAATAACACAAACCTCCCTACAAATAGGAAAAGAACCAGAACTTTCACTCCCTCCTTTCATGAAAACACCTCCCCACCAGCTGACACCATCTTCCCCTCCCCAACATCAACCAAGGAAATTTGTCATACACAAAACCCAAACCAAACCACTTTAAAAAAAAAATCTTTCCCCACTAAAAAATGACAGCTCTTCGCAGAGTCCTCAGCAGGAGAGCCCAAAACAAAAGCAAGAAGATGGCTACATCCAGAAGATTATGATGCCAGGTCATAAAGAGGCAAACAAAAAAATCATCGTCAACAGATCTGATCCAGGTACATTCTTAAATGCTTCTCTTAGTTCATCATGTGCTTTATCTTCCATTCATAATATCTTCTCCCCACCTTGCACAAAGTCTACACAATGCGATATAGACAACATTGAGGACCTTGCATCATGGTCAAACATCAATAGTTTCACAAATTTTGCAAAAAACATAGGAATTCATCTCGAAGATGAAGAAAAAGCCCACAAAACACTACATGATATAGAACTCTTTATGGGATGGTCAAATAGAAGAGTACTAAATTCTACCAAAATAAACTTTGAACTCCTCAAAATCGACTAAATCACTTGGTACTGATCTATCTCCTGTCCCAAATTATAACAAACAATGAGACTTTCCTCTTGGAATGTTTGTGGAGCATCAAATCTCCATAGACGTAAGGAAATCCTCTCACACATCTACAAAAACAAAATTGACCTGATCACTATCCAAGAAATAAAAACAAATCTGTCACCTTTTGCTCTCAAAACTATTGGTAGAAACAGAATCACAGACTGGGTCCAAATCCCCCCAACAGGCTTCAAAGGGGGTCTCATTATAGGGTTCAATAAGCTCACTTTCTCAGCCCAAAACATCTCCTCTCTAAACTACTCCATAACCATCGCCTTTAAAAACTCTTCTGATGGATTTTGTTGGTCTTTCTCTGGGGTTTATGGAGAACCTAGACATAACAAATCTGCCTTCCTATCTGAACTTAAATCACTCATTTCAAATAACCACTTGTCTCCCTGGGCTATTAGTGGGGACTTCAACTTGATAACCCAAAACTCTGATAGATCAAGTTCCACAAATTCCTCTCAAACTATGTCTACAGCTAACAAAATATTCAGCCATCTTCTCACAAATCATGCTATGATTGACATCAAACCATCTAATGCATCCTTCACATGGTCAAGAAATCAATCTTTTGCCAGGCTCAACCATTTCATCTGCTCCACCCTATGGGAAGATAAACACCCTCTCACCTCTATTCACATCTCACACAGAGCTATATCTGATCATTTCCCTCTCATTCTAGACACAAATCACACTTCTTAGGGTCGACGCCCCTTCAAATTTGAAAATAGCTGGCTCACCATAAACAACTTTACCAACACCTGTGTTGAACATTGGATTTTAGCCGATTCCCAAACCACAAACTTAGGACTACATATTCTTCAAAACACAAAAAACATCAAAACACACATCAAACTATGGAAACGCTCAAACCCAAACAAGCTGCTCGAAATACAAAAATGCCTTGAAGAACCACTCTTTGTGGACAAAGACCCCTCAGCTGACCCTGCTCTTGTTCTATCTATCAAAGCTGAACTTGAGCTCACAAAAAAGAGTATTGACACTAGGTGGAGACAAAGGGCAAAAATTACCTGGGCCAAGGAAGGAGATAAAAACACAAAGTTCTTTCATAAGATCTGCAACAAAAATTATCGAAAAAACTCCATCTCTTACCTTCAGATAAATGGTAGGCTCACTACCTACAAAATATCTATCACAACCCACATAACAAACCATTTCAAAAAAATCTTCAACAACAATCATAACCCCTCCTGCCTAAACGACTTGGACTGGCCCAGGATATGCCACACAAACATAAAAAACCCACTAAACCTTATAAAACCTTTCTCCCTAGAGGAATTGGACTTGGCCATATATTCTTTAGGTTTAAATAAATCACCTGGACCTGATGGTCTAAATATAGAATTCTACCTGGCAAAATGAGACCACTACAAACTTGACTTCCTAGCTTTTCTCAAGTCTTTCTACAAAAGTAATAACCCACACAACATAATCAAGCACCTAAACAAAACCTTCATTACCCTAATAAAAAAAACTCATCAACCTGACCATATATCCCAGTTCATACCCATCAGCCTCATCAACACTTCATACAAAATCATAGCGAAAACACTAGCAAACAGAATTAAACCACTCATGAACCATATCATTCCCCTCAATCAAAATGCCTTTCTCAAAGATAGAAGCATACAAGATGCTAACCTAATGGTAAATGAAACTATTCATCTCTGCCAAAAAAATAGAACACCTCTTCTGGCCATAAAATTAGACTTTGAGAAAGCTTTTGATTTTGTCAACTGGAACTGTATAACAAAAACTCTCACTGGATTTGGTTTTCCGCTCAAATGGGTCAATTGGATACATGCTTGCATATCCACAAACCACTTTTCAACAATCATAAATGGTGTTCCTTTTGGTTATTTTCATAATACAAATGGCCTTAGACAAGGCGACCCCCTCTCCCCTTACCTTTTCATTATCATCACAACCATCCTCTCTCGTATGATACAACTGGGAAAAAGTAGTGGCCTCATAAACTCTCCTGAGGAATGCAAAGAGAACATCATACAGTTTGTTGATGACACAATAATTCTTTCCTCCCCAGAAGACTCCTCCCTTCTCAACATCTTCAGAATCCTTGGTATTTTTTCCTACATTTCCGGGCTAAAAATAAATCTCCACAAATCATCAATCTTTGGGGTACACCTTGATCAACCTGTCTTGGAAAGATACAAATATCTATTAAGATGTAAGATTGAAGACTTCCCCATCAAATACCTAGGTCTCCCTATCACCCCCCACAATATCACAAATGCTATCTGGTCCCTCATCATAGAAAAAATAAACAAAAAACTCTTTGTTGGGACAAATAACTTCCTTAATCTCTCAGGAAGACTTACTCTCCTAAAAAGTGTCATCATTCCCATCACCACACACTTCCTGAGTTGCATACCCCTCCCATCCAAAACTAAAACACTCCTAGACAAAGTGTGAAGGAAGTTCCTATGGAATAACTTTCACCAATCCACAACATCCAGAAAACACTACCATCTAGTTAATTGGAATACTATTGCTGCTCCTTTAGACCAAGGTGGCAGGGGCATTCTGAATATCAAAATTCATGCTTTCTGCCTTATAACAAAAATCATCAACAGTCTGGTAAAAAATAAAAAAAAATATGGGCGAGCCTCATAAACCACAAATACTACAAAACATCCCCTCCCTGGCATATTGTCCCAAAAAAATCAGCCTCACCCCTTTGGAAATACATAAACAAAAACATCCAAACTTTAACCCAGCTCATAAACACTCCTCCACACTCCCACCAAAATATCTCCTTCTGGTACGACTCCTGGTTTAGAAAAAACTCAGTTCAAAACTTACACACAAATTGGTCCATCCCAAACAATCTCCTAAAGATTAAAAATGACCAGGCCCTCCACCTTCTAACTAGTAACAGATCCAACTCACTCAAAAGATGCATTCTCATGCATCTCAAACCTGAAGACCTATGTGCCTTAAAGCAAACCTTGGAAAATAACACATCAAACAATATCACTTGGCGATGGGGTAACTCCTTCTCGGTTAAGGCAGCTTACTCCTTCCTATCTTTCAGAGGCATCTCCCCACCTACCATAAGAATATGGAAACAAAAATAGCAACAAAAATGTAAAACTTTCCTTTGGCTTCTCCTTCACAACAAGCTTCTCACTGGTGAAAATCTATCCAAGAAGGGATTCATTGGTCCTTCCAGATGTCCTCTTTGCAAGACGGATACAAATTCAGTAGATCACATCTTATTCAAGTGTAACACCTCACGAAACATCATTTTACACTACATGTGAAACTACATCTTAGAACTCAAAACAGCTATCTTTCCCCTACAAATTTCACCAAATACTCACTACAAATCCTTCAGAGGAAACGACATATTCATCATCATAAGCTGGAATCTTTGGCTTGAGAGAAACAACAGAATATTTAACAACAATTAAAAAACGAGGCAAAACATTATCTAACAAATAGATGCAGACCTTCACTTTCTATCAATGTGCAGGTAAGCAGGCCCATGACAGGAAAAGTGATTCTGATGAAGGTGAATCGGAAGCCCGTTTTCTCTGCGACTTAAAAGTCATGGTGGATGATGAAACGGGCGTCAGTTTGCTGCAACAACATCAATGATTCCATCTGACCAGGAGATGATATCTTTTCCTAGGATTGTTTAAAATTATGCTTCCTGAGACTTGTTAAGGGGTGCCTCCCCAAACGATTAAAACATCACCATTTCCTTAACCGTATTTTGTTTCTTTCTTTAGTCCTGTATGAACTCACTAAAGCAGGTGTTTGCTTGCTTTGTAGTGCTTTAAATATATGCTATGGCCTTTACCTCAAAAAAAAATGAGCCCATTAATTTCTGGTGATATTTGTCCTAGGAGATGGATTCAGTTCTGACATCTGTCGGCGTTTGGGCATCGGCAGCGGGGTGACCGTTGAGATGACGAGGCCCAATACCCCGCTTCTATAGCAATGCCTTAGATGATCTTATATGCTACTATGTCACATGATCCAATACATTCTTTGAATTCTTACACTGTGTTCAACGACCCTCAGGTATGAGTTCTTTGTAAATTACTATTAAATCAGGGGTGTGACCTTGCAAACATAAAGGACGGGTAGAAGAGATTTGTCATTAGAGTAACTCACAAGTCCTTGCTCTACCACACACACAGCTGGGCCACCAATACCATGGCATCTATGTTGACGCCTTTGGTTACTATCAGTTTCCCTCGAGTTTCCTTAGAAGGTCGGTCATTTCCTTGGTTCCTGATTTCATGTTCAAGAGGACAGACACCTCCTTGGTGTAGTAGTCAAACCATGTGTGCGATATACCTTGCCTCCTTTTTTTTGGTCGCTCAGTAGAGTATTTTTCTCTTTCTACTTATGTTTTGGGAGTTTTTAATAGTATGAATGAGGTTATGTCAAGCCACTAGTTGATTTGAGACATCAGATGGTTTTGAGCAGTTCGACAAACACCCACGTCCTAAGATATGCCTACGGACTCAAGTTCTTCTTTAAGTTTGAGCTTTGCCCTATGCTAAATCTCATTAAAAAAATCACCATGTGCTATCTCACGTCTATTAGGGTGATGGAGGAGCCATTTTGTGGCTGCAACTAGCGCCCAACTTACCAGGTGATTGGGTTCTTCTTTAACATGGGTCATCGTTAGTTATTGCTTTCATCTTCTTTATGTATACTTTCCAATACTGTTACGCTATTTGTAAGTGATGTGTGTGGCGTATGCTCCCTCTTTTAAGATTTACATAAACCCCCTTTTTGTTCTTTTTGCTTAATTACAACAAAAACAATATATGCGTACTAGTTTCATCTACTTCTTGAAGTTCTGGGTCCCGATCGAGTTACTTAAATTCTTACACATTGTTAATCAAATTATATACCAATTATCACAAAATGCGTCAACATGCCTCATAATCCAATATATAAATACCTATCAATTAAAACAATTGATAACCATTTGATTTTTTTCTTTATGATTTGACAATGCATAACCAATTCACTAGGAGCTCAAGCATCAAGCCATATGTCATAAGCATATTTCACTTGGGTTTGAGAATATTCTAATATGTCTCATTCTGATTATTGAATGGAAACAAAGTAAAACCATTCTATCCATTTCCCGAATTCACCGAAAGTTAAAGACATTTTTTTCTCAATTTGTGATAAGTCATTTTACTGTCATTTTTATTTAGGTTATCCATGCATTTTCAACCACTATGGTGGATATGTGTATAGATTTACTATGACCACATCATTAGTTTTAGGATGCTTCTTAATACGACACGTGTTGTTCTAGCTTGTTAACTTTAACCAATTGCATAGCACTAGACTGTGAAGTTTCTTATTTGTTTCTTATGGTATACTTATACGGTTCACTTCATCAATATAGTAACATTATGACATATAATAAGGACTTAACCTACCTAATATTTTCATATAATACAAGACAAATACATTTTGTATTGTGGTACCACTTTACGTGCTAGAAATTTATGGACATTTCTATAGAATATACGTTGACCATGAGGCTTCAATGGGCCAATTGTCAGTTAAAAATATATAATATTGATGCTTATTTAGTTTGATGCATTTATTTATCTAATGGTCCTATAATGGAGTAGTCATTTGTAAATTTATATTACTTATAAAATGATTAATTATTCTGTAAATATTTTATTTATTTTAACATGATCTCTGTAATTTTGATACCAATAAGAACGTCAAATAGCTAAATATAACTTCAAGAGGTTCTCTTGGAAAGCTTGTTCTTAGATTTGATATTTGCCATAAGGACTTTATATTTGACATTTAATATGATACAAATGCCACATGGAAATATTTTTATATGAAAATGTCAATGGTGATGATTGAAGTTATTATGTCAAAGAAAATGATTCTTTATTAGATTCCAAAAAAAGATACTTTTCAGACAATACAACAACTTAGTTGCGACTTTTAGTAACTCAATATTCGTCTTAAATTTTTTTAGGACATTTTTTCTTATGACACACTTACATTACACCTTATTTACAATTTGTAGTGGGTATAACTCTACAATAAAATTATTCCAACATCGAATGGCATCTCATGTGTTCTATAGATTATATATTTGAAATGTGGACCTTGATGATTACTTGATTGAATAGATAATTATATAATACATTCTTGTTTTTCTATATGATATTGGAGGTTTTGACCATAATTAATCTAGAACCAAATATGTGTGTATAAAGAAATCAAATACATTAACATGATCCCTTCTTATATGAAATGAATGACAAAGAATGGTTTGCAGTAGTAGTATTTGTTTAAATAGAGCACAAAGTAGACAAATGACTTAAAATTATACTAAAAAATAAAGTCCTCAAAAAAGTTGGTATCAATTATTATGTTGGTCAATATTCCCAAGTACCTTATACATAAAAAACCACTAATTGGATAATCATAACGACCATAAGGAATGATGACTTTGATGGAAGAGTATAAGCTAGACAATTCTATTATATATGCATGAACGTTTGAATAAAAGAAACTAGAAGGAAACATTATTTAGTTAAATATAGATTTTAGTGGTGGTATTACAATACAACTATTCGGTTGAAAAGATTCTTTAAAAAACTCCAGTTGTTGGATAATTTTATATAAAGATAATAGAAAGAAAGGAATCAGGTTTCTCACAAGAAATAGTATTAAAAATAAAAGTGACAGATTTGAATACCATGTATTTGACATGATATACTAAATATTCAAAGAAGAATTATCTATCTACATTTAAACAATTTTTTTTCTTTCTATTTACCATACATAGATAATGTAATTTTGTAGTTGGTACTATAAAGGTATATCTACACTACTATTAAAATAAAATGGCTATATTTTTTTTTGGTCGGTCAAAAAAGCGTGTTACTATATTACCAAAACTTTGGGCACACAATACCCCATTACATCAAGAACAAAAAACATTGATACCAACAAGCTAGTAATCAAGACCAAGAGAACAAAAACCCTAAAATTGTACATAAGGCTTAGATCCTAAACAACTTGACCTAATGACATGAAGCCTTAAGCAAAGCCAAGCACTCAATAGAATAAAACCACCCACAAAGTATGAGTACAAGGACACTGCAGACGGACCACACCCCAACAAACCCAGAAATATAAGGTCTCAACATCTACACACAAATTCAAGGCTTCGAATATCCATGACTCAGACTAGGTCCAAATTATCAGCTGGAAGCATGAGCACATCCAGCTAAGCAGCCAGAAACCAAACAACAACGTCTCCTTGGTTAGCTCCAGCTTGATACTTAGAATGTTGCTATTTGCACAACAGAACCACCACAAGCACTCATAGGGTGAAAAACCAGCTGCAGTTGCAGCCATCACTCTACCAAGCCATATATCGTGAAGACAACCAAAGACAACTGACCAGGATGAACCAAAAGCAAAACACCTGCCAACCAGACCTCCCTCACACATAACAATATAACCATTCCCTAAAATTAGTAGGAAGAAGAAAGAGGCAGATATTCCACCGTTGGAAACATGATAAGAATCCAGGCACCTTGACGAGGTAGATAGATAGAATATAAGATTTGGTCGAACATCTTGCAGGTGCTCAAACAAGCATCAGCAGAGGATGTCTAGAGATCTCACGCTACTGTCTGTCAGTAGCATATCATCAAACACCACGAGGGTGTTCCTTCACGCTGCACAGGAGAGCCAGTAAGGAGAAGAGAACTGCCTCCTTGACCCAGCCCGGGCATCGCCATGTGGCCATAGGTCATCCGCCGACAGAGCAGGAACGGATGTGAAGGCCCGACCACCACCACCCTGAACCAGAGAAGAGGATGAGGAAACAACACCCCAACACGAGCAGTACCTCCATCTGCCACCAACCATCCAGAGGCCTACGCCTAAGAGCACCTCCAAGTAGCAGGACAGAGTCCGTGATGGAGTGCCCATTCCGCAAAGCAGGTCAGAAGGACTCGTCACCCAGCGAGGAAGCCAACACCGCCGTGATCGCCAAAGCAGAGACCAGATGGATTTGTGGCATGTTGTCATCCTGGACAAGCCAAGTTCACTCGGGGAAGGGATGAGGAGGTGCTAGTGAAGTAAGGAGAAGATTGCCCCTTAAATGGTAGTTAACATCATAGGAGGAAGGAGTATTTTAGTTTAGTGGTTTGCGTACATAGAAAATACTAGAAACATGTTGGAAGGAAATCTTTCCATCTAATATTATTGTGAACTATGTAATATGTGAAGGTTGTAACAATAAAATAATTTCTTTCATGTATTATCATGAAAATAAAACATCTTTTATAACATGACTTGAGACTCTTAAGTTATGATAAGAGGTAACCATTAAAGTCATTTATGAACTTTTCATGTAGGCCCAAATTTAATCAAAAATGTTAATGAAGAAATATAACATTTAAAATTGTATGATTTAAATATTTGATAATGTGGTTTATTGTGTTTGTGTGATGGAATTCCATAACGAAGAAACATTTCCTTAATTTTTTTACCACAGAAATGTTAGGGTTTTGTTTCATAATTTATGCACCATATAAGAAAGACAACGCCATATTGTATGAGATGGTCTTCACCAATGTACACCACTTTCCATGTATGAAATTAACAAAAGATGCTTCTTTTGTGTTAAATAACAATTTGAATTCGGGCTACCAATTATTTCATTAGGAGCATCACATGGAAGTAACATATTATAACATATTTATTGAACAAAATATAATGTTATGACCAAAAAATTATCTTCATGGAAGGTATATGAATCATATACTTTCTCTACTAAAACCTTAGCAAGAGTGATTATGCTAGCATACTCTTCATAACATATTATACTCGCATAGGAGGAATCAAGTACCCAATAAGGAATTGTCCGACCATAGTAGCCAGGTGGTAAGAGCCCGGTAAGTCCCAATGAAGGACCCAGATTCGAGCCTCACTGAAGGTATTTTGCGAATGGTAATCCACACTGATTAGGTGCGGGAGGGGGGTGACCGTACCACACCCTCTCATTCCTCGAAAGTTTACCATGTCAGCTTCACCCGGGTGGGTTCTCTCGGTCATCACAAAAAAAAGTACCTATAAGGAATTAACTGAACACTTCTATGGATAAATCCTTACGAAATGCAGAGTTAGAAAGTTAATTAAAAATTTTAAAGCTACCCTTGCTGTGACGCCCCGATCTCTGAGCCATCTCTAATGACCCCGAAGACCGGGGTGTCACCCTCGGTAAACCTCTCTTAACTTTTCTTTACTTGATCACTTAAATTCAAATTAAAAGAAAACCATAAAACTCGATTAACATCGAATTGAAATAAAACTACGGAAGTAACTTACCATTAACCCTATTAGGAAGAAAACCAAACTTACATGTCATATTACACTGTTCTATTCGAAATATGAAGCACAACAGATAACTGTAAATTTAAGCTACATATTACATAACATCCTCTCTATCTCACCACACGCCCAAGGACCGAGGAGAAAGGACCAAGAGACATCTAAACCTAACTAAACACTACCTTCTAAGCATCTGGGTGATACGATCCTTCAGCTTCCTCGTGCTGACGCTGACCTGAAAAAAATGTTTCAGTAGGTTGGTGAGCTACTGGCTCAGTGAATAGAATTTTACCCAACCATCGCAGATAACTCATTTTTATGATTATTAATTGGAATAAAATTCAAGATAATACCATACTGAGCATATCTAAGCAATATAATTGAAACAACATGAGATATCAACGTTTCATTAAGATAACAACTACTGCAAGGCTGTAGATACGATTAAATAACAGAGAATACTAAAATTTCATTTAAAGGACAACTGCTACAAAACTAACTCAAATCTTTCTTAATCTCTTTAACTAACTCTGTGAACCTATATGAACATATTTTATCTTATGCCCTGATCATATACAGTGTACTCTACATATAAAGACTCACAGCAAACTACGATCCCACCGTACAAGACTTAGCCGACACCCCAAGATAGCTAAGTCTGACTATTGTCCTGGTCAGTGTTCAGAGAATCAGTCTAATCGGCTGAATAATCGGTTTTGGAGGTCTAGCGCTCCACATATGAATAATCGGCCTATAATCAGTCCATGACCGATTAATCGACCGTTCGGGGCTATAATCGGCCGATTAATCGGTGATTTTTAAAATCAAATGCTAATAATAATTTTTTACATTAATTATTTCTAATACTACTATTGGTCATTACAATTACATTCTCTTCTTCCACTTTACATATTTGGTCTTCTCCCCATGTTTTCTCAATAAGTTTATAGTTAATGTTTATTGAACTGATCCTTATTGTTGATGTTTTCTTCTCTAATTTCATCAATGTTTCTAATTACTTATTAATGCAATATTAGTCTATGATTTATCAATGTTTCTAATTACTTATAAATGTTTCTTCTCAAAATTCATTAATGTTTCTAGTTACTTATAAATGCAATATTAGTTTATTACCTATCAATGTTTCTAATTACTTATTAATGTGATATTAGTCTATGACGTATCAATGTTTCTAATTACTTATTAATGCAATATTAGTCTATTACTTAAGAATGTTTCTAATTACTTATTAATGTGATATTAGTCTATGACTTATCAATGTTTGTAATTACTTATCAAGTTTCTTCTCTAATTTCATCAATGTTTCTAACTACTTATGAATGCAATATTAGTCTAGTACTTATAAATGTTTCTAATTACTTATCATTGGTATTATTATATGGTCAATATATAATTTACATATCTTTATGATTAATATTTAAAAAAATCAAAACCGAATATTCTCCCGCTTATACTCCCGCATACCGTATATACTCTATTCGGTACCCTCTCTGCCCGTACACCGATTACCGCTTTTCATAACACTGGTCCTGGTCTGCTATAGGAAAATTGGTTCTCTGGCCTCGACACTCCTATGGTGTCGTAAACTGAACTCCTCCTCTAACCTGAGCACACAGGCGGAGAGTCTAAGTTGTGCCACCAGGACGTTTGGTTAATGTTGGACACACTTTTCTGTACTCTAGTGCCACCAGGACTTCTGGTTAATGTTGGACAGTGCAAACTTGGCACGCTATGTGGGTACCTCTAGGTTACCACCGGGACGTCCGGATCATGTTGGGTAACCTATGTTTTCTTAGGAGACTTCCTCAAAGGCTTCGTCTCCCCGCACGCTCTGTGGGTGCGTTCCGACCCCTGTATACTGTACGCTGCCAGGATTAAGTCGTTTCATCCCTAAGGTGCAGACCTCTCATATGGTCCCTTAATTTATTATTTTATTAATCTAGAAAAGCTCTTACTACAGTGCATCTCTCTTTTACTTGTTCTTGGCTTTGGTGTCTCTATGGTAGCGAGTCTATTTATCTAGAACTTATAAATACAACATGTATATTATTTCTAACTTGGTAGTGCAATATGCTCAAACACGGTAATTTACTGAGAAATCAACATAATGTACTTACAGGCAGATTTAAATAAATAGATTACTTATCAACTTGGCACATACATATTGAAATCATGCAATTAAACATCTTATTATACTGATAAGGGTTGATTACTCAACATATGAGAAATCATCAGTAGCAATTGTAAATTATCTGAAATTCCTCGATAATCGTACACACCAACCTAAATTATGAGTTGTGCATCACATAACTCAATTAAAGATTAATTTACTTGTCATGACAAGATTTAATATATAAACATGCGCAACAACCCTAATCTTAAATTATGCATCACATAACTTGATTAAGTTTATAATTACTCATCATGACACGAATTATTAATATTAATTGAAATTTCAAATGATTTCTTGAATTGAGCATCTCATAACTCAAATAAGAGTTAAATTGTCATCATGGCACAAATTATTATTAATAATCGGGAATTTCTAATAATATCTTCGAGAAGTGTGTGAATTTGAGTAAATATTAAATTATTCACATTGAATATGACCTATAGCGTGCATCTAGGTTTTCTTTGAATATTTTTCACATCATCGTCATTTCTTTGTAATAGTGCAACATATAATTTATTAAAATCGTACAGTCTGGGTTTATACCCAGACTTTCCAGTTTCCGGTTGTGCACTACTATTTTCGACATTTAATCGAATAAATTGGGTTTTGATCAATCGTGTAATTTCACTAAATCACATCACATCGCACATATAAGTCAACTAATTAGCGTCGAGCAAGCATGAGTCGAGTGGTGCCGTGACATCTGCAAATAACAATGCTTTTAACCGAAACGTCCTATTATTAGAGTTAAATCTTGCTAATGAGAGTGAGATTCTACTCATGGGTTCGAGATGTCCGAATTCTTATGGAAACAAGTCCAGAGTCGGCTTCCGGGCATTCACGGACCTTGGTTGCTTTGGATTTCAACCTGCAAGCTACAAACGCAGCTAGGTGCTGCTCATGGTTGCGAATTCGGGCATGGACCTCAAGGACGAAGCCAAGGGCGTGGATTACGTGCTGCTCCTCGGGCTCAAACGGACACTGGCTGTTGCTTCGTGCAACTGTGGCTGCTGCAAGGTAGGGCGTCGCCCCTGCTGGTTGGGCGTCGGTGCTCGTGGCTGCGGACGCATGCTTGGAGCTCAAAACCGGACTCAAGGCGGCGTTGCTCGGGGCTGTTGGTTGCCCAAACGGCCCCTGGCCGTTATTGCAGCAGCTGCTTCTGCTTGAACTGGATGGGGCGCCGCCCCTTGCTACTTGGGCGCAGGTGGCGCATCTGGACGAGAAAGGAAGGGGGAAGGTTAGAGGAAGAAGGGGCGCCGCTGGAGCGGCCCCTCTCAAGCCCAAAACGTCCGTCGACGCTGCTGCTGCTTGGCTGCTAACGCAGCTCTGCAGGTCGGCCGCTTCTGCTGGGCGCCGCCCTAGCTGCTCTGCTAATCGGGCTGCAGGTGGGCGAGGGAAAGGTGAAAGGAGGAAGGAGGAAGGGTAGAGGAAGAGTGGGCGCAGCTATCGGAGGTGGAAGCACAAGAAACGGCCGCCGATTCCTCCCCCTATGCTGCTGGTCGGGCGCTACAGTTGGGCGCCGCTTCTGTCGTTCTGGAAAACGGTCGAGTGAAGAGATAAGGAAGAAAGGGGAAAGGGAAATAAAAGGCCATAAACTGGAAACATTGCAACCAAGTCTAAGAAACATAATAATATCATAACTAATGGCTCGAAGGTCCAAATCAAACAATTTCTTTTGCAACTTTGCAAGCACAAGGTCCTCTACCTTCTCAAGGCACAAAATTATGCTTATTAGACTGTAACACTAGATCAAAACACTAATTGCATCAGTGAGTACTTAATTCAACTTATTCAACTTGATGATGCACTAAGCGATGTGCTTACTTAACTTAATCATCTTAATGATGTTGTGATCATTGAACTTACTAATTAGCTTTAGAGTGGGTCATAACACTTGCAATTTCTTGTATATGACATGAATAATGTGTGAAAATTCTAATCTTGAATTATATGTGTTCATTATTGTGTATTAATTGACATCAATTTCATGCTATTTTACTATAACATTTCTTTGAGGATCTATCAAACTCAACAATACCATCATTATGCACATTATAGTTACAACATGCTGTCTTTTGAATGAAAACTTACAAAGTTCATATGATTTAACCTATTGAAAATAATAAATTTATGTATATATATAATTGTGGAAATACATGGGTAATTTCTTTTCATGTATTTTTGGTATTTTTAACCAACTTACATTTTGATATGCAATAAGTGATTTTGAAATAGAAAATCAAGTAGTTGATATTATCTAATCTCATTTTTCTTATGACAAGATACACATGAGTACAAGTCGATTAGAGGATGTGAAAGGAGTGAACAAGATAATAAACATATCTGTCTTTCTAAAAAATCGACCAGATAGAGTGTGCACTATGCTACAACATAGTGGAGCAATCATTGTTCTTGTCATATTTATTAATTACTGGTCCAGAACAATAAATTATAAACTATATGATAAAATGCATAACTAATTTCAATGTTTCCATATGATATGCCAATTTCCATTTTTATATTAATTTTGATTCTTTATTATTGTGCTAAAATAATGAACATCATTAGCATTGCATTTCTTTATTAGTTCAAATGAGATTATAATCCATTAGGGATGGGCTTCACTCAAGATGTTGCAGTTTGTGTATCTATGTTCCCCCTTTCTAATGGAAAAATAATTTTCACTCTATGCATTATATAACTCAGTGGATGAAACATTGTGGTGCTGGTTATCAATATTATCTGTACCAATATGATATATATATAGATCATCCATGTATGCATGTCTTGTATTGTGTGTTTTTCTAAATAATATTTGTTTATTTGTATTTTTTTGAAATCTATGTGATGTACATTTATTTCTTACTAAATGGTATAACATTTTGGCCTCTCATAAGGACATGGTCAAACTCATATTGCTCTAGAATGTTCCACTTTTAATATTCTACACTATAACTCTCCACATATATTAATTTATTTAGTCATGTTGTAATATGAGAAAACTTACCTAAGGTCTTGGATTTTTTTAAATACATAAGATTAATATGTGTGTATCATATTTAGTATAGAAACACCAACAACATAGTAGATATATGCATCTTATTTCTCTTGCACTTAATAGTTGTGCATATTTGAGAGCATAGATTGACTTCAGATGCTCACAGATAAATCATCCTCATCATTAGTTTTAGGGAATGTAAGTGTTTTCCGAGTTAGTTGTTCGGTATATTATGAAACTATTTACATATACATTTGTTTATGTACTTCATATTAATATGGATGTTATTAATAATATTAGTTAATTAAAGTAAAACCTCTAGCCATTCACATTGACGAATGAGTTTTTTTTTATTTTTTATATTGTTCTATCTTCTTATAGTAAAGAGCTAATGTCATTCTTGAGCAACATGTATTATTTGTTACCATGTATTCGTCCCATTCAAGGTAATAATTGATATTTTATGATATAAATATGAAGCAATTTAATAACCTCAAGACAAGACCCCTTCCTTCACATTTGGATTTAGTCTGTGTTGTGTGTTTCCTAAACATATACTTTATGTGAATTATTGTGGATTATACATAGTGTATATTTGGTATAATGTATATATGAACATAATTTATTGCCAAACATGCATAATAGAGACCAAATATGCCTTTAGTTATTCGATTTTTTAGATTTTCTTTGAGACATATATATTTTCATAATGATTTTGGTATGAATAGGAAGGTATACATTTTTATTCACGTGTCCATTAGTTGTGTGTCACTTAGATTTAATGTATTTTTTATGTTATATATTAGATTTAATTTAGATAAACTTTCTAATTTCAAATTATGATATATGATGTGGGACTTCAATATAGTATGCACTATATAATGTTTTATAAATCATGTTGTATTTGTTTGGAAATCATTTCCTCATAAGATGTACTTTATAAGTTATTATTCCTTATATCATCTAACAATTGTTGCTAGAAGATGAGATAATTTATTTATTTTTCTTTTCAAGAAAACATAGGATTGTAGAGAAATCCTTCCAATAATTGGAAGATATCCAATGGAGTTCTTCAAATATGATTGTAAAGTTGACACACAAATCCACTATTAGCAGTATTGTTATAATTATAAGAATGTGACACAATTATTCATTCTACATATAACTGCCATGTGCAAAGCACATGCATTTACTAGTATAGTACTTAAAAGAGAGAGAATGCTTGCGCATGATCTAGTAACCACACAAAAAGAGAAACAAATGTCCTATACGAGTTAGCCATCGGTGGAGGTGGGCTCTCTACCATTAGACACCCCCACAAGAACCCTTTGAAGGGTGATGATAAATATGTCAAGTCCAAAATAGAGGGGGTGGGATCCCCCATAAACAACCCATGATGGCATGAGTATTGGTATAGAGCATACCTCTTCTATCAGAATTCACACCCATATCTCAATTAGCGTAAGCACAGAAAACAAAGCAACCGTGTAGTACTGTATAAAGAAAATTTTGTTACAATGTCAGAAGTAAAAAAGCTTCAAGAAGAGTGAGAGGATATAAGCTATACAAGTAGTTGTTATTAGTGATAAAAGTCATTAAGAGCACTACCCGTTTTAAATCAAAATTGTACCAATATAATACTAAACACTATTGGATATTTATATATAAATATGTATACATCATTTTAAAATAAGATATACATATTTTTAGGTAATACTTATATATTTCGTAATTATACATCCTACAGTGATCATTTTTTAAGCAAATAATGCGTATAAACAAGTACTATAAATACAATGTGTATTTTTAAATTAAATAGTGCTCATTGATATGTATTACAATACTTACTTTATACGTACACAATGCTAACATGTAAGAATTATTATGTGGTGCTCTCTCTTTCCATTCATTACTTCTCACTTTATATTTAGTACACACTCTCTCCATCTAGTACTATACTGTTTATATTTAATACTCTATTTCTCTCCATCCACTTCTCATTCTTATAATTCATTGCACTTCTTCTCTCCATCCACTCCTCTTTATTTTATTCATTATGTCCTCTCTCTATCCACTACCTCTTTGTGTCTATTAACTACAACCTCTCTCTCTTTCCACTATCTCCCTCTTTTTCCCATCCAAACTCTATCGATCCACCAACAATTATTACTCTTATCTTTCTCATGTCGGTAAAGTAATTATGACACTTTTAAATTTGAGATGCATAATGCTAATTATTGTATTCTATATATTTTTTTGAGATACTGGTGTGAGTTTTAGTGGATGAGGTATTAGATAAATAATTTCCCTTATGGCATTGGGCATCGGGTCTAGTGTTCATCTAGAGAAACTCTCTCATGTCTTTATTAGCCTCAAAAGTTGAGAAAACCACAAGAGTAGAAAAAGTCATCCTCATTTGTTACTGTGAACTCCGAAGAGGAACACTTGAGCTTCTGTGTTGAATAGGCATCACCTATTAAAGATAGTAAGACCAAGCATATAAGTGTATGTAAATATTCAGTATAGTGTTCTATTGTTGTTTATTCTGGAAAAAAAGATTTCTAACCAACCTAATTTCCATCAAATACAAATTGCCACAGTACCAACTATAGCTTTATGTTCTTATCCAACGCATTGTAATAGAAGTGATCCCCAAAATTCTGTGAAAATAGACAATCCAAAAAATTATGTGAGATAGTTCATCATTGTTGAAGCATTAATAATAACTGTGAAGACCCACAAAACCTCTAGTTTCACAAATAATCCCTAAATTAATTTTTTTATTTTCATGACACCAAAGTAGAATATCTATTATTTTGGGATATTTCATTTTCTAGATGTATTTACCATAATAATTGTTGTCCATGGGATGTATAAAAATCTCTAAGCTTTGTCTACATTATAAAAATCCCCTCAAGGCCAACTGGATTTCGTTTATTGTAAAGTTTTGATATTCTATTGCATAATTTAAAGAGATGGTTCTTAAGATCTAGATCATCCATATTCCTTTTAAGAATATTGTCCCTAGATGAGATAATGAGTCTGTCAACTTTATCAAAGGAGACATTTCTGATAGAATTAGGAATGGTAACAATTATTTTGTAGTTATTTAAGAGGCTTACAGAGGATGATATGAGTCAAATCGAAAGGATGAACCTCTATAGTGAGGTGAAATAGAGCTTATATCAACTATAATCCCTTGGAACTTAGCCATATGTTTTAAAAAAGAATACACATGAATCTTTATTCTCATAATATAGGGAGATTTTTTTACTATAGTATTTTGATTTGATAAAGTCCAAACTTATATATCTTATTCCTATATTAGATTTCTAATAATTTTATCAAGCATAGATTTAGAGTGATGAAATAGATTGATGACTCCCCACCCATTGTTCTTAACTAGTGTACAAACTTGGTAAAGTTAGTCTTTTTCTTTTCTTTTCTACACCCCAAAGGGAAATGTACATTTGTGATAAGTCATTAATGCAATCTTCTATTTTATGAAAAGGAATAGAACTAATAAAATAGGAGGATTTCCCATATAGTAAGGTACTTATGAGAGTATGCTGATTGGCTTTTTTTTATTTCATCCTCCAAGCGGCAAGCCTCTGAGACATTTTATCTAAAATTGGTTGCCAAATGGTATCATGAATATTTTAAGTGATAATGATAGACTCAAATATATCAATAGATAGGATTGCAATTTACATATTAATAAGCCATTGTATTTAAGAAAGGTTAGGCTATCTATATGAACACCCACATGAGTGGATTTGTCAAAATTTATTTTCAAAATGTAGTTATGTTAAAAGATGCTCAAAATTATTAAAGTGTTGATAACATTCCTACCATCTAGTTTTATCATTTTAATGGTATCATTAACAAATTGGATTATATTTCTCTTTTAAAGGTTCTAATTTTTGTAGTTAAGTTATTAGTAACACCTAATTTAAACATGGCAGTAAGAATGGACACCACAATTATAAATAAGATAGTACTGGATCACCCTATCGAATACCACTTGAGATTTTGAAATAGACAAAAGGTGAACTATTAATCAAACCCAAAGAATTGTAACCTTCCATATTTTGCATTAAAAATGACAATTAAAATTATCAAATGACTTCATTAAGTCTAATTTCAAATTAGAGGTACATTATTTTTGTAGGTAGATTTAATAATCTCATTTACCATGATCTAAATATCTTGAATGTGAGAACCTTTCAGAAAAGAATTGTTTTATATGCTTAAAATATCATTTATATATCTTTTTAGTAAAGAATTGAGGACCATTTCTAGAAGAGTTGTTGACTAAACTGATAGGTCTAAATTTTAGAATATAAGTAAGATTATCGGCCTTTTTATCAAGGTAATGTCAGCTTCATTTATCATAGATGTATTGTCTAAGTTATCATTATTTTCATTAATGGTTTGAGTCATATGAAAGATGAGTTATGTAATCATATCCATTTGTCTTGAGAAAATGACCACACAACTTATCTAAGACTCAATTAAAAACCACTTTTTTAGTTACAAATAGAGGGAAGGGTCTGGTGATATAATTAGAAGACTGGGTTTTCATATCACATAATATATCCCAATCAAATGATATACATTGATTGCAATTCTTTATGATTATAGATATTAGGAGAATGAGAATTGATAGTATGAATAATATCAGTATGATTTATAGTGATCTGGTAATTGTAAGAAAGTGAGTGTAAAGTTGTTCTTCTATTATGATTGTTACAAACCTAAAAGAGAATTTAGTATTTTATCCCATTCTTTCAACCATGTTCGTTCTAGCTTTTTTTTCATGATATCTATTCATCTGAAAGTAATTGATGACTATTTTTGTTATTTCCTATTTCCAAGATATTTTGTTTGTTTTGACATTCAAAATTTAAGAGTAAACTTTTATTACTTCTATTTTTGTGCTTATACCCTATTGAATTTCCGTTCCCATATTTAAGATTTCTCTTGATCTCTTTCAACTTATTACGAATATCACATAAAGTATATGATCCATTTTGCAATTTGGATGAGTAGAAGATTATATTCTTGAGTTAGTCAAATGTGTAAGAATTTTTTATATTTTACACATATGAGGATGTCTTTAAAATTTATGATGAGTGTGATTGGTTTGTGATATGACATAACTCGAGCACTGGAAAGTGAGGTGCACAAAGGCTATTTTTTGTTCCCATGATGAGGATCAAATAAGGAGGCCAAGGATAGCCTAGTAGAGAAAGCATTGATAACATTATAAGCAACCATATTTGCCTCATCAATCAATTGGAATATATTTTTCATTTATGTTAATAATAAGTTATAGTATGAATAGAATGATTACATGTAAATTTAGTGTATTTAAGGTATCCTCCTATCAACCGAGAAGGTTTATATAGGTAAACAGTAACTCATCAAGTTCCTTGAAAAGAGGATCTTTGGTAGGCCTAAATTCTCCACATAGAGCCTGTGATGATTTAGGAAAATATAATACTAATATTTTTGAAGGATAAGGAGATCATGTAGCATCAAATTTGGGAATCAATACAATTAAGTTTACTATTGTCCCAACTAACAACAATACCTTCACTAAGACTTAAGAAAGGTCTTGATCCAACTACTAAAGTAATTAACATTATGAAGAAGATGTTAAGATTTCTATAATATCAAGAAGATATTGTGTCTCTTATCCCAAAAAGCACATCAAATTGTTCCATGTCTAAAAGATGCATGTCTAAGATTAATCCATCCTAGATCTTTTTCTATATCCTTCATTGCATGATTGCACTATGCACATTAGAAATAGTAATGCCCACCCAATGAAAAATTGAGTTTCTATCTCTACCTTTAAGAACCTTCTCTCTCTGATCATGACTCATCTTACTCAAATGTATATCAATTTTATAGTTTAAGTGTTGTCACACTCCATCTTGATCACATTGACGATTAATTTTACAATATGTGACACTATTTTGTATATAAACCTAAGTTCCATGCCCTTAATGTATCACCACATTAACATCAAATTTATACCTCATCAACATAGTCTTCTTTCTCTCCAATCTATTACAATTTTTCAAGTTTTGATTTTTTTCAAATCCAATTGTGAAAAAATTTCCTAAATCAATCCATCATAGCCCTAAATAATGACATTTGATTATCCCTATTTTTATCATTGATTTAACTTGATTTTGAGCCTTAAGGGAGCAAATAGGCATAAAGTTCAATTAAGAGGCATTTTTCATCCCCCTCTCAATGCTACAATGATCCTTTCAGGTTGGTTTGGGATGATTTGATCCATGAGAATACCTCCCATATATTGTGCCCCCTTGATCTAATGGTTGGATGTCTTATTCTACATCTAGTCCATACACTATAGAGATGCTATAGTTTATTTGCATGTCCACTCTTAATCGCCCCCGAGTTCACCATTTTCCCTCCAAGTGACCCCTCTTTTCTCTTGTCTCGATCCCTCTCTCTTTCCACTCCTTGTTCCACTCATTTTGTGCCCTAACCAATCCTTTATCTAACTGTCTTCTACCTTCATCCATTGTGGCATTGTTACCACTTTCCCTTTTGTGCATTTTCTTTCAATCATCCTCGTTGTGATATGGCTAGTTGGTTGTCTTTTCCAGGCCCTAGGGATCTTGGTTGGCCATCCTTGTAGTGCTCCCATGGCCTCCAACACCATTTCCGTGTGTCTCTGGTGATCTCACCTCGACCCACTGTTGTGGCCAGATGAGCCCTTGTGTAGGCAGGAAAGGGGAGGGACAATGCCTCCCACTATACAATGAATGGGTCATGGAACCACCACAATGGTTTGATATCAGAGGGCCTATATCACCACCTTGTTAACCTCTCTCTTGACCCAATTAAAGCATGGTCAAAGGGGGTCCCAACCATGTGGTTGTGCTCACGTGCACAAGGCATCATGGGGTGTGATCTAGCCCCACAAGTGGTATTGTATGGCCCAAAATAATCAAATAATGAAAGTGTAATACTCCTTGTTTTCAACTATAGTGTTTGATTTAAAATGTTCTAAAATTGATAACTTTCTCCTACCTCATCCTAATATATCACAATTATATACCAACTCGATCCACTCAACAACACCTACACAAGGATTGGCACCAAACCCTAATTCCTTTGATTGTTCTTTGATTTTAGAAAAAATGCCAAATTTACCTTTTTGAATGAAATTAATGCATTATTATGATAAGTCATGGGCCTTTAATGATCACCAACTCTCATAATCATGAAATTAATATCTCTTATGTCCGTTTAAACCTAATGAATGTCCTAATCACTCCCTTTCCTTCTACATGACTCTAATTCACTTTAATGACTTGTTTGGAACTTAAATATTCACTTGGCTCAATGAATGCAAATATTTCTTCATTCTTGCATCTAATTCTTAACAGACCTTGAAAACAACAACCTTGCTCCTCTCTATGACACTAATATCAACTTCTAATCCCCTATTTTCTTTGTTTTTCTATACCGCTTTTTGTGCATCAATATGACCCCTTTATGTTGATGTTTGTTACATATACTCTAATCAAATGATACTTTGACTTATTTTGTGCATCAAAATCCATTAGATCCTTAAAATAAATAATCTCATTATGGAAGTAACTCTAATACCTGAGATCAACCATTCTTGTGCAGTGGTAGTGTTTGTAACATCAAATCCACTTGTTTTGACTTTCTATGCTAATATATGACTTTTTTGTCTTTCTTGTACCCTAATCTCAATATGGGTCATATTTTTATGTCTTCCCCTATTAAATTATAAAATAATATAACCTAAGGTCATGTCCAAACTAATCCATGGATGGAACTCTAAGGTCATGTTCAATATGTTGATGTTAGCATGTGTGTGAAAGTGTTGAACCAAGTGTCCGGTATGTAATGCCTATACATTGGAGACATCCACCCAATCTTGATGTATGCTTCTTTCATCCTAAACTCGTTGAAAAGAAACACCTATCTTGTCTATATCTCATGTAATGATGATCATTAACCTTATTTTCCATATTATGAGTCTCATGTCCCTAAAATGCATGTACATGCTTTAAACCTTGTAATAATGAAATAAACTAGGTCAAAGCTCATAAAGACTGAAACTTGAATCACACCTTCATTATGGACCCTAAATAAGTAAAAGATTATAAAATATACTAATAACCAACATGGAACCTTACTAGGACAAAACCTTAAAATTACAACTAACTATGATCAATGATGAATATCTAATCAGTGCATGTAATCTTGTTCTTTATAGGTGTTTCTCAAGATCTAAATGGTTAAAGATGAGTTAGCTTAAGAATATTTTAATTAGGTACACGATTCAGTAATTATGTCATTATGGTTTATGTCAATTGCAACTTGATACATATCATGCTTCTTTACTTGCACATATTTCCATGTAGTATTGTAGTAATGTACTTGAAGCATTATCTCATTGGCTTTATATCTTGAACACATAATATCGAACTCCATTAAACAAATCTTGTGCATCTCCCAATATTCGCAAGGTAAGGACACAAATATGGACATCTTATTTGAGTTGCCAAGCTAGGGAAGACCATGTCGGTAAACATGATTAGCTAACGACTGTGAGTCGTAAGCACCCTTATGGACCCTTCGAATGGGGAGTTGGTAAAAGGCCTTATTATTCAGATATTTATGGTATAACTAGTGTACAATGAATAAAACATTGGCTCTCATTTTCCTATGTACATAATTCATGTATTCTTGTTGGTTTACTTCTACAAATCATTTCAAATTATGCAAACTTTAGGTATATGTGTCATTTGTCATGTACTCAACACCTTGGGTGTTGACCTACTTGTTTCTTCTATGTTTTGATTTCAAAGACATCTTGGGAGAAGTTATCTAGTGAGAGAAGTATCCAAAACATATTTGTTGTAATATCCTAGCTAGTGTACATAAGCAGACTTGTATAATTGATTCTCAATTTGTAATTGAAACTATGTAACAAATGATGTTGTTATCAATTATACTTGTTGAATGTCATGATTATCATCTTATTATGTGTTAATGTATGCTAAGAATTTATTGCTTATGCATGTTGTCTTTGGTATTTGTTTGGTTCATAGGGTTGAGATAGTGGATATGTGACATATGGTATTAGAGAGAAATAGTAACTGAAGCAAATATTATCTCACATGAGAAATTAACTCAACCTTACATCTCAAACCTAGAAACTTAATAAGTTGTCCTTTACAGATTAAGCTTCCTTAGCATCTAGGTTAGAACCTAGATGTTCTAAAACTAGGTTAGACTTGTGTAATTCTTGAAACCTTTCTTTTCTCATCCTTCTATTCTATAGTATGGACTGTGGATTCAGAAGGGAGAGAAAGAGGATATATTATAACTATAAACCCAGACATGTGTCGGTGGCATGTGGTTAGGTATCTACACAAGTGTGAGCCATGATCTTAATAATTCTCTAGATTTCATGTATTGGGCTTCCTAATGAGTGTGGTAACTCTGTTTTGGTTTTGGTTTTAAATGAATGGAATAAGGTGGTTTCCATCGCATGTTTCAATGTTGGAGAAAATTTATTTCAAGTATTAGTATACATGTACATGTGAATATGTTACCACACACAGAAAGACAGTGAATTCCATGTAACCTAAGAGAAGGGGTGTAAAATCAGTGTAACCGATAGTTTTTAGATGATAGTTGGAGTCTCAAGATTTTCCTAGAGATATGATAAGGTTAGGCTAGATTAAGTAGCATAGTTGATATGAGCTTAATGTTGATGTTGATGTTGTGTTATGATTTTGTTTCATTATGATATCAATTGATATTATAGCATTCAAGTATGTTTTGTGACATGAGATGAGTTTATCATTCAACCCTATCTAGTATAGCACCATGTATGGTATGTATGGCTAGTTTGATGTGCTACACATGGCTAGTGGGTTGACATGCTTACTTGTGCCTAGTTTTTGTATAGATTGAGATATGGTTAGTGAGATATGGTATGGGACCAAAATGAGACTCATTTTCTTTACAAAGGAGGACCTCTAGCATGGAAAATACAATAAGGATGAACACTTATTATTGGTCAACTAGATACAAGAGAAGGTCAGAGTACGTAACCTCCAAAACATATGAAATGTTAAATAATATGAACAATGAAATGAATGACGATGAGTCCCTAGATGGACCGCTTCTAAGTATATGAGATGAGTCTCCTAGTGTATGGTTCTATTCATAATGTTGAATCCTAGATATCCTATGTAAAAATCTAACCCTAGAGAAAGAGGTAGTTGAATGTGCGTATGTTTTCCATTAATGTTTGGGAGATGACACAAAATCCTATGATGATGTATATGATGTGTGATCTCCATGATGAACCCCATAGTTGCATTAGTAATTCTAGGTGAAGGGGTCTAGTGGTTGCCCTTGTTTTGAAAATTGATTTAAGTTTAATATTGGTAAATGTGGGTGGTTAGCACATTTTTATTTTATATAGATGGGCCTTATCTAGAGTGGCTCGAGCTTGTGAAGCTATTTAAACACAAGTGACATAATTACAAAACCTTGATATTGATAATGTTTTTGTTCCATGAAATACAAAATGTGAAAGGATCACACTTATGTTTGAAATTTGATATATGTATGATAAGTCACTCATATAAGCTCAACCTAATATGAAACCATACCATATATGAAAAGATGTAAGATTAAAAATATGATTTTGAAAAGATGATACCTTTTGGATTTTTGTTGGGATAGACATGATGTATAAATTTCTTAATTTCAGATCTAAATGAAGAGTAGTAACCATAATTTGAGTTAATTAGTTAAAAATTTGGGAAAAATTAATCCATGTAGTCTAGCTTACTACACTGTAAGGGCAATGCTGACCTTAATTAAAAGTCATGATAATGAATTTTCTAACCTTGATTTTTTTAACATACATTTCTGATTCTATGAGTAAATGAACAAAATCCAAGTCATATTGGGCAGAGGGTTAAGGAACCATAATGTCAATATGATGTCATAATATGTTAAAGCACCATGTAAACTATATTTATAATTGGGATGGGTATGCCAGTGATCTTTTACAATCATAAGATCACCATCTAAATGTTTATCCTCTAAAATTGGATGCATTGAAACCTAGGGTTAGTGATCTAAGCATGATGGATATCGACCTTGACTCTCGATTTTAATCTTGGATGGATTTCAATGATGAAATTTTCTTTTAAGGAGGGAAAGATGTGATAACCTGAATTTCTCTATCTACCTATACCTTTTCTCTCTAATTGGGACTCATCATGCTCAAACGAATTACAATTTCAAACTTTTAGTGTTGTGACACTCCAATTTGGTGACATGATGATTAGTTTTACTATATGAGGCATTCATTAGCATATAAACCTATTTTCCATGCCCTTAATACATCACCACCTTTCAACCAAAATTGAACCTCAACAGTGTACTCTTGTTTCTTTTCAATGTGTTTCATACTGTAGAGTTTTCATTTACAAGTCCAACACCATAAAAATTGCTGCTACCAGACAGTCATAGCCCAAGATATGTCCATTTCACTATCCCTACATTTATTTTTGATTTAATTGATTTCAAGCCTTCATGGGATGGACTGGGCGTGAGTGACCCATTTGAGGGCATGTTTCTTTCCCATTATAAATTTTATAGTGATCCCTTCATTTTGGTTTCGACCGATTTTATCTATGGAATCACGTCCCACTAATTGTGCCCCCTTGATCTAATGGTTGGAGGCTTCTTCTACCTCCAGTCAGTACATAGTAGCCCTTATACAGTGTACCCATCGATGGCCATCCTTTATTCACCCCCTTTCCCCACTCTTTTCCTTCCAATTAGTCCTATTTTCCTCTTCATCTCTAACCCACTCTCGCTCTCCTCTCTTTTCCACTTGATTCATGCCCTAAGACAACCACTGGTTATCCATCTTCTACCTCCAACGAATAGTGGGGTGCTACCGCCACTTGATATTTTGTTTGTTTTAGATTTGAACCTCTCCACAGTTAGATGGCTAGCTAGCCGCCACTGCCAACCCCTAGGGAGATTTTCTGACCTTCCTTGCAGCGCTCCCACAACCTCCAACACCATATTCTTTTTTCTCTAAAGAGCTCACCTTAGTTTGCCACTATGGCCAAATGGTCTCTCGTGTGGAAGGAGCAGGACAAGGGTGACACCACCCCCAACCGATGATCATGGAAGGACCATGATAGTATAATAGACAAGGGCCCAGATCAGACACCTCATTTCCCCATCTATTAGCCTGGTCAAAGCAAGGTCAAAGGGGGGCAACTAGATGGCCCACACTCATGCATACAAGGCACGAGCAAGGCATGATCCGACCGAACACAAGGCATTTATCCTAGATTTAATGAAAGGGTAACACCCCTTGTCTTCAACTATAATTTTTGATATGAAATGTTCTAAAATTGATAACCTTCTCCTCCCTTGGTCAAATATATCAAAATTATATACCAAATTGATCATCTCAACTTCATATGAACAATGGGCTTTATCCAAGACCCTAAACCCTTTGCTTGTTCCATAAATTTTTAAAAGATGCCAACTTTAGTGTTTGAATGAAATTAATGCTTTAAGATTATAAAGATTGAAAATTTAATGATCATCCACCATCCTAATCTTAAAATCATTAGCTCTTGTGTACTTTGAACCTAATGAAGCTCCTAATCACTCATTTTGCCCTATAGTTGACTTTCTTGCAACTTTGTGGCTTGTTTTTATGTTAATTATATACTTGTTTCTATTAATGCTAATATGGAATATTGAAGACACCAAATTCCTAACTAATCTCATAGTCAGAAACCTTGAGCCTCTTTGCACTAATATCGACCTCTAATCCCCTATTTTGAAATATTTTATACGGCTTAATATGCCTGAATGTTACCCCTTTATGTTGATGCTTGTTATACTGAGTGACCTCTTTTGTGCACCAAACTCCATTAGATACTTATATTTAGTAACGTCATCATGGTTGTAAATTTAATACCTAAGATCAACCCTTCTTCTGATATGGAGTGATTTTGACCTCAAATTCATTAGGGTTGACCTTTTAGGCTGTATAAGACTTGTTTTTGTGTCTTGTACCCTAATATCAATATGGGTTCCATTATTGTATCCTCCCTTATTAAGTTAGGGAATGCCTTACCCTAATGATTTACCATGGTGTGGATGTCCCAACTAATCCATATATTGAACCCCAAGGTCATGTACACTATGTTGATGTTTGCATGTATGTGGGAGTGTCGAACCAATGCTAGGTATGTAACTCCTACACATTGGGAACATCCACCTAATATTGATGTGTGATTCTTATGTCCTAAACTTTCTGATCTAAACCACCTATATTGTCTGTGTCTCATGCCTTCATGATCCTTAACCTTGTTTGCCGTATAATGAGTCTCTTGAACCTAAAATGCAGTCAATGCTTTAAACCTTGTTATAATAATGTAAAATAGATGGAATATCAAATTGACTTAGAATTGTACCACACCTTCATGATGGACTAATAATCAGTAAAAGATCATCAAGTCAATATACTAATAAAGAACTTGGGAAATAACTTGACCAAAACCATAAAATTGGAATTAACTAGGGTGAATGATGAGAATATATGAAATTCATGTTATCTCATTCTTAATTAGGTGTTTCTTGAAATTTAGATGTTCAAGGATGAGTTTGGGTAAGAATATCTAAACTAGGCATATATTTTAATAAATATGTGATTATGGTTTTTTTTTGCAACTTGATATGTATGTATGCTTGTTTACTTGCACATATTTCCATGTAGTATTCTAGTAGTGTACTCAATGCTTTGTGTCATTGATTTTGTACCTTGAACGCATAATATAAAAATCTAGTATATAAAACTTGTGCACCTCCCTATATTCAAGGTGTAAGGACATAAGGCTGGCATCCTACTTCAGTTGTCAAGCTAGGGCAGACCATGTAGATAAATAGGGATAGCTAATGAATTTTATTCTTAAGAACCCTCACAAACCCTTCCAATGGAGAGTTGGTCAAACGCCTTATGATCCGTTAAATCTTTGGGATTGTTGGAGAAAAATGAGTAAAGCATGGGTTATCATTCTTGTTTGGATATGTTCTTAACTTGTTTATTCTTATTCATTTACTTATGAAAATATTTTCAAATTATGTTAATCTTAGAATTATGTATCCCTCAGAAATGTACTCAACACCTCATGTTGAGCCGCCTATTTCACTTATGCCTTAGGTTTACAAATAGTTTGGGATAAGTTGGCTTTTGAGAAAAGTGTTCAGGTTGTACTTGCTGTAATATTCAGGCTAGTGTACATGAGTAGACTTGTATATTTTTATTCTCAATATATAATTGAAACTATGTAATAAACAATGTTGCTATTAATGATACTTGTTGAATATTGAGATTATGTTGGTTCTTTCCTATTGTTATTCATTCATGTATGCTAAGAATTCCATCCTTCCTCATGTTGTCTTTAAAAATCATTTGGTTTACAGGGATGGGATTTCACCTATGGGATACACCATATTAGTAGAATATGTAAAAGAAAGTCTATTTGGCCAGGATATGATGTTATTCATAGGATATATATCTCTCTTACTATCATTGTAATCAAGAAATAATTAAGTGAGAGTCAGTAAGATTACATGAACCATCAAAGCTTTTTTGTTTAGGAAGTTGACTTTCTAATCCCAATACCTTTGTGAAGTTGTTTAGAAACTAATCTTTGTTTCATGGCATCACCAGATGGTTTATTATTTTGTAATCTATAGCTAAAACAATTCTAGAAATCAATTTTTCAATCACTTAATTTGTAGTACTACTCATATCCTTGACAATAGTAGAATCTCTCAACACATACTTGGGTGGAAACATATATTTACTTAAATTTGTCTATTGTTTGAATTCAAACATGCCTCTTGCATTTCTGGAGTTATCGTACATATCTATCTCATCATCTTAGGTTGTTTTTCAACTTTTTGAACCCAAGTTTTTCATGAGTTTTGGAAGCAGTCATGATCGAAAGAAAATTAGGGTTTTGATAGTGCTTTCTCAGATGACGTTGTCAATCCATTATAGTGATCCAAATGGTTGGATGGCCATTGATATCCTCAAAGGGATTGAAAATAGGACATGGATCTTAGGACGAAATGCAAAAATGGTAAATTTGTTGGATCACCTTCACAATGACCATTTTGGCATAATAGTATATTTGTTGAAATAAATTAGGCATAAGCTTTAATAGAATTAGTTTCTTGAAGTGTGTTGGGAGTATGTAATGAAGCTTGTATATAAGAGTGGTGGTGATAACCATGAAAACATCAACATCCCATAGGTTATGAGGAAGACTAGTTAATTTCATCCAATAAATGCCTCTATCCCCCATTTTTAAAGCACACCTCTCAGAACACTATTTTAATATCTTCCCTATCATAAACCAGCTCCTCTAGCAATAGTAATAGTGAGACCAATCGAGAGATCAATGGTCATAATTTTAAGAAGGGTATAAAGTTCTTTGCTTGGAGAGAATATTTTAGGTTAAATAATTTGGATATTGGGAATAAGATGACTTAAATGTCTAGTTACCTCAAAAGTTTTAATGGAGTCATTTGGTAGATAGATGGAGAAGGTTCAGAAGACTTTGGATCCCCATATTTATTTAGGCATAGAGTAACAACCGGAACATCAAGGTAGATATTTTCCAACACACTATGTAACAAAGTTTTATTAGAGAAAGTCATAGTGTGCCTGATGTATGAAGTAGTACGTGAGATGATAGGGTTCAATGGAAACTAATTTGATGAAGAAAAGAAGAGGTTTGAGTGGATTTTTGTAGGGAAATATGGGGACAAAGTAGGTAGAGGAAATGATAATTTCTGTCCACATTGATCGTGTCAAAAATGATATATCTAGGAAAGAGGGTGCAAGGCATATCTTGTCCTGGAGCATTTCCATAGAAAAGCCTTGTAAAGTGATGTGCTTCCTTCTCAACTAGCACACAAACAGAAACTAGAAATGTCCTTCTGGTGTTGCACACACAGACGGTGGTTGACAAAGTCCTACATGAAAAAAAAGCTTCCACACCTCTAATTAGTCCTCACAGACCATCATGAACTCCACATTACACTTTGGAAGACAATAAGAAGGAGTTGTCCTTCCATTTGTCAATGTGCTAACATCAACTTCATTTCCCCTTTCTATCTCTCCCTTTCAAGTAAGACTACTAGGCTCTCTCATACATGAATAGAATTGTGAGATGAGGAGTCTCAAGACAATCTCTTACATCCTCTTTAGACTTTATGATTGTTTGTTCATTGAGCCTTGGCCACTCCCCCACCTTGTATATGAGGGAATGTGCTAGAGTTTCAAAAGCCCAAGGGATACGAAAGATCAAATAGCATGGCTTGATAGATATTACAAACAACCACTAGGTGGACTGGCACACCAAACAGTTAACTAGACTATATTGTACTATCTTTTAATGTGATGATTAATGCATGTCATTCACACATCATTAATCATTTGACCCACTCATACTTGTAACTTCCCAAATTTTCTTGACTAATTTAGGCTTGAAAATGTGGTTTTCCTTAAATTATTATAGTTGAGGGTCTTAATGTAAAAAGACCATGAAATGAAATTTTTTAAAGATAATAAAGTGAGAAGAATGAAGTAAGACTCAAAATATGTTTTGTTTCATCCATCTATGAAATATGTGTTGCATATATGTGCAACCATGTGCAAAATGGAAATATAAGTGTATGGGAAGAATCTAGAATCCTTATTGGACATGTGATCCAAATTTGGAATCATTTTGATTATGTTAGACCTTCCAATTTAATTTGTGAAGTTTTATTAAAGTTTGACTAAGATTTAATTACGAATTTGATTAATGCAATGTCTCATGCTATGGTTTTGGGTTTAAATTGGTCATGCAATACATCTATTCATTTCCCCCGTATGCACGCCATCTGATGGTCAACATTTAAGCAATCGACGATTCGACAACTTGTGCATCATCCTCTTCCTCCGTTACTTTTGCAAGTCAGAAGCTATTTCACATGCCTACCTTCCCCGATCTCATTCTTGCTCTCCTCTTGATGGTTTGCAAAATTCTTTCACCATAATCTCTACCTCTCTCCCCTACACCTAGAAACCCCTTGCTCAACCGCTCTTGTATTCTATTGATAAAATGCCCATTTAGGGCTTTCACATCCTCTCTTACATGGATGCATAACCACCACCAGAGTGGCCTCCTTTGCCCTTTTAGGCATCCTAAAGAACTATTGGCCTGAGAATTCTCCTCCTCTCTTAATTTCTTCTTTGGTGCCTTGAGCCTTCCCGAACTACTCGACAAGCATCTCCGAAGAGTATCCCCTCACCTCGCCTATCTCTGACACCTTTTGTGTAATCGTTGCTTCAATAAGAATCCTTGACTCCCCTTGGTGCTCAACATATCATTCTTAGCTTGTTTCTTTTAGTCCTAGTTGAGTTCCAATTTTCCTCTATGCCTACTTTGTTCAACAAACTTGAACTCTTGTTTGGTTCCAAGGTTCTTACCAAGAGATCATATTACTGTTTACTCTTTAGCTATTCCTTGGGGTATCAAAATTGATAAGACCTTTCATTCCACCTCGAGTATCCTTCTTTAAAGTTTTCTTGGAAATGACACATGGTTAGCCATTGTGGAGGACCATTTTACATCATTGGTCACCCCACAGTCCATGGTTAGGATTATTAAAATAAGACGGAGTCAAGGTATCTCTCCATTCCCTCAACCCTGGTCTACGATCCTGCTTGGAAGAAATCTAATCATCAGTTTTTCATCTAACACTTCGAGCTTCAAAGGTATGTAAGATCATTAGTTTGACAAAGATGCAAGGTGATCATTTTATTATTTGGTACCCAGTTGATGTGGTCTTGTTATCACATGCCTAATGGGCATATCAAGGTTTTTAATGTACCCCTTTCTCTCTAGTGCGTGTTGACTAGGCCAGCCCCTGTGCCAAAAAGGAGATGACCGACCACCTCAAAGCGGGGTCCAGTATCTGCTGCTTTGGATATTAGCGCCTACGTGGATTGTTGGTTTTTCTATTGGTCAGTTCATCCTAAATTCGTAATAAATAAATGGTTAATAAGAAAAATACGCAAAAATATGTGTTGGAGAGGATTTTTTTATTTCTATCTACTATTTCTCTTTTTAAGCATTATTTTCTACATTACTTCTCTTTAATAATTTAATGGAAAACATTTGGGTTCAATGATTATGAACTACAGTGCATATAATGATTTCAGGTGTTTAAGGACCCAATCAAGTCATAGGACTTTACGTAAGGTGGACACTTCTAGGTATGCAGACCATGCATATTTGGCATAAGTAATTGTGATTTATTGGTTATTTATTTATGATTATGCACAATAGTATTCTCCATGATATTATGAATGTTTTATCAAAAGATATCATGTATAGTTATAACTATTTGATTGGTTTCTTATTTATATTCTATGGTAAAACCCTAACTATGATTATAAATTAAGATTAATGAATCATGCTCAAGAAGGAGAAACCCTATTTTGGTTTATGAGGGAGAAATACCATTATGATTCAAGGGGAGAAATCCCATCATGTTAAAGTTCAAGGATTATGTTAATGTTAAGGTTAATGATCAAGATAATTTGAATTGAATTAGTTTTGATATGCTCTCAAATCTTGGACCCCAAGGGGTCGTCAAGGGATTTCCTAGAAATCATGTGCTCCTAAGTGGACGTCATAGAGGGATGCATATACTTACTGTTCAATTCTTCATGTCATTCATGAATCATGAATGCTTAAGAAAAACCATGTTCAAGTTTATGTCAAATTATTTCATGTCAATTTTACTCATGTTAAGTTATATTTATTTTCAAGTCATATAAAGTGTCAAATACCTCATATTGATGTGATGTTTGATTTGCATGGCTGCGGATGACATGTCCGCAAAACTTGGGAGCAAGTGAAGGATAAAAAGGAAAATGTAGACTAGGATATCTTCAAGTTTTGCTTGTTGGGGTGCCATTTACCAAGATGATCTAGAGATTTAGATAAAATTTACCTTACACTTAGTCATGTTTTACATTAGATTAGATCCCATACATGATCATGATGTAGTTTTCTTTTACCAAGAACTATGTGTGAATCAATTATAAATCAATGAAAAATGTTTCATTTACTTTAATTGCATGATTAGCATATTGTTACACCCATATTAAGTAAAATGCTTCCGCTCATGTAATACAAAAAGTGGGGTTCTATGTTATGGTATTGGAGCAAATTTATCCACTAGGAAAAGATGATTCTCATAGTCACCCTAGAGTGAATATGTTAGGTTAGGGTTTAGAAGTAGATTTCCTAAGGGAAGACACTGTGACCTAGGATGAATAGAGTTTTTACCTTAGAAGATATAGAGATGACAGATAGATGTTTATCTAGTCATCCCTCAAGTTTCAACCTAACTCTAGTTAGTGAGACGACCTCTCCATTCTCAATGGTCTTGGCCAGCCAATTGAGAATTGAAGAGTGATGTCATAAGAATCAGACTTTTAATGCATTTTCATTTTATATTAGTGCCTTTGGTATGGGACACGTGTATTACTAGGTTAGTGAGAAGTTGCATGATAGGATCCCACATCTCTAGATATGTTCCTAATCACCACATATCTAGAAATGTAGGAGGTACCTTAAAATCTAAGGTTAGATAGGTATCCACACCTAATGTTAGAAAGTCATGACAAGTTTGAGGTAGATTCCCTAAGTATAAAGGTAAGTTTGGTTTCATAAACCCTAAGTATAAATTGAGAAGAGGAGTAAGATAATAGTTGTATCATTCTCTCATAGATAATTTATGAAATTTAAATGTCATATGCAAAAATTTGAACATAAATGGACCATGAGAGTATTAACTATTATTAAATTAAGAAGTAAGAAAAAACATAATGTGGATAGTAGCCTACAAAAATTTTGAGGTAAAAATTTATTTAAGGTGGGTAGAATTGTAACATCCCAAATTTTCCATACAAAATTAGGCCTTAAAATGTGGTTTTCCTTAAATGATTATAGTTGAGGGTCTTAATGCAAAAAATACCCCAAAATGAAATTTATTTAAAGATATTAAAGTAAGAAGAATAAAGTAATACTGAATTTTTTTTATCTATCTGTGCAATATGTATTGCAATTAAGTCAATTTGATGAACATTAGATTCCCTTTCCTTTTTCCCTTTCCTATTCTTGAAAATGTCTTCAAAGAAATAAAAGAGAAAGAGAAAATAATCTTAAATTCAAAAATCACATGACTAGTGAGTGAGCAATGAGTTCTTATCTCATTTTTTACTCAGAAAGAAATTAAGGGGAAAATGTATCACATTACACCTTTTAATGCATTAAAACCAAGTAAAATGACATTTATGGAAAAATTTGTAAAACATATGGAAAACAGAAATCTAAGTGTATGGTAAGGATCTAGACTCCTTATTTGACATGTGGTTCAAATTTGGGATCATTTTGACTTTGTTTGACCCTCCAATTTAATTTGGGAAGTTTTTTTAAATTTTGAATAAGATTTGATTACGAATTCAATTAATGCAATTTGTCACGCTATGGTTTCAGATTTAATTTAGTCAAGCATAACATCTATTCATTTCTCTCTTTTGAGCGTCATCCAACTGTAACTCCTAGGCCCACTGCCTAGGTCTCTAGTAGAGTTTTAGGAATGACGGTTGGCCCCACAGACCACTACTTGCCTTGATCTACATGCTTTGTCCTCACACACGCGCAAGTCATGATAAACTTCCCGATTGGTCACCCATCCTAGTACTACTCTGGGCTAAGAATGCTTAACTACAAAATTCTTTAGTGACCGGCTCCCTGAAAAGGAGGTGCACCTTGGTGATATGGGTAGTCAAATCATTCCTTATAAGATCATTTTATTTGAGGCCTCAAATCCTGTGACGTTACAATCTCCCCCACTTAGACTCTTGACGTCCTTGTCAAATCTCAACTATATGACCTCATAATATTTACCCATTTCAGTGCAATCCCAGAATGGCCCATGGACACCCAGCTCTCGATCATAGAATACCATCAAGAGTGGCTATATTACCATAGGTAGCCCTTTTCAACATGCCTAGACCACACGACTCAAGACTGGCATGCCACATTCCTATCTGGGCCCCACCTACTAGAGGGGTTTTGGATCTAATTCCATTTGTAAAACCTGGGCCCATTGCCAAGGTCTCTAGTATCGTTTTAGGAATGACAAATGACCCCTCATACCACCTCTAGACTTAATTGCGCTCTTTATCCTCACTCATGCGCAAGAAAGGATAAACAACCTGACCAATTACCCATCCTAGTACTACTATGGACTAAGCATGCTTAACCATAGGTAATTTAGTGACAGGATCCTTGAAAAGGAGGTGCAACTTGGTGATATGGGTGGTTCAATCATTCCTTTTAAGATCATTTTATCTAAGGCCTCAAATCCTAGGACGTTACAACGGTTGACGTTTTAGTCATCCACGATCCAATGGCTCATGCATCATCCTCTTCCTCCATTACTTTCATAGTCAAAAGCTGCTTCATAGGCCTATCTTCCCTAATCTCATTCTTTCTCTCCTCTTAATGGTTTAGGGAATTTTTTTCACCAAAATTTCTACCTCTCTCCCCCACACCCAGAAACCCTTTGTTCAACCCTCTCGTAGTCTATAGATAAAACACCCATTTCAGACTTTGAACTCCTCTCTTCCATGGATGCATAGCCACCATGCACCATAGTGCCCTCCTTTTCCCTTTTAGGCATCCTAAAGCACCGTTGGCCCAAGAATTCACCTCCTCCTCTCTAAGTTTCTTCTCTAGTGCCTGAAGCCATCCTGAACTACTGGACTTGCATTTCTGACAAGTATCCCCTAGCCAAGCCTATCTCTAGCACCTTTGGCACAATCATTTCTTCAGTAAGAATCCTTGACTCCCCTTCATGTTCTCCATATAATTCTTATGTCATTTGTTTTAGTCCTGGTTGAGTTTCAGTTTCCCTCTTCGCCCACTTTATTTGATAGGATTGAACTCATGTTCGATTCAAGGATTCTTGCCAAGTGATCATGTTAATGTTTACTCTTAATCTATGCATTAGGTTATTGAATTCGAGAAGACCTTCAATTTCACAGTGAGTAGCCTTCTTATCGGTTTTCTTGGACATGGAACTTGGTTAGCCATGGCAGAGGACCATTTTACATCATTGGTCACCCTGCAGTCCATGCTTAGGCTTGTTAGAACCAGAGGGATCTGAGGTATCTCCTCATTCCCTCAACCCTAGTCTGCAATCCTGCTTGGAAGAAATTTGATCTTGAGTTTTTCATCTAAGTTTTCAAGATTTGAAGGTTTGGAAGATCGCTAGTTTGAGAAAGATGCAGGCTGATCATTTTACTATTTTGCCCCCAACCAATGTGGTCTTGTTGTCATGCGCATAATGGGCATATCATGGTTTTTTTAATGTGCCCCCTTCTCTCTAGCATGTGATGACTAAGCTAACCCCAATTCTAGAAAGGCGATGACCAAACGGGTTTCCTCAAAGCGTGGTCCAATATCTACTTCTTTGGATATTAGTGCCTACATGGTTTTTTGTGTTATTTTATTGGTCAGTTCTTTCAAAAATCATAATAAATAGATGGTTATTTAAAAAATAAAAAAAATATGTTTGGAGAGGATTGTTGATGTATGGGCTTTGAGTCATTTTTACATGCCTATTTTATACTTTTTTTGTGCATTTATTAGTCAATTAATTTATCATATTTGCATAAATCATTCTTGTTGTCATTTACACTTTGTTTGCATCAAATTATGCTTATTTTATCATATTTACATGATTTCATGTATTCATCGGCCTTATACATGTTTTTCTACATTTTTAGGTACTTCATGTATAGTGGCAGAGTCGGTGCCACCGAGATCACAACAGTGGCCGGACAATGAGAGAAAAGAAGACTTGGTGCCACCTACACTCATAGTAGGTGCCACCGAGATTGGTTCAGAGCAGCAGATCAAAATACACACATCATCTCGGTGCCATCAACCATCACGAGTCGGTGGTACCGACTCAGCAGGGCAAGGACCGCACCTGAGGCTATCGGTGCTACTGACTCTTCAGTCGGTGCCACTGACTCTTCAGTCGGTGCCACCGATACCGCCAGAAATCAACAATCCAATCATATTGCCCAGATCCAACGGTCCACGTTATGTGGTATTGTAAGTTGGCCTATGACCTAAAAAGGATGGAAAGACCTAAGGAGGACATCACATTTCACCACACAAAGACCAGAGAAGAGAGAGAGAGGAGCACAGAGCTGAAGGCCGTCAATCGGGAGATCTGAGCACCTCTGACGGATGATTTTACTGTCAGAAGACTGCAGAACGTGCATTTATCGAGGAGGATCATCTGGAACACCTTCTCTCCAGGGGTTAAATGAATTTCTTTCATGTTTCCCACGTTTTTCTCATCTCTCTCCATGTATTCACACGTAAAAACTATGCGGTGCTAAATCCCTCCCTTCCTTAGGACCCGGGAGTAGCTTGGGGAATCATTGTATCAACTTTTTACATGAATTAATATATATTTCTCTTTATTCCTAGATATATAGTTGTATTTTAAATGATCTACTTATGCTTGATCACCATGGGTAGAGTAATAGACTAATAATCACTCTGGAAGGAGGATTAAAGGTTGGAAAATCACAAGTTATACACTTTCCTATGCGTTCCTTGGGAAAGGTAACATACGGTTAGTGGAAAGAAACACAGAGTCTTCGATAACACACCTAGACTAAGATATAAATTGCTACAAACGTGGAATTGGCTTAGATTTAGGTAATGAATTGCACCGTGGAAACATGCAATTCTGACTACATGCTTTCTATCCAGGGTAGGAGTAAAATTTATATTAATTCGGTAGAAATAAGATATAATGAGACCCCATGGTGAAATCGGTAATCCTAAGGAATCCAACTCATTCAAATCAACCACTTTTACTTTTCTTTTAATTTCTTTTATTTTGTTCAAACTCAAATCTAACTTTTTAATCGGCTTAGCTGATCGCTCCATAGTTAGTAGTAGTCACTGAGACTAGGTCTCTCTGAGTTTGAGTCGGGCCTCACATAGGCCCATATTACTCGACGTGTGCACTTGCATTCATATGCACAATTTTAGCGTGTCAATTGTTTATTTTTATCGACTGGTGTTGTTTTCCACATTGCTTCTCTTCAGTAATTCAATGGACAAAAGAGGATTCCATGATTATGAACCAAGGTACATATTATGATTTCAAGTGTTTAAGGTCCCCATCAAGTTAGATGACTTGACCTAAGGTGGATTATTATAGGTAAGCAGACCATGCATATTTGGCATAAGTAATTTTAGTTTGTTGGTTGTCTATTTATGATTATGCACACTAGTATTCTCCACAAAACTATGAATGTTTATCAAAAGATATAATGTATAGTTATCATTGTTTGATTGGTTGGTTATTTTTATTGTATGCTAAACCCTAACTATGATTATGAATTAAGATTAATGAATCATGCTCACGAAGGAGAAACCCTATAATGGTTTATGAGGGAGAATCACATTATGATTCAAGAGGAGAAATCCCATAATGTTAAAGTCAAGGATTAGGTTGTTAAGGTTAAAGATCAAGATAATTGGAATTGAATTAATTTTGATATGCTCCCGAATCATGGACCTCAAGGGGCGGTCAAGGGCTTTCCTAGCAATAAGGGCTTTCCAAGAAATCATGTGCTCCTAAGTGGATGTCATAGAGGGATGCATACACTTACTGTTCAATTCTTCATGTCATTAATGAATAATAAATTCTTAAGAAAAACCATGTTCAAGTTTATGTCAAGTTATTCCATGTTAATTTTACTCATTTCAAGCTATATATAATTTTATGTCATATAAAGTGCCACATAATGCTTGCTGATATAATGTTTGTTTTGCATGGCTAGGGATGGGATGTTCGTAGAACTTAAAGCAAGTGAAGGATAAAATAGAAAATCAAGATTAGGAGACCTTCAAGCTTTGCCTAGAGGGGTGCCATTTACTAAGATGATCTAGAGATTTAGATAACATTTACCTTATGCTTAGTAATATTATCAATTAGATTAGATCTCATATATCATTATGATGTAGTTTTCTTTTACCAAGAACTATGTATGAACCAGTATTAAATCAATGCAAAATGTTTCATTTACTTTATATGCAAGATTCACATACTATGACACCCACATAAAGTAAAATGCTTTCTGCTCAAGTAATTTGAAAAGTGGGGTGTTACAAAACTAGTTCTTTGACCTAGTCAAACTACTCATTTTGTATCCCGTAGGTCGAATGCACATTCTAGTTATTCAAATTGGTATTTTGATCATCCACTAGGAACCCAATTCATTTGGTTGGTTGGACATTTCAACTGGTTGATTTCCTTAGTTCCATCACTAGGGCCAGTAAGCTCCAATCAGTCAACTGGACATCCCAGTCATTGGATTCGCACACCAGTCGATCTACTAGACACTCCAATTGGTAGACTAGTATAGCTAGCGCTGTTTAATTTGATTACCTAAGCTCTTTTAGTAACCAAGTTAAATCTTATCATTGAGTAAGCTCCTATTTCAAGTGCATCCTATGTGTGTGACCCTATAGGTCCCATTTTATGTTGGAAGTGAAGTCCATAACCATTATGACTACACAAGCAATGAGTGATATCTAGAAACACATCACTACTACCCATGTAACTAGAAATTTAGAGAACAACTTCAACCTACAATCAATGATAAATTTTAACATGCTCTGACATCTAGATTGAATCTAAGGAAATGAATCATCATCCTCTTAATACTCACTCTATGTTTCTTGAACTAGAGAAAATTGTTGAGATATAATAAGTTGACATATCACATATTAACTTACATGATCATGGCCATGCATTTGTCAGTCTCTCTTATCAAGGGCTCGAAATATCAAATCTCAACATGAGGGAAAAATCCCATCTAAATCACACACATTCAATCCCCATGCCTCACAACATTCCCAAGGACCACCTTTATGGAAATCCTTGTTCAAATCATGTTGAATGGTGTCAAATTTCATCAAATGACATGTGATGAGTGTAGTGACTTTAGGTCTGAGAAGCATAATCATCACTATCACTTTGAGAGCTGATTCTGAATACCAATTCATGGTTTCCAAGTAACATTCTCAAGGTGGGTCTTTCTAGTACATTGTTCTCTAACATGTACCTATGTGTTTGACATGATATCTAATATCATGACTTAATGAGACTATGTCATTTGTCAACACACATTTTATTCTTATGTATTATGGTTGCCTACTTTGCTTCCACAATAATACCCCACTAGGGACATTACAAGAATGTATGTACTTTTATCATAATATGATCTCATTGCTCAAGTCCTCAACCTGAAGAGACATGTCATTGAGTAACATCAATATTTAGACATCTATTCCATTTGTGTCATTATCTCATAACTGATACATGAGTAATGGATGGAATAAACTTATTAATATTATCATATCATGTACTTGATGCCCCATATAGTGATCAAGTAATTTTCTATATGGGCATACATACCAAAAAACTCCCACTTGCACTTAGATCCAATCACCTACAAATACAAATCCAAGTGATTCACCATGAGCATCATGTTTCTTCCGTGTAGGTCCTTTTGTTAGCGGATCAACAACATTTGCTTCTAGTTGCTATAAATGATCACATCTCCTCATTTTACAATCTTTTGTATGAGATAAAAGCATTATAGTATGCAATATTGGTTTGTTAGCCTATCAAATAGATCCATTGTCACCACAATATCCCTACTATTTCGTCAATGGTTGGAACCACTCCCAGGTCACCAATAAACTTCTGGATGCATACAATACCAATTTTGTTTTCAATACAACAATGTACTCAACTTCCATTGTGATGAACAATAACTATCTATTTCTAGGAACCTTTCCAGCTTACATTTTTGCAGTTAAGGAAAAAAAATTGTGATCAAGATATTTGTTAGTTTGGAATCTTGCTCAGTGCAACCCTTTACACCCAACTCTTTCTTTTC
Source organism: Alisma plantago-aquatica (assembly GCA_963693085.1). Taxonomy (NCBI): domain Eukaryota; kingdom Viridiplantae; phylum Streptophyta; class Magnoliopsida; order Alismatales; family Alismataceae; genus Alisma; species Alisma plantago-aquatica. The sequence goes on along the minus strand of OY856409.1, from coordinate 1,869,365,238 downwards.
ACCATAATCAAGGAACTAATCCTCAGTTCTACTTAAGGGTGTTCTTTATGGCAGTCCAGTGACCTTCACCGGGATCCATATGCCACCTTCTCATCATGCCCAAGCATATGAGACACAAGGATGAGTGCATAACACTGCACACTTGATAGATCTAATTGTAGATGCATATGACATATTACTCATGCACTCCCATTCTTCACAAGAACTAGGACACTGGGCTCTAGATTGACTAATTCCATGGGACATGGACAAAATTCCTCTCTTTGAGTCTTGCATGTTGAACCTCATTTGCGCTTTGTCAATATATGTACTCTTACTTAGGCCAAGAAGCCTTCTAAATCTATCTGTATAGATCTTGATTTCTATCTCATAGGATGCTTTGCCTAAATCCTTCATGTAGAAGGTACTTCCTAGCCAGTTCTTTACCATTCGTAGGGTATGGATGTCAATCCTAAATACAATATGAGGAATACAACTTCCCCCCAGTAACCTTCTTGTAAACACATGTTTGATCTTCATTTTGACTCAAGGCAAACTCTTTGACTGCATTGTCAAATCAAAGATTCCAGATTCAAGATGCTTGCTTCAATCCAATGATTGACCTTTGTAGCTAAGCTGCAATGACAAACACGACCCTGATGGATGCCATCCATGACAATATTCTTATTGAAGACCCACATACACCCTATTGGTTTTACCCCTTCAGGTGGATCCACTAAGGTCCATATCTTGTTGGTATACAAGGAACTCATCTGAGATGCCATGGCCTCAAGCTATTGTTTGAATCTTATGCTTGGGTGAAATTAGTACAAAAATCACAATTGGAAATATGACACAACCTAAGCATCTACATAATGTTATATGTTTAGGGGTTTCCATTAAATGCTTTAAAATCTCTTAGAAGTGCTCTGGATATATGGTTTTAGGTATCCTACGTGGATATGTTGCACATAGAGTGGTGTCCTATAAAGGGATGAAGTTCCTTGAATTAAGAGTCTGGATTAATTTCGAGGATGAAATTTCTTTTAAGATGTATATGATGTGATAGAGTGGATTTTGGCTTTTATTTTGAGGACGAAATTTCTTTTAAGGTGTGTAGGATGTGATAGAGTTCTCTTTTGAAACCTTTAATCTCCAATAACATATTGGAATTCATATGTTGAGTTATCTTGAAAGTTTCAAGTGTTTTGGTAAAGTTTGAGTGTTGATTGAGGTTGATATCATGATTAAGATCCCTAAGTTCATGTCTTTTTTGAGTATTTAATTGGATGATCAAATATTGAGTTTTGTCACCAAATTTGATTAGAATGTAGCTTGAGAGGTAGTAAAGTTATGTTTAAGATTTGGTGGCAATTGGAGTCTCCTAGAGGAAGTTATTTAAGTTTGAAGTAGGCTCAATGACTAATGTTGTGATGTACTTCGGAACAATGTTTGGTATTCACTTTCACCAATACATCATCATGACCCGGACACAGTTGAACTATGGAGAAGCCACAGATCAGGCTGTTGCATCCCTGAAATGAATTGGATCAGACGGGTCCATAGTCTCTTCCTCGTGGCAGTTGCAATGCTGTTTATGTGAGGGTCGTCCATGATGGAGGACGTGGGCGAGAAGATAAAACTAATCTGGCACTGTGCTGGGCTCGCTAACACATCTCCAACGACCCATTTTCTGAAGTCAGTTGGCTGAGAGAGGGGAGAGGGTCTATGAGAGGGTTTTTGCGAGGGGAGAGGGCATGAGTAGGGGCTCTCTCCTATCTGATCCATCGCAGCAGAGCCCTGTGGTGGCGACATCATCGCAAGAGGAGCTGTTCTGATGAGAAGATGGGCCGATGGCATGGAGCGGCACCGATCTCTCACCGAAGGAGGCCCCAGTGGCGAGTATGAGAGGTCAGAGACTGGATCCATTTGCGATGGCTGCAGTTTAAGGATAGCATGGACAACACAGTGGTGTGCACGAGAACGTGAGAGATGATGAGGGCATCCGACCTGAAGCAAGGAGAATTATCAAAGGAAGGAGGAGCAGTCGACTGTTGATTCCTTACTGCTGCCTTGTTTCCCCCAATGATAGCAGTGCTGCGCTAGACCAAAGGAGCCGCACTGCCGAAGTCCCAATAAAGAAAGCAAATATGAAGATAACGTTGTGATCGCGATTAGAGAGAAGTGGGGGACCTGGTCATCATGGATTCCTCACCGAAGCTGCTGGTCTTGCACGCCAGAGCAGATCCCAGGCGGCGGCAGTGTCGTGGAAGGGGAGTCAGACCCTAAGCCTGCGTTTGGCACAGGCACAGTCTGATACTGGTCAACTGCAGTCTGAATGTGTTTGGCTGGAAGTCTGATTCTGTTTGGCAGCGTAGTCAGAATCTGCTTATTCTGTCATGTTCTTGCATCATTGTTTGAACAAGTACGCAGAATGTGTATTTGTAATGTCACTTAAACCTAAATTTAGAATATATTTAAAAAATATTTTATTTGTATTGTGTGAGTGTTATTTTGTATATTTATAATAGTGCAAATAAGATATGATAATTCTAATTTTTACGTAGCGATTAAAAATTAATGAAACATTACTATCGTCTGGAATGATATTTGCATGTGGTATATATGTAATGTTGAACATAGTTAATTGTCATCATTAGTGTAACAAATTACATTATCGTCATTAACAGACAAGCTACAAGAAATATGAAATTGGCCTAATATATTTTGTTCATAACATAAACAAATTACATTATCGTCAATAAAAGCAACTGATAATAATCATATTGTCGTCATTAGTTAAACATAAACGATCATGATAATAACATAATTGTTTACGGGTGATCTTCGTTAGGGGAGAAGGACAAAAAATGGGAGCAATAAACAGCCAAACAAAAGCTAAGATTTTGACTAGGCACTTTGGGGGGACATGGTTGGATGCGGATCTTGATTAAAATAGGCCAACGTTATGGCCTCATCGTACTCGTCCCATGACACTGGACATGGTTCCTGCACCGGCTGCTTGTTTTGTTGTTTGATGTCGTCTTTTAGCCAATCAAACAACAATGGCAAATGAGGAACATGCTGACTGACTTTGCCCTTGACTTGATCATTGATCCCAATTTTGCCCTCCTCCTCCTTTGTGTGATTGCAACATGGTTTTGTGCATAAAAGGTTATCTTCAACATATTTTTGAATTTTTTCCGGTGACATCAAAAGTTTTTCAAATTTTGTCCTTGCCCTTGCCTTTGCACGCGATGTCGACATCTAAAATTAATAAAAACAAAGGTATGAACAAATAACAGAATTCGTAAAGTAACGGTGACAATAAGATAATAATGAAGTAGGAAATTTGATCACATTATGGTAGCAACATATAATAATGTAACACATAAGTAGAGACTGTAAATTGTTGCGACGCAAAAACACAACTACATTTAGCAACATTGTTACAAGTTCATTTGTTTATTTCAATCATCAGTGCTAAAAAAATCCCTAGTGGGTAAGTGCGACGTTTCGTCAAGAAGTTGCGTTCAATGCCTTGTTGCGCCACCAATGTGGGGGGAGGCAATAAATCTGCCAATATGGACATATTGTCTCTTACAAACTCTCTCTTGATGTATTGCCATCGCATTTGCAACTCAGGCAATGAAATGTAAGGGCCTCCTGTTATGTATAAGAACTGGTGCCATGCCTCCATCCAAGCCTGTGTAGAGTATACTCCATTTACACATCTACCCACGTGATATTGGGTTCTCAACAAACCCCTGAGAACCATATCAAGCTCGGTAGACCAGATAAAAAATGATGTCGGCGGTTGGCCAGCCATATTATAGATTCTGTAAGTAATATATTTTTCAAAAGTAAGGGTGTATATCATAATTAATTGTATTATTTGGTTTCAGCTAACGTTATGCAAAAAATCGATTAATAACATACATCATTAATAAAACACTCATCAACATGAAGAAAAATTTCATACCACTTAAAATGTAATATGACGTTTATAAAAGTGCCTAAATTAAACAAGTGTATGATGTTCATAACATCCATTGATAGTCATTCTAAACATAGAAGACAATGTAAATGCATTTGCCATTCAACGTTATGGAGTCATTTGAGGTGTAGGGATGTCCAGAAGCAGACGACAATCTTCCTCCAAACTCGCAATGTTGCGTTCTAAAATCTCATGCTCATACATTTTGTTAGAGTATAATTCATCGTAGTTGTAATGAATTTTAATGAAGTCCTTCATGTTCATCGCCTGACCCCACACTGACTTGCACTCAACTATTAGTAACATAATCTCCGCTTTCATTTATTCAATTGTTGGGGAGAGATCGACTGCCCAATGGAAGTATCTACATCGGTCTTTTTCCTAAAATATAGTACGAGGTACAAGTTAATGGCAAAGAATGCGGAGCCTCGACAAGGACAGTCTATTATTTATTGATGTACTATCACACCTCACGAGTAGGGCATATGTAATACATTTCGCCCGGCCTTTGACTCAAAATGGCAAAGTCATTTAACCCTATATCCTCTGTGTTAAGCCGTAAGGCTGCATTTAGCCCACAATCACACCTCGGAACCTCAGATGGAATCATCGACATCTAATAAAACAAAATTGACGATTAATAGAAAAATATCGGTTTCATGACATAGTTTTCAAAGATAATATGAAGACCATTTGTTCAGGAGTAGCTAATTGTTACAACAGACAAGTGTAGTTAATTTGGACATATCAGAATATAGTATATCTATGATGTATTGTATCCATCTTCTTCTGTTAAAGAGTCATTATCACTCGTTATTTGAAGTTGGTGGCGAAGATATCGACACCTCTCCCGCATACTTGAAATTTATTCTTGTAACCTATCCGTGTCTGCTCTTGTTGAACAGACAAAGGCACAATATTCTGACCAGAACTTGCGTTCGCTATGTGCATATGCGAGCTGTGATACCATTGCATCCCTAATTACAGTCAGAATAGCCACTGTAGGTGGTACTTGCTGCGCGGGCAACCTCATATGGCATCTAGTTGGTACAAGACCCCTACCACATGTAAAATATGGCCTGTGGGGATTGTTGTCTTCAAACCGTCCATTTGCCGCATCTGTGGAATCCATGTACACTCGTACGGTGTAGTGCAGACCACATGGGCACGACGACATGTCATTTTCCATTTCTAGACAGAAAACCTAATGAGACATAATTTCACATTGTTTATAAGTAGGCAAAATTGTAGTGAACAATACAGTTTGAGAATAAAAGTTGGCCGTTAAGTTACAAAAAAAAGGGAGTAAGTGAAACATGTTGTAGAACATGTTTCAATGTCTCGAAGTTAGAAAAAAAATATATAAATCACTGATTTTCCCACATAGAATTGGCAACAGTTTCACGCAAAACATCTCCCTCTCTAGCATCTGCCTGGCTTGTTTGTTGGAGAGAACTCAATTCGTTCAAGATGTCAGTGGTAGTATGAGGCTCATTCAAGTTTTCATCTATCATAGGATCGCCATCATTTTGGCGTCGGATAAAATTGTGAATGATACAACAAGCCATTACAATCTGAGACTGAGACTGCACGGGAAAAGTCGCTCCTTTACGAAAGTAGGAAAACCTCTTCTTCAACACACCAAAGGCTCGCTCGACAACGTTATGTAGTTGAGCATGTCGGTGGTTGAACATTTCCTTTTTGCTTGTATATGACCCTCTGTTACCCTGATACTCTGCTATATGGTAAGCAACGTTTCGATATGGTGCAAAAAATTGGTTGGTATTGGCGTACCCTGCATCAACAAGATAGTACTTCCCAGCAGGTACTTTGAACCCGTTTGTGGTTGTAGCTGCGTGAAGTACCCTTTGGTCAGCAGTAGATCCCTCCCAACCAGTCATGATATATGTAAACTCCATTGAGAAGTCTACTACAACCATGACATTCATGGAAACATTCCCTTTTCTATTCCTATATCGGTTCTGGTTTTCGCGCTTCACCAAAATGGGGATGTGTGTCCTGTCAATTGCCCCAATGGCATCCTAAGACAAGTATATAAGACATACGCAAGTAAATACCACACTCAACGATGATGATAGTGGTTATATTAACAATGGAATGGACAATGGTCAACTAAGTGATGGTCATACCTTGAAGTAAGGGTAAAATCTTGAACTCTCGTCGATGCAGCGGTGCGGAGTTGTGGATGAAGTTGGCATGACAATATATTCGTTGCACAAAGCACACACTGCATCCAACACCTAGTTAAACTTTCTACTTATGGTCTCACCACTATGAATGTAGTCCTCAGCAAGAACACAGTTGGTATGGCCATGGCCAACCATTTGAAGGAAGTAGAAAACTGCCTCCACTGATGACACACCTCTGGTACTTTTCAACAAACCTCGGTCCTCAAGTTTGTCAACAAAGGCTAAAACTGTGTTGGGTAGCATACAGTAGAGATCGTACGCCCTCCTTTCATGGCCGGTTATTATTTCTAAAACATTTTGATGGCCGCTCTTAATACTAACCAATCTCGGTATTGGTTAGTGTGTGGGTGCGGCGTCTGAATTTTGCATGATATTGTGGGAAATTTGGTCAGCTATTTGGTAGGATATTGCGTTAGCAATGTCATTAACCATACCAGACATAAGATCCAGTAGTTGTAGAATGTCATCAGTTGTTTCATATGGATGAATACCGGCCATCACGTCTATAATTAAAAGCGATTATCCACATCAGGGAAATATCGAGATATTGCAGAAATGAAATTAGGGCTATAACGACAAAATAGCAAATACTGACCAAATATCAAATAACAAGATAAACCATTACATAGTACCATAGTTCAGAGATTGTTCCCAACGGAATAAAATAGTACAACAATTTTCGATAAAGTTCATCACATAAAAGGCAGGATATTTGGAGATTACACAACCTCAAAAGTACGGTGGAGATTGTGGCGTGAAGGGTGATTGTGATGAATAAGTTGCAGAAGCTGTGTTCTTCATTTCCCACAAGTCTTGCAACCAAATGGTAATTTTTTGTGGGGTGTCCATAAGGCCTAGGTAAATGTTACGGTTAGCTGGATCTTTTATGGTGTGCACATGTGGGCTCTGATCTCCAAACCATGACATAAACACGATTAAAACGTAGCAGAAGCGAATCGGTAATCAGCGGAAGACAAAAATCACGGAAAATTAAAACTTTTCGAGATAAGAACTTGTATCCATAAAAACTCCTTTCATAAAGAGAGGTAACTGTTTACATCTCAGGATAATTACTTCTTGAGTAATTATATACATCAAGATACAAAATCTCAAGATCACATAACACAAGACTCCAAGACCTGAGAGTACAGAGGACACATAGGACTGACTCTAACTACACCACATGGCAGGATAAATCTCCACCTGAGATTACTGCTGCCCCTGGTGCTGCTGCTGCTGAGACTGATCACCTGTAGGCTGGTTCCTTCGTCTCCGACGTCCACCTAAAAAGTTGAAGCCTACGGGGTGAGACAATTATACATAATTGTCCCAGCGAGAGTTATAACTCTTCGCCAGAAGCTTTATTATAACATCAAAGATTATTTTAACCAGTAAAGCCTTCAAAGTATTCTATAATAGTTGCAGGTATAACAAGATCTCTACAATTTAGGAGATATGGAGAATATCAACATTATTGCAATGTAACATCAATCAACTAACTTGGAGTCATCTCTAACAAGTTATACTACATGGTTGATTATGTTTTACAAACAACATTATGCCCTGTGGAGATGAGGCTTACCACTCATACTCCAACTGATCGCTGAGAAGCCGCATCAGTATCATACATAGGTCATTAAGAGAGCTGGATTCTCATGACCTTCACCTTCCTCAGTCAGTAAGAGGATCACTTATAGGACATCTCGTGTCTCTACTACTATAGCTCACCAGGGTAAACTGGTCCTTCGCTATTCTAGAGTCACAGTGGCGTTCTGTACTCTCTTCGTCATCAGGAGGTTTCATATTTACCTACTACTGATACAGATATCTGTGCTTTCTTCATCATCAGGAGGTTTCATGTTTACCTACCACTGATACGGTATGGAACTATAGTGAAGGATGGATGGATTCCACATCTACATCACTTTCCTACACTAGGATGTAAGGTTCTACACATCCATGTACCCCACATACTCAAAAGTATGTGCTCCAGGAGTTCCCTAAGGAAAACCTGTTTCACCATCACTTAATTTCTGACAATGATGGATCTATGATCAGGGCTCTACATTATACTTGATTAGTTAGGTACATTCAGTATTCTTTAACAACATACATTGTTCTTCAAACAATAACAGTAGCATAGCAGCTATAAAAGAAGAATACTAAATGTAACAGGCCTAACTCATATCAATCATCATTTCTCATTATCCTCATCACAAGTCATCTCTAAGGCATGACTTTGATGGTATTCATGGCTCTCACATCCCATTATCAGCATAGGATGCCACTAGCAAGGCATCAGATTACTTTACTTATTCATAAGGCTAACAACATGCCTTCAATGAATATAACATCAACATCCATACCTGGATATGATTACCTTCATATCAGAACCTGCATGGTTAATACATCTGATAAAGGTAATACAACAATAAGGAATGTACTTCCTACTCTTGTCATAAGAGTTAAATCTTTAATTCAAATCAAATAGAGTTTAATACTCAAAAGCATGCCATTACCCTTGAATTAGGGTTTACTATTCACATCACATGTCATCACCCTTGAATTAGGGTTTACTATTCACCTCACATGTCATCACCCTTGAATTAGGGTTTACTATTCACATCAAGGTGAATTAAACTCATAACATCATCATGTATGAGTAACATCTTCATTGATACTCTTGGATTAGTTAAAGGTTCACCATTTATCATAATTAGGGTTTCTATGATCTCACACAGGTGGATCATACACTAATTATGCTCATTTCTGTGTATTGGGGATGCTTCAATTGAGTTTCCATTTAAAAAGGGTACTTTCTCTCTCTAGAAGTACTTTCTCTCTCTAGAAGTACTTTGTCTCTCATCATAAGGTTAGGTGATGTCAACATCACTCTAAAACAGGTTGGATTGAGGCATCATAGGCTAACATAGCCAAAAAATCATCATTAAGTGATTAGAGTTACTTTCTCTCTCTAGGGTACTTTCTCTCTCTAGAGTACTCTCTCATCATACTAATGGTTGATGATAACATTAGACTAGATCAAGTTAGATAGAGTCATTATGACTAAAAGCATCATTCTCATATAATTAGGGTTTGAATTGAGCAAGGTATAACTTAATTGACCCTTCAGGGGTATATTGGTAATTCACCCCATTGATCATCATTATGGTTAAAACCTTAGTCAAATAACCCCTTAATATCCTAGGTTGTCATTAGGGTTTGATTTGAGCAACATTGAACCATTTACATCATCAAATGATTGAATGTGGTCAACCTTGAATCACATTGATTGATTTCAATCATTAGTCATCAATTGGGTTGAGATTGGTTGAGAGTGTTGACCGTTTGCCCACTTTGACCCTCCAAGACCGCGAGCCTCTTTCTAACCCCAAGACCGCGAGCCCCCTTAAGCTTCAAGACCGCGAGCCTCTTCAAGGGTTCAAGACCGCGAAGCCTTCCATTGGTTCAAGTTAATGTTGAGACCGCGAAGACCAATTTGAGTTGAGACCGCGAGGGTCATGAAGACCGTTTGCCCTTCTTTGACCTCAGGACCGTGAGGCCCTTCGCGGTCTTGAGACCGCGAGCCTCCTCTCGGTCTTGAGACCGTGAGCCCTCTCACGGTCTTGAGACCGCGAGCCCTCTCACGGTCTTGAGACCGTGAGGCTCACATGGTCTCAGCCGCTTGGTCCATCAACAAAATCAACAAAGCAATCAATGATGTCAACCGATGTTGAAGCCCTCAAAAGGTCAAATCTATGTTGACCACTTATGGATTGAGTCAATCAAGATTATGTTTGACCAATTGGTCAACCAATTGACCCTCAATTGTTGACCAAGTAGGATTGAAATTGATTCAATTAGGGCCTATCAATGTTCACCCATCAACACTCAACAATGTGTATCAACACAAGGTTGAACTCTTCAATTGAGCTCCAATTGGGCCCAAACTTGGCCCAAACGGTCTTGAGGTCATGTGGGTGGACCCCACATGGTCTTGAGACCGTTTGCCCAAGATTTTATCAAAGTCTAAGGTGATTTGATAGGGGTTGAACCATGATTGACCCACAAAACAGAATTTTGATTAAATTCATAACTTATGTGCGATTGGGTCCTCAATTGGTCAAATTACTCAACCCTAGACCTTAAAACGGTCTTGGGTGATTGTCCTCTCGGTCTTGAGACCGTTTGGATGAGTTCCAAACGGTCTTGAGACCGTTTGCCCATCAAAATTTTGGATTCTAGTGGAAATTCATCAAGGTTGAACAAATTGAGTTGATGATTATATCAATATTTAATTGCAATGTAAATTGGTGTAAAAGTACCTTCAATTGGTCAACAAATCTTGACCCCAGACCTCCAAACGGTCTTGATTGATTGCCCTCGCGGTCTTGAGACCGTTTGGTGACCCCCAAACGGTCTTGAGACCGTTTAGGTCAATCAACCCTAAAAACCCTAATTAGGTCACCATAAATTCAGTACTGATTTTACCTAGGGTTAGCCCTAGTATTCACCCTTCAACTCTTAGCCCGTTTGGAATTAGACCATCAAACTTGGTGAGTTGTTAATTAACATAATTTTGAACAGTAATCTCATACGGTCAACGCTTAGTCAACGACCTTACATGGTCTTGAGACCGTTTGCCCAAAAAGGCAATTTCAGACCGTTTGAAAATCAGCAATTAATTCATTTAAAGTTGTGACTTAAAAAGGTCATATCTCCCGATTACTTTGGAGTTAGTCTCCCAAATTTTGAGGGTAATTAGCCTATATAATTAGGAACAGATTTCTTATACGGTCCACGCTCGGTCAATGGGGCCAAACGGTCTTGAGACCGTTTGCCCTGTCGCGGTCTCGAGACCGTTTGCTCACCTCGCGGTCTTGAGTCCGAGAGAGCAAACTGTTAGGACCGTTTAAAGAAAAGAAAAGCGGTGGGTTTTTCTTGGAAATCACGCCTTCATCTTCTAACTCAAGAACAGTACAGATATCCCACGGGTTTGCTTGCAAAATAGCAGGGAAAAGTAGGGAAACACTAAGAGCTATCATCAAAACGCATATAAAGATGCACATAGTAAAGCATGGGTTTAGAGTTATAAAACCCGCCTAAAGCTTGCTTCTTGAGCTCCAAGCTTTCAAGCTCCAAGCTCTAATGGCGTCCTTGAGTTCTTACAGGTTGGCCAAGGTGAAAACTCCAAGGAAGGATGAAAAGAGACGGCTAGAAAGGTAGGGTTTCAAGAGTTAGCCATGAAGATGACCTTGAATTCGAGTTTTAACCATGGAATTAGGCAAGAAGAGGGGTTTAGACCTACCTTGCACCCCTTGGTCGTCCTCCTTAGCTCCAAGGCAGTCATTGATCGTCTTTGGTGAAATGAAACAGTAAGGGAACGAAGGTGAGTTCCCTTGCAACTAAGGGAAGGAGAGCTTATATACATGGGGTAGGATTTTCAACATTAGTTCATAAGTTGTCCATAATTCCAATTAGGTCCCTCCTTCTTTACTTGATCGTCCCTTCCTCTTTATTCTAAGGACAAACCTTCTCTTAAGGTATTAGGAAAAGAAGGTAAAGGAGAGCAAGCTAATACTGAGGTACATACATAAAGAAATATTGCACATATACCCTGATTATTCAATCACAAGGCATATCTCATAACTTGATAACTCAATTGAGGTGACTTCCTCATCATTTCTTCTCTAAATGATGGCAAAAGTCTAAAAAGATACATTAGATGACATATTTCACAAATTGTATCCCTTAATTTGGGTAAATTGCATTTTACACCAAACTAGGGTTTCAAGCACCGGGATTGCTTCCACAGCTGCACCTTGGTGCCTTAGCTTGGGAAATCCCTCAAACTTTGCTAAACATATTTCTCATGATGTCTCAACATCAGAGGAACATCTCATCATGTGCAAATTGCAAGCTAACCCTTTTAACTGGGTAAATTGCACATAGGTCCCTGTATATCAAAACAATGCTACAACTTTTAATAAAAAGGAGCAACTACTGAAATATACGTTTCTGAGAAACTTAATTACATGCCCAGAGTTAATCACAAAGATTTAATTACATATTTAGGCAAAACACATAGGGCTGACTCATAACCCAGGTCAGGGATGTTACAAATTATCCACCCCTTACAAGGATTTCGTCCCCGAAATCGATAAAACATACTAAGAGAAAAGGGCAGGATACTTCCTTCTCATCTCATCCTCTAACTCCCAAGTGGCTTCTTCAATACCACGATGGTTCTAGAGGACTTTCACAAGACTTATATCTTTCTTCTTTAACTTTTTAATTCGTTTATCAAGGATTGACACTGGTCCCTCCTCATAGGATATGTCATCATTCAATTCTACTTCCATAGGTTGTAGAACTGACTTGGTGTCTGGGTGACATTTCTTCAACATAGAAATGTGAAACACAGGATGTAACCTTTGTAATTCTGGGGGAAGCTCTAGTTTATATGCTACCTTTCCAATCCGTTCAATGATTGGATAAGGCCCCATAAATCTAGGAGCTAACTTCCCCTTCCTTCCAAAACGAAGGACCCCTTTCCAAGGTGAGACTTTAAGATATACTTTGTCTCCAACCTGGAACTCTAAGGGTCTACGACGTTTGTCAGCATAAGATTTCTGCCTATCCTGAGCAGTCTTAATCTTATGTTGTATAACTTTAATCTTTTCCGTGGTTTGCTGCACCAGGTCAGGACCTAACAACTGGTGCTCACCAGTCTCAAACCAACACAAGGGTGATCTACAACGTCTACCATATAAGGCTTCATAAGGTGCCATATCAATACTATGCTGATAGCTATTGTTATAGGCAAACTCTATCAAGCTTAGGTGTAGATCCCAACTTCCGGTGAACTGGAGAACACATGCTCGCAACAGGTCTTCTAAGGTTTGTATGGTCCTTTCCGACTGTCCATCAGTCTGTGGATGAAAGGCCGTACTAAACCTTAGCTTGGTGCCTAAGGCTCTGTGCAACTGTTCCCAAAAATGACTTGTAAACTGAGGACCTCTGTCAGAAACTATTGTGACAGGAACTCCGTGCAAATGCACTATCTCTTGAACATACAACTCTGATAACCTTTCAGTAGAATAGGTTGTTTTGACAGGTAAGAAATGTGCTGTCTTAGTCAACCTATCAACAATTACCCAAATGGAATCATGTCCTTTGCTTGTCCTGGGTAGGCCAACAACAAAGTCCATGGTCACATGGTCCCATTTCCACTGTGATATGGGTAAAGGTTGCATTGTCCCTGCAGGTTTCTGGTGTTCAGCTTTAACTTTCTGACACACAGGACACCTCAGAACAAACTCTGCAACGTCCTTCTTCATCCCAGGCCACCAATACAAATCCTTCAAATTCCGATACATCTTGGTGCTCCCTGGATGCATAGCATACATGGAAGAATGGGCTTCTTCCAGGACTACCTTCCTCAAGTTGTCCACATCCGGCACTATCATTCTTCCATTATAACAAGCTACTTGATCTTTTGAGTCATGAAAACCATCTTGCTTCTCATTTCCATACTCAGATCTTATATGTTGAACTGCAGCATCATCTAGCTGTGCTTCTTTAATCTGCTCTCTTAGGGTAGGTTTAATATGCATCTCAGCTAACAAACCGGCTAGCAATGACACCTTCAACTTTACATTGTCTTGCCTTAAAGAGATAAGCATATCTCTTCTAGAGCATACTAAAGAGTTTAGTTGTGCTCTATTCATGGTTGATGTTGCTGATTTCCTACTCAAGGCATCTGCAACAACATTGGCCTTGCCTGGGTGGTAATCAATTGTACAGTCGTAGTCCTTGATTAACTCCATCCAGCGACGTTGCCTCATGTTGAGCTCATGCTGAGAGAAGATATACTTAAGGTTTTTATGGTCTGTGAAAATCTGGAATGTCTCTCCGTAGAGATAATGTCTCCAGATCTTCAAAGCATGAACCACAACAGCTAACTCTAGATCGTGTGTTGGATAATTCTCCTCGTGTTTCTTAAGTTGTCGGGAAGCAAAAGAAATCACTTGTTTATCCTGCATCAACACACATCCAAGCCCATTCTTGGAAGCATCACAAAAAACTACATATCCTTTTCCTTGTTCAGGTAGCACTAGCACAGGTGCACTTGTCAACCTCTCCTTCAGCAGCTGGAAAGATTGTTGACACTTATCACTCCAAGAAAAAGGAACATCTTTCCGGGTTAACTTGGTCAAAGGTAAAGCTATAGAACTAAAGTTCTTAATGAACCTTCGATAATAGCCAGCTAACCCCAAGAAACTTCGAATCTCCGTCGGTGTTTTCAGTTGTTCCCATTGTAGAACAGATTCTACCTTTGTAGGGTCAACACGAATTCCCGAGGCGGATATTACATGTCCAAGAAAAGATACCTCCGGCAGCCAGAACTCACACTTGCTAAACTTAGCATACAACTTATGTTCTCTTAGCAAGGTCAAAGCTTGGCGAAGATGCTGCTGAGCATCTTTACTATAAATCAGTATGTCATCTATGAAGACGACAACACACTGATCAAGGAAAGGTCGAAAAACTCTATTCATGAGTTCCATAAATGCAGCTGGTGCATTGGTTAGTCCAAACGACATAATCGTGAACTCATAGTGACCATATCTTGTCCTAAAGGCAGACTTGGATATGTCACTATCCTTAATACGGAGTTGATGATATCCAGACCTCAAGTCTATCTTTGAAAAGACTGTTGCACCACGCAACTGGTCAAAGAGATCATCAATCCTCGGCAGAGGATACTTATTCTTTATTGTCACTTTATTGAGTTGTCTGTAGTCGATGCATAACCGCATTGACCCATCTTTCTTTTTAACAAACAAGACCGGAGCACCCCAAGGTGAAGTACTCGGTCGGATAAAACCTCTCTCAAGTAGCTCTTGAAGCTGTTTCTTGAGTTCTGCCATCTCGGCAGGAGCCATTCTATACAGAGTTTGAGCTATGGGTTTTGTATCTGGGATCAGATTGATTTCAAAATCAATCTCCCGAGGTGGTGGTATACCAGGAAGTTCTTCAGGAAACACATCTTCAAATTCCCTGACTATAGGAACTTCAGCAGGATTAGAACTTTCCTTGGTAACATCTACCACATGGGCTAAGAATGTATAACATCCTTGCCTCAACAGCTTATCAGCAACCATAGCTGACACAAGACAGGTGGGCAGAATCTTTCTTTCACCTTGAAAGATCCATGTGTTGCTTTCATCAGAAAACACAGCCAACTTGGACTCACAATCCAAGACAACTCTATACCTTTCTAAGGTATCCATCCCGAGGATTATATCAAATCCCTGCATATCAAGTGGTATAAGATCCACTTGAATGCGATGGTCAGAAAAGAAAAGGATGCAGGGAGAACATACCTCCTGCAAAACGGCAGACCCACTCAACGAAGTCTCTAACAACAAACTATCTGCTCTATGGCTAACAGTCACATTGCAGTTACGAATCACTTCACGAGTGATGAAAGAGTGCGTAGCACCCGGATCAATCAGAACGGATACAATACAGGATGTAGACATATCAGAATATAAAAGTTTCATCTGACCTGCCACTACCCGTGGATTGACCACTGCTTCAGGTGGGTTCATAGCATAGAACCTCGCAGTCGCCTGGTGTTGAGGTGGTGCTGATGATCCAGCTTGAGATGCTTGTCCACGTCCTCGAGCTGCTCCTTGATGTTGTCTATTCTGAGATCCCTGTTGATTCTATCTCGGGGGTTGTTGTGTCACACCGACAGGCCTAGAACGGCAATCCTTCATCAAGTGTCCCACCTTACCACAGTTGTAGCAACTCCTCTCCTGTTGTTGTGGTCTGGGTGGTCCAGTAACTGACACTGATGCATAACTGTGCGTCCCTTGAAGTGGTTGACTCCATCCTCTACCTCTGCTTGGTGTCCATTGCGTTTGAAAACTCGATCTGGGTGGTGGAGGGTTAGGTGCAGAGAATCTAGGTTTCTTGGAATCCCTAGATGAAGAACCCTGGAACTGGGGATATCTTTTATGGGTTTGTCTTTTCTCAACCACAGATCTCTCTATCCTTCGGACTGACTCAACGAAGGTAGAGAATCTCTCTCTGTTTTCTAAGGCAGACACAGGGATTGACATATCGGAATTCAAACCCTTCTCGAATCTTCTGATTCTTTCCTCATCCGTAGCAGCCATGTGCGGACAGAACCGCAACAACTCCATGAACTTAGCTTCATACTCACTAATGTTCATCATACCCTGCCTTAGTTTCTCAAACTGAGAGATCTTCTCATCTAGGAAGGTCTTTGGAAAATATCTATTGATAAATTCCCGACGAAACTCTTCCCATGAGAACTCTACTCCAGGTCTCTTCTGCTCTTCCATGTTCCACCAGTGACCAACACTGCCTTTGAGAAGATAGATGGCATGTCTAACCTTCTCAGCTTCCGGAATCATAAGAATCCTGAAAGCCTTCTCCAACTCTGTCAACCATAAGTCAGCATCTGCAGGGTCGGCAGTTCCGAAGTACTCGGTAGCTCCGACACGACGAAGTCGTTCGAATGTCTTACCGATACCTTGTGCTTCAGGCTGGACAGGTGCCCTAGGTGTAGGAATGGGCATCCTATCAGTTATATGCGTCATGGCAGTCATGAACTGCCCGAACATCGTCTGTACAGCTGGATCACTCATGTCAGCTGAGTCGAACTGGGGTGGCTCTCTTGGCGACTCAGGTGCAGGTTGTTCTATTCTCGGAACTCTTGCACCGCCTCGAGGCGCACTAGCACTACTCTCTGCCACGTGCTCTTCACGATGTTCTGACATTCTTATGTATCTTCTTCTCCTGAGGAGTAGAAGATTCTATTAGATAAGGAAGGAGTACTAAAGGTAGACTCGACATCCTAAGTCCTATGCCTCTGTAGACTCAACTGAACCTGGAGCTCTGATACCACTAGTTGTGGGCTCTGATCTCCAAACCATGACATAAACACGATTAAAACGTAGCGGAAGCGAATCGGTAATCAGCGGAAGACAAAAATCACGGGAAATTAAAACTTTTCGAGATAAGAACTTGTATCCATAAAAACTCCTTTCATAAAGAGAGGTAACTGTTTACATCTCAGGATAATTACTTCTTGAGTAATTATATACATCAAGATACAAAATCTCAAGATCACATAACACAAGACTCCAAGACCTGAGAGTACAGAGGACACATAGGACTGACTCTAACTACACCACATGGCAGGACAAATCTCCACCTGAGATTACTGCTGCTGCTGAGACTGATCACCTGTAGGCTGGTTCCTTCGTCTCCGACGTCCACCTAAAAAGTTGAAGCCTACGGGGTGAGACAATTATACATAATTGTCCCAGTGAGAGTTATAACTCTTCGCCAGAAGCTTTATTATAACATCAAAGATTATTTTAACCAGTAAAGCCTTCAAAGTATTCTATAATAGTTGCAGGTATAACAAGATCTCTACAATTTAGGAGATATGGAGAATATCAACATTATTGCAATGTAACATCAATCAACTAACTTGGAGTCATCTCTAACAAGTTATACTACATGGTTGATTATGTTTTACAAACAACATTATGCCCTGTGGAGATGAGGCTTACCACTCATACTCCAACTGATCGCTGAGAAGCCGCATCAGTATCATACATAGGTCATTAAGAGAGCCGGATTCTCATGACCTTCACCTTCCTCAGTCAGTAAGAGGATCACTTGTAGGACATCTCGTGTCTCTACTACTATAGCTCACCAGGGTAAACTGGTCCTTCGCTATTCTAGAGTCACAGTGGCGTTCTGTACTCTCTTCGTCATCAGGAGGTTTCATATTTACCTACTACTGATACGGATATCTGTGCTTTCTTCGTCATCAGGAGGTTTCATGTTTACCTACCACTGATACGATATGGAACTATAGTGAAGGATGGATGGATTCCACATCTACATCACTTTCCTACACTAGGATGTAAGGTTCTACACATCCATGTACCCCACATACTCAAAAGTATGTGCTCCAGGAGTTCCCTAAGGAAAACCTGTTTCACCATCACTTAATTTCTGACAATGATGGATCTATGATCAGGGCTCTACATTATACTTGATTAGTTAGGTACATTCAGTATTCTTTAACAGCATACATTGTTCTTCAAACAATAACAGTAGCATAGCAGCTATAAAAGAAGAATACTAAATGTAACAGGCCTAACTCATATCAATCATCATTTCTCATTATCCTCATCACAAGTCATCTCTAAGGCATGACTTTGATGGTATTCATGGCTCTCACATCCCATTATCAGCATAGGATGCCACTGGCAAGGCATCAGATTACTTTACTTATTCATAAGGCTAACAACATGCCTTCAATGAATATAACATCAACATCCATACCTGGATATGATTACCTTCATATCAGAACCTGCATGGTTAATACATCTGATAAAGGTAATACAACAATAAGGAATGTACTTCCTACTCTTGTCATAAGAGTTAAATCTTTAATTCAAATCAAATAGAGTTTAATACTCAAAAGCATGCCATTACCCTTGAATTAGGGTTTACTATTCACATCACATGTCATCACCCTTGAATTAGGGTTTACTATTCACCTCACATGTCATCACCCTTGAATTAGGGTTTACTATTCACATCAAGGGGAATTAAACTCATAACATCATCATGTATGAGTAACATCTTCATTGATACTCTTGGATTAGTTAAAGGTTCACCATTTATCATAATTAGGGTTTCTATGATCTCACACAGGTGGATCATACCCTAATTATGCTCATTTCTGTGTATTGGGGATGCTTCAATTGAGTTTCCATTTAAAAAGGGTACTTTCTCTCTCTAGAAGTACTTTCTCTCTCTAGAAGTACTTTCTCTCTCATCATAAGGTTAGGTGATGTCAACATCACTCTAAAACAGGTTGGATTGAGGCATCATAGGCTAACATAGCCAAAAACATCATCATTAAGTGATTAGAGTTACTTTCTCTCTCTAGGGTACTTTCTCTCTCTAGAGTACTCTCTCATCATACTAATGGTTGATGATAACATTAGACTAGATCAAGTTAGATAGAGTCATTATGACTAAAAGCATCATTCTCATATAATTAGGGTTTGAATTGAGCAAAGTATAACTTAATTGACCCTTCAGGGGTATATTGGTAATTCACCCCATTGATCATCATTATGGTTAAAACCTTAGTCAAATAACCCCTTAATATCCTAGGTTGTAATTAGGGTTTGATTTGAGCAACATTGAACCATTTACATCATCAAATGATTGAATGTGGTCAACCTTGAATCACATTGATTGATTTCAATCATTAGTCATCAATTGGGTTGAGATTGGTTGAGAGTGTTGACCGTTTGCCCACTTTGACCCTCCAAGACCGCGAGCCTCTTTCTAACCCCAAGACCGCGAGCCCCCTTAAGCTTCAAGACCGCGAGCCTCTTCAAGGGTTCAAGACCGCGAAGCCTTCCATTGGTTCAAGTTAATGTTGAGACCGCGAAGACCAATTTGAGTTGAGACCGCGAGGGTCATGAAGACCGTTTGCCCTTCTTTGACCTCAGGACCGCGAGGCCCTTCGCGGTCTTGAGACCGCGAGCCTCCTCTCGGTCTTGAGACCGTGAGCCCTCTCACGGTCTTGAGACCACGAGCCCTCTCACGGTCTTGAGACCGCGAGCCCTCTCACGGTCTTGAGACCGCGAGGCTCACATGGTCTCAGCCGCTTGGTCCATCAACAAAATCAACAAAGCAATCGATGATGTCAACCGATGTTGAAGCCCTCAAAAGGTCAAATCTATGTTGACCACTTATGGATTGAGTCAATCAAGATTATGCTTGACCAATTGGTCAACCAATTGACCCTCAATTGTTGATCAAGTAGGATTGAAATTGATTCAATTAGGGCCTATCAATGTTCACCCATCAACACTCAACAATGTGTATCAACACAAGGTTGAACTCTTCAATTGAGCTCCAATTGGGCCCAAACTTGGCCCAAACGGTCTTGAGGTCATGTGGGTGGACCCCACATGGTCTTGAGACCGTTTGCCCAAGATTTTATCAAAGTCTAAGGTGATTTGATAGGGGTTGAACCATGATTGACCCACAAAACAGAAGTTTGATTAAATTCATAACTTATTTGCGATTGGGTCCTCAATTGGTCAAATTACTCAACCCTAGACCTTCAAACGGTCTTGGGTGATTGTCCTCTCGGTCTTGAGACCGTTTGGATGAGTTCCAAACGGTCTTGAGACCGTTTTCCCATCAAAATTTTGGATTCTAGTGGAAATTCATCAAGGTTGAACAAATTGAGTTGATGATTATATCAATATTTAATTGCAATGTAAATTGGTGTAAAAGTACCTTCAATTGGTCAACAAATCTTGACCCCAGACCTCCAAACGGTCTTGGTTGATTGCCCTCGCGGTCTTGAGACCGTTTGGTGACCCCCAAACGGTCTTGAGACCGTTTAGGTCAATCAACCCTAAAAACCCTAATTAGGTCACCATAAATTCAGTACTGATTTTACCTAGGGTTAGCCCTAGTATTCACCCTTCAACTCTTAGCCCGTTTGGAATTAGACCATCAAACTTGGTGAGTTGTTAATTAACATAATTTTGAACAGTAATCTCATACGGTCAACGCTTAGTCAACGACCTTACACGGTCTTGAGACCGTTTTCCCAAAAAGGCAATTTCAGACCGTTTGAAAATCAGCAATTAATTCATTTAAAGTTGTGACTTAAAAAGGTCATATATCCCGATTCCTTTGGAGTTAGTCTCCCAAAATTTGAGGGTAATTAGCCTATTTAATTAGGAACAGATTTCTTATACGGTCCACGCTCGGTCAACGGGGCCAAACAGTCTTGAGACCGTTTGCCCTGTCGCGGTCTCGAGACCGTTTTCTCACCTCGCGGTCTTGAGTCCGAGAGAGCAAACTGTTAGGACCGTTTAAGGAAAAGAAAAGCGGTGGGTTTTTCTTGGAAATCACGCCTGCATCTTCTAACTCAAGAACAGTACAGATATCCCACGGGTTTGCTTGCAAAATAGCAGGGAAAAGTAGGGAAACACTAAGAGCTATCATCAAAACGCATATAAAGATGCACATAGTAAAGCATGGGTTTAGAGTTATAAAACCCGCCTAAAGCTTGCTTCTTGAGCTCCAAGCTTTCAAGCTCCAAGCTCTAATGGCGTCCTTGAGTTCTTACAGGTTGGCCAAGGTGAAAAATCCAAGGAAGGATGAAAAGAGATGGCTAGAAAGGTAGGGTTTCAAGAGTTAGCCATGAAGATGACCTTGAATTCGAGTTTTAACCATGGAATTAGGCAAGAAGAGGGGTTTAGACCTACCTTGCACCCCTTGGTCGTCCTCCTTAGCTCCAAGGCAGTCCTTGGTCGTCTTTGGTGAAATGAAACAGTAAGGGAACGAAGGTGAGTTCCCTTGCAACTAAGGGAAGGAGAGCTTATATACATGGGGTAGGATTTTCAACATTAGTTCATAAGTTGTCCATAATTCCAATTAGGTCCCTCCTTCTTTACTTGATCGTCCCTTCCTCTTTATTCTAAGGACAAACCTTCTCTTAAGGTCTTAGGAAAAGAAGGTAAAGGAGAGCAAGCTAATACTGAGGTACATACATAAAAAAATATTGCACATATACCCTGATTATTCAATCACAAGGCATATCTCATAACTTGATAACTCAATTGAGGTGACTTCCTCATCATTTCTTCTCTAAATGATGGAAAAAGTCTAAAAAGATACATTAGATGACATATTTCACAAATTGTATCCCTTAATTTGGGTAAATTGCATTTTACACCAAACTAGGGTTTCAAGCACCAGGATTGCTTCCACAGCTGCACCTTGGTGCCTTAGCTTGGGAAATCCCTCAAACTTTGCTAAACAGATTTCTCATGATGTCTCAACATCAGAGGAACATCTCATCATGTGCAAATTGCAAGCTAACCCTTTTAACTGGGTAAATTGCACATAGGTCCCTGTATATCAAAACAATGCTACAACTTTTAATAAAAAGGAGCAACTACTGAAATATACGTTTCTGAGAAACTTAATTACATGCCCAGAGTTAATCACAAAGATTTAATTACATATTTAGGAAAAACACATAGGGTTGACTCATAACCCAGGTCAGGGATGTTACAGCACAAGAGTGGTAAAAATTGGGACAGGGGCGTCAGGGTAGCTTGCATGAAAGTGGTGCAAAATGGTTTGGTATTCGTCTTTATCATTAGACCTAGCAGCAATTCCGCTACCCATCTCATGTACCTTGGCAAACACCTTTGTGAATTCGGACACGACATCATTAGACAGGAAACAACTATCCAGTGAGCTTGATGCTCACTTCCTACGTCTGATCGTGGTGGGAGTCCTTGCACCAACACCTTGGTTGTGTGATCCGCCGTTGGTGTCCTCACTTTGTGTCCCAAAATTAACCATGTCTTCAGTGAAACCGGTTGGACCGGTCGGTTCTGGGCTGACAAATGAATCAGATGCATCTAGGTCAACAACAACATCATCTTCAGATGCAACATCAGAAGGAGGTTGTCTACCGGTTGAGGACATTGCATGATGGCCCCTAGCTATGTTCCTCCCCCCATCAGCTCGACGTCGTGGTAGTGGTAGAATGGTTTGTTGATCAATCTCGCTAGTTCCCTGTTTGCCTAAAATAGGGGACAACTACTAATTAGGTCAATATTAACAAGTTTAATTTAATATATAATAGTCAGGGGAGTGTATATTATTAGACATACCACAAGTGCCTCCCTCCACTCCGGGGTGTCAGGCAATATTGGCTTGTACCTGTTGTCATCCCATCCAACACTACTTTTGTTGGTCACCAGTTTTATCTTTGCATAGTCTCTCCTGAGGTTCTTCCACCGAGTTTTTAACTGATCCAATGTACCCTCGTTCCTCCCCATCCTGATATGCCAATCACGTAGTGTCTCCCTCCACGCATCCCTAGTAAATATTCCATGGACGCACCTACCCATGTCATATTGTCTCCTCAATGCCGCAACCAGAGCCTCATCCAACTCTTTTGACCATACAATACGGAACCTCGGGTCGGGTGTAGCCATAGTACCAATGACACTGCAATATATCACTTTAGTATGGCTGTTTAAACGAAACCATTATACGAACCTACTATGAGACTACGCAGTTGAAAGCAATAACTTGTATTGAAAGCAATAACTTGTTTAAAGCAATAACCCATGTCATATTGTCTCATCAATGCCGCAACCAGACATAAGATCCAAAATTTGTACAACAAATTTGAAATTGTTGTTAAATTTGAAATGGTTTTAGCAAACACATCATCCAATATGTTCATTACAGGAAAACTACATAAATAGCAAGCATTCAGCATGACATTCACATTAAACGTGTTCGTATTTCTCATGAGATATACCTGGGAAGCCGAATTAAAGGTTGAATAGAGTTGCACGACCAGCGACAGGGTCAGGGACAGTACATACAAGAAATTCATAGGGAATACAGATTAGCCGAAATAGTTGGATTACTTGTAATATAATCAATAGAATACTAATGGGTGTACATTTTGGTCGTACATGAAAATTAAAATCATTCATTCAAGCTAACATTAAAATCATTCAGTCAAGCTAACATGAATGATCAAAATTAGGGTGTCCCAGTTCTAGTTTTGAAAAGTTGACATAAAAAAAACCTACATGAATGATTCAGACCTCAATGTAGGGCTTATAGAACATACTTGTTCCAACTTAAAAAAATATATTACATTATATTTTTGTACCTGAACAACTAATGACCTATCAAACATAATACATTATACATATTAACATGAAAACACAACTGAAAACACACTGACAGATATAACATAAATCTACTTCTCGGGTTCCTTCCATGACCAAACAATATAATAAGACAATCATGCCTAAAATATAAACCTGTCCTTGTAAATGAGGTTACTAGCAGGGAGAACTCATTAATTAAATTGTCAATATAAATATATAACAATTATTTTGTTCCTATCCCATATGGTCGACCTATTTCATTTCAATGCAGAATGTTGTGCTCTACATTGCTGGTGTATTGATGTTTATAACATGATTAACAAACAACACCATAATTCAGGTGATCTATAGTCGGCATTCAGATATATGTTTCAACATCATATTATTTTAAATGGAAGAAATAGTGACCAATCAAATTAGGGCTTATACAATGAGCACATAATAGTGGCCATTTTAAATGGATAGCAAAAAATTAGGGCTTATACAAAAAAACCTTCATTATTGATTCAGACATCAATGTAGGGCTTGTAACACATACTTGTTCCAACTTAAACAAATATATTATATAAGATATTTGTACCTGAACAACTAATGAACTATCAAACATAATACGTTATACATATTAACATGAAAACACAACTGAAAACACACTGGCAGATATAACATAAATCTACTTCTCGGGTTCCTTCTATGACCAAACAATATGCTAACACAATCATGCCTAAAATATAAACCTGTCCTTGTAAATGAGGTTATTAGCACGGAAAACTCATTAATTAAATTGTCAATATAAATATATAACAATTATTTTGTTCCTATCCCATATGGTCGACCTATTTCATTTCAATGCAGAATGTTGTGCTCTACATTGTTGGTGTATTGATGTTTATAACATGATTAACAAACAACACCATAATTCAGGTGATCTATAGTCGGCATTCAGATATATGTTTCAACATCATATTATTTTAAATGGAAGAAATAGTGACCAATCAAATTAGGGCTTATACAATGAGCACATAATAGTGACCATTTTAAATGGATAGCACAAAATTAGGGCTTATACAAAAAAAACCTTCATTATTGATTCAGACCTCAATGTAGGGCTTGTAACACATACTTGTTCCAACTTAAACAAATATATTATATAAGATATTTGTACCTGAACAACTAATGAACTATCAAACATAATACATTATACATATTAACATGAAAACACAACTGAAAACACACTGACAGATTTAACATAAATCTACTTCTCGGGTTCCTTCCATGACCAAACAATATGATAACACAATCATGCCTAAAATATAAACATGTCCTTGTAAACGAGGTTACTAGCAGGGAGAACTCATTAATTAAATCGTCAATATAAATATATAACAATTATTTTGTTCCTATCCCATATGGTCGACCTATTTCATTTCAATGCAGAATGTTGTGCTCTACATTGCTGGTGTATTGATGTTTATAACATGATTAACAAACAACACCATAATTCAGGTGATCTATAGTCGGCATTCAGATATATGTTTCAACATCATATTATTTTAAATGGAAGAAATAGTGACCAACCAAATTAGGGCTTATACAATGAGCACATAATAGTGACCATTTTAAATGGATAGCACAAAATTAGGGCTTATACAAAAAAACCCTTCATTATTGATTCAGACCTTAATGTAGGGCTTGTAACACATACTTGTTCCAACTTAAACAAATATATTATATAAGATATTTGTACCTCAACAACTAATGAACTATCAAACATAATACATTATACATATTAACATGAAAACACAACTGAAAACACACTGACAGATATAACATAAATCTACTTCTCAGGTTCCTTCCATGACCAAACAATATGCTAACACAATCATGCCTAAAATATAAACCTGTCCTTGTAAATGAGGTTACTAGAAGGGAGAACTCATTAAATAAATTGTCAATATAAGTATATAACAATATGGTCGACTTATTTCATTTCAATGCATCCATTTTTTCTTGGAATATCCCAAAAGACGAGATACGTTTTTGCTCTTATTTGGTTCATTACACAGAAAATGTGTTCGTATTGATCAGGAGAAATACATGGTCAGCCAGCAGAAATCAAGGTTGTGTTCGTATTGATCAGGAGAAATACATGGTCAGCCAGTAGAAATCAAGGTTGAAGATAGGAGCATGGCTCAGGGATGGTACATACAAAAAGTGTAGAGGGACAATACACATAAGTCGCTAGCCTACTGAAACAAAGAAGACGGTCGGCGAAGAGGGTCGGCGAAGATATACCTCTCAAGCAGCTGGGCGATTTCTGAGTACAGGGGCTCGACAGCAGAGGCTTCAGAGAAGATTTTGTGGAGGATATGAATGTGAACAGGGAGGAGTTCAGATATGAATCACAACACTATATAGCAGTTGCGACACCGCTTGCCCTTGCTAGGGTTTATTGGGTTTGCACACAGTGAAAAGGGGGGCTTTGATGGGAGATTACAACTCTAGATGATGATTGATTCTCGGCGTCTCGACTGGCAGTGTAGGTCGGCGATTGCAGACGACCCACTGTACCCCTCCGTCGGCTTGATTGACCGACTGTTGCGCCTACGCCACTATCCAGGCTTATCCATACGACACTGCCCTGTCATACGAAATGATGGGATGCTGCATGTCTTGGGAGAGGTGGGAGGGGGCGTCATAACTGCTGGGAGGGCGTCAATTTCTAGGGAGAGGTAGCAGAAGAGAGGGCAGAAGAGGGAGAGGGGAAAGGCAAAGGGGCGGGGAGTCGTCGGGGGGCGATGACACCATCGTAGAAAGGGCGAGACGAAAATGAACTGAGATCGTGAAAATTGGGTTATGAACCGGAATCCCGCCCCTCGTGGGACTGGGAGAACCCATGTTAGGAGATTTTGTTATCCCAAAACAGGGCTTTTTCAGGATTGCGAACCAAACAAAAATCAACCTCAAACCGGCACTTGTTTGGTGGGGTTGGCACATAAAGACAAGGCCAAACCAAGTTTCGGTCCCATGCCAAACGCAGCCTAAGTGAACTAGACAATCACAACTCGAACCTGACAATCACAACTCGAACCAGACCCAATGAACCACGGCTCAACACAAGCCATGAGAAGAAGGAGCCGCTCCCTACAGAGGACACGTGGTGGCCACTGATTCGCCTAAAAAGGTATAATTCCCAGAAATACTCAGATCTTCAATAATTCCCATAAATTAGAGCGTTTATCAGAAAAATGCAAATAAGGTATCAAAATTCTCAGAAAAATGAGTAGAACAACACAAAAGTATAATATTAGTACCTAGTTGTATAAAATTAGATGATAACATGTAAGATGTTATACACTTGTTTGATGGATAATAAATATCAAATTATGGCCTAAAATTATGATAATATGTCATTAAATCCATATTCTTATTTATAATCTATTTAAGGTCAGTTATTATGATGTTGATGCACAAAATCATGTAATTTTCTCCATATGGATAATTAGACCATGAATAATAGAAAAGCCTGGCATTTGCTCATTATGCAACTCAAACTAAAGAAAACCTGGAACTTTTAAATCTTTAGGGTTAGATTAGTCATCTTTTAGAGACTAGATCTAACCTGGCATGTAGGTTAACACTTAGATGTCTGAGAACTAGGTCTAGACGGGTGCTTGTTGTATATCAAGTCCTTAGATGTCATACTTTCCTTATAGTTCAATGGTATGTGACGTTGCATTATTTAGAAATGATGTGCATCAAGGGAGGAGAAACCCTAAATATATGGTTATCATTGTCTAGAGTAGCTACACTACTCTATGCCATGTTCGTACCCTTTTCACTAGTTTTCATGACACTGTACTCTCTACTATGTGTGGGACACTTGTTTTATGGATTTGGTTTTGATTCCAATCAGATCGAACCCCGATAGTTTTCTCTGACGCATGTTTTATCAAAGAAAAACTATATAATATTTTATTATGTATGTAAGTATTACACCCACACATGTACGAGTAGGAGGTGCTCATGAAACCGCAGTGAAAGTGTATGACATCAGTCCAGAAGAGAGAGCAGTTCTAGATTATATGTCTAGAGCCTTGTTGGAATATGTGATAGATGGAATATATGAAATATGGTTAGATGATAAGATTTAAACCATATATAGATGCTATAAGATGGTTTATTGTGATAAATGTTTATCTTTGAGGACCTACATTCATTTTGAGGATTTGAGATGAGTTTTGATGATGAAAGTACGTAGGCTTTATGAGATAAGATAAGCTAAGTTAAGACAAGTTGTGAGTCAGCATGAGCCTCAAGCTCTTTTACAAAGGAGGAACTATAGTGTTAGGACCAATTTTAGGGTTAACTCCAGAGAGAGTGACACCCATTGGGAGAAGGTTAGAGAATCTGAACTCCAAGATAATAGAATCCTAAGAAATATATGATATGATATGTCTTGAACTAGAATACTCCTAAGTGAATCAGTTGAGTTGCCTTATGCATGCTGAACCCTGGATATCCTCGAGAGGACCAAACCCTAGAGACAGAGAGACGTCGGTTATATATACATATGTGACTAAAAAAATGTGAGAACCTGCCCTCTAGGAGAGGGAGAGTACCAAGACCCTGGAGTAGGTAAATGATGTTGATATGTTGAGAAGACTCATCCTCGGGTTGGTGGTTCCCTATATTGGAATCTAGTGGTGTGTATATAAGAAAGAGAAAGAGTTGAAAAATAGTTTTCTAGGGTAAAGATCTATGAAAAGAATGTCATAGCATGTTTTAATTTGTGCTTATGTGGCTAGAGCTTGTAAGGCTATCACTAGTGCCAATGATGTAATCCGATAACCCTAGACTAAGAGAGGAAAAATAAAATATATGCATATGACATACTCATAGAGTTGAGTGAGCTCATATACACTGGGAACAAAGTTAACCCCCAAGATATGGGTCAGGAGAACCTCAATTGGACTAAATGAAGTTTTCATATATGTTTGATTAGCCACTCATATAAGTTTATTTAGCACAACCATGATATAATATATGTGCTCATGATATAATCTCAAGATGTAATGTATGAGGACATAATAAGATTGGAAAACCCTGGTGATGATTTGGAATAGCTAACTATTAGTTGGCTAGCCATATGTATGAAATATGATAATGTGAATAGTTGGATGATCTCATGATGAAAATCTAGTGGTAATTAATAACTCCCTAGGTATATATGGTTAACCAAATACTTGAATAACGATGACATTTTATGTTTGATGAATCAAGAGTTGAAATAACTAATAAAGTTGTAACCTAATATGAAAGTGAAATGATATCATATTGATGGTAATTCTTAACCAAGGTGTTTATCTTAGTGCTTAATAAAGATGAAAAATATAGTTTGACAACTAGTAGAACATAACGATTATGACACCTTGATATGATCTAGATGGATAAAGTGGGTTAACTATAGTTAACTCCCACATAAAAGGTGTATTTTAATGTGGAACATTTTCTAAAAATTAACTCCATAAAATGATGATGGCACCTTGTTATGATCTATATGGATAAAATTGAGTTAATTATCAATAACTCTCCCCAAAATGAGGAAATAATGTTGGAACATGATGTTTGGATAAAATGAGGATGTAGATCCTAAAATGTGCAAAATGTCATGTATAAGCTATTGTTTGAATCTTATGCTTGGGTGAAATTAGTATACAAATCATAATTGGAAATATGCCACAACCTAAGCGTCTACATCATGTTATATGTTGAGGGGTTCACCTTAACTGCTTTAAAATCTCTTAGAAGTGCTTTGGATATATGGTTCTAGGTATCCTATGTGGATATGTTACACATAGAATGGTGTCCTACAAATGGATGAAGTTCCTTGAAGTAAGAGTATGGATTAATTTTGAGGATGAAATTTCTGTTAAGATGTATATGATGTGAAAGAGTGGATTTTGGCTATAATTTCGAGGACGAAATTTATTTTAAGGTGTGTAGGATGTGATAGAGTGATCTTTGAAACCTTTAATCTCCAATAACATATTGGAATTCATATGTTGAGTTATCTTGAGAGTTCCAAGTGTTTTGGTAAAGTTTGAGTGTTGATTGAGGTTAATATCATGATTAAGATCCCTAAGTTCATGCCTTTTTGGAGTATTTAATTGCATGATCAAATAGCTAAGTTTTGTCACCAAATTTGAGTATATTGTAGCTTGAGAGGTAGTAAAGCTATGGTTAATATTTGGTGGCAATTGGAGTATCCTTGAGGGAGTTATTTAGGTTGAAAGTAGGCTCAATGACTAATGTTGTGATGTACATTGGAACACTGTTTGGTATTTAGAAACTATACACTTTCACCAATACAATGTCATGATCCGACCACACTTGAACTGTAGAGAAGCCATAGATCAGGCTATTGTGGCCCTCATATGAATTGGATCAGACGACTCAACAATCTCTTCCTCATGGCAGTTGAATTGGCATTTATGTGAGGGTCATCCATGATGGAGGACGTGGTTGAGAAGATAAAACCAACCTGGCATTGTACTGGACTCACTAACACCTCTCCAATGACCCATTTTCTAATGTCAGTTGGTCGAGAGAGGGGAGAGGGTCTCTGCAAGGGGAAGGGCATGAGCAGGGGCTTTCTCTCCTATCTGCTCCATCACAATAGATCCCTGTGGTGGCAACATCATCGCAAGAGGAGCTGTTCTGATGAGAAGATGGGTTGACGGTGTGAAGTGGCACAAATCTCACACCAAAGTCAAATCTTCAGATACCTTGACGTGGAGGAGGCACCAGTGGTGACTATGAGATATCGGAGACTGGATCCCTTTGCGGCGACTATAGTTTAAGGATAGCATGGACAACACAGTGGTGTGCACAAGAACGTGAGAGACGATGATGGCATATGACCTAAAGCAAGGAGAATTATCAAAAGAAGGAGGAACAAATGACCGTTGATTCCTTACCGCTTCCTTGTTTCCCTCAGTGATAGCAGTACTGTGCTAGACCAAAGAAGGTGCACAACCAAAGTCCCACCGAAGAAAGCAAATATGCATATAACATTGTGATCACAACTAGAGAGAAGTGGGGGACCTAGTCATCGTGGATTCCTCACTGGAGCTACTGGTCTTGCAAGTTGAGAAAATACAAGGTAGCAGTAGCATCATAGAAGGGGAGTTCCACTGAGACTCGGGCGCGAGAGAAAGCAAGGAAGAAAGATCGGACTAGGGTGGGTCTAGTCCAGTCAGACACTGAGTGAATCAGACAATTACAACTTGAACTGAACCCAATGAACCGTGGCTCAGTGCAGGCCAAGAGAAGAAGGAGTCACGTGCCACAGAGGACGTGTGGCGGCCTTTGATTCGCCTAAAAAGGTATAATTCCCAAAATTACTCAGATCTTCAATAATTCGTAGAAATTAGCATGCTTATCAAAAAATTATAAAAATTACAAGAACAACATTGAAGGATAATATCAATACCTAGATTTATAAAATTAAATGATAACATTTAAGATGTTATACATTTGTTTGATGGATAATAAATATTAAACCATGGCCTAAAATTATGATAATATGTCAATAAATCCATATTTTTATTTATAATCTATGTAAGGTCAGTTATTATGATACTGATGCATGAAATCATGTCATTTTCTCCATATGGCTAATTAGGTATAATAACCCTAAATAACATGCAATAAATACATACATGCTCAATAACAGATGGAATTTACAAAACACTCTAATATCAGTAACTAGAAGCTGATGTGGAACTTTGATATCAGTTAGATGCATAGAATTCATGTTACATGAGGATGACCCTTAATACATGTTATGAAACCCTAATTTAGGTTAATGTTGTAACCTAGGGTTAATATGTGCACAAAATACTATGGATGCTAATGTTCAGATGATGAACCCTGATCTGTAACATAATTGAAAAATATGACATCAGTAAGATAATTCAAAGACAAGAATATAAGTAAAGATGAGAAGATATATAATAACGATCATAAACCCTAATTTACATAACTAGGGTTAAGATGATGAGAACCTGATGGCGATATGTGATCTTGTATTGACCAGGGGTTTGAACAAGGTTAGAGTTGACTTGAAGAATTTGTGATTAGGATATCTTGATTAAGGTATGTCATTACCTCTTACTTGGATTATTATACAATATGCTTGTGTTATATGTGTAGCAAAATACTTGGCATATGATATTGGATGAAATGATTGTCTTTGTATGATATCTTGCTTGATGTTCCATACTTATGGCTATGAATACATGAAATATAAGATATTTGATCCATTATATGATAGCACTAAATCTTTTTGGTAGAATAGTGCTTTGATGAAAGTATTGAATCTCTTTGGCAGAATAGTACATGTGAGCACTAAATCTCTTTAGCCAAATAGTGCATTCATGAAGTACTAAATGTCTTTGGTAGAATAGTACATGTGAGCATTAAATCTCTTTGGTAGAATAGTGCATGTGGTTGATCAACTTTAAATATAATGGAAAGTCATGGTAATAATCGTGTTCTCTTTTGTTTATAAATATCTTGTTCAATTATGCTTCTTGTTATATATTCCTTTTTGTTACAGCCAGGTACTAGTTTTATCTTATTTCCAAGCTTAGTAATGAGAGGTATATAAAAAGACACATAGGCGTACTCAATACAATATTCTTAAATATTGTGCTGACGCGTACCACATGTAATCTTTTGTATAGGTTGTGGATATGTGCTCTTGAAGAATCAGGATAGTTGTGAGTTGTGTGGCAAGCTGATGTACAGGTGGACCTATTATCTTAAGATCCTTTAGTGGAGTGGCAGTACATGTACATGTAGATGTTTTCTATTCAATATGTAATATCAAATGTTGTAACAATTCATGTTGTAATTATATGTTGAATGGTGAACACGTGTTGTATGGTTTTATTATTGTTCATGTGCATGTGCTACTATTGTTTTGTTTTGAGTTCCTCTGATTTTCTTCTTATTAGCCTAGTGTGTGGTGTTTAAATTGGAATTCTCACTGAGGTAAGGGTTTCAATTTGGATGTCACATATCAGATTAAGTTTTAGAAAATCTGGGGACGTCACAAAAATCCATTGGAAGACATAAGTCATCTGACCATCAAATATCAAATTCTACCGATCCATCGGAATGCATGCTCACTGACAACCAACAAATTATTAAAAGTGAAAGAACTTTCAAGTAATGATCTCCAACACATCCAAACACTTGGAAGGCGTAAGTTCAAATCCGATGGTTGCTCGGGCTCCACCACTACTAGTTTTGCTAGTATAAAAGTAAAAGGGGGTTCTAGTACTGTGTAAAATCACACAGAATGATAAATCATAACACCTACTAACCCAGATCTAAGACAACTAAGCTAATAACCATTAGAAGACACTCATCATTTTCAACCTCTAGCCATAAAAATCCAAGCCAATCAGAACTAGGCTTATTTAGCATCACTTAAGCACATAGAGCTTTCTTGGCAATCACCATGGTGGAATCATAGTCATCCCTGATGATCACCGGATCCAATCAACCTGACGGAAAACACAAAATAGCACGAACCATGCCAAAAACTTCAGCGATCAGTAATCACCTCCATTTCACATTCTATTGCATTCTTCCTGCAAACCAGCCTCCTTTGTTTTTCTCATAGTTCGATACGATCACTCCAATGAAACAATGGTGTATTCTTCTTCCTTTATTTCTTCCTCTCTGTCTTCCCTAGCAAACATCAAAAGACCACTAGAGGATCATCACTTCTTCTCCTTCTTTCTATAATCCATCAATTCTCTGGCTACTAGGAAAAACCATCGATTTTCTTCTTCTATGTAGAATAACGATGACATTTTAAGTTTGATGAATCAAGAGAAGAAACAACTAATAAATTTGTAACCTAATATGAAAGTGAAATGATATCATATTTATGGTATTTCTTAACCAAGGTGTTAATCTTAGTGCTTAATAAAGATGAAAAATATAGTTTGACAGTTTGCACAACATAACGATTATGACACCTTGATATGATCTAGATCGATAAAGTGGGTTAACTATAGTTAACTCCATCCTAAAAGGCATATGTTAATGTGAAACATTTTCTAAAAATTAACTCAATAAAACTATGAAGGCACCTTGTTATGATCTATATGGATAAAATTGAGTTAATTATCAATAACTTTGCCCAAAATGAGGACATAATGTTGGAACCTAATGTTTGATAAAATGAAGATGTAGATCCTAAAATGTGCAAAATATCATGTATAAGCTATTGTTTGAATCTTATTCATAGATGAAATTAGTAGAAAAATCATAATTGGAAATATGCCACAATCTAAGCATCTACATCATGTTATATGTTGAGGGGTTCACCTTAACTGCTTTAAAATCTCTTAGAAGTGCTTTGGATATATGGTTCTAGGTATCCTATGTGGATATGTTGCACATAGAGTGGTATACTACAATGGGATGAAGTTCCTTGAATTAAGAGTATGGATTAATTTTGAGGACAAAATTACTTTTAAGATGTATATGATGTGATAGAGTGGATTTTGGATTTAATTTCAAGAATGAAATTTCTTTTAAGGTGTGTAGGATGTGATAGAGTGCTCTTTTGAAGCCTTTAATCTCCAATAACATATTGGAATTCATACGCTGAGTTATCTTGTGAGTTCCAAGTGTTTTGGTAAAGATTGAGTGTTGATTGAGGTTGATATCATGATTAAGATCCCTAAGTTCATGCATTTTTGGTGTATTTAATTGGATGATCAAATAGATAATTTCTATCACCAAATTTGAGTAGAATGTAGCTTGAGAGGTAGAAAAGCTATGGTTAAGATTTGGTGGAAATTGGATTATCATAGAGGGAGTTATTTAGGTTTCAAGTAGGCTCAAAGACTAATGTTGTGATGTATTTTGGAACAATGTTTGGTGTTTAGAAACTATACACTTCCACCAATGCAGTGTCACAATCCAGCCATAGTTGAACTATTGAGAAGCCACAAATTAGGATATTGCTTCCCTCATATGACTTTGATCAGACAACTCCACAGTCTCTTCCTTGTGGCTATTGCAATGACGTTTATGTGAGGTCGTCCATGATGGAGGACGTGGGCGAGAAGATAAAACCAACCTGACACTGTGTTTATTTCATGATACATAAGGTGGAGATTTCCATCCCCTCCTTCTTCTTCTTTTGGTCATCCAGATAGAAAGGGCAATTTCTTCTCCAATATCCTAGCTCTTGACAATGGTGACATTTGCCTCCCTTGTTCACCCCTCCTTTGGCCTTGAGAGATGAAGATGACTTGGGCTGCTAGCTAACATCAGAACCGTTCATTACTTTTCCCTTGCCCTTACCTTTAGACTTACCCTATTTTCTACTGATCAAAATCACATATTTGGGGTTGTCTTTCTTCATATGTGCCTAGGCTATACTCAACATGCACAACAACTCTGTTAACGACTTGTCAAAGTTGTTCATGTTGAAGTTCATCACAAACAGACTATAAGATTCTGACAATGATTGCATTATCACATCAGTAGCCAACTCTTCTCTCAGAGGGAATCCCAATATTGTCAGGTTCTCCACATACCCAATCATCTTGAGTGTGTGAGGACCAACGGGATCTTCTTCTATCATGACACATTTGAACAACACCCTAGAGACATCATATCTCTCTTGTTGTTCTTGGTCTTGATACATGTTCTTGAGATGCTAAACCATCTCAATAATGTCCATGTTCTCATGTTGTCTTTGGAACTCATAGTTCATTGAGCACAACATCAAGCACTTCATATCAATGGCATCTTCAGTATGCTTCTTGTAAGCATCCCTTTCTGCCTTTGGTGTGGTGGGAGCGGGTTCCTCTGGAACTGGTGTATCTAGGACATAGAGCTTTTGCTCTTGAGTGAGAAGAATTCTCAATGTCCTAAACCAGTCATGGAAATTAGTCCCATTCAATTTTTCCATCTCAAGGACCGATCACAAGGAAAAGTGATTATTGTTGACATCCATTTGTTCTACAAAAAGGAAATATACAATTTTAGTCCAATACTCCTTTGACTTAATTTGATTGATTTAAAAACTTTGATGATATAATTAGGCCTTTAATTAATTATCGCTCCCACTATTTTGTTCAAATTGATAGCCCTCATCGTCAATTCGGAAGATTGCAGTATACAATCTTCTAGTGAGTCAAGATCCATATTTCATCTAATCATGAGTCATCTTTGGTTGATCGCCCACAACCAAACTATTTAGGTAGGCCATCATGCCAATTGCATCATATGCAATTCTTTAATAGATGACATCGCAACTCTTTGCCATGATCATCTCCATGGATCTGGAGCTTAGACTCTCTAAGAATCACCCGTTAAGTATAACCCCAAAGCCAACATGATAAACATGCACCCTACTTTGGCAGAACCTACATGTCTACCATCACACTTCCATGAGATAGACCGTGCACCACACTTTGGCATAACCTATTCTTGGTCGATAATGCTTTTCATGTGTGCCTCTAATGGAAGGCATCTAAGATTTAATATTTATGTTTGAAGGGTTTTAATATGCTTATATATGCATATAAGTATCCAATCACCACAAATATAGTACGTATCATATACATGCTATATCCCACAATGAAAATATGAAATAATGATAAAGTGATGATTGTGCCCATCCTATTGTAATTCCTTAAGCCACAAGGAATTACGGTCATCTAGGTCTACATCTCATGCAACCTATTGTTGATGAAGATCTTGTGCTTAGGCCATTCTGGGTTAGATCAGCTTGTCACACAACTGATTGGCTCGCCTCTTGGCCGATCAGTTGGTTGTCTCCAACTGATCGTCTGGATCCTCCAGACGATCAGATCGTCAAGTCATCTCTCTCCTCATCAGGCCACTGAATGCACCATCAGTGGATTGTATCAGTCAACTAACCGATCAATTGGCTCCTCCATCTGATCGTATCGTACATCCAGCCACTCATCTGGGCACCCTCTAGTCTTTAACGTAATATGAAATAAAACTATCCTACATTTGCATAAACTTTAGGAAACCCCCATTTACATTTGGGGTGATCAAAGGTAGAAGAGAATCTCGAGTTATCTCGAGTTTTATCAGGAAAAGAAGATGAGGGCTCGGTGCGTAGACTGAGAGCAAACAACCACAACCAACCAAGCACACACATAGGTGTTTATAGGCCATAACCACGCTACACATCCACCATCAAAACCATTTTGAGTGACGCATATTGATTACATATATATACCATATCATATATGTATATATTTAGTTTGGGATCATGTGGTATTAATCGAATATTCACATTTAGCCAGTTAAATATTCGCATCATATGCAATAAATAAAAGGTGATAAAAACAAAAACTGATCATATCAATTATCCTAAAACATAGTACGTTGACATGACTTTGATACCACTGTTGGGTTTTAGGTGAAGGAGAAGGCAGTGGAAACAAAAAATTTCTCTCACCACAAAACCATAACCACAGATCGCATCAACGACTATGAAATAGGAAGGATGGTTTTAGCTAGGTGTACCTAGTCCTGAGGCTTGCTCAGCAACAATACCTCACAACTAATGTAGTCTTCAACCACCTAGTCTTCGACGATGTCTATTGATGAACACATTTTCATCTTAGTTTTAGTCACCACTTCTGGCGCAGTTTTGCACTGAAACCTCACATTCACCCCTTGAATATGCTCATATATAATTTTCCTCAGTTTCATATCATTGTCTAGGGTATTGATCCAATCTATTTCGTCTCCATTATAGGATTGAACATCGCACTATGTGTTCCAGTGTGGGAGGTGTAGGAGATGCATGCCATTCAACCCTCACCAATACCCCCCCACGGTGGTGGGTTTGATCCATGAGATCTGCAACCGTGGTCAAGGAGAGAAGAATCACGACCGCGACATGAGAACTGTGACCGTGGCATGAAAATCGCGACCACAATCAAAAAGAGAAGAACTGTGACTATGACATGAAAATCGTGACAGTGATTAATGCTAACCACGACCGCAATATCAACTAACGACAACCTCCTCTACTAGCCAAGATAGAGAAGATCGTGACCAAAGAATCACGACCAAAGATCACGACCGAAGATCATGACCAAAGAATCACAACCAAAGATCACGACCAAAGAATCGTGACCAAAGACTGCAACCAAAATAAATCGCGACTGAGATCAGTGAAAGTTCAAAAGCTACGATTGCAACAAAAGTTGTGAC
The DNA here is from genome assembly GCA_963693085.1 of Alisma plantago-aquatica. NCBI lineage: Eukaryota > Viridiplantae > Streptophyta > Magnoliopsida > Alismatales > Alismataceae > Alisma > Alisma plantago-aquatica. Next base: position 1,869,326,938 of record OY856409.1, on the reverse strand, counting down.
ATGCTGCAAATTATTAAGGTCGTGAAAGTAAGTCGGTGCCATCCTGCCTATAAATAGAACACGACCCCCAGCCATTTAGCGGGGATCTCTAGACGCCATTAGGCTACAGGTCTATCCTGAGCCTAGGGAGATGATCTCCACATCCAAGAGCCCGCCTCCATGGTGGTCTTGTGCCCCATTCACCCAGATATAAAGTGGAACTCAGATCTGCAAGCCACTCCATCCAGATCTAGATCTAGATCTAGATCCGTATCTAGATCTACTGCATTTACACTATTCCTATGCCACCATCACATCCACAAGCTGCTCCTCCTGCTGCGAGCGAGGACTATGAGAATAGATAGAAGGTGGAAAGAGAATATATGCCCTGACGTTGTGTAGAAGACCATTTCTCCACCAAGCTGCTATCATCTTCTTCACCATGCTCATGGCAGAATCTTCTCTCTCTCTTGTTTTTCTTGTTTCTCTCACCATGAGCGAGTAGTTTCCTTTCACTGGGGGTGCGGGGACTAGCCCCACTACCCATGCTTATATGTCTTTTCATTAAACATTCGATGGCATGTATATAACTTTTCATTTCGTCGTTAATCGTCGATGTGTGCTTGTGGGTTGATCACCTGCTTGCATTTATCTTGTTCGTTCCTATGTTGCAAGAACTTCAATATGTAGGATTTGAATGTCGATTAACGTGGTTGACTCCCTGATGAGAAATCAGATGGGATTCCCTGAAGTCATAAGTGAGTGATCCATGAGGTGACGAGACATCTAGCTCACAATGACACTTCTGTGTGCCTGATGACTACTAAAGGGGCCCCGCATCTTCAGTTGGATATCTGTATCTTTGGAGCCGTAAGTATGTTATCTGGATGGTGATGAGACATCTGATACCTAAGGTGATGCTTACGCAAATCTAACGCCCGTATGGGTGGTTTTGCAGCAGCTCTATTTGAATAGTTATATCTTTCCTGGATGTTTGTGATTGGATGTGTTTGCATGTGTAGTGGCGGTGAAACCCGGGACCATACCAGTGATTCCATATCATAAATCTTTAATCAAATTTTAATCCTACTCTTTACTGTCCTTGCATTTAGTTTAGTTAAACTCAAATCAACCAACCTTTATTCTCAATATTAGTCTTGATTCAACTAGATTCGACTAGTAAAAGATTCTTAAAATCATTGTCCCTTGAGATTCGATCCTCAACTATACTGCGATAAGACCCTTCCTCTTGTGGGTGGTATTATTGCACAAGGTTTTGGTAAAATCTCAGGGATTTCATCCCTAGGTGAATTTGTTAGTGCTATAATATTCCACGTCATCTATGCAGCTCCTGGTCTTGACCTGGACTATAGTTGACAGTCGTCCTCCTGAGCAGTAGAAACCTCCCACTTCTATAGATAGTCCACAGAGACCATGGGGAACTCTAGTCTTCCTATCACATAGGATACTAGAAGGATTCATCCCCTTCTGTCAGTGTACTAGTCATCGACACAACCTCCCACAACCAATTAGTTTTCTATAGTTGTCTTTCCCTCGTTGTTCCTCCCTAGATGGGTAGAACTTACTTGAGCTCTCTTAGTTACCACAACCAGAGAGGAAACAACTTTGTAGAGAAACTGATGTTTTGAGTTGTTCTATCTGAGAAGCCCCCAGTACCCTACTATATATAGGAGGGGTCAGGGTCAGGGTTCTCAGCCCTGGGAAATGCGGGACTAAAGTGGGAGTAGATTGATCCAAATTTTCTATGAACTGATTGCACTACGGCAGCTGAACCGGTCATTTCACAAACGAACCGGTCGGTTGGGAGTGTGAGCCGATCGGTTCACTAGTTGAACCTGTCACTTCACATTCCTGACTCACCTCCAATTAACTTTCCTCTTTTGTTTCCAATTAATACTAAGAACAATTCTTGTCCCAATCAAATTTGACAACTGAAATGAAAACGTTTCTCACAAATTGGGACAACACAACCTTGCTTGTTCGGTCCAGTCAAACCGATCAGTTCACCAAGTGAACCGGTCATCTCACTGACCATGAGACGATTGGTTCACCCAGTGAACCAGTCAATTGGTGGTCCAAATTGTGCAGAACATAGTCAATGCAGTTCTCGATCAATCTGACACTCAAATCAGTTAGTTCAACACTTGAACTTGATAATTCTGAGACAAGTCAATTGATTGAATGTTTGATTGAGTACCTAAACACCTTTAGTAATCAATCCAAACATCATTCATGGATAAACTCCTCTTCCAAGTAAATCCTTTGTTTGTGATCCTATAGGTCCCATTTCACATTGGCAGTGAATGTCCATAACTAGATTATACATCACAAGCAAAGAGCGGTGCCTAGTAACACATCAGTGCTATCCAAGTGAAAAGGAAAGTTGGAAAACAACTTTCAATCCTATAGTCTATGATTGGTGTTAAAGTGAATGTATAATTCCTTTGACTCTGATATCCTGAATGAACTCAAGGAATGGAGTTGTCATCCTTTCAACGTCCATTCATGTTCCTTGATCCAAAGCAGACTGTCTGAGATGTGTGTGCCATCAATATAACATATTGAATCACACGTGCATGCACTTGCTTTTCTCAGTCTCTCTTATCAAGTGGCCATGGACATCATAAACCCTTACGAGGGAAAAATCCCATATCTATTACTTGTCGTCAAAACCCCATGTGTCAAAGTCACCCAATCATCATCTTTATAGAAATCCATATTTTAGGACCGCATTTGATGATGTCAAAGTATACCCAATGACATGTGATGAGTGCAGTGATTTTAGGTCTAAGAATCACAATCACCACCATCACTGTAAGAGTTGACTGCGACTACCATGTCATGGTTCCATGTATCACTCTCACTGTGGGTCTGTCCGATACACTGTTCTCTAACATGTATCTATGTGCTTGGTTTGATATCACATATCATGACTAATGATACTCTGTCATCATCCAACATACACTCTAGTCTTGTTGTGTCATTGTTGTCTATCAACATTCCACAATAACATACGACTAGGGACAAAACAAGAATGTACAAACTCTTAGCATCTGTATGATCTCATTCTTCAGGTCCTCAACCTGAAGACATATGTTATTGAGTATTGTCATTCTCTAGACATTCATTATGTTCCATCATTATCTCATAAATAATTGAACCAGAATAAATTGGAAGCTTTCCTTTGATATTTATCAAATCAATCTTAATGTATCCCAATCCAATCATCCTATGATTGGCTCTCAGGGCATACATACCAACAATATTGACCCATATAGGTAGTGCCTCTAGATTTTGAGAGCATGAATGATGGTAGCTAATTCCAAATCATATGTGGAATAATTATGTTCATTAGGTTTTAGTTGTCTGGATGCAAATGCCACCACCTTTTGTGTTGTTGCAGAACACATCCTAACCCATTTCTTGAAGAATCTGTAAAGATCACAAATCCTTCATTGCCATAAGGTAGGACTAGAATAAGGATTGTTGTCAACTTCTACTTTAACTCATAGAAACTAGACTCATAAGTAGTAGACCGGATGAAATGCTCATCCTTTAGAGTAAGATTAGTCTGAGGAAGTGCAACTTTGGAGAAATTGGGAATGAATCGGTGATAAAATCTAGATAGGCCCAAGAAGCTCCAGATTTTAGAAGGGTTTCGAGGAGGTTTCCAATCAAGAACAACAAATACTTTGGCTGGATCAGCAGATATGTTACCCCCACAAATGAATAGCCAAGAAACATGACTTTATCAATTCAAAATTCACATTTACAGAGCTTTCCATAGAATTTATGAGCTCAAAGGATTTCAAGGACTACCTTAAAGTACCCACGGTGCTTCTCCATAGAGTCAGAATAAATCAAGATATCATCAATGAAGACAACTACAAACTCATCAAGATTATATTGGAAGACTTTGTTCAATAGATTCATAAATACACTAGGTGTGTTGGTCAACCCGAATGGCATCATGAGAAATTTGTAATGCCCATAACGAGTTTGAAAGGCAGTTTTAGAAATATTAGAATCTTTGACTTTAAGTTGATGGTAGCCAGAATGAAGATCAATCTTAAAGAACACTTTGGCAGTACGAAGCTGATCAAAGAGGTCATCAATGTGAGGGAGGGGATACTTATTTTTAATAGTGACCTGGTTCAACATGTGGTAGTCGATAAACATATGCATAGAACTATCTTTCTTTTTGAAAAAAGGAATAGGTGCACCCAGAGGGGAAACACTAGGATGGATAAAACCTTTGTCGAGTAGTTCTTATAGTTGTTTCTTCAACTCCATAAGCTCAGTAGGAGCCATCCTATATGGTGCCCTAGAAATTGGAGTGGTTCCGGGAAGAAGATCTATGGAGAACTCAATGTCTCTATTTGGAGGAAGCCCATGATGTTCTTTCAAAAATATGTCAAGAAAGTCACGTACCACCTCCAATCTTTGTACATGCCTACTATTAGGAATGGTTTCTGAGACTAATGCGAGGAAGACCTTACATCCATTAGAAATGAGAGTTATAGCTTTAAGATAGTAAATTATAATGTTATTACAGAATCCACTTCCCTTATGGATCACCACAAGACAAGAATGAGGTTGAGAGAGGACCACCATTTTATTTCTACAATCAATCTGGGCATGATACTTGTATCGCCAATCCATACCAAGTATAATATCAAAGTCTTCCATAGTTAAGAGGATGAATTCAAAGGGCATGTCATGATTTTCGAATTTTAGAGGTAGGACATCTTTCTTTTAATTTTTTGAGTATTTTGCCACTAGGAGTTGACACATCAAGAATATCTCCCAAGTCCCTTATATGAAGGTGTGACATAGATGCCAAATTTTGGGAAATGAAGGTGTTTGTTGATCCAGAATTGAATAAAGATATAATATGATGATTATTTAAGAATACAATGCCTACACATGATAATTATGTTATGAATAATTTGAAGGCGTTGAAAAAGATATTAGATATATGAAAAGAATTTAGGTTACCTTCCACAAGCTGGTTGGGATTTTCCTTAGCTTCCTCTATAGTCACTCTAAATACCATGGTTTTGTATTGTCCCTAGGGAGTGGAGCACCTGCTATAGGATTGCTAAAGTTGGATGGAGTTGGGAACTTATCTATGAAATGACCCTCCTTCTTAAAGTTATAGTAGATCGATTTAGGATGACGACATACCCCACAATGGAACCACCCACAAGTCTTGCACTTGGGATGAGTTGTCCACTATTGGTTATGGTGATTTTTCTTCCCTCCTTCATTTGAACCTCCTCCTTTTACAGATCCCTTGTTATTATGGCCAGGGTCAAACTTCCTAGACTTATCCTCCTCGGTGGTGGTCAACCCTAGGTATCACATGCTATAATGCATTTGCAAACCCTATTCCCTTTCCTTCTTGAGGACCATATCTAGGGCTTCATATATGCTCATGGGATGGGAGGAAATGACTAGGGTTTTTAGGTGAGCATCTAGGCAGTCAACATAGCGCTCCACGAGGTGATTTTCAGTCTTAATAGGTGCACAATGCTCCAGAAGCCTAAACTTCTTGGTGTAGTCATCCACTGAAAGACTGCCCTACTTAAGCTGTGTATATATCCTCTCCTTCCTCTTCCTCTCAACTATAGGCATAAAACGGTTAGTGAAGAGGGTTTTGAAAGCTTCCCACTCCATCCTACTCACTTCTTCTCCCATATTCCCACCATAGTTCTCCCACCAGTTTTAGCCCCTTCCTTAAGCAGGTCTGTGGCAAATCTAACCTTCTTTTCATTGGGTACTTCTAGGATACAGAAGGCCTTTTCCTTAGATAGGGTCAAAGCTTCAACCTTATCCATCACCTCGATTTGGTCTTCTCCCTAAAAGTTGTCAGGGTTAGGTTTGATGAAGTCTAATATAGTTACTTCCTTCTTCCTAGATGATATGAGTTCAGGGGTTTCTTTTAGGGAAATGGTCTCCATGAAGTCTAGGCGAACTTTCTTTTGTTCTTCCCACCAATCCCAAGACATTTTCTCAAAATTAGGCTTTTTAGTAGTTTCAAGTTCTTTCCACTTCTTTGAGGATGATTCTTCAGAAGTCTAGAATTACGGTCTTTAGAGGCATCCTAAAATGAGGTGAAATACACTAGATGCCATCTTTTTTTGTGATATTGTATTTCATTATTCTTCTTTATTAGTTATTTTGATCTTAATGTTATGATTTGTAGAGGATACCCTAAAATCCTTATCACTCAGTCCTTAGGACTTCTAAATAGAGTGACTCTTTTCCTATCCTTATATCATACAGATGAGAAGGAAATATTTATAATAAAGATTAGGGGAAAATTTTCTATACAAGAGGTGAGAGGAAATATCTATAGATGAGAAGGATCCTTAATTAAGGTATGCCCAAGAAGTAGGGGAAACTTAGGGTATCGGCTAGGTAGACTTATATTGCCATATAGGTAGCCTCATGTTTGCCAAGCAAAGTGGCTCGGAGACTTTAGCCAGACCCATGGCAGATGCTATCCTAGTCACATCCACCCTTCATATCCCTAACTCAGGGACTACCCTAGACTCACAATAGTGTGAATGAGGTTATATGTGACTATGACGTGTGAACATTGGCTCTAATACCAACTATGATGGCCCCAATTCCTGTATACTTTCCATAATGACATTCCTTATATATGCATGCCCTCATATAAAAGGGAAAAATATAAGGGTTTGTGACAGTCAACTATATTATTATGAGAAGCTAGATCATTGTTCACAAACATAGTCATATATCCACACAAAGTATCATTCATAAAGGTAACAAGTCATAATACATTATTCAATAAGAGAAAGACTAGTTCTATGGAATGAAAAGTAAATGGGATATAGAGCATCCTATACATCATCTAGAAGAAAGAAGTAACTATATAAATAGAAAATAAAGATGACAAATAGACAACTAGCTATCCATCATCCAATAACTTTATTTAACATCTTTAGGTACTTTTAAATCCTTTACTTGTTCCTTGAACCTAGAAAATATGAGAAACAGATGATCAACATAATGTTGGTACATGGTAGAAAAATATTATACTATGCTGCCATATTTAAAATTGTTGAAAAAGGAGAAAGAAAATGAAAACATTATTTAAGGAGGAAAATCAGGCAAAACCCAAGTTATTAATCACTTTTCAATGGACATGTATTACTATGGTGGGATTAGCACGTTCAACACTTATATTATTGAGCCCTATCCCCACGTACCTTGTACCATTATGCATCTCCCCACGTACCTTGTACCATTAGGGAGGTGCTAGTCAACATTAATACTTTCCCTCTCTAATAGGGAGATTAATGAACGATCTATAACTACATTCCATTTTCTTTCATTATCATTCTTATTGTTCAAGGAGGAAAAGTGACAATATGTATAGATATGCATCCAACAAGATTATTCAATTACATGTAAACAATTACTCATAATTATATTATCCATCAAAATCTAGTCTTATACTTATATCCACGTACCTTGAATCTCAGATCTGGATTTCAACAAGTCCAGATTAAGAAAGTAGATCACCCTAAAAGAAAAACAAAGATCCATTGTCATTATGGGTTCTCATCATGTCATATTAGGGTTTTTGGGTTATTATGGTTTGATCTCTAGTTAGGGTGACTTTCATCTTCCTATGATTAGATTAGGCATTATCTTCGACTTTTGTCTTATTTTGGTGACATAAGATTAGATATCAAATTAGGGTTTCATCTAAGTAAATATACCCATGTGATATAAGAAGGAAACATTCATCTTTAGGGTTTCTATAGAGGTTTGGATCATTAAGGGTTCCCTTTTTGGATTCACCCGTTCCAAATTGCTCAGATTTGGATCTAGGGTTTGAGGATTCATACATGATCTTAGGAGGTCATTAGTTTGAATAGGGTTTGGCAATGAATGCATGAAAGTATACACATAGAGAGAGAACTAAAAATTAGGGTTTTTATATATCTATCAGTACTTGATATGGTTTCGAGTCATGTGAGAGTCAGGGACCTTATTAGGGTTTGATCATCACAAAAGGTCAGGTCGTATCAATTAAAGTCCATTATTGCACATTAAATGAAATAAGTATGATCATTATTCTTTGGGCTAGTATTTTTTAAAAAATAAAATGGATTTACTTATGATAGCATTTTATCAGATTCCTCATAGATTTTGATAAAAATCATATATAGGTTTGCTATTTTTTGATAAAAAAAATCAGACAGCACGGTCCCATGTTGTGGCTCCCTTTGGCTTGGACTGTCACTGAGGTAGGTGGAGGAGATCATCAGAGGAAGGAGGTTTAGGGTGAAGAGAGGTCCTGGGACATCATGTCCTAGTTGGGAATCTCTATGGATGGATGGCAGAGGTGTTAATGATGAGGATTCAGGGAAAGAAGCTCAACGGTAGTGTGGTGATAGAATCTTCATAGGTTGATGGTGGTGGGATGTAGAGGGGTGTTTGGGGTGGCTTTGTTAGTAATTGATATGTGGGAAATATGAAGGGGATGCTGGAAAAACTAAGCATGGCTTTATATAGCCATGGGGGTGTGTAGGTGAGAAAGCCCTAAAAGACCAATCGCCACTAGGTGAGAGCAGCAAGAAAGGAGGGGTTGGTTCTCCCTGATCCGAGGATGTGGGACAAGGAGTTATGGGTTGTTGGGTTCAATTTTGTGAGAGTGAGAGGAATGTCCGAAAGAAATGGTGGGTACGTGGCTGGATTAGGCGCTTGAAGGGTCAAGTTGTTGTTCGTTCTGTTGGGGGCAAATCTTGGGTCTTGCAGGAGGTTGTGGATGACTTTTTGGTTCTTAGATACCTCTTGTACGACTATGATCAAAAGTCCATATTAAAGGTCTGCACCCAAGGTCTGAAGGGGGTGTGTGACACATTAATCCGCAACTTAGGTATTAGGTTCAAATGAAGGATATAATGTGCATTAATTTCAATTTCTTATAACTTCTAAATGGTTTTTCCACATAAAATGAAATTTTAAACAAAGCTTAATGATGATATTATCTGGCCATGGAATAAAATTGGGTTCCAAATTTGAAGGTTGACTTCATAAATTGACAATGTATCATATCGTATCTAATTCACCTTTATATGAAACTAGGGTTTGCACTATTATGAAATTAATAATTTCTTTTAGTCAAATTAGTGAGGGAGATGGTTGAGGGTTTTAGTGGAATTAACAAAATTCTAATAGAGAGGAAAATAGTGTTAAAAATCACTTTATCACACTCTGTATCATACATTTGTAGATATGCATATCAAGGGTATGACTTCATAAAAGTCTATAACTGTGTTTGCAATAGTTTTACTACGTTTACCAACTACTTTATTATAAACATACCAACATATACATATGTTAGTGTTAGTACAAATTGATTTTCTCTATCAATCTATTGATTATTATTTATGTTAGGATATTTTCTATTATCATCATCACTCTATTCAATTATATTATTATTCACTAACATATAATATAGAAAAATTCTATGAAATTACATTTATTGGGAGCTTTTGGTATTCGTAAGCTAATGCATATAGTCCTATTTATATTAGCATAATTTATATTTTATGATCATCATATAGATGCATATTTAGGGTTTAAATCATTATAATATGGACTAACTCACTATTATGATATACTCTATTAGGATATACTAGAATTACCTAATTTCATATTCATTTATTCACTTGGCTATATTTTATGGGTAGTAACATTAGGGTTATTGATCTAATCATACACATTATTATAGTAGCTAGGTAATGTGGCTTAGGTACCCTAATCATTCTCACATTTGTTGAATATATTTATGCTATGTATTATGTTATAATGGTTGAGTTAATAGGATTAAAAAGAGAGGGAGGTGAGGATTAACTTACAAGAGGATATGTTGCCAATGCTCAATAGGTTTGTTTAAGTACATGTTGGAGGGGGCCCAAGCTCTATGGATTGATAAAAAATCCATTATGCAGTTCTCCTTATCTTCACCAGAGTTGTTTATCTTCTTGTCAACTTGGAACTCTACTGAAGATGAACTCTAGGTGTTAGGTTGTAGTTTGAGTATGTGACATTGGCCTTCTCAGTCTGCCCCCAGGTCTATGGCTGTCGATTGGTTAATTTCAACCTAAGTGAAGTTGTCACGAAGGAAAACAACCAACTAATTCTTCATACTATGTTCTTTCTTAGGCTTGAATAAGGAGTCCAGGAGGAGGTTGGTGGGAACATTTCTTCAATTTACATGAAGACTTGGTGGTTCTTGCTTGATTGCTTTGGAAGAGGATACTTATATATCTCAGTTGTGGGTATGTGTTATTATCTTCAGGGAGTCGTGCACTGGATCTAGGTGGGGAATAAGGGGGTTGGAGGTTGTGTGTGTTATCCTAGTGGTAGGCAAAGGGGACAAACCAGGCGGTAGTAGATCAGTACAATGTCGGGTCTCCTTGCTACCATGGTGGTGTGATCTCGCTATTGGTGAGTATTGAGAGCATTTTTTGATGTTGTAGTTGGTAGTCGTCATTGTGGTGGTGGTCTCTAGCGAGGCCCACTCCTGATCAGGTGGTGTCATATATCTAGGAGAGGAGGAAGGTGTAGGGGTGACTAGATCTTTGAGGATAATGTCGAGGGTGACGACTACGAGGAGTTTGGGTTATTGGATCTCAATAGGGTTGCTAGTATAATACATAACCTCTAGGTTATAGGGGTTAGGCGATGGTGGCCATAGATGGTCGAGGTTAGTGAAACTCTACACCATGATGGGGCCTTCACTGACCAAGTTGCGGGTCAGTCTTCCTGGTGATTGTGGGTGTTGGCAAGATCTAAAACAATGAGGTTGAGGACTAGGTCATTGGATTTCTCTAGGACTAGTGCTTCCAGTGTTTGGTGTCATTTTGATTTGAGTTTTAGGTTGAAGAGCCCTATATATGGTAATAGAAGGGGTGACTAGGGTTTGTATTAGGGGAACATGATGACAGGAGGGTCTGTCAGTGGTTCATAGATATTCATTAAAGCATGGTTCATGGTTACAATCAAACTCTGAGAAGGCTTAATGATAGATTAGATTTTTGGGTTAATGAATTTGTTGTCCTTTAGAAGAAGGGTCAATAGAGGAAGGAGGAGGTTTTTGACCATCATCCATGAATTCTAGGGTAACTTTCACCAGGTCTTGTGGAGGAGAAAACCGGTGGGGTTACCTGGGTCTCATATTATGTTATTTTTTATTGAATATCCTTACATTTAACCCATTAGTTACATTACATCTACCATTTGTACTTTTAAATGAAATACCCAATAGTCATGAAATATTGAGCATAAAATACATTCCCCTATGGATAAATGTTTAAAATATTAGAACCATTATTTATAAACATTAACTAATTGGGTTAGTCTCATAAATAATATATTTTTTTATACTTAATAATGTGATTAACATCCACTGGTGATTTCAAAGCCATTAGTATAAAAGTGGATGCATTATTGGAATACAAGTTCAAGCCAAAGTATTTAAACACTAGGATTTCAAATTGTGCTATATGATGTCAAAGTGACTCATGCAAATAATTGTAGGACTGGTTAGTAGATAATTGATTAAATCATAAGGATGGATTCACTTAGAGAAAAAACTTGAATCAGAAGCCAATTAGTATCTAGAATATGGTAATTTATAAAAAATCCCGTCGAAGAAAGGACCACTTGAAAATGAACACAAATTAGGGGGACAATATGAGTTATAGCTCAATATAGATTTAGTACCCCCAATTTCAGTATGTTACAACTCTCTTCCCCTTAAAGAGGATTTCATCCCAGAAATTACATATCCGTGATCTAGTTAGGTATCACTGTCCACCCCTTAAAAGGATTCAACTAGGAACCTAAACAAACATGTCAACTATAATTACCCTAAACATTACCTTGCACCTAATTCTATGTTTTAAGAGTCTCATGCAACTTTCCTCTAGGGTTTTTCTCATACCTTTGTTGATTTTAACTTAGCTTAATAAATCATCAAAAAACTCCATGAAATCATTTTTTCTAATACATATAATATTATAAGAAAATAATTTTTTTGAAGGAATAACATTTTGATCCAAAATTGAAAATGGCCAAAATCAATGTGATGAGTAAATCAAGATCACATTCCCCATACTAACTATTTGAATCATTAGTGAACAGAAGATTTATATGGAACTTAAAGGGTCACCAGAGTAACTTTACTTATAAAAAAGAAGAAGGACATTGTTTTCTATTAGAGGGGGTTAATGGGATCAAACTTAAGGTTTCTAATCCCACTATTCACCTCCCAATTACTAGGTTGTTCACATTTTCTGACACCTCAACTCAACTCTACTAATATGGTGATGTCTTGTCCTTACTAATTGGTGAGTATAACACTTTGTCAAAATTTACTCTACCAAAGTTATTATTTGTATTTAACTAGATAAGGCTAGCCAGAATAGGGTAGATTGTAAACTACTTGACTAGGTTTTAGCTATGCTAGTTATTTAACCCTAACTTCCACGCAACGTGCATGAGTTTTGACTATTTATGGCTCTAATACCATGTTGTAAAGACTCAATCTTTATGGTTGAATATTTACAATATAATATCAAAAATATAAATAATCTTTATTAAAATCAAGTTTTTACATCAGAGTCATGAAAGCTCTATCTAGTCTTCCACAGAGGACTAATCATGCATGTCTCTTCTAGTCCATCTTTGTATAACCTCTCCATGAGTTCACAAAGGGAACGAAACCACACATGACCCGTGAAGGGAAAAATATGGGTCTGTAAAGTAGGTATTGAATCCTATTACTGAGCTATCAAAAATTAATTGCAAAATATGATTAAATTATGAGATCAATTCTATGACGGGGCTATTTAGTGGACTTAGTTTAGAAAATGAGAATAACAAGTATCAATATCTCACTAGTCCATATTCAAAATAGAAATTCCATAAGGCTAACAATTACAAAAAAATATCCAAGTTCAAGGTATCAAAATATCAAGATATGGATGGCGGCTACAACACTAGTGGGAGAGGGGTGACTAGTGATGGCAGCTGTGATTTCGGGGGACATAATTGCCCACCGCTAATCTTGGGAGGGGAGCAAGTCAATCAAGGTGATCCTGGGGATCTAGGGGGAACCGTCACAAAGTAGAACTCTAAGTGTGTGGGAAGAACAAGGGAACGAGACTGCTCATCTCTAAAGCGGGATTGCAGTTCCAGTTCGTGAGAATGCAAGGAACTGGGGAACAAAACAACATATCCGACAAATAAAAGGACAACCATCAGACTAACTCCCAAGCGGTGTCACAAGGACGAGCAGGATGTGAGGTGTCCATTCTCACAGATCTGACACAGAGAGGTGAATCAAGCTCGTACAACAAAGCTGTTACAGGCGAAATAGCACAGAACATCAACGAAACTAATACCTTCTTTCTAGATAAATTGTTTTAATAGCACCTATCGGTGACCGCAGTAACCTTATCAGAGTTTGAAGGTCGACCAAGATTAAATCGAACCGGAGGCAGAGGAGAGGTTGGTCAAACCATGGAGATATGTGGTAGTCGTCAAACTGGTGGGCGAGCAAATCAGATACATGATGCTTCATGAGAGAATTAAACTACTCTGGAGCATAATATGAAGATTCAACATGTACGAACTGGAGTTCGATCACTTTGTAGTCCAACTTTATTGCGATAAGGACTACGAAATAGTGAGAACATGAGTCCCATGGAAGATTTTTGGGTGCAATTTAGTGGTATAGGATTGGACCCCAAGCTTCATCCCAACAGAAGACTAGCCAGAATTCATTACTACATGGGCACGAATAATGAATCTACCACTACACCTGTATGTCTCAACAATATTCGACTACATAGGAACAATGTTGGGCAGACTCGTTAAGGTAGACACTCACACTACGAAGCGAACAAGGAGTAAGTTTTATGGACTACTAGTAGAGATCAACACCACGAAGGACCTTATTCCATCGATCACCATTAGCAGACTGGAATACGACATTGAGTATGAAGGATTTCCATATGCCTGCCTAACTTGTGACAAAGAGGGGCACATCTCCAAGAAATGCACTGAATTCCTCAAACCCCCACCAGCTGGGGAGCACACGATGTCCCACACGCGAGCATATAAGGAGAAGGAAAAAACCACCATGAACACTGGTACTGAGTGGCAAACCCAGGGAAGGAAGCAACAAGCTAGAAGGACTAAAGAAAGAATAGTAAGTCAAGAAGATAGTTACAACACAACTAACAAATTTGCTAGCCTATTTGAGGAAGAAGAGTAGTGGGTTCTGGAAAAATATCAACATGCAGAGGAGAGGAGAACCACTATTACTGAATCAACACACTGAACTGCACAAGTTTGAAAAAAGGAAAAGGTTGTACAGACCGAATCTATAGACGAGAAGAGGAATGTTATGTAGGAATTCTTAAAGGAATCTCTGGTTGGTAAGTCCCAGATCATGACACCTGCAAAAGTTAGCCGAGGAAAGTCAATGCATCACTCAGTGGTCTCACCTGTAGTAGACAAAATCATAGACATCATTGAAGAGACCAAAGATGTTGAGATGGGAGTAAGTGATGAAGTTATTTCACAAAGCCTTCCATTTAAAAACTCCACAAATGATCCAAAAAGCAGGAAGGTTAATAAGAACAAAATTGTTAGTCAGGCCATTAAAGGCAGCAGAACACGAATGAAAAGAAGTGGTAAATGAAATACCAACTATGATCAACTCAGGAGGAGCACAACACTATTAGAATAGCTAGCAGAAGAATCAACATGGACATGAGAGAAAGATAGCACAATTAAGGAGAACAATGACCCCAACCAAGAGAACCAGGACACCAATCAATCCAAAGAAGCTTCCACCCAACCTGATCGTTAAGATGGTTCGATTGTTGTGTTGGAATGTTCAAGGTATCGAAAACCGGGACACCTGCCTCACTCTTAAATAATACATTGGAGCGCATAAACTAGACATGGTTGGTATACTAGAATCAAGCATCAGTGCTAATAGTGCTTTGGCTACCATAAAGTGGCTAGGATTCTCAAATTCCCATAGATCTAAACCATGTGGGTTTGCATGCTGCATCTGGATTTTCTAGAACACAGATCAGTGCAAGATCCAGATCATCAACTCCCATAGATAGTTTATCACGTGCTTAATCAATAATTCCTTCACTGTGACCCGTCATCTATGCTAAACTTCATGCATCAGTGAGATCACTACTATGGAAACACCTGATAAGCATGGGAAATAGATTTTCTGACCCTTGGATTGTGTTAAGCAATTTCAATACAATGCTCTCTCCTGAGGAGAAGTTTGGAGGCTTATCCTTTTAACTTTTCTGAGGCGACTACTTTCAGTAGCACACTTATTGAAGCAGATCTTACCGATTTAGGTTTTTCTGGACAAAGATTTACTTATCACCATGGATTCCTTAATGAGAACCTTGACAGGGTGGTGGAAAATGAAAGCTTCATCATCCAGTACCTGCACATGTTGGTTACTCACCTTCCCAAAGTGGAGTCAGACCACTGTACTCTTTTAAAATTACAACTACATGCACCAAAGGCAAACAACGGTTCAGAACTAAAGCTTACTGGAATGCTGATTTCAAGTTTAACAACATATTGAGAAGCATGTGGAACCCTGATAAAGACTTTTCTGAAGTTCTATCTACCGCTCAGGATGAATTGATGGAATGGGACAGGAAAAGAATGAAGATACAACATCACAACAAGGAACATCTCCTTCACAATATTGATACATTGCAGACCGAGATGGCCGAGAGGTATAATCCTATTACTGATAAATTGTGTTGTGATATGCAGGCCTCCCTTGCACAAGTGCTGAAAGAAGAGGAAGAGGAGTGGAAATTAAGAAGCCATGTGAATCGGTTCACTAGTGGTGACTCCAATACACATTTCTATCATGCATATGTTAACCAACGCAAATGAAGGAACACCACCCTGAAACTCAAGAATGAAGACGGAGAATGGGTGTCGGACCCTACCGCTCATGCACAACTAGTCACCAACTACTTCCAACAAATCTTCACCGCCCCTGATCATACTGATCCTCTGAAATTTAATGACGTTCCGGCTAGATTTGTGAAACTGAACCAAGAGGACCGGATGACCATTGCCAAATCACCAACAAAGGGCGAGATTCTTGCTATTCTTAAGAACAAGGATCCTTATAAGGCCGCAGGAGTAGACGGAATTACTACACACTTTTTGCAAAATAACTGGGCCATTGTGGATGGATCTACATGGAGAACAATATTGCAAGCTCTTAGTGGCAACACGCTTGATGAAAGGCTATGTCAGGTCTCCGTAGTGTTAATTCCCAAATGCAAAGCCCCAGAAAACTGCAAGCATTTCAGACCTATTTCTTTGAACAATGTGTGTCTCAAGCTTTGCTCTAAAGTCATGGTTGAATGCCTCAAGACTTGGATACCACACCGGAACTCTCCCGCACAAATTATCTTTGTACCAGGAAGGAATATCACAGACAACATTGTTCTTGTACAAGAAATTGTTCCCATAATGAAGAAGATCACAAGCCCAAAAATGATGGTGATGAAAATTGATCTAACAAAGGAATATGACTTTATGAGATGGGGTTTCATCACTGACACCTCTAAGAAACTGGAAGTTTCGAACAACATTAGGAGGTATGTGATGAATTCCATCAACGGAGGTGATACGATGATCAACTGGAATGGAAATACATCTGCAACCTTCAAGGCCACTAGGGGCCTCCGTCAGGGAGATCCACTGTCCTCGTATTTTTTTTTCTCTGTTTGGAGCGACTTAGTCAAATGATAGAAGAGAGATTCAGTCGGAATGACTGGTCCCTGAATAGAATTCTTGGCAACAAACTTAAAATAGCACACCTCTGCTTCACAGACGACTTGATTATCTTTGCTTAAGTCACCACCCATAATATAAGAACCATCATGGACTACTTCAAAGTATTCGAACTGGCATCTGGGCAGGTGATCTCCATCGACAAAATCCAAATCATCTTCTCCAGGAGCGTCCATCGAAACACTAGGAGGACCATATGCAACTATAGAGGATTTGAGCAAGCTATGGATATAGGGAAGTACTTAGGAGTTCCCATCATCCACATGAGAGTCACTACTCATGCCAACTCTGAAATCTTGGTGAAAATAGATAGCAGAGTCAATGCTTGATCAACAAAAAGCCTATCTCTGGCAGGTCGAGTCTGCATGGAAAAATCCACTTTGGCATCCATACCTACATATACCATGCAAAGTGCGGTCCTTCCCCTAAACCTATGTGACTGACGTGTATTTTACTACGCGCTTAAACGCAAGTATACGCGTCGAGTAATATAGGCATTTGTGAGGCCCGAGTCGAACTCAGGGATACGTGAATTATTGGAGACTCCTACTAACTAATCGCAATCAGCTAGGCCGAATGACAAAATAGGGTTTGTTGTCGAAATTAAAAAGAAAACAAAAATGAAACAAAGAAAACAATCGATTAAAGATTAATTTAATCAATTCAAAAGTGTATCTTTAGGATTGCGGTTTCACCGCAGGTCAACATTGTATTAAGTTTTATATAATTCCTCACTCTTCTCTCTCTATCCAGGTAGTGGCCTGAAAACAGAATTACCCACTGTCGTGGTGTAATTCACTACTTAGGTTTAGGTTGATTCCACCGTCGTAGTAATCATTACCCTAAACTAAGCGCATTACAAACGGTCTCTCAGTTTCCACCATTAATTTTACAACTCCTTTGTCAAGGGTTTTATCGATTAATGTAGGTTTCATTTCTTTTCAACCGTTAATCCTTCTGTCGAAGTGATTAAGGGCATTAGATTATTATTATGGTGATCAAGCATAGCAATATATATGGAGAAGACGAAACTATACCATGGATTTAAGAGAGAAAATATGAATTATCAATATAAAATTGTCATACAATGCATTCCTGGGCTACTCCCGGTCCTAAAGATGGAGGGTTTTAGCCTCTCATGTTCATCTCACACGAATACATGGTAGAAATAGGGGAATTCATAAGAAAAACGTGAAACAAGTGGGAAAACCCCTGAACGGAGAAGAACCGGTAGATCCTTGGCGTAGAATACGAGCTTCCCCGCCTATCGGTGGTGGAATTCATCTTCGGCAGCGTCCGAATCACCCGGGATGAGCCTCTGGCCTCCGTTCTCCTTTCTCTCCTTCCTCGGCACTCGTGCAATGCAAAAAATGAGATGATGATATCCTCTCGGTGGCCGTCATTAGGTATAAGTCCCTAATTAGGTCGTCAAATAACTCCAGCCGTCTGATTGAGATCAAAATGAATCCAACGCATATCTGCCGGCGTCGATACCATCGATGCGGGTCGATGGTATCGACCCAGAGTATTAGCGGCAGCCTTCTTTTCTTTTCATCTGAGTGCTTGTGATCATCTCGATACCATCGACTTGGGTCGATGGTATCGACTCTCTTTAGCGTCGGTTGTTGTCGTTTAGTGACGCTGCAGCCTCCATGCATCGATGGCATCGACTTGGGTCGATGGTATCGACGGATTCCTCGCCAGCAACCTGAAGGGATCTCGATGCCATCGACTTAAGTGTCGATAGTATCGACTCTGCGCTGCTCCTATCGGCTGGCAACTTGTGGCTTGGTCGATGGTATCGACTTCCGTCGATGGTATCGACGGAAGCAGATACTTGTTTTTCCTGAAATTCCACAACAAGACCAAATAAATCCACACAAATTATGATAATATGATAAATAATGCTCAAAATGATACAACTAAGGGAATTTGACATAACATGATGGCAAAGACCAAAATGAGTGAATTATGCAATATTATCCATAAAAATGACTAATTAGAGCATAAAACACATATGAAAAAGGTCTATAAATGCGACTCAAAATCATCGCATCAAACTCCCCTAAGCTTAAACATTGCTCGCCCTCAAGCAACTAGTCCTTAGAATAGAATTGCAGATGTCAACTGAAAATCAACACACCAACCCACATCCCATGTGATTCCCACTGAACATTCTCAAACCGGCCTTCTCTAACCACATAACAGTAATTACCCTAAAGGCGACAATAATCATCAATAAGAGAAATTATCCTTCAAACCGATGAACACTATCACATAAGGCAGTTAACATAATAAAATTCACCGATTCAGCATTGGTGCATCTTGTGATTGCCTACACTACATTGCTCGCCCTAACTACCATCTACATGGAAGCAGTTCTCCTGATAATCATTTGTGAGGAGAAATTCACGGTGGCCTACCAATCCGAGCAACGAGTGGATGGAATGGGTATGGAAGAACTTGGAAGTATTGCACAGTTTCAATATGCATAAAACAAAATGTCCTACGTGATGCAAATGCACAGTAAAAATGCCCTAATGCCTAAATTGGGTGAAATGATGCATGCACTAACCTTCCACCTAAAAATGAGATGGAAATCTAATTAAGCCACATCATGTACTCAATTTTCCTATAATGCGAGTGATATCATGTTCCTTTCTCCCTCTTATTCCATTTCCTTCTAAATTCTCTTTCTTTTTTTTTCTTTTCTCAATTTTTTCAGATTTTCAGAAAAAAAAATTTTCTTATTTTTTTTTTCTTTCTTTTAGCCCACATATCCATAATTGCTTAGAGATACATGTATTGGGCTGTTTTCTTCATGATTGGAAATCTTTGCAATATTTCGAAGGTATGGAACAGTTTAGATCACTTTTGAGGAAAAATTGAGATACATGGTGTACTTTATGCATGATAATCATGAAAGTCATGAGTGCAACTACATGGCACACACCTAAAGGTAATGTGCATGAACCCCTATATTTTTCTCTTCTTATGCAAAAGTATGGAAAATATCAATGCAATTCCTATCTAAATGCTATGCACACAAGAAGGAATTAAAACTGTACTTTACTTCCAATTCTTAGGTGGATTATGGAAAAATAAAGTGGAATGATCACAAGATTAGATGACTGAACCTTAGAAGAGTATTATGTGTCCCTCCTTACTGACATGTGTAGTAGTTTAGAGGGCTCTCTCTCTTACATCCAATTAAGGTCTCATTACCATTTGGTTAGGTTAGGCTCAAACAACCGTTACTATCCACTTTTCATGAGTCAATGGGAGTATAGGTGTGACATATTGTTTTAAAGTTGACATAATCAATCATTTTCATAGGATAAGTTCCCCAAGGACAACCAAGTCAAGCTATCCAAAAGACACAAAAATTTTAAAATTCCCTTAAACTTCCCATGAATACACAGCGAGATGACAACTTTTACAACATCCACAGTTACACTAGATAGATGTGGATCCTAAACAAAAACTAAAAATGCAAGAACATATAGCAAAGCAAAAACTAATAACAACAAAAGAAAAGATAGAGCTATTCCAACTACCCCCCTAAGCTTGAATTTGACTATGGCCTCATAGTCAAAAACAAACTTAAGAGTGGAACGGAGATACCCTGATCATTCTTGTGGAGGCGGAGGCGGGTACTGTGGGGCCGTAGGATCCCAAGAAGGATACTCCCCCTGGAAGCTCGGATCGTAATGGGTCCTCGGCGGAGGCTGTGGATAGCCTCCAAAGTAGCTCTGACTCCAGTAATGGTCGTAAAAGGGTTCCTGTTACATCTCCATCCTTTGCAACCGGTTGTGTATCTGCGGTTGGTTGTCGAGGAGGAGACGTTCATTCTCGAACATCACCCTTTGGTTGTCAAGTAACCGGTTCGTAGTATCCTGAATGCAGGTATACATCTCTAGATGATGCTGCTGTGTCTGATGGATGTCCTGCAGCATCGTATACATTCCCTGCATTGAGTAGGCATCCTCGCCTGACTGCGAGGGCTGTGGTGATGGCGGCGGGGGCTGTGATGATGAAGACGCACCCGGATGCATCCTAGGACGCTTCCGTGGTGCTACTCGTGCACGAAGAGGTGTGAAAGCCTCCTCTTCCTCCTCAGCCTCGCCTTCTTGGTCATCGTTACTGCCTTCTTCTTCATCGGACTCGACGGCTATGATCGGCCACCAGAAGTGATGTGCTCCCTCGATATGGAAGACAGCGTCCGGCAGTGCGCACTCCTGATAAGCATGGTTGACGTGGAAGTGTGCGTACGCCAACCCATACCGGAGAAGGATAAGGTTTGAACGGTGCAGATGCTGCACGTTCACCTTACTCCTCGTGGAAATCAGAGTCATGGACTGTAAATTCAGCCCCAAGTACATCGCCAATTTGGTGATGAGCCCACCAAAATGGATCAGAGCCTTCCTTGTACTCCTCTTCACCGCCAGGACGCGCTGCAGAAAGAACGCACCCCAGTTGCATTCTTGTCGCTTCAGGAGCATGTAGAGGAAGAAAAGATCGCTCTCCTGAAACTTGCTCAATGCTAAATCGCTCCGAGCAAAGAACGTAAGGCTCAACATCCGGTGTAAGACCCGGACGAAGGGATGCTCGAAGTCCGCTACCGCAGCATTGTGGTAGCTCACTGTCTTTCCCGCCAGCACTGTGACTAGCTCGGCGAAGATCTTGTCGTAGTCGGTGCGGGAATCTGGGCACCAGTGATCATGTTGGGAGTGGTTCCAGTTAAAGATGTTGTTGAACTGCTTAAGGGTGATGTTGTAGTTGATGTTGAACAGCCGGAACGATACCCGACCCTTGATCCACTCACGATCCGATGCAACCACATCGCTGGGCACGACGCAGACGTCGAGGGACGCCATAAACTTCGCCACCAATTCCTTGTAGGTGGGCCATTCGCCGAAGAACGGCTACCCATCCGCATGGCGCTCCAGCTCGTCTGGCCTTCTGCTGGTGTGGCGTGCTTGACCCTTCAGCACATAGGCCAAGTTAGGCTCGAATCCAAGCTCCTGGAGCATTCCCCGGTCCACATACCGGGTCGGCTCGATCTTCCACTTCATGATTTCCTCATAGACCTTCCTCACCTCCGCGGATGGGTGAGTCAGGCACGGACGTGAGACTGAAGCAGTAGGGGGTGGAACAAACTCCACGATCTCCATGGGATTCGCGTGCGAGGACGATGATCCGGCGGCGTGCACCATTGTTGCAAGAAAGATGGGATTAGAAGAAAAGAGCTCGGGGAAGATGGAGAAGTGATTCTCTGCTCGGTGAAGATCCCTGCTCGCTGTCGCTGCTCTTCAGTCTTGGAGGGCTCGGAGGAGTGCTCGGCGCAAAGGAGGACGTTTGCTCTGAAGGTGTGACGTCAAATGACGTTGCAATTCTCCTTGCGCCACTGTTAACCCGTCGATACCATCGACGTGGGTCTATGGTATCGACACGTCTCGCTGGTATCCGCCTCCCTCGCGAGTATCGACGGCTGACATTTGCTGGATCGGGAAACCCGGATTTGCTGACGTGTCGATATCATCAACGGAAGTCGATGGTATCGACGCAACACCCGGATCACTGACGTGGACTCGTGATCGTCGTCGATGTCTTTGCGCGGATCGGTGACATGGATGTCGATACCATCGACGAGGGTCGATAGTATCGACTTGCCTTTATTGCGACACCGCCACTTCTTCAATTCAGCCTGTGATCATGTCGATACCATCGACGAGGCCGTCGATGGTATCGAGTTGACTGAGAAAAATCATTCTGAACTTCTCCAGAGATCTCGATGGTATCGACTGGTGTGTCGATACTATCGACACTTTTATTGCGACCTGCCTGTAGGTATGTCGATACCATCGACGGGGCCGTCGATAGTATCGACTCAGTGCGATTTTTGCAGCTGTCAACCTGAACCCATGTCGATACCATCGACGAGTGTGTCGATGGTATCGACCCTGCCTGTGCCTGCACATTAAACAAACGGATCAAGGTATCTTCTTTACACTAGAATTTGAACAAAATGAAAACAATCTATGACTAGAATTAAACTATCCTACTGTACCAATGGTTGGGTTGCCTCCCAACAAGCGCCCTTCTTTAACGTCTTAGGCTAGACATCTTGAAACTCGTCATCTTTTCACATTGGGGACTGCGCTTAGAGGATCATGCGGTAATTTGAATTCAACTCGATCTCCTCCAATTCCCAAAGACAAAGTACCTCTCCCTAAGGCAGTCACGACATCCGCCGTTGCTTGAAACGGTCTCCCTAGGAGAATTTCACAGCTTTGGAGTGGTGGCATATCCATGACGACAAAGTCCACCGGAAATATGAATCTATCCACTTTGACTAGAACATCTTCACATACTCCATAGGGTCTCACGGTAGACCCATCCGCCAATTCAATTGTTGTGGCTGACCTCTTTATCTCTTTTAACCCCAACTTTTGAAATGTCTCCAAAGGCATGAGATTTATGCTCGCGCCAGAATCACATTGCGCTTTAGGAAAATGTTGACCACCTATTGAGCACGGTATGTAAAAACCTCCTGGGTCCTTTCTCTTCTTTGGTGAACTCCCGTGAATCATAGAGCTCACTGTCTCATTCATCCAATAAATTTCATCGTCTTTTATCCGCCTCTTCTTATTGATGATTTCCTTGATGAACCTCCCATAGGCGGGTACTTTCTCGATCATCTCCACTAATGGAATATTGATGTGGAGTTTTCCAAATATCTCCAGGAATTTCTTAAAATGACGATGCTCTTTCTTTGACTTAGAATTGACCGGATCTGAAACATCAGCTGCATCAGCACGCCTGTGAGGTGGCACATAAGCACTTTTTGGGGGTACCTCCCCTAAGCTTGCTTCAATCACTCCCTCCGACGTGGGCTTTGGCGAGACATCCTCAATAGTAGCAGCTTGTTTTGGTTCCTCTCTCGCCTTATATGTCTCCACATGTGCACAAACAACTTGCACTTGTTCTTCCTGCCTAGGTGGAGATACAATATTCACAACTCTTTGTGATTTTATGAAGAAAGGGTTTCCGCCCGGCAATCCATAGTACGTGCGTGGATATGGTATCGCCGGTGTTGCATTCACATTGAAAGTCATTTTTCTTTCTTCTACAACGTCTTTCACCTGAGATTCCTCCTCGCTGTTTACCACAGACATATACTTGACCTGATGGTGTGCTTGGGCCACATTTGCATTCTCGGCTGGTTTCTGTTGATTGGCATGCTTGATGGCCGCCACTTCACTCGAAATCTGTGCCACGGTGGTTTCCAATGCCCGCATTTGTGCTCCATGGCTTTGCAACGTCTGCCCAAACTTGGTTAGAATATCACCTTGAGATTGCAATTGCTTACCAAACATGGCCATCATCTCTTGGTTTTGCTGTACCATTTGACTCAGTAGTTCAATGTTCTTATCCTCGACTCTTGGCTGTGGCTTGGCATCCAGATCCTGCAGAAAATTATTTGGATCCTTCCATGAAAACTTTTTATCCTTCCTCCATGCATAGTCATTATTTCTATAGCCCTATTGTTGCATGCATTTCACTTGGGCCTTCTCATCTTCATATGCATCTTCCTTAGTTAGTAGCTTCTTAGCTAGAAGATCTAACTTATCGTTTAGCTCCCTAACTTATCTGGATTCACCAGCAGCCTTCACCTGTTCCACTGCACCTCTGTCGCCCCATGACTGTTTCCTAGCCATGTTCTTTAATATCTCCCAACATCTGGTATCCGTATTATTCAGAAAGAATCCGGATCCGGCTGAATCAAGATTACTTCTATCATGCTCGGAGAGAGCAAAATAAAAGATTTTCACTTGTGTTTCCCTGTCTAGCCCATGATGTGGGCACCTCCTCAACATAACCTGGAATCGCTCCCAGGTATCAGAATATGTCTCACCCGCCTGTTGGGTGAAATTGTGAATCTTCCTAATCATTTCGTTGGTCTTCTCAGGAGGGAAAAACCTCTCGAAGAAAACTTCCACCATATGATCCCAAGACTGAACAAATTCATCATCGAGGTTATGGAGCCACTCTCTTGCCGCTCCTGCCAAGGAACTTGGGAATAACTTGAGGTACAAAGCATCTTGTGGGAATCAGTCGATCTTCACCATGTCACATTTCTCCACGAACTGGCTAATGTGTGCAACTGGGTCCTCATTCTTCAGCCCGTGAAATGCATTTGATTTTACCAAGTTGATCAATGCCGGATCGATCTTATATGTTGGTATGTTGACCGCCTGCTTCTTTATAGGCCCCTTTGAAGCTGATGAAGAAGACGCTTTGATCTTATCCCATATCGTCTGTGGTTCGGCCATTTCTTCTGCTTGCTCTTGCTCAGATTCAGAATTTATATCGCTTTGGTGCTCTTGCTCGTAGTACTCCTCGTCCTCAGGTCCCGGAGGTGGAACCTCAGGTCCCGGAGGTGGAACCTCAGGTGTGCGATTGTCGTAGTCTGTACTACGTGTATGCACCATGCAAAGTACCTGAAATAAGAAAATCAAGATTCAGTACTATGCTTTGAACGAGTAAACACAAATATAGAGAAATTTAAGAATATTTAAAATTGTTTCAAAATAAAATAAAAAATGTGGCCTAGAGTGGCTGCTCTTAGCACTCGAAGTGCCAACAATTCGCTGTATCCCCGGCAATGGCGCCAAAAACTTGACGTGTATTTTACTACGCGCTTAAACGCAAGTATACGCGTCGAGTAATATAGGCCTTTGTGAGGCCCGAGTCGAACTTAGGGATACGTGAATTATTGGAGACTCCTACTAACTAATCGCAATCAGCTAGGCCGAATGACAAAATAGGGTTTGTTGTCGAAATTAAAAAGAAAAAAAAATGAAACAAAGAAAACAATCGATTAAAGATTAATTTAATCAATTCAAAAGAGTATCTTTAGGATTGCGGTTTCACCGCGGGTCAACATTGTATTAAGTTTTATATAATTCCTCACTCTTCTCTCTCTATCCGGGTAGTGGCCTGAAAACAGAAATACCCACTGTCGTGGTGTAATTCACTACTTAGGTTTAGGTTGATTCCATCATCGTAGTAATCATTCCCCTAAACTAAGTGCATTACAAACGGTCTCTCAGTTTCCACCATTAATTTTACAACTCCTTTGTCAAGGGTTTTATCGATTAATGTAGGTTTCATTTCTTTTCATCCGTTAATCCTTCTGTCGAAGTGATTAAGGGCATTAGATTATTATTATGGTGATCAAGCATAACAATATATATGGAGAAGACGAAACTATACCACGGATTTAAGAGAGAAAATATGAATTATCAATATAAAATTGTCATACAATGCATTCCCGGGCTACTCCCGGTCCTAAAGATGGAGGGTTTTAGCCTCTCATGTTCATCTCACACGAATACATGGTAGAAATAGGGGAATTCATAAGAAAAACGTGAAACAAGTGGGAAAACCCCTAAACGGAGAAGAACCGGTAGATCCTTGGCGTAGAATACGAGCTTCCCCACCTATCGGTGGTGGAATTCGTCTTCGGCAGCGTCCAAATCACCCGGGATGAGCCTATGGCCTCCGTTCTCCTTTCTCTCCTTCCTCGGCACTCGTGCAATGAAAAAAATGATATGATGATCTCCTCTCGGCGGCCGTCATTAGGTATAAGTCCCTAATTCGGTCGTCAAATAACTCCAGCCGTCCGATTGAGATCAAAATGAATCCGACGCATATCTGCCGGCGTCGATACCATCGACGCGGGTCGATGGTATCGACCCAGCGTAATAGCGGCAGCCTTCTTTTCTTTTCGTCTGAGTGCTTGTGATCATCTCGATACCATCGACTTGGGTCGATGGTATCGACTCTCTTTAGCGTCGGTTGTTGTCGTTTAGCGACGCTGTAGCCTCCATGCGTCGATGGCATCGACTTGGGTCGATGGTATCGACGGATTCCTCGCCAGCAACCTGAAGGGATCTCGATGCCATCGACTTAAGTGTCGATAGTATCGACTCTGCGCTGCTCCTCTCGGCTGGCAACTTGTGTCTTGGTCGATGGTATCGACTTCCGTCGATGGTATCGACAGAAGCAGATACTTGTTTTTCCTGAAATTCCACAACAAGACCAAATAAATCCACACAAATTATGATAATATGATAAATAATGTTCAAAATGATACAACTATGGGAATTTGACATAACATGATGGCAAAGACCAAAATGAGTGAATTATGCAATATTATCCATAAAAATGACTAATTAGAGCATAAAAGACATATGAAAAAGGTCTATAAATGCGACTAGAAATCATCGCATCAGTGACAAGATTGATGCTACTATACATTGATTCATTTGGGGAGGCACGAGCACTCATAAGCTTATTTCATTGGTATCATGGAACAAAGTCACCGGGAGGAAAGCTCATGGAGGACTAGGAATCAAAATGATGAGAGATTGGAACCAAGCCCTCATCCTCAACAACACATGGAACATATGCAGTGGAAATACATCCCTTTGGAGTCATACCATGAAGAAAAAACTCCAACAATCGAATGGCAGACCCGGTGGACATATCTCGCGTTTGGGAAAAGCAACAATTTAGAGTAAATAGCTGATAGAGGCAAACTCCTATCTCACCATTGTTAATGGAGAGAATACACATGTTACGACCCCACCTCCCGATAACCCCCAATTAAGGGAGACCGAGAGGTCGAAGCCGCACCCATGACTTCCGGATCAAAGGTTCGGCAATTAACTAAGAATAATTATCAAATTTTAACATACTATACTGTAAGCTGTAAGAAAATAAATTTTTTTGCATACCTTTTAAAAAAAAAAACTTGGATCTCTAAACTTCTATCCACACAGATACTAATCTATCTAATCCTCCTTTGCACTTTAATTCTCATTTAGTACCACATGTGCCACTTTACTGTTTGTTCTTTCATTGTACCTAAAATGCCGACAAACAAAACGTCGGTCAGCCGAAGCTGGTATGTGGGGGAAACAAATAATGTTCAACTATGTTAACAATATAATCATTCAATTAATCATTTAACAATCAAGATTACATTTTAAGCCATACAACTCAATCCATAAATATTCTCAAACTCTGGGCTGTCCCTGCAGTGGACATGGATATCACCTCTCTTTTAGGTAATAGAGTCACATGGCACTATCCAAAGATAGCCTAATATCTAACTCATTGTGACTTGATGGTCCTACCTCCATGGTAGCCATGTACTTAGTCAACCATAGACCTGATGGACCTACCCAATAGGTAGCCATGTACTAGGTCATCCATAGACCTGATGGACCTACCCAATAGGTAGCCATGTACTAGGCCTTTTTCTAACCTGATGGACCTACCCATAGGCAGCCATGTACTAGGTTAGCTCTTATGCCACAGAGAGAACCATGATCTGAGTTTAAAGGCATATACAATATGTGATAGTCATAGTCACTTTATAATGACATGAAATCAATAAACATCCAACAGTTTAGTTGCATTCAATGCAATCAAACATCCGGGAATCCATCGGGAAACTATAGCGGTTATTCATAATCGTAACCACATACCTTTAATTGCAGTTTTCAAGACAGATTCAAATTATGAAGAGTAACCCAATCAACAAGCAATGATGAATAGAAATCCTGAAATAAAAGTACCAATTCCTTTTATTAATAATTATCCAATTTCATTATACCATTTAGGATTTCAATTCCAACATTAGGGTTTCTTTTGGAAATCAGGGTTTTACTTCTTCTTTCACCATTATCATCCTTAATTTATCAAACTCCTAATTTCTCAGTAAATTTCCTTTATTAAGCATCTAATTATCTTATTCCACAAAACATGCTTTTCATCTCCTTTTATCCCAAATTAGGGTTTCCATGTAAATTAACCCTCTTTTTAAATATTGTAACTCTAATTTAAGCACTTTTGCAATCAAACAATAAATCAAACCACCATTATCATTATCAGAGTCAAACTTAACAATTTGACCTATTGATTTACTAAATTACACTCTTAACATGCAATTAGGGTTTCTCATCAATTTTTAATACACTTTATTAACCAATTAAGGCACTTTTTCAAAACGGAGTGGAATTAGGTTCTAGAAATATTTTTATCATATTTTTTGCATTTTTCTACACAACTTTCATATATAAAGTTTTGTCATTGGACACTCCTAGCTATTTTTATTATTTTTCGCAAGAAAACCCTTTTTTCTGATTATTGGTTAGAGAGGAGAAAATACCTAAAATACTGGAGCGTTGGATCGGTGCACCCCATGTACACGGCTCGATCTGACACTCCTCGTCAGTCACCTCCACCGCGCTCGTCCTCTCCTCCTGATCCGCTGGATCATGCTAAGTCCACAATGGACTTTTGATCGGACGACCGCGACTTAAAGTCGCTTAACTTGGCCGTTTCTTTCCTCACACCATTGGATCAGAATCCAATGCTAGTTGTGTGTCGTCCTCCCTTCCATCCTAGCTCCTTCGACATGGTGGCGCCATGGTGGTTCCCTCGCCGGAGCCAACCCGATCCAGAGCATGAGAGAGTGCTGGACCTCAAGAACGAGCCACATGATATCGTGATGGGTTGGAGGTTCATGTGGTACCCTTTTTATAGGGTATCGAGCATCCCAGTGGAGGATCCCAATCCCACTCGAACTGTGCTTCTAGCCCAATTGGGCATTTCTTGGATTCAAGTCTAAACCCTAGAAAACCAGGGTCAGATCACCTCTCCTAGCACTCCCGGATTCAATGGGAGAGTTTCCAAAGATGCACATGCATATGAGCTCACGCAAACACGGGAATAAAAATCTCTCTTACGTGGCTACAGTCCCTGCCCCTTTGGTACTTGGACAATGATTCGTGTCCCTTGGATTAAGATCCAAGGGCTCTCATCACACGCGCAAGAACAAAGGGAAACTAATCCCCAATTAAATTTGGATTTTATTCTTATTCCAATTGAATATTGAAAAATTCATATCTCCCAATTGGTTACTCTTTTCTTTCCCAAATTTTGAGGGAAACTCGATTTTAGTCTTATCTTGCATCCTGTAAAATTTGGTGTCATTATCATAAGGATTCAATTCCTTTTCTTAAAATGCAAGTTATCATCATATTAATCATATTTCCTATCTATTCTTTATTTCTTTTATCATTATTTCTTGATTCTGAGTTCCTTGAACCCCAAGGAATCTATTATCTCGAAATCCTATTTTCCTTTAATAGTAATTTCCTTCTTTTTAGCAATACCATGTAATAAATTAATTGTGTATCCACATTATCTTCTTATTTTGCTATTTTGGTATTTTCTCTTTCTTTCCTCTTTATTGGGACTCCTTGGATCCCAAGACACTCCATTATTTCGAAATTCATTTTATTGGAATACTCATTATCCTTCTTAATGCACCTATATGCATTATTTTGCATTATCATGTTTATTTCTTAATAAAATATTTCTTTTTGAGGATTTCTCTTTATTTCTCTTCTTAAAAATTCAATTATCCATTTATTAATTGAATTTCCTTGTTATTTCCTTGTTATTGGGCCCAATAGCCAATAAAGCCCATAAAGAAACCAATCAAGGCTATTTTAAATGAAATACATTTATACGAAATAAATTATATCATTATTTCTTCAAATATCTTTAATATGAGAAATTACATTTCTCACCAACTGATCCCAAAAAATTGGGGTTATAACAACACACTTCTGGGTGGACACCTGGGTACCCATGAAAGGGATATTGATCGACCAAGCTACCAAACCAGTACCACCTGATATCGCAAACCTAAGGGTCACTAGCTTGGTGTTAGATAATAGGAGCTGGGATAGGAAGTTCTTAGAGGAGTGGCTATAGAAAAGCATGATAGAGGAGATCAAGTGTATAAAGCTGCCTACTCACACCCCGAAACCTGACATACTAACTTGGATGCACTCTAGCAATGTAATCTTCACAAGAAAATTAGCCTACAGCCTTATCAGAAGCTCGAAGGATATTACTTGTGAAGGTGAATGGCCCAAAATCTGGAAAGCAAAGGTTTCAGCCATAATCCAAATGTTTGTGTCTTGTGAGTCATAACACAATCTTAACTAATGCCAACTGTGCAAGAAGGAACATGACAACTAATAATCTCTGCCCCAAGTATAGGAAGGAAGCGGAAATTGTGTTACATGCGCTCACAGACTGCCCGAAGGTCAAAGATATATGGACTATATACTAAATCGTGTTGACATGAGACAATTTTGTAATGAAACAAGATTGATAAGATGGGTTAAGTGGAACTTAAAACAAAACAACAATCATGTCAAAACATACTTTTTAGCTTGCTAGTTCATATGGAAGGCCCAGAACACCAAGGTGTTTGAAAATAAATCCACTCACCCCCTCCATATTGTGAACTCTATAAACTGAGAGAAAACTATCCTGGAAATGTAGGTAGATGGACTGGGGATACCAATGGAAGAGATACTTAAAGATGGATGGAAAAGGCCTCTAGAGAACTGTGTTAAAATTAACACAAATGTTTCCTTCAAATGAGGCCGTGCTACTACTGTGATTGTGGCAAGTGACGCCGAGGGATGATTGATAGGAGGTGTAGCTACAATAAGAATAACACACAGTGTGATGGAGGTAGAACTTTGGGCTATCAAATTAACTTTGATGATCGCAAATGAATGCAGGTACCAAGAAGTTGAATTATCTTTGGATTGTCAATGTGCAGTCAATATGCACTCAAAGACAAGCAAAAATAACCAATGGTATGCAAACTGGATCACTAATATTTAGAGACTTCTTGAACTAGGGTGAGTTAATCACATCCATAGTCGAGACACTAACAATGTTGGATACTAGATTGCTAAAGATCTCTTCAAAAGAAACACTCCTTATTTCACATACATCAGACCCCCATGAGGTGATGACTCTTTTGGAGGTAGATGATTGTAATGGTAGTAGTACTACCATGTTTAATACTACGGTCAATGCTCATTTCTATAATGTTTTTTTTAATTTTCATGCAAGAGGAGGGCGCGATGAATAGAGAGTCTCCTGGCTTCCCCAAAAAAAATATCAAGAAATTTCCAATAATCAAATTTAAGTATCAAGTTTGAGCATTGTCATATCATTTCTTTATCAATGAATATAATGCCATTTGTTCAATCATCTATCAGACAAAGACATGATAGCCAGCTATTTCAACCAGTATACTGAGGACCACTAATCCATTACAATCTATGCACAAGGTGGCAGTCACACCCAACTTTTAGAAGCCAGAGCCCTAAAGGGCCTAAGACCAAAAGGACCAAAGTGTAGGGAGTAAAAACTCCATGAAATCTATCTCCTAGGTTCACGGATGCTGACTAGTTAATTTCAACCCAAGTAAAGTTGTTGTGAGGGAAGACAACCAACTCTTTGTTAGGTTTGAATAAGGAGTCAGTGAGGAGGTTGGTGGGAAGAGTTTACATGAATACCTAGTGGATCATGGTCAATATATGTGAAAGTAGCTGCTCAAAGATCTCAGTTGTAGGTATATGTTATCTTCAGGGAGTCGTGTGTTGGATCTAGGTGGGGAAAAAGGGGGTTGCAGTTTGTGTGTGTTATCCTTGTGGTAGGCCGAGGGGACAACCTAAGCGGTAGTATATATGTATGCAATCGAGTCTCCTTGTTGCCATGGTGGTCTGATCTCACTCTAGGTAAGTATTGAGAGTGTTTGTTGATGTTTCTGTAGGCAGTTGGCATTGTGGTGGCGGTGGTTGGCAAGGACAATTCATGAATAGGTGAAACCGTTTATCTAGGGGAGGAAGAAGGTGTAGGGGCGACTGGATCTTTGAGGATAATATAGAGGGTGACAAATATGAGGAGTTTTGGTGATTAGTTGTGCACATGCCATCTTGGTAGGGTTTGCACTATTCTTCACATCCTCAAGGTTATAAAGGTTAGGCGGTGGTCACCAAAGATTGTCGATGGCAGTGAAGCTCTTCACCATGATGAGTCCTACACTTGTCGAATTGCAGGTTTGTCTTCTGGGTGGTAATGGGTACTGGAGAGATCTTAAGCGATGAGGTTGAGGACCAGGTCATTTGATTTCTCTGGGACTAGTTCTTCTAGTTGCAAGTGTCATGTTGAACTGAGTTGCAGGTCGAATATCCCTATATATGGTAATAGAAGGGGGGACTAGGGTTTGGATTGGGGAAACAAGATGAGAGGAGGATCCGTCAATGGTTCATATATATTCATCAAAGATTATTCACAGTTACAGCCAAACTCTTAGAAGGCTTAATGATAGATCAAGTTTCTAGGTTAACAATCTTATTGTCTTTTAGATGAAGGGTCAATACATGTGTTCAATGTGATTGAGTCTAGGAAAATAGTAGAGTAAGGAGGAGGTTTCTAGACATTGTCCATAAATTCTAGGGTAACTGTCACCATGTCTTGTGGAGGAGAAGACCTACAGGGTTACCTAGGTCTCATATTATGTTGTTTTTTATTGAATATCCTTACATTTAACTGATTAATTCCATTATTTCTACCATTTATATCTTTTAAATGAAATACCCAATTGTTATGAAATATTCAAGATAAAATCGATTCCCATGTGTTTAAATTTTAAAAAAATCGAACAATTATTTATAAACATTAATTACTTGGATCACTCTCATAAATAATATAATTTTTTAATACTTAATAATGTGATTAATATCCATTGGTGACTTCAAAGTCATTAGTCTAAAAGTAGATGCATTATTGGAATACATGTTCAAGCCAATGTATTTAAATACTAAGATTTCAAATTGTACTATATGATGTCAAAGTGACTCATGCAAATAAATGTAGTACTTGTTAGTAAATATTTGATCAATTATAAGGATAGATTCACTTAGTGGTCAAACATCAATTAGAGGCCAATTAGTATCTAGACTATGGTAAGTGATCAAAAAGTAGATGGAAGAAAGGACAACTTGAAAATGAACTCAAATTAGGGGGAAAATATGAGTTATAGCTTAGTAGAGATTTACTACCCATATTTTAGTATGTGAGAGTAGCAATTTCGGGTGTAAGAACCAAAATCTCCACTATCACTATGGGAGTCGATTCTGACCTCCATTCAATGGTCTCCATGTATCACTCTCAAGGTTGGTTTATCTAATACATTGTTCTCTAACATGTACCTATGTGTTTGGTTTGATACCACATATCAAGAATAATGAGATTTTGTCATCAATCAACACACATTCTAGTTTTATGTATTATTGTTGTCTATTTTGCCTATACAGTAATATCTGATTAGGGACATAACAAGAATGTATGTAGTTTTATCATACATATGATCTCATTATTTAGGTCCTCAACCTGAAGACATATGTGATCAAGTAACATCATTAGTTAGACATCTACTATGTCTGTGTCATCACCTCATGATTGTGACAAACATAATAGGTAGAATTACCTTTATCTTTATCAAATCAGGTATCTAATGCCCCATTTCAATCATCATATAATTGGCTCTCTGGGCATACCTACCAACAAACTACCACATGCACTTAGAGCCAATCACCCACAAATCTTAGTGCAAGTGATCTTAACATGTCCATCATGTTTGTTGCACAAGCACTTTTACAACAAGTTAGACGTTTGCTTCTAGTAAGTATTTTGCAAGTTTGACATCTCCTTGTTGTATGACTTTTCATATAAGATGGAAGTGTTGTAGTACAATATTTGAGATTCCTTTGCCTAACTAGTAGATCCATTGTTGTTGCAATATTTTTTACTATGTCATTAATGGTTGGAACCTCCCACAAGTTATTTTTTGTGAACTTTTTTATCAATACATTATCCTCTATTGTTCTCAAAACATCAAACTACTTGAATTTTTTTGTATAATTAAACACTTGTCTATTACTCAGAATTTTTCCATCTTATAGTTCTATCTTAAGGTCAAACACAATTTTAGATTGCAATCGACTTTGTCATTTTGGAAGCTTGCACTGGTGTAACCCTTTACACCTAATTCTTTTGCATTATTGTAACTAAGGAACTGATCCTTTTAATGCTTCTCAAGTACTTAAGGATGTTCTTCATGGTTGTCTAGTGACCTTTACTAGGATCTATCTAATATCCTCTCGTCATGTCTAATACACACGATACAACGAGATGAGTACATAATATTGTGAATTTAATTGGCATCTTACTTAGGTATTCTTATTGCTCACAAGAATTAGGATATGAAGATCTTGAGACACTAATTCCATGATACATGGATAAATTTTCTCTCATTGAGTACTCTATGTTGAATGCTTCAGAACCTTGCATATACATTTTCTCACACATAGGTCAAGAATATTTTTAAA
Source organism: Alisma plantago-aquatica (assembly GCA_963693085.1). NCBI lineage: Eukaryota > Viridiplantae > Streptophyta > Magnoliopsida > Alismatales > Alismataceae > Alisma > Alisma plantago-aquatica. Next base: position 1,869,291,665 of record OY856409.1, on the reverse strand, counting down.
TCTATCTCTAAAGATCCTGATTCATATCATATAATATGCTTCACCTAAACCCATCATAGAGAAGGTACTTCATTTTCAAGTTTTAAAATTATTGGATAAGGGCATCATTTCCCATCAGTATGTGGAATATATATATGCTCCCACTAAATTCTTGTGATCACAAATTTCATCTTCATTCTAACTAAAGTCAAACTCTTTGACTATCTTGTCAACTAAAAGATTCTAATGATATGCTTGTTTCAATCCATAGATTGACCATTGTAGAAAATAAACTTTATTAGCAATACTAGATTTAGAAAACCTTTAGTCTGTGTCATGTACACATATTCTACATTATTCTTGTTAAGGAATGTGGTTTTCACATTCATTTTGCCAAATATCATAGTCTTATCAAGCTGCAATGGCAAGCATGATCCTTATGGATTCAACCATGAAACTGATGAGAAGAATTCTTCATGTTCAACATATTGAATTAGTTTCAAACCATTATCAACCAATCTTTTCTTATAGGTTAGTAAATTATCATACCTAATTGCACCCTATAGGTTTTACCCCTTCTGGTGGAACCATCAAGGTCATGCCTTCTTATTGTACATGGACTCCATCTTGAATTTATGGCTTCAAGCCATTCCTCAGAGTGTGGTCCTCGATAGCAATTAGGTAGGTTGTTGGATCATCATCTTATGAAAAACTCACCCCCTTTTTGACTTATAAGATATCATAATATTTCAAGCTCAAGGTGCATTCTAATAGATCTACGAGTTCTATGTTCATTAAGGAAACTGAGATTCCAAAACAATTTGTGATTCTTCTTGTTCCTATTGTACCTGATTAGTTTCAAGGTTTTCTTATCAATCTCAAACTTTTTGAGTTCTACCTTTTCTCATTATTCCTTTGAACTAAGTTCCCCTCTAGGAATACATCCATCCTGGTGAACAAAGAACTTTGTTGTTGGATTGGAATATAAAAGTAATATTAAAGACAATAACATTAATGAGATTTGTGGACAAAGATTTGGAAGAAACTATTTTCTTAGACAAGATTTCAGTCCTAATCATTATAAAAGACATATCGGGATACCTCCCATGCCATATCTCATATGGTCTCTTTCGAACCATTTTAGACGGTATGTTATTTTAGTGTTAAATCATGTGCCCAAAAGGAAATGGAAGATTATCTAGCTTTATTGGTGATCACACCATGACTAATAGGGTGGGATTCCTTCTTACTGAGTCAACATCATGACAACTATCATTTTGTTTCAAGTGGAGTTCATCATGATACACTGTCATGATCTCCATAGAAGGTCCTCAAACTCTTGGATACAATATTTCTAGATCGATCATATTAAAGTGTCCTGATACTTATATGGGGTTTATCTACTTCATTCATAGCCTTCTTGAACACCTCAAAATATTTACACTTGTATTTCATTAAATACAATATACCATATCTATTGAGATCATCAATAAATATAGTGTGGTACTATTAACCACCTTTAGCATATATTCTAATAGGTCTATAGACACTAATACATATGTCCCCTAATAGAAAACTTGATCTCTCACTACATCTAGTGAAAGGTTCTTTTTCCATATCACCTATCAAATAAGACTCACATGTCTCTATTGGTTTAATAACCAAAAGAGTATAGACACCCATCATTATAGATTCTAGAAATGTGTTTCTCATCTATGTGCTCTAAATGACAATGTTATCAGTATTCATTGTTTGATTCGTCAAGTCAATTAGTATATATAATTGTCTCTAGAATTATCCAATCTGAACTATGATACAATAGGGCCACTGCCATAAAGATTTTATCTTTGAGAGAAAAAAATCAAATATGGTATTCATGTCCATACAAAATACATGTTGTCTTTACTGGAAGGTACATATTAGCGATTCACTAATTCTATTACATTCCCATTACATGAATCATAGATTCTAACTATGGTGGCACCAACTCTTGATCCACATAGTTCTAGCTTACTTTTCTCCTGTCCTGAAGTGGAGATCCCTATCTCTTTCTTCTTCCTAAGTTTCTTTAAAAGAAAAGGATAGATTACTCTTACACTTACCCTTCTTCTTATCTTGAGTGCAGAAGACTTGGACTTTATCATTGCTTCAGAACACTTATTTCCCTTGCCCTTGTCTTCAGGCTCAATTTTGTTGACCATCATCATAGATTTTTCCTTCTTCATTTGAGCTTTAGCATCTATAAACATGCCAAGAAATTATGACTGCGGTTTGGCCAAGTTACTCAAGTAATAGCACTTGATAATCTAGAAATATGATTCAGGAAACGATTGTAGAATCATACTTATGGGAATTTTTGGACCTAAAGGAAATCCTAGTGTCTCTAGATGTTCCACACACACAATCATATTTAGCACATGAGATTGTACTAGATCTCCCTCTATTATTTTGCACTCGAACAATGCTTTGGAGACATTATACCTTTCCTTCTTTACATGATTCTTGAGATGTGTTACCAACTTGATAATGTTTTCATGCTATTTATGCAACTCACAGTTCATACATCTCAGAATAAGGTTTTTGATGTATGTGGCATCATTGGCATGCTTCAAGTAAGCATCCATTTCATCCCTAGGCGCATCAAGAGCGGGGTTCCTCTGGAACTGGTGTATCCAAGACATAAAGCCTATTCTCGTCATTGAGAACCCTTCTCAAAGTCTAAAACCATTCATGGAAGTCTATCCTGTTTAGTTTGTGATTCTTGAGAACTGATCGCAATGATGATTTGTGTGTGTTTGGCATTAGATTCTACAAAAGATATTTTCTAACTTTTGCTAAAAACACTTTTTATTTGATTTGATTTGATTTTATAAGTTTGATGATATTAATAAGGCTTTTAATTAAGTATCATTCCCACTATTTTGTTCAAATTTATAGCTCTCACATATCAATTCACAAGATTGTAGTGTACAACCTTCTAGTGAAGTTATTACCCGGCCAACACCAGCATCAATAACCAACTATTAAAATAGGAAACTTTTTCCAATTGCTTCTCATGACATTCTTGGATAAATGGTATGTGCAAGTCTTTGCAAAAGTCATGTGCATGCTTCTAGGCACTTAATATCATTAAGGTCACCTAATTAAGTGAGACCCAAAAGGAAATGAGATAGTAATGAACCCTACTTGGCAAGCCCACATAACTACCATCACACTTCCACCAGATGGGAAACACACCACGCTTGGCGTGCCCACGATTAGTTGATCAATATTTTAATGTGTGTTTCTTATGCAAAACAACTAAGACTTAATATTTGATTGATTGATTTATATTTATATAAATACATATACATATCCAATAACCACATACTTATATTATGTATCATATACATGTTATAACCACAAATGACATATGCAATTTCAAAATAAGACGTATGGTTATGGTGATACTATTGTATTTCCTTGGAGTGATAAGGAATTACTACCACCTAAGGTCCACATCATATGTAGAAACCAGTTGTTGGTGAAGATCTGTGCTAAAACTTATTTGGTTGATCTCTTGAACCAGTCAGTTCACCTCCTCATCGTTTGGTTGGTCTCTTTCGGGATGATCATATGGTCTCTAGTCCATGTGACTTCTAGACACCTGTAGTTAATCACTTGGGCCAACAACTATTCAGTTGGATCCTCCTCTCATCTAGCATCCTCGATCCTCCAGCCGATTGGTTCATCTTTGGCTCATCTGGTGCAAAATGTCTACTTTGTCATAACAATAATTAAAACTATTACAATTGTGTTACATTGTAATAAGGAAACCTCGAGTTACATTCAAGTGGAGAATAGGCAAAAGAGAACTATTACTTCTACATTTGGAAAAGGAGAGAGAAGGTCGATATGCAAACTGAGATATAGATAGGATAACAACCATCCAACCAAGCCCACAATGATCCAGAGGTTTATATATATATATATATATATCTGTGTGTGTGTGTGTGTATATATATATATATATATATATATATATATATATATATATATATATATATATATATATATATATATGTGTGTGTGTGTGTGTGTGTGTGTGTGTCTATATATACATATATATGTACATATATATATAATTATTCATATAGATATACATATAATATATATATATACATATATATATACATATATGTGTGTGTATATATATATATATATATAGTTATATATGTGTGTGTATAATATATCATAACTTATATATATACTAGTTGGGTTTGTATGTGGTATTTAGTCAGATATGCACATTAATCATTTTAATATTCACATTGTATGCAATCAATAAATGATAAAACCAAAATCCGATCATATTGGTTAAATCCCAAAAGATAGAAAATTGATGTGGCTTTGATACAACTATTGGGAAATCGGGGCAACAGATAAGGTAGAGGAAACAAAAAAATTACTTCTTGATTCCCAAACTAGAAGATTGTGCCAACAATAATGTATTTTGGAAAGTGAATTTTCAAGACATATACATGGTCCTAGAGCAAGTCCTGTGACAATGCTTTACGCATCGTGCTTCTTTCTCAAGTCACACCTAGACAGTTGTTAGCAATGGACTCAAGGTTGATCACCACAAACGGTGGTTGAGTGTGTCTTCCTAGCTGTTGGCAAAGCTTCCTCGCCTCTATAATTTTCCACCTAGAACGTCTAGAATGCCTGTCATTCTAGATTAATAGATAAGAAGGAGTTTTCCCTTCTAGTTAGCATGCTAGCGCCAACTTGCTCTCTAAATTGTCTCTCCCTTGCCATCCTTCCCTTTGATGAGTAGGACTTTCTAATCCCAAAAGATAGTAAATTGATGCGGCTCTGATATACCTATCGGGAAATTGGGACAACAGATAAGGTAGCCAAAACAAAAAAATTACTTCTTGATTCTCGAACTAGAAGATTGTGTGTGTATGTATATATATATATATAAATATATATATATATATATATATATGTATATATATGTATATATATGTGTGTTTGTGTATATATATGTATATTTATTTATTTATTTATTAATTTAGTTATATATATATGTGTGTGTAATATATCATATCTTATATATATACTAGTTGGGATCATATGTGGTATTTAGTCAGATATGCACATTAATCATTTTAATAATCACATCATATGCAATCAATAAATGATAAAACCAAAATCCGATCATATGGGTTAAATCCCAAAAGATAGTAAATTGATGTGGCTCTGATATAACTGTTGGAAAATCAGGGTAACAGATAAGGTAGCTGAAACAAAACATTTACGTCTCGATTCCTAAACTAGAAGATTGTGAAAACAATAATGTATGTTTAAAATAGGATTTGTAAGACATATACATGGTCCTACAGAAAGTTCAGCGACAATGCTTGCCACAACGTGCTTCTTTCTCAAGTAGCACCTAGACGGATGTCAGCAACGACCTCCTCATTGATCACCATAGACAGTGTTCACTGTGTCCTCCTAGTGGTTGTCAAAGCTTTATCACCTCTACAGTAGTCCACCTATAATGTCTAGAACTCCTACCATTTTAGATTAATAGATAAGAAGGAGTTGTCCCTTCTAGTCAGCAACGACCTCCTCATTGATCACCACAGACGGTGTTCACTGTGTCCTCCTAGTGGTTGGCAAAGCTTTATCACCTCTACAATAGTCCACCTACAATGTATAGAACTCCTACCATTTTAGATTAATAGATAAGAAGGAGTTGTCCCTTCTAGTCTGCAAGCTAGCACCAACATGCTCTCCCAATTGTCTCCCCCTTACTATCCTTCCCTTTGATGAGTAGGACTTTCTCAGGCTCTCTTGGTTACCACAACCAGAAAGAACAACAATTGTTAGAGATTATTATTATGTCTCTGAAAGCCTAGACTACTCCCCCTTTATATAGGATGGCCATGGTCAAGGTTTCCAATTCATCTGGGAGTCAAAGAGGTGGAATTTAATGAATTTTCTAGAATCCATGAATGATGAATCAGTGGGTTCAATGTTTAACTAGTCAATTCACATGTGAGTTGATCAGTTCAACACTTGAACTGGTCATTTCACTATGTTTCCTATTCACAAACAAATTTCCTTTCAATGCAACAATTAATGCACAATATGACATCAACATGAATTCTTGATCCAATTGAATTGATCATTGAATTGGTAGTTCTCTACATGAAACGGTTGTTTCAGACCTTGAACAAGTCGGTTCATGGCTTCGTATATGCATTATTCCACCTATTTTGTTTCCAATTGACCTAACACTTGAATGAATTATTTCAACACTTGATCTGATCAGTTGGTAGTCTAGACTGTTAATTTCCAACCATTGTTGTTCAAATTAATACCTAAATAATTTAGTAAATTAATACCTAAATACTTTAGTACTCTCCTATTCTAGGTGCATTCTACGTGTATGACCCTATAGGTCCCAAATTATGTTGCAATGAATGCCCATAACCAATTAATGACATCATAAGTAATGAGAAGTATCCAGAAACACATCGTTTCTACCGAAGTCATTTGGAAAGTTTGATAACAACTTCCACCTACAAGAGGTGATCAGTGTTAACGTGATTGTATATTTCCTTTGTCTTTGATATCCAGATTGAATTCGAGGCATGTAATCATCATCCTCTTAATTTGCAATCCTTGTTCCTTGAACTAGAGTAGACAATATGAGACACATGTGATTTTACATATCACATATTGAGTCACAGGAGTATGGCCATACATTTCTTAGTCTTACTTATCAAGTAGTCAGGATATCAATCTCCTGCAGGAGGGACAAATCACATCTACATCACTCACACTCTACCCCCATGTGTTATAATGTAATTGAGCATCACCTTTATGGAAACCCTTATTTAAGGTCATGTTTGATGATGTCAAAATACATCAAACAACATATGGTGAGTGTACTAATTTTAGGTCTAAGAACCACAATCATCACTATTACTACAAGAGCATATTCTGACTACAATTCCATCATCTCCCTATATCACTCTCCAAGTGGGTATCCGATCACTGTTCTCTAATATGTACCTATGTGTTTGGTTTGACAACACATATCATTACTGATGTGATTCTATCATCAACCAACACACATTCTAGTCTTATGTATTACTATTGTCTATTTCGCTTCCACAGTAATATCCGAGTAGGGACATAATAAGAATGTATGTACTCTTATCATACATATGATCTCATTCTTCAGGTCCTAAACTTAGACATATGTCATCAGGCTACATCATTCTTTAGACATCTACTATGTATGTGCCATCATCCTATGATTGAGACAAACATAATAGACAAAATTACATGTATCATTACCAAATAAGGTATCTAATGCCCATTAAAGTCATCACATGATTGGATCTCTGGGAATAGATACCAACATGATTTATTTCAACCCATGCTCTTTAACTCAATAGAGATCATTCAGGTTTTTTTCAGGATCGGGTAAAATGTTACCATAACCAAAAGACATATAGGATCACCTATATTGTACAGAGGGTGGGTTAACTACAAAAAACCCCCACTGTAATCGAACTTGTTGGTCCAAAATTTATATAGAGTAGGTTTGACCTTACACACTGACAAGAGCCTCTCCACAAGATCATTAAAGCAAGCAAACATGTCCCTCTCATTGCCCCCATGTAGTCTTTTGTTCCTTTCCTGCCAAACAAGGAAAGTAATGGTAGAGCCCATACCCACAAAACATCTCATGATCTGGTTCTTAGTAGTTGAGTGTAAGATCGAATCCAAGGAGTCTTTAAGATTTTTGGATGGTGTACCCCCAACCAATTTAAGGGCCATGTGAGTCCACAGGTACCCGGTAAAGGAGTAGTGAAAGAAAATATGTTCATGAGATTCAACATATCTTTTACAAAGGAGACATATAGGATTCACATCCATGCCCTAATTCATCTATCTATCTAACGGAGGCAGGCTCCCCAAAATTTTCTGATAATGGCAGCAACTCCATTTTGGTGTATGCATTTTATTCCACAAGAGAGCAGTCCAGGGAATATATGGTCCATAGACCTTAAGATCCCAATGTTTGTCAACCTATCTTTCCCAAACATTATCTCCCACCTGAAGTTATGAACCCCTCACCTAGTGCTAATTCTTAACCATTCTTCTCCATGTAAGAGAACAACACAACTCAATTCCCAGGTCCAAGGACCCATCATATCTTTGCCGCATCCAGTTACTCCACGGGGAGGTCTGGTTTGTGAGAAACTTATCTATATGCTGGAATGATGCTGTTTTAGACATCAACTTTTGATCCTCCAAACCAAGGCCCCCTAGTTCCTTCTCTCTGGTAATAATGTCCCAAGACACACCATGGGCCTTTCCACCCCACAAAAAACCACTCAACATGCACCTAACGTTTTCTATGATGAAGAAAGGAAGGTTTGCTTGTCTGAACCAGAATGTAAAATTGGCCAGAAGCACCACTTAAATGAGCACCAACCTCCCTGCCATGGAAATGGAGCTCCCATCTCTTCTATCAATTGTGTTCATGAGATTATCTACCAGAATCCCATAGTCCCTTCCCCTTCCTCTGCCTCCCAAAATAGGGATTCCCAGTTATTTGGTGGTGAAGGAACCTTGGGTTAGTCCAGCTGCCCCACTTAGCCTTCCACGCTTGCTATCACAAGAGTGAGACTGGTAAACTTTAGACTTTATGTCATTAATGTAAAGGATGGTTAGTTTCCCAAAAGACATCAGAATACACCTCACCTCCCAGAGATATTTGTAGTGGCCCGCCAGGAAGAGCATCATATCATCAACAAACACTATATGTGATCAAACCAGAGTATTCCTCACTTTGAACACCTTTTTCTTATCCTCTCCTTCTGTATTTTGGATCATATTGGAAAGATCCTCCATCATAATCAGGAATAGAAGAAGAAACATAGGATCGCCTTGGAGGAGGCCATGAGAGGTGTAGAAGAGCCCATGGGGGACCCCATTGACTAGGATAGAGAAGGATGTCAATTTGACACATTGTTTCATAAGCTTGAGCCATCTGGCCAAGAACCTCAAAGATTCCATAATTTTCCAGAGGGAGGACCATTTGTGTTACAACCCCAATTTTTGGGCTTATATGGTTTGATATGCCATTTTTCCAATGTATGATAATGAAAATTGTATGATTTAAGCACTCTGAATGGATTTATTTGATAATAATCCTTTTTGCATGAATGTTTTCGTGGGTCTTATTTAAGTTTTTTTTTTTGAGGAATGGCGGGAAGTCCTATGATTGGGACTCCCCGACATCTATTCATTAGCTAAATCATTAATTACAAAAGTCATAAAGTTCAAGGGAAAATTCTGAGAAAAAGAAAACCTATCTACTTGGCCCCTACGTGCAGCATTTGCTACCTCGTGAGTGACCATGTTACATCTACGACTAACATAACTAAAGATACAGAAAGAAAAAGATTGCTTCATATGTAGAATGTCGTCCACAATGGAGCCAATGTAGTCCTTTCTTGGGCTGCTGTTGTTACATGCGTGGATGATAGCCTTTGCATCGGATTCCATTTCAATCCTGCTCATACCCTTCTCTCGTGCCCATGCGAGCGCTTACCTAATCGCAATCGCTTCTGTCAAAGCAATATCACCTCCTGTTGTTACCCTTGCTCCCAGCATCCCAACGACCACCCCCCCTCATCTCGAGCTACAGCAGCTACTCCCGCTTTCCCTTCCTCCCCACATGATCCATCCACATTAATTTTAATAGTATCCTGCTCTGGTCTCATCCACCTATTCCCAGTGCCCGCCCGAGAGCTCCCACTTCCCCACTCTCCGCGCTGCTGACCTCCCGTACCCACCCGCACGCCATGCACGCATGGACATTCCTCCCCTTCCACCCGACTTCTTACCATTTCCATGTAGTGACGGAGAAGCACTCCCATATTCGGAGCGCCATCCTGGAAAATCCTCATACAACGGCCCCTACAGATGGCCGCCATAGTAGCCACAATCAGGTCCCTCTCGCCGGTGGTCGTGTCATGTAGAGCTGCCTCCATGATCGATTGGATTTCTCCATTCTTCCATGCCTCCACCCATTGTTGAGTCTCCCTTGAGGTTTGGTCCCATAGATCCGTCGCATTCGGACACCTAAACAACATGTGAGATATGGTCTCTTTTTCGGACATGCATAGCCTACACATTCTGTCCTCAATACAATGCCTGTCAAAGAGCCGACCCCTCGTAGCAAGCCCGCCCATACATACTCTCCACAAGAAGTGCGCCGTCTTTGGACTCCATCCATCCTGCCAAACCCTCTTCCATAGTCCATCTCCGACCCGGTCATTGTAGCACCGTGCCTCCTCCACTCCAAGCAGTCCCATCCAGTATGCAGACCTCACTGTAAACTCCCCATTTTTAGACGGCCACCACATCAAAGAATCAGTGGGCTTCCTAATGCTAATTGGGATTGCACTGATCTTTTTAGCAATGCTGTCCGGGAAGCAGTCCCTCACCTTGCTCTCGTCCCATCTCCTCCCGTCTTCCGTCATGAGCTCCTTGACTTTGTGGTAATCCGGGCTGCCCTCATGCTTGAACCGTCTCAGCGTGTCCACTTCCTTTGGAACCCATTTATCCTCCCATATGTCAATGTCAACCCCGTCCCCCACCCTCCACTGGGTCCCTTCCTTCAACACTGCCTTTGCTCCCCAAAGACTCCTCCAAACATGACTCAGATCATACCCCCTTCTCGCCTCCCAAAACGACGTCCTTGGGTAATATCTCGCCTTGAGCACCTTGGTAACTAGAGCTTCCGGGTGACACACCAGCCTCCATGCTTGTCTGGCAAGAAGGGCTTGGTTAAAGGTATGTAAGTCCCTAAAACCCAGCCCTCCCTGCCTTTTCGGTTTACAAAGCCTCTCCCAACTCATCCATGAGAGCTTCCTCTCCTTCTCCTTTGCTCCCCACCAGAATCTAGCCACCATCCGCTGTATTTCCTCCATAGTTCCTACGGGCAACTAGAAAATGCTCATGACATAGGTAGGTATTGCTTGTGCCACCACTTTGATGAGGACCTCCCTTCCTGCTTTGGACAACAATTTTTCGGACCAACCTTGAAGTTTCCGCCATATTCTTTCTTTTATGAAGCTGAACACCTGCTTTTTCGACCTGCCCACCATTGTGGGGAGACCGAGGTAGCAAGCATGACGATCCACAACCCGAACTCCCAAAAGATCACGCAGCTCCTCCCTTATTGTGCCTCGTACCCCTTTGCTGAAAACAACCTCTGTCTTTTGAAAATTTATTTGCTGACCGGATGCCTGTTCATATTGGATGATAATTTCAGCTATCTTCAGGCATTCTGCATTGGTTGCTCTAGCAAAAAGAATACTATCATCTGCGAAGAAAAGATGTGAGATACTGGGTGCTCCCCTACACGGATTAATACCATGTATGTGGGAGTCTCGGACGGCAGTGCTTAACAAAGAAGAAAACGCTTCAGCACATAAAATAAAAAGATATGGGGAAAGAGGGTCACCCTGGCTAAGTCCGCGAGCAGGCCTCATACTCTTGATCCTATCCCCGTTAACGGCAAACGTATGCTGGACAGAAGTGATACAATCCTGGATCTTGTGTCTCCACTTCCCTCCAAACCCCATCTTCTCCATCACGGTGTCAAGGAAGCTTCACTCAACTCGATCATAGGCTTTGGACATATCAAGTTTCAACGCAAAACTGCCTTTCCTCTTTCCTTTGTCCCTCTTCATGCTGTGAAACACCTCAAAGGCTATGATGGCATTATCAGTAATCATTCTCCCCGGCACGAAAGCACTTTGGTTTTCAGAAACCAAATTATTCATAAGCGGCTTTAATCTATTAGTCAGCACCTTGGAAGCAATCTTATACATCACATTACACAAGCTGATTGGCCTGTACTCGCCCACTGTTTTTGGCTGCTCGGTCTTTGGGATCAGCACCACAAGAGTTTCATTTACCACCGACCAATCTTTCTCTCCCTTCCACCACCCCTTAATATAGTTTGCAACATCCTTGCCCACCACTCCCCAAAATTTCTGGTAGAACATCGCCTTCATACCATCCGGTCCCGAAGCTTTATTTGGATGCATCTGGTCCAACGCCGTCTTAATTTCCTCATTAGTAATGTCTCTCTCCAACTCCTCTATTTGGTCACCTGAGATAGCTTCCTGAATTCCTTTAGTGGCCTCCTCAAAACCCGACGGATCACTAGACTTAAAAAGCTGAGTGAAGTAATTAACAATGATGTTGTTAATCTCTTCTTCTTTATGTCTCACCTGTCCCTGCTCATCCTCAAGCTCCTCAATCCGATTCCTTCTTCTCCTTTTTGTAGCTTTTTGGTGGAAGTAGGCAGTATTCCTATCCCCTTCTTTCAACTCTTTTACTCTCGCCCTTGCAGCCCAGTATTCTTCATTTCTTTGCAGCCAATATTGCAGTTCTTTAGATTTTTCCTCCGCCTCCAGCAGATATATGTGGTCTGGGGGACATGATTGTAATCTTTTTAAGTCGTCCTCCAACTCTTTGATTTTCTTCTGTCGTTTCCCAAACTTTTCCGCAGCCCATTCCTTCAATCTATCTTTACATGACAGCAACTTCGTATGCAAATCAGCCTCTTTGCCATGCTCCCAAACTTCCTTGACTAGAGTAGCACAGTCATCTTCATTCACCCACATGGGTTCAAATCTAAACTGCCCTCTCCCCATCCTCTTTTTGCTGCCCTTATTGTCAACTTTTAAAATAATAGGTGCATGATCTGACTCATAGATGGGAAAGTGGATCACCTTACAGAATTTAAACAAATCTCTCCATTCAAGCTCCGGCAGGAATCTGTCCAACCTCTCCTTCACTAGTGTTCTTTCCGTCAGCCCCCTTTTCCACGTGAACATGTTCCCCTCGAATCCCACATCAATCAAGTTGCATTCACCAATGATGTCTCTGAAGTTCTGAATAAACTTTTCATCCTTTGGCAGACCCCCCTCCTTTTCAGTGTTTGAAACAATCTCATTGAAGTCCCTGAAAAAGATGACCGGTTCATTTGCCTCATTATTCAACCTTCTCATAAGTTCCCAAGTTTTAATCTTGCTTTGCTGGTCCGCCCACCCGTAGATCCCAATGGCCCTCCATGTACAGTCTGTAGCCCCTTCCTTAACCAACGCCGACACATGCCTGTTGGAGTAACTCAGAATTTCCAGCTCTATATCCTTCCACCAGAAACCAAGCCCTCCCGCTCGTCCAGTACGAGAGATACACATCCCATCCGTGAAACCACAACTTCTTTTGACGTCTTCAAGTTGCTTGTCCACCAACATAGTTTCCATGACGAAAACTATATTTGGGCGCTCCCTCCAGACCCATGCCCGGAGAGCTTTTCCTGTGTCAGGGTCGCCCAATCCCTGACAGTTCCAGCTAAAGATTTTCATTGTCCTTCGCGGGACTGGACACCACCAGTCTCCGCTACTTGGGCTGCAACACCCTCTACCATCCCAGCCATGACCACTGCAACTGTCCTCTGTCTTTTTTCTCCTGTAATCTGTGGTGCCTGTTCATCCAAATCCATATCACAAATATCCCCACTTCTGACCCGCTTTCCAACTGCGCTCTCCCGCACCACCTCTTCCTCAGGTATGCCCAACCGAGCACCTCGACTCATTTTATAAACCCATGGTTGGCGTTTCTTCTTTCCTTGTCCCTGCTTTGCTCCCTGCTTTTTCTTTGTTCCCGCTTCCATTCGTCTTTGTGCTCTCGTAATAGCCATGTTCCCACGTTTGTTTAGATATTGGACTTCCTCTAAACCTTGTGCAAAACTCATCTCGATGCCTGTGCCATGTCCTTCACCCCCATGCAGTCCTTGATTTTCACCTCTCTTCGTATTCATGTCCTGCTCTTCCTGATCACCATTACCATCAGAGATATCTTTGCTAATGTGCTTGACGATCCGACATGAGTTACCGCATTCCTCAAGTCCCCCTTGCTCCCCTACCTTCTCCAGCATCTCCCCCACCCGCAGCCTCGCCACATGGCTTCTCCCAGAATTCCTCAAAGCTATGAGTTCTTCCCTCGACATTTTTTTGGTGCTCCCGACCCTCCTCGGCCTCTGCGGCGCCGTCCCACCATCTTCTGACTCCCGATTACCCTTCTGCACCCTGGTGAAGCAATAGTCATTGCTTCCATCCCCAACGATTCCCTCTCCCGACTAAACTCCCACGCTGTCCCCCTCCGCACCCCCATGTGAACCCGCACCCTCACTTTCCCCCCACCAAAGTTCACTGCTCTTCCGCCCTCCTCCCTCCACTCCTCTTCTTCCCACCCCAGCACCCTTCCCCTCTGCCACGCTCCCACTGTCACCGGCCTCTTCTGTCTTCCTCCCATCATCCGCCGAACTCGCCCTAAACGTGAGCGACTTCCTTGCTATTCTAGTACCCCCCTTCCCGCGGTCCTCGTGCCGACGTTGCTTCCATGGGGAAGCTCTCAACCAGTTTCCCCACTTGTTCTGTTGCTCCAATTCGTCGCCGTGTATTTGACAGTCTTTGTCAATGTGGCCAAGCCGCCCACACATGAAGCAAAGGTTCGACAGGCGTTCATACTTGACCTCCAGTTCCACGATCTTCCCACTCTCAACCCTGATTTTCAGCGATCGTTTGAGGGGTTTGGAAACGTCCAGAGCGACCTGGACTCGTAGCGACGAATCCCAGCCCCAGCTGTCTCTATCTGTCTCCAGAACTTCTCCGATGCATGCCGCGATCACCCTGATGGTTGCGTCCGCTCGATAACCTAGTGGGACTCCGTAGAGACGGACCCAGAAGGGTGACGAGACGATTCGTAACTTCCCCGACTGTTCCTCCTTGTCGATCTCCTTGAATAAGAGCAGCCGACCGTCAAAGTTCCACAGTGCGCCCTCTATCACCCGTTGTTTGTCCGACCAGTGCGTGAATTGCATAACAAAAGCTCCGCCCTCCAGTTGTTTGAACTCCACCGATTCTCGCAGGCTCCATGCCTGCACCATTGTCCGCTCCATCGCCCGAAAATTATACGATCTGTCCGTCAGGAGCCTGCCCACCAGTGCCAACGCGGTGTGGTCCTCCGCCTCCTCTCCGTTCCCAGACGCCTATACGTCAATAGGTTCCTCCTCATCCTCTGTCAACCGAAGACCCGCGTAGCGTTCTGCCAGCTCCGCCGCCATCCTGGGACGGGACCAAGAGAAGACCCGCTCGCTTGAACCTACAAGAGTAAACCCTAAACTAAGGGAGGAGGACGTTCATGCCCGCTAGCCCTAATCGCCAGAGCGACGAGGACGCAGGGGAACGAGACGAATATCTTTTCATGGGTCTTATTTAAGTAATAAGCCCAATGTGTTTAAAAGAGAGAATAATGATGAAAAGAAATATCATAATAAATTAAAAAGATAATTATAAAGTGCCATGTATGACTTTTTGGTGTGCCAACTAAGTAAATTGTAATCAATCGTGGCAATATGTATTACCATGTTGGGGAGATGCTGAATAAAATCATGCATGTATTCCCTATGCATATTTGTAATTACGATAAGAGAGAAAAGAGATTAATAAATTAAAAGGAAGAAAAAAATAAATCTTTGGAGGGGCCATCCTTTTTGCGCTCGTGGAAAGGAGGCAATAGATTTGGAAAGTACTTTTTACATGAATATACTTTATATAACTGTGAGGAAAAGAAAAAAAATGTAATGACTACTTCCCAAATAAGAGTCCTGACCAACCACATACAAATTGGGGATCATACTACCGATCCTTAACCTTGGAACTTTATAAACAATTGTACAACAAAGAGATCATTGGCCCCATTATCTTCACCTTCCCAAGAAACCAATCCCCTACCCTATATTGCAACAGTCGTGGATGTGGTGGGTAGGTTCTTCCTCCACGAACGGACCTGGTAATGGACCATGATGATGCCATTCTATTATGAGTAGACATCTAAGGAATGACAGAGATGATGGAGCATGTCAGTGTCCTCGTACTACAGATGTGTGAAAGCCTAGGAAAGGTCCCCGCTTGTCTATACAACTGGAAACCACCGTCAGAATAGTGGCAAAGACCACCACCGTGTTTTCACATAGGGAAAGGAAGTTGCCGGTTGAGACTTGAATCACAATAGATCATGAAGGAAGCAAGCTATCAGTGAGAGGGGAGGGTAGAACCTCAGGTTGGTGTCTCATACGTCGCATTGAAAGCATGGCAATAAGTGGTCAGGCCTATTCGTGCATGCGGGAGTAGCATACCAGAGAGGATGAGGATCTCTGAGAGAATCTACTTGGTAAGGGAAGGAGGTTAGACCTTGCGCCTTTGGTATCTATCTAGTTGATGGAGAGCTAGGTGGTGACGACATAGATGCCCCAAGCCTAGGCATCATGTGGATCAGCGATGTCATGAGGAGGAAGACGAGCACGTGCCAAAAAATGAACTTGACCCTCGCGTGTCTACAAATCAAAATCAGTGAGGAAGGGCAGAAGTGTCTTTTGAGGGTTTACTTAAAGTGTCAGCCACCATGGTGTGTACGATGAGGTGGCTTCAGCCCATTCGTCAACCTTGTCGCACTGACCAAAGGAGTGAGGTAAGGATCTATTGATGTGTCACACTAGGATTGGTCCGGTTAGATTTAACCTTGTAAATATTCTAGAAATAGTTTGGTAACTCAGACTACAATAAATTATATATGAAAATTTATTAGAAAACTACAAGGAATTTAATAAAAATAGAATTGAAGAATTTTTTTTCCTAAAATTCAAAAATTATATAAAATTTTCATCATTAATGGTTTTATGAATAAAAAACCCTAATTTTGATGTTAATAGGATTTTGTAAAGTTCTTTGGATAATTTAAGATGATATTAATATGTTGATGATAAAAAGAAGAACTAGATGTAAAAGGATGATCTTTGTGCATAATTGGCTTAATTTAGGGTTCCATATATATGAAAGTGCATTAATGGGCCTAGAAACACTGATTTAGGTGAATATGACTTTTAATGGTTTTTATTTTGAAAATCCATGAATGAGACAGAGATATCATGATCCTAAGCCAAATTGAAAATAAATAAGCTTTAATATGGATAATTTGAGTAATTAGGGTTTTTTTTTTCAATACTAGTAAAACCAATTACATAAATGAGCTACATTGAAGAGGATGGGGAAAAGTTGGATATCTGAATGATAGAAATGTTGGATATGAGAAGGACATTCGTTCCAGTTCAGAGGTGATGAGGGTTGCTTTAAATAGAACTTCACCAAAGCATCATTGAGTTTGTTCTGGTTTTTTTTCTGGTGTACCACTCTCACGATTCTGGCTTGCCTTAGAGAATCAATGATCTTTCGGGTGAGAGTAAGGTATTTGTTTGGGGGCTTCTTCAGTTGGATAACCCATTGCACTACGTTCCAGAAGTCTGAGACAAACAATCCCTCAGAGAGGTTATTAATGAAGGCAAGCTTCGTTCCATGTAAGATATATTTCATCTCCCCCTCCATGGCGCCTGAGCCAGGGGAGACACAGGCAGATCCCTTTATCCATATGCCTAGGTGGTTTCTGGAGATGGCACAGGTGCACATAGAATGTGTATTTCTTGAGAGGGCAGCATCAACATGGATGATAGTTGTAGATGATTGGATTGTCAGAGAAGGAGAGGGACCGATTTCTTTTCAGTTGTAGTTGGAGGAAGAAGGAGAGTGAGACAAAACTTGGGAAATCGAAGAGGCCTCGGCCAAGCATTGGATAGCAAGGACCAAAGGAGGGATAGTTCTGTGATCAAAGATGTGAGAATTTTGGTTCTTCCAAATTTTCTAGCAGGCCACCAAAAATTTCATGTTCCAATCAAGAACTTGGTGGAGGTCGTTGAGGTTATACTGGAGCCATGAGTGGACATCTTGGTTCATGAAGAAGAGATGTGCGTCAGGGGACAGGAGCATGGTCTAGGTCATTCTAGCTGCATTGCAGTCCCTTATGGCGTGGAGGAAGTCCTCGTATGCATCACTGCATATGAGACATTTCGAATCCTCAATCATCTTCTTATGGGTTCTCAGGGTGTTCGTGAGGAGTCTATTGTGGAGCAAGAGCCAGAGGTGGATTTTGATTTGATGTGGAGCTCGAATGGCCCATATGGTCTTGAATAGCAAAAAATCTTCCTCATCTGCTTGAGTTATGGAGGTGTAGGCTGAGCTAGCCGAGAACGTTCTGTATGGTGTTAACTTCCATATGCGTATGTCTTCTCCATAGGAGTCATTGGGTGTAGGAATGTTCAAGATGGACTGTGTAGTTTTGTTATTGAACCAGTAGAGGATGAAATCAACATCCCAGTTGCCATCCTCCTAGACCATGCTAGATACCTTGAGGTTGAGGAGGTCTTCCAGGATGGACAAGCCCATCTTGATGGAGGGTGTATGGTTGTTACCAACCCACTCATCCGACCAGATGAGAGTGTCATGACCAGAGATGGAAATCGGTCTTGAGTTGTTGAGAAGAAAAGGTGTTAGGCTCCTGATGCTGTGCTAGAGATGAGAGTCGTTGGGATGGGATGTCCCCTGCTGAGGTACTTGCCTACCATGAGGTCCACCCATGGGATGCGATGATGTTGGATGAAAGTCCATGCCATCTTCATCAGGAGGGCAACATTGAAGTCCTTGGTTCGCTTGATGGCTAGACCTCCACGATCCTTAGGCTTTGTGACATGCTTCCAGACCACAAGATTAAGGTGTTTGTTGGAATTTTGGTTCTAAACGAAGTTCTGTATAGATTTTTTAGTTCACTCACAGATGGACAAAGGGAGTTGGATGGATTGCATAATGTAGCAAGCTTGTGATTGTAGCACAGATCTTTCCAGTGTGGTCCTTCTTGCTAGAGAAAGGCAGTTGTTCTGCCATTGATTTATTTGATTGTGGACCTTCTCGGTGGGTGAGAGGAATAACTCCTTACTCTTCCTTCTGTGGATGATTGGGACCCCAAGATGGTGACCTAGATTCCCCATTTCCAGGATCCCAAGCTTCCTACAGATTGTGTTCCTCAAGCCCCTAGGTGTGTTGAAGGAAAAGAACAGTGTGGACTTGTCGTGTGATAGAAATAAGCCAGAAGCATCGCTGAACCTTTTGAGTCAGGATTTTATAACCTTTGCTTGGTGTAGAGAAGATTCACTGAATAGAATATTATCATCATCAAAGCTCGCATGGGTGATAGGGATCTTAGATTTTGAGATGATGATGGGCTTCTAAGTGTTATTGGTGACCTCCAGAGCAATGAGTTGGCTAAGTCTTACAAGGCATAGAACAAAGATGTAAGGTGATAGTGGATCACCTTGTTTCACTCCGCAAGAAGGTTTGAAGGAACTAGCAATATCTCCATTCCAAAGAATTGATGATTCCCTAGGGGTGATAATATGTATGATGGTGTTGATGATAACTACTGGCAGGGAGATTCTTATGAGTGTGTTGTGAATGAAGTGCCAACTCAATTTGTCAAAGTCCTTGACAAGGTCAAGCTTCAGGGCTAGAAGCTTCTTCATGCTTGTCTTCGACTCCATGGAATGGACTACTTCTTGGACCAGTGCAGTGTTGTCACATATCTTTCACCCTGGTATGAAAGTCGATTGATGGGGGGGATCCAATCACTCAGAATTGGTTTGATTATGGAGGTGAGTACCTTGGATAACAACTTAGAACAAACATTGTTCAAAGATATTAGGCGGAATTGAGAGCAGGTCTCAGGGGTGGTAAGCTTCGGGATGACAATAATGATGGAGTTCGTCCAATTGGGGGGCAAGGCATTACTTCAGAAAGGCAGCTGAACAAAATTGTAGAGTTGTTGTTTCAATGAATTCCAATTCTTTTGGTAGAAGGCAACATCTACCCCATCCAGGCCTGGGGCCTTGATCGGGGACATAGAGTGCAGTGCCACATGGATTTTAGATTCTTGGGGAGTGTCTGCCAGCTTGGCTTGCTGGTCTAGTGAGAGGGATGCGAATAAGCCCAAGAAGGAGGGACACGCTTCTCTTCTCAATACGTGGTTCACTTCCTTATACACATTTGAAAAGAAGGAGAAGATGAGCAGCTTAATCTCCGAATCATTGGATATCCAATCACCATTATCGCCCTTGATACATGTTATCTTGTTTTTCCATCTTCTTGATTTAGTGAGAGAGTGGAAGAAATGGGTGTTATTGTCACCTAGTTTAGTCCACTCACATCTGGCTCTTTGTTGACTCTCATCCTCTTCGCGTCTGAGAATCGAGTCAAGCTAACTCTGTAGGTCAATTGTTTCCTATGTAGTGGTATGGTTGAACCAAATGGCTAGGTTCATCTGATTCCATTGGATCTTATTCACAAGCCTATCCTTCTCCTTCATGTCAGTTTTCCTTTTAGTAGAATCCCATCGTTTGGCTTTAGTGAGGAAATGGCATTTGTAGTCATGAGGTCTTGTTCCTGGGGCCAAGATTCTTTGAAGAAGTCTACATATCCTAGGGTTGAGTACCATTTGGCGGAGGTGTGCATCAGTGATCAGCCTCAGACGTGGGTCCAGAGAGTGGAGACATGTCTAAGTCATCAGACTTTTATAATTTATAATACCTGAATGCCTGAGACATCTGCAACTAGCACAAGGTCGAAGTAGTTCGGGGTTGAATGCAGGGATAGGAAGAATGACACTTCAGAACTTGAGTTTCACCTGTCTAAGCACATCAAATAGGTAAAAGGATAGGTTTGGTTGTAACAAGTAAGCACCACAAAGAGATGAGACTAAAAGGCTATCTACAACCGGAGTTACTAGAAATATTATGATTTTAGGGTTTAGCAATTTTTATCGCGGTTTTGTACATCAGAAGCCACGAGAATAAAACTGTCGTCAAGGTAAGGCACGAAGGAAGAAAACTTAGGCATAACAAGTAACATCAGAAAACGTCCCACATTCTCTTCTCTCAAAGAGGATGCCTCTAACCATGTACCAACTCCCTCTCTCAAGGGCAGTGGCCGTAGATTAAAGTGGTCAGGTAAAACAAAGCAACCATGATCTTGGGTACTCTCGTACACCCAGATAAAACCAAACTCTAGAGTTGCGACAACCCCCTCTCAAGGGTGTTAAAACGGGAAACACGATTCGATAGCTAGTCAAAAGTGTGATCCAAAAGAAGAGACTAGAGTTTAGATGCTATAAAGAAATCATCCAACAAAAAGGAGCCATACACAGAATAGTATGAGATAAACTCCATAGATTCTAATAAACATAAAGAGAGTAAAGGGTTTAGTTACAATGCATAGGGAAATGAAAGTAAAATGTAGTAAAAAAGGGAAAGATAAGTATCAGTCTCCTTGATTTAGGAGGTCGATATACAGCAGTGCACCCCTAAGGTTCCCTTAACCCAGTATTGGGCAGGAGCTCTGCCCAATACGCCCATGTCGGTCTCATGACCGTGTCGGGTTCTAAGCCACGATGGCTAGGGCATTTCGGGAAGGACTCCCTACCCAATACGACCATGTCGGGTTGCCAGCCCTATCGGGCGACATGCCTTGACAATTGTTCTATATCGGGATCAGTATTGTGTCGGGTTAGGAAGCACTTAGGCTCTCAGGTTCCTTGTATAGGGTGTAGAGGGGTGAGCCATCTTGGGTTGAGGCCCATCTAGGAACCTGACACATTGGGGTAGCCTTATTGGTCCTATCATGATGTTGCGGCTACCAGGATGGGTTCTAAGTGAACTCCTCCTGCCCCTCTCAAGTTGGGAGTGTGCTCACCTAGCATCGCCCGCTGTGCATGGGAACTCGATGCACTAGCTCCACTTCCAAAGTTAAGTCTCGTTGGGTTCTGACCCATCCCATCAAAGTCTTGTAGCTACTATTTATAGGCAACGGCTGGGAGGGGTTTCTGTCCTCGTTGAGCCACGTGTCCTTTGCCTACCTTGTCTTTCTAGATTTGGGGAGAAGGCCGATACGTCCGTTACCCGATACGACTGGCGGGGGCCGATGGGTGCTGGGTAATGAGTAAGTCGCGATTGGTCATTGTCGGGTAAAGGTCCTGCCGGGCTGCTGCACTGATAGGAGGCCTTATCGCACGGTAGACTCTATCAAGGCGATGAGTTATGGTGGGCAAGGTTCCGTGTCGGGTAAGAGTCGTGTCACCCATCAGTATCTCTTTGTGTGGCACGCCTGTATTGGGTTGTTGCCATGATGGGAAGTGACCATGATGCGTACTGGGTGTGTCATTTTGCCAGAAAGGGATCGGGGCAGGTTGGTTGCTCGTGGATGGGCTGGGACAGGCCGATTTAGCACTTTTTGGGCGGAAATACAAGGAAAACTCTACAAAAGATGGGAAATATTGTTAGGAGCATAGTGTGGGTCATTTTTGTATAAATGACGAGATAAAATGGAGAGGATGATAGTTTAGGAGGCAGTTTTGATGTAAAACATAGGCTTTAATAGCCATAAAATGGGTGTTATCAACTCCCCCAAACTTAGCATTTTGATTGTCCTCAATCAATTTGTATCTATTTTAAAACTTTGTTTGTGATACTTCTTCAAAGCCAGGAGTAGTCTTCAGAAAAGGGATTTAAAAGAATTTTTGAGATGCCCCTGAGGAAAATTACACCTGACTACAAACAACAAACTTTATTTTTCCTTCCTTATTTAAGTAAAAAATTTCTCTTCAGCCTCAGTGAGATTTTTGGTGCATGGTTTCAAAGTTAGCTTTCACACCAAACAACTTTGGGAGTAGGAAGTTGGGTTTTTTTTGGATAGGCTTAAGGCTTTTTGGGTTTTTCTTTCTTCCCATCAGTCCATCCAGGTACGGGTCCATTAGTGGGAAAGTGGTCCCTATAGTACAAGCTAGTTGGTTTTCGAGCAGTGATTTCACATCCTACGTACCACTGTCCTGAATCTACCATGCCTAAAGATGAGTAACTTTGGAAAGGCAAGTGTGTGTGTGTGTGTTTTTTTTTCCTACATTTGGCACAACTCTCATGCTTTTATTCACTCTCATAAGGCTTTTCTCTCCTCTTTGGGGGTTTTGATCGGTAGGAAAAGGAAGATAGCTTGCTGTTTGGACAACTTTTTCCTTCACATGCATATCTCTTAGCTGTTGTGAGATTATTTTTCAAAATTGGCGTAGAAAAGTTGTAGTCTTTGCCATTTGAGACTACATTTTTGAAAGGAGAATAATAAAAAAATGCACCGCCTTAGACACAGAGAAAACAAAATGGAAGACGTTGTATCATATTTTTACTATAAAGTGTCTTTGTACAATTGTTAAGAGGCAAGCAGTTGTATATGTACTATTTTGTATGTGTGTTAATGTGCACAAGGTATGATAAGGAAAAGAAGAAAGGCAGAAAGGGAAAATTTGAGTACCTCCCTCACTTATACATAGTAGTCCCCCCAAACTTACCCCACACTCTATCCCAGAGTTGTGAGATAGATAAGGTAGGGCAGTGATAAGTCAGTGAGGGTTTAGCTAGTGTGTGTGCCTTCATCTGATAGAAGCTCCATCACATACTCTCCTCATTTTCTATGATAGTCGATGTGGTGGAGCTTTTTTGGTGTTTGTTTTAGCGCCACCAAACTATAGATCCATTCTAGCACGTAGATGCCACAGTCATTTGATTGTGCAGCTTGTTGAGGACTGCGATGGTAGAATTGAAGCTCGTACCACTTGGCCATTGGATCTTCCATATGTGGCCGGATCAACGTCACCACCTCGATGAAGTACTTCCTCGCTAAGCACTCTAGGGATGTCAACGGGGTTGATGTACACTGCACTGGATAGTCTTTGTTGGTGTCAGAGCTGTTGTAGAATATGGCTACTCACGGGAAGTTGTACACCATCAGGAGTGTCCAATGGTTGTCATGCAACATTGGAAAGAAGATGATGTGCGGAATGCTTCTCTATATCTGGTGCAGAAATAGCCGCTTCGCTCTTGACTCGTCAGCTAGACAAAGATTGTTGAACAACATTGGATGAGCGATGTAGGCGTGTTCAAAAATCTTTTGTAGGATCAGGATGTAGGCTTACGCTACCGACAGTGCTAGGCATCCTCCTGCCTTGACTAAGTCTTGAAGATCATCGAGGGGGACTATGACATTGTCTGTCTAATTGATGACATCTATGAGTATTGAGTTAGCAAGTCTAAGAAGTACTTCGTTGACCTGTTCCTGGGACAGAGTAGCGCACAAGGAACGGTCAAAGTTTCTAATAAGCTCTTCAGATACATCAGGAGAAGCGAAGCCTTCATTGTTCAGTATATGCTGAAGGATTTTTATCCACTTACCTATACCATAGATGTCTGTGGTTATCTGGACTTCTTCTCTTAAAGGGCTGTCGGATTGGGAAGATTTGACATCTGAGTCTAACAACTCTTCTAGTAGATCTACATCTCAGAAATAGCGCTTGTCCTTGATCAGCAACAACGTGTATATGCTTCTGAGCTGATAGAAAATTTTCCCTTGGAGATGCCTCATAAATTCAAAGATGTTGAGGAGCTCCATGGAACGGAGGATGATAAATGTGTTATTCCCGCTTCCTAGCTCTTCTTGTATGGGGAAGTCTCCGAGTGAGAAGAAGTTCCAAATGCTGATGTAGCGTTGGACTCCTTCTTTGATAACACGGTGAATACGCAGTGGAAGAAGTTGTAGGTACTTGTCTTCGAGGCGTATGAAGCCTTGTCCTATGTGTGGGACCTCCGCATTGCAGTAGTAGAGGAGGGTGATGTCGTGGTTGCGGAGGTCCACTACACAGAGCAACCAGTTCTTTCTGTGCTTGTAAGGGGCCAATACTAGGCTTGGGTTGTGCTCTTCAATGTGTTGGAGCATATCTACCACTGCTTCGCATCATACATCCCTGTCGTTAAACTTCTTGCCAAGGTCGGGGTGGTGTTGTAGACAAACTGCCACCCTATCCTGATGGCAAAATTCTCGATCATCGCACCCTCTTGGTCCCTGAAGAGCACCTTTGCCATTACGGCCGATGAGCGGAACATGTTTATCAACGCTCTTTGTTATACAGAGAAGTAACCGTCACTCAAAATGATGGCTTCTTCATCTACCTACGGTCTTAGGACCATGTTCAACAGCTTTTGGTCCCAGATCATTAGGTAGTCGATGGCTCTCCTATCGAAATCAACCATCTTGAAAGAGGGGATCTCTGACGGCGCAAAGGACACGTCTGTTGTCGAAGTCTTTGCTCTGGGGGGGTTGTTGTTGATGGAGAAGTATAAATCTCCCCCTTCTCCCTCTGATTCTTCAGATGAACCCTCCTCTAGCCTGATAGATATGTCTTCATCTTCTGGCTGGTCTAGGGAGGGTATGGGAGTAGCATTGTCGATGCTGCGAGCACTCTCTTGTCCTGTTGGAGCCCCGTCGATGATTTTTTTCGTTGTTTCTTCCTGGGGCGTTGTGGAGGGTCTGTTGGAGGAGGAAGACAACGATGATCTAGAGGCTGATGCCGAAGATGAAGGTTGGAAGCCATATCCTGGAGGCAATGGGGATCTCCTAGGATGCCTTGAGTGGGGGTGGTCATCCCTCTGGTTTATTCGTTCTTCAATGGCGTCGAGGCGTTGAAGCGCCATCAACATCGTAATGTTCAGTGCCTCTAGTTGGCCAAGCAAGCCAACTAGGGTTAGCAGTTGGCACTCCTTCTCATTTAGACTCCTATGGAAAACATTGAAATTGCGGGTTAGGGAAGAAAATGTAGTTGTGTGATTACTCGTTACCTCCCGCAAGTTGTCGAACTTGAAGCCAAAGATCTTCCCCAATGATGAGGGGGCTGTAGTTGATTGACTTTGGCTTGGGGCAACGCTTCTCATGTGTGAAGCTCAGCCCAAGGAAAGCACATCATCAATAGGGGTTGAGTCCATCTGAACTATTCACGAGGGTGTGGCTTCAGGGTGAGGAGTTGGCACCTTTGCGATTGCCTCCGCCTCATCGGCTTGGGGTGGTGGAGATGGGCGTGGAGTGGAAGGATGCTGATTTACCATCCGACTCTCAGTGTCCTCCTCTGCAACAATCGCCGACATCACTGTGGGCTGCACTTCCCTAAGCTCCACCTCTAGGGGCTCAGCGAACGCGTCGTCGCTGCTGTGGAACACGTTTGGTTGCACTGATGCCTCTGTCGTTTCAAGTAGGTATGAAGCTTCAGGAGCTATTGCTACCTCTGCTACAATGGCCTCTGGGGATATCATCATAGCATCTGCCCCAAAGTTCTGGACGACCTCTATGATCATTGTTATTTCTTCAGTAGCTGTGGTAGGCATCGCTGTAATTGTCACGGCTGATTCGGTGGTGGCAGTGGCAGTTGTGAGAACAACAACTGTTGATTGTGTAGCAGTGGTGGATGCCTCGGTGGTGGCGATGATAGGCGAGTCCTTGACGATGACTGACGATGACTTGTCTTGTCAAGCACCAAAATGGATTAGCCTTCCTGTAGTTGCCACCCTCTCCTTTATGACTATGGTGGAGGCTTAGCTGGCTTCAACTATATTTTCTTGAATCTGTTCCTTTGTGAAGACCAGCTTCTCTACGTCATAGTTGACACAGAGTGGGAGGGGCAGGAGCAAGTCTGTCCTCAAGAATGTGTAGAAGAAGAGGCTCCTCTCTTTCTTGATAATGTTGGCCCTCATGAGGAACTTTAAGTCTATCCTATCGTCACCCCTTCTCCTCGACAGGCTGTGCGGCTCTTTAGGGTACCCCAAACCTACCGCGATCAGTTTGACTAGCCCTCCCATGTTGTACTCCTTGGTGGCATCCTTCATGGGATATAGCCTGTTGAGCAGGAACTGCCCCAAGTTGATCGTGTGACCCTCCATCATGTGCCACATGAGGTGGAGCTCTTTAGTGTACATGTTGCTTCTTTCATACTTACTGAAGAGTAGGCTTTCCATGATCTTGTGGATTATTCTCCAGAAGCAGGAGTGCATCGCCGCCACTTTGCTTCCCGTCTTGAATGTTGATTCGCCAGTTAGCTTCCTCCAGAGCCCGAATGGGTTGAACCTGTCGCCTTCGGTGATTTTGACACCGTTGTTAAAAAGGTCTCTTTCAGCTTCACTAGAGGAGAAGATCTTTTTGAGCAGCTTTTCCGAGATGTCATGCTCAACGTTGTACAGCTGCCCCTGTAGTCTATCCGCTCTGCCAAATCTCATGGCTTCTTTCGGTGTATTCAGAACCCAGCAGAGGGATGACATGAATGCTTTCATGAGTTCAGTGTAAGAGGCACTATATCTGAAACATATCTTCCTCAGCCCAACAGCTCTTAGGACGTTCTCGAGCCTATCAAAAATGCCTATTTGATGGAAGGACGACTAGTGGCAGAAGCAAGTTGGCCGATAAACTTTGGTTGCCAGCTCTGTGTGCCACCACCAATGTTCTTCGTCTCTAGGCATGAATTGGCTCAGTGAGTGACTGACACAATTTTACCGTGTGTATAACGCAAGTGCACGCATCAATGTAGTATATGCCTTTGTGAGGCCCGAGTCGAACTCAGGGACACTGAATTATCGATAGACTACTATTAACTGCTCGCAATCAGCTAGACCGGTTAAAAAGGTTTTAAGAGTTGTTGAAAAATAAAAGAAAATAAAATAAAATAGAGAATCGATTAAGGGTTTAGTTTAATCAATTCAAATGGGGATCTTTAGGATTGTGGTTTCACCGCGAGTTTTCATTGTATGAATTTCCACATAGTTAATCAGATTCATCTCCCAATCCGGGTAGTGGCCTGTAGCCAAAATTATTCACTGTCATGATACAATCCACTACCTAAATCTAGGTCGGTTCCACTATCGTAGTAACCTATACCCTAAACTAGGTGCATTAAAATCGACCTCTAGGTTTCCACTATTAACCGTACATCGCCTTGTTCAAGGAATTTATGAGTTAATGTGAATTTCGTCTCTTTTCAACCGTTAATTCTTCTTTCAAAGTAATTAAAGGCGTTAGATTATCATTAGGGTGATCAAGAATAATGATATAATGGAGAAAACAAAATCATACCATGGATTTAAGAGACAAAGTATGAATTACAATGATAAAAATGTCATACAATGATTACCCAGGATACTCCCGGTCCTAAAGACAAAGGGGATTAGCCCCGCCTGTTCATCTCAGAGCAAGACATGATTGAAGAAAGGGGAAACATGGAGAAAAATGTGGATGAGTAATGTAAACCCCTGAACGGAGAAGATCTAAGCATTCCTCGATGTAGAGTGCACGATCTATAGCCTTTCGGTGGTGGAGAATGTCTTCTTCAGCTCTTGGAACGGTCGGGGCATGCTTCTGGCTCCGTTCTTCTCTCCACACCTTCTCGGGATGTGTGCATCGGCTAATGATGTGATAATTGACTCCTGGCCACCGTCATTAGGTATAAACACCAAATTAGGTCACCAAAATATCACTACTGTTGGATTCGGGTTGATCTGGAACAAACAATAATCTGACGGCGTCGATACCATCGACGCGGGTCGATGGTATCGACCCGTCGTGATATTGGCAAGCCTTCCTTCTTTTCTGTCATCCTGCCTGATGCTGCCTCGATACCATTGATGCGGGTCAATGGTATCGACACCCTTAGGCATCAGTTTTATCACTTTCTAACACTGAAGCTATAGAGCATCGATAGTATCGACCATTGTGTCGATAGTATCGACTGGATGATCACTGGCAACCTGAAGGTATATCGCTACCATCGACTCCCCAGTCAATGGTATCGACTCTGCGTGGCTCCTTGTGGCTGTCTGCCTGTGACTGTGTCGATACTATCAACTGATGTCGATGGTATCGACAACTGTATATATTCATTTTTCCTGAAATTGTAAGACAAAGCCCAATCGGCTGAGATAAAACCCATTATTATAATCATTTATGATAAAAAAGATAAAATATGAGGAATTTGATACTGAAAGAGATTATAGACTAGAATAAGTGAATCATGCAATATTAACCACCAAAGTGACCAATAAACACATAAAATGCAAGTAAAACAAGTCTATAAATGCGACTCAAAATCATCACATCAAACTCCCCTAAGCTTGAACATTGCTCGTCCTCGAGCAACAAAACTCTAGAATAGAATTGCGAGGGTCAACTAAAGAATAGATTATCACAACCTTCTTTACCATATGATCCCCGCCATACATTCACAATTCGGCCCTTACTAATCATAGAATGATAATTACCCTCAAGGAAACAATAATCATCCATAAAAGATATCTACCTCAAAATTGATGAACACTATCACATAAGGCAGTTAACATAATAAAATCCTCCAGTCCAGACTCGGTGCATCTTGTGATCTTCTATCTACGTTTCTCGTCCTAACTACCATCTAGATGGAAGCAGCTCTCCTGGTATTAATGAGTGAGGAAATGATCATGGTGGCCTACCCATTCGAGCAACAAGTAGATGGAATATGTGGTTGTGGAAGAAATGGAAGCATAATACAGTTTTAACATGCACAGATAACAAAAATGATCTAAATGATGCATATGCAAATAAAAATGCCCTAATGCCTACATTTGGGTGGAATGATGCATGCACTATCATTCCATCTCAAGGTGAGATGGAATATCTAAGAAAACTACACCATGTGCTTATTCTTCTTAGTATGCAAGTGAGAACATGTTCCTTTCTCCCTCTCATTCCTACTTACTTCTCAATTCTTTTTTTTAAGCCCTTATTTTCATAGGTGACAATGAATTATTTGTCGGGCTCACTTCTTATTACATACTTATGCATCTGAAGCATTCTATTTGGAGGGTATGGGACAAGTTCACCACCTCTAATGTTTCAGAAGACATAAGATGCATGATGTACTATATGCACAAAAGATGTGAATGCAGCTACAGAATGATAGTTATGCAATTAAATGACACACACCTAAGGATAATGTGCATGTATAACTACTCTATCTTTTTTTCTTTTCATGCAAAAATATGTAAGAATAGTTGTAATGCAAGACCTATCTACATGGGATGCAATCAAAGAGATGAAAACTGTAATGTGCTTCCAGTTCTTATGGTGGAGTATGAAAACAATGGGGTGGATAGATCACAAGATTAATTGACTGAACCTTTAGAAAATATTATGTGTCCCTCCTTACTAACCTGTGTAATAATTAAGAAGTTTCTCTCTTATTTCAAATTAAGGTCTCATTATCATTTGTTCAGTTTAGGCTCAAACAACAAATTCCGTCCACTCTTCGTGAATCATAGGAATGTACATTTGCGGTTTCCTATTTTAGAGTTGACAAACCCAATTATTTTCTTAAATCATGAGCTCAAGGTTGAACAACACAAGCTTGCAAAAGCACTAAAAATTTTCAAATTTACCCCTGATTCCCATGTACAAACACAGAGATGACACATGACATTAGACATCCACAATTATACTAGATAGAGTGTGGATCCTACAGAAAACTAAGAACTAAGAAAAATAAATAACAAAAGACAAAGCAATAAATGATAAAAACTAAGAAAAATAAAGGATAGAAACTGTTCCAACTCCCCCCTAAGCTTGAATTCGACTATGGCCTCATAGTAACAAAACAACCTTAAAAGGTGGAACAGTGATACTAATTATTGGTCAGGTGGAGGTGGGTACTGCGGGGCCGTGGGGTCCTAAGATGGGTACTGCCCTTGAAAAATCGGATCGTACTGGGGCATCAACGGAGGTTGAGGATAACCCTCGAAATAATTCTGGCTCCAGTAGTTATCGTAGAAGGGCTGTTGTTGCATCTCCATCCTATGCAACCTGTCATGGATGTTCTGTTGGTTGGTGAAGAGGAGGCGCTCATTCTTGTAAATAGCTTGCTGGTTCTCGAAAAGACGGTTCGTGGTATCCTTAATACCAGTGAAGGAAGATGTATGCTGTTACTGGGTCTGATGAATCTCCTGCAGCATCGAGTACATTCCCTGCATCGAATAGGCATCCTCTCCTTGATGAGAGGGCTGACGTGGCGGAGGCTGTGAAGAAGATGATTCACCTGGGTGGAAGCGGGGATGCTTCCGGGGTGCTACTCGTGCCCGAAGAGGAGTGAAAGCCTCCTATTCCTCTTCATGCTCGTCGCCGTCATCATTAATGTCATCATCACCACTGTCTTCATCAGAGTCGTCGATGGCGATGATAGGCCACCAGAAATGCTGAGCTCCCTCGATGTTGAAGATGGGGTCGGGAAACACACATTCTTGATATTCATGATTGACGTGGCAATGTGCATAAGCCAAGCCATCACAGAGTAGGAGGAGGTTGGAGCAGTGCAGATGATGGAGGTTGACCTTGTTCTTGTTGGAAAGTGGAGTAAGCTGAGAAAAATCTAACCCAAGGTAGAGGGCCAGCGGTGTGATGAGCCCTCCAAAGTGGATAGGAGCCTTCCGCGTACTCCTCTTCACTGCCAACACGTGCGTCAAAAAGAACACGCCCCAATTGCACTCCTTGTGCTTCAACAATTTATACTGAAAGAATAAATCCGTCTCTTGGAATTTGCTAAGAGAAAGATCGCCACAAGCAAACAACATCATACAAAGCATGCAGTGCAGAATCCACACAAAGGGATGCTCGTAGTTGGCTACGACAACATTGTGGTAGCTCACAGACTTGCCGGGAGGCGCAGTCACCAGTTTGGCAAAGATGTCGTCGTAATCAGTCCGGTTGTTTGGCCTCCGGTGCTGGTAATCGTCATGATACCAGTTATACACAGAATTGAACTGGTTAAGAGTGAGGGTGTAATTGTTGTTGTAGAGTCTGAAGGACACACGCCCTTTCTTCCACTCGCTATCGGTGGTGATCAAGTCATTGGGTACGACATTGATGTCTAATGATGCCATGAACTCCGCCACGAGCTCCTTGTATGTCGGCCACTCGCTGAAGAAGAGTTGGTCGTCAGCGTGGTACTCCAGCTCGTCGGGCATCCTAGTCGTATGCCTTGCCTGCCCCTTGAGGACGTAGGCAAGATTGGGCTCAAACCCAAGGTAATGAACCATGTCCCAATCAACATATCAGGTCGGCTCGATCTTCCTCTTCAGCAGTTCCTCGTATACCTTCCAAACCTCCGTGGAAGGATGGACAAATTTTCAGACGAGGAATCGATCTCGGTGGCGGAGGAACAAAGGTTGGGATCTCGATGGGGGCCGCCCATGAAGAAGATGCTCCATCTGTACGCACCATTAGCTCTGAAAGAAAGAGAATAGGAAAGAGAGCTCGGTGAAGGTCGGAGAAGATGATGTCCGCTTAGTGCAACGCTCCAGGAAGAGATCACGATCCTTGGATGCTCATAGAAGGCCTCCGGTCACACAACAATGCTCAATGCACAAGTAGAGGGAAGAAGTTTTGAAGGTGTGAAGAAATATAACAAAAATCCCTCCTTTTATAAATTTTTCCATCGCTACTGTGGACCCGTCGATACCATCGATGGGGTGTCGATGGTATCGACACCTTTAGCACAATTCGGGTTTCGCGAATATTGACGGCTGTCGATAGCCTGATGTGGGGGCCCAGATCGATGACGCGCCATCCCATGGATCGAATTCCTTGATGTAGCGATCGCCGTTGATTTCCTCTCGTGGATCAGTGACATGTCGCATCGATACCATCGACGTGGGTCGATGGTATCGACCCTTTGTAGGTCAAACACCCTCACGAGGCCTGACCACCACTTTCTCACTATTGTCGGGTCGATACCATCGACTGGCCCGTCGATGGTATTGACTTCACGGAGACAAATTCGTCTGTAAATCTTCAGGGATCTCGTGAGTATCGACACCCATGTCGATACTATCGACCCCGATCTGGCGATTTCTTCAGCGTCACTGATGGTAGGTCGATACCATCGATGAGGCCGTCGATGGTATCGACTCAGAAAATTTTTTGCAGTTACCTAACTATACCCATGTCGATACTATCGACACAATGGTTGATGGTATCGACTCTGCCTCAGCCCTGCACACTGAACAAACAATCACGATATCATTTTTACACTAAAAACAAAATTAAACTAAACTAATTTGTAAAAGCAAACGAAAATAGACGAAACTACCAATGGTTGGGTTGCCTCCCAACAAGCACCCTTATTTAACGTCTTAGGCTAGACAAACTCAAGCTTATCAAGCATTCTTAAGTATGATGAGTTTGACCTCATGCACTTTCCTAGTGAAATCCTCACCAAAGTACAGCTTCAACCTCTGTCCATTGACCAAGAATGTTGTCTCTCTATCACGCACCATGATGGCACCATGTGGCCGTACCTCCTCCACAATGAATGGTCCACTCCACCGGGACTTCAATTTCCCAGGATGCAATTTCAACCTCGAGTTGAACAACAACACACGATCTCCCTTCTTGAAAACATGCAGTTGAATGTGTCGATCGTGAATCAACTTTGTTCTTTCCTTGTAAATCCTCGAACTTTCATAGGCATTCATCCTCAGCTCATCTAGCTCATTTAGCTCCAGAAAGCATATCTTCCCTGCCTCATCATATTCTAGTTCATCTTCCTTAGCGCCCAGTGTGCCTTATGCTCCAACTCAACCGACAAATGGCTTACCCGCCCATAAGCCAACCTAAAAGGCGTAGTGCCTATAGGTGTTTTATACGCTGTCCTATACGCCCATAAAGCGTCTGGTAGCAAAGTAATCCAGTTCTTTCTTGTCGAAGCCACTGTGCGCTCTAGGATTTTCTTAATTTCTCTACTGGAGACTTCAACCTTCCCCTGTATCTGTGGGTGGTACGGGGTACCAATATTTTGCTTTACCCCGTACTTTCTCAACAGTGCATCGAACTTTTGATTTCTGAAATGGGTACCTCCATCATTGATAATCATCCTCAGTACACCAAATATGCTGAAAATGTAGTCTTTTACGAACCTGCACACTACAGTAGCATCATTAGTCCTAGTGGGTATTGCCTCTACCCACTTTGATACATAATCAACAGCCAATAAAATGTACAAATTAGAGTTTGAGGATACAAAGGGTCCCATGAAATCAATACCCCACAGATCAAACACCTCAACTTCTTGAAACACGTTGAGGGGCATCTCTTGTCGTTTTGAAATATTACCTGCCCTTTGACAGGAATCGCATCTTTGCACATAATCATATGCATCCCGGAAAAGTGTAGGCCAATAAAGGCTGCTCTCAAGCACCTTGGCTGCTGTTCTGGAACTCGCATGATGTCCGCCAATTGGTAGAGTATGACAATGACGAAGTACACTATCATATTCAACCTCCGGTATGCACATGCGCAAAACACCATCCCTGCATTGCTTCAACAAAATGGGGTCATCCCAGAAATAATATCTCAAAGAATGAAAAATTTTCTTTTTTCTCTTGATATGCCCAATCATCCGAGATAATTTTGCAGGAAAGATAATTAACAATATAAGAAAACCATGGATCTTTAGATTTTACAGAAAGAAGTTGTTCATCAGGGAACGTCTCAGTAATGGGTATATGAATGTCCTTCTCATCTACCCGTTCCAACCTAGACAAATGGTCCGCAACCACATTCTCTATTCCCGCCTTATCTTTAATTTCAATATCAAATTCTTGTAACGGTAAGATCCACCTAATCAATCTAGGTTTGGCATCTTTCTTTTCCATCAAATATTTTATGGCGGCGTGGTCCGTCCATATCACAACTTTTGACCCTACAAGATATTGCTGAAAATTTTCAAATGCAAAAACGATGGCGAGAAGCTCTTTTTCAGTTGTAGTGTAATTAAGTTGTGCTTCATTTAAAGTTTTGGATGCATAGAAAATCACAACGGGTTTGTTGTTAACACATTGTCCTAGAACTGCCCCTATTGCAAAATCTGAAGCATCACACATTAATTCAAACAGCTTTGTCCAATCTGGTGTTTGCACAACCGGTGCAGAAATTAACTTCTCTTTGAGCACGTTAAAAGCATGCAAACACTTTTCATTAAAATCGAACACCGCATATTTCTCCAACAGTTCAGATAATGGTTTAGTGATTGTTGAAAAATCTTTGATAAAGCGGCGATAAAATCCCACGTGACCGAGAATACTCCTTACCCCTTTTACCATATTTGGTGGGGGTAATTTGGAAATCATCTCAATCTTTACCGAATCTACCTCCAACCCCTTGCTAGACACTTTATGTCCAAGCACAATCCCTTCACTAACCATCATATGGCATTTTCCCCAGTTGAGAACTAAATGCGTGTCCTCACATCGTTGTAAAACTTTATCCAAATTATATGAACATTCATTGAAAGATGCACCATAGACGGAAAAATCGTCCATGAAGACCTCCAAACAGTGCTCAACCATATCAGAGAAAATGGAAAGCATGCAACACAGAAAGGTTGCTGGTGCGTTACATAAACAAAAGGGCATACGACGATATGCAAATGTTAAATAAGGACAAGTGAAGGTAGAATTCTCTTGGTCCTTAGGATCAATGGAAATCTGATTATAGCCCGAATAACCATCTAGAAAACAAAAGTGAGATCGACCTACTAATCGCTCTAAAATCTGATCAATGAATGGAAGAGGAAAATGATCTTTTAACGTAGTAGAGTTCAATCTATGGTAATCAATACACACACACCACCCGGTTACCAAACGGGTCGTGACCGGCTCATTTGACAAATGATGAGTAACAATATTCCCCCCTTTTTAGGGACTACCTATGTGGGGTTACCCATGTCAAATCGGAGATCACATAAATGATGCCTGCAGAAAGGAGCTTGATCACCTCCTTCTTGACAACCTCCATATGCTTGGATTGAGTCTGCACTGTGGTTGTATTATATGTTTGGCTCCCTTGTCGAGCCAGATCTTGTGCTGGAAAAGTGTAGGGGAGATCCCCTTGATATCTGTGACTAACCACCCGAATGCACCACGATGGTTCTTCAGCACGATCATCAATTGATCCTCTTCCTCAACACTCAGATATGTCGAGATAATCACTGGTAGCTTTTCACCTTCGGCTAGAAATGCATATTTCAAATGAGGTGGCAGTGGCTTCAATTCTAATTTTGGTGGACTGATCAAGGATGACTGAAGCGGTGGTGGGAGTTCCCCAAGATCTTCATAGTACCTAGCATAAAAACATGGCAGCACCTGAAGCATCTTGTTGTAGTGACTTACTTCTCATCCAGTCATGTGTTATATTGACAAGGCAAGCTTCAAGAGGCAGTTCTGGATAAGCATCGAGGACAGAACTTGCTATGGCCTTGTCTTCAGTAGAAGGAGGGATTTCCTCCTCTTCATCATTCGGAAAACCCACAGCCTTGCGAAGAGAAACGACTTTGGTCTGTTCCATAATGTCTACAACTAGTGTCCCCTTCTCTACCTTGGTTATTACATGAGCCATATCTAAAAATGGCTTCCCTAGACAAAGAGAAATATTCTGATCAAAGTGTTTCACCATGCGGCAGTGCTCCTTTGTTTTTGATTGTGTTGTGCTTGGGGGCATAACCATTTCAAACCGATCATCAGCGATACCCAATGTCAAACGACCTCTTCCCATCTCGAGTATCATATCTGCATTAGCTTGGAAGGGTCTTCCAAGGAGTAGCTCATTTCCTTGTTCTTCCTGCATTTCCATTACCACAAAGTCTGTTGGAAATACAAACCGGTCAACTTTAACTAAAACGTCCTCACAAATACCGTACGGATTGACCACAAAATTGTCCGCCAACTGAATCGTCATATTGCTATGTCTTGATTCTTTCAGTCCCAGCTTCTTGAAAGTAGAGAGAGGCATCATATTTATACTTGCCCCTGAATCACACAATGCTTCGCCGAATTTCACTTTACTGATGTAACATGAAATATTGAATCAGCCCGGATCCTCTCTTTTAGGCAGAAATGTGCCCATAATGAAAGCACTCACCTGCTCCTTAAGAACCACGACCTCAGTATTAGGAATCTTCCTCTTCTTTGTGATTATGTCTTTCAGAAACTTGCCATAAGAGGGTATCTTCTCTATTGCTTCTAATAGTGGAATATTGACAGAAAGCTTCCAAAAGCTATCCAGGAACTTCTTGAGCTGAGCATCCACTTTTTTGGCTTTCAAGCTGTTTGGATATGGGACTGGTACAGTCTGTGCCCTTTGATGTGGCGGCACATATGGTGTCCATTTTAATGTCTCTTCCTCAGAAATGGGTTCTGATGTGCCATCATCTACCACATCCTCTACCAGCTCTATGATTGAAATCAGAACCTCCTCTGTGGCCTCACCTGTGGTCTCTGGCTGGGGTGTGCTCGATTCATCATCCCTGGTGTTTAAAATCTTCTTACCACTCTGTAGTAGAATTGCCTTGGCTTGTTGGTTTCCTCCAAGAATGTTTGTATTTCTGGGAAAACCTTGTTGCGTTGGCTATTTTAGATTTTCTATCTCAGCTGCCATCTGCGCCAAAGATGTCTCTATCGTCCTCATCTGAGCCCCATGGCTTTGTAAAGTCTGCCCAAATTGATTCATAAATTCTCCTTGTTGCTTAATCTGTTGGCCAAATGTGCTCATGAGTTCTTGATTCTGCTTGATTACTTGGTTGAGCAACTCATTACTCTTATCCTCTGCCGACGGTTGTGGTTTTGCAACAAGGTCCTGCAAGAAATTATTCAGGTCTTTCCATGAAAATTTCTTGTCTTTCCTCCAAGAATAGTCGTTGTTCCTATACCCCTACTATTGGCGCATAAATTTCACCCGTGCTTCCTCATCAGATTCTGCATCTTCTTTTGCTAGCAATTTCTTGGCCAGAAGGTCCATCTTCTCATTTATCTCCTTGATGGCCTTTGACTCACCTGCAACTCGAACCTGCTCTATTGCGTCTCTGCCGCCCCAGGATTACTTTTTGGCCATGTTCTTCAAAATCTTCCAACACCTCGTGCATGTGTTGTTTATGAAGAACCCCGAACCTACTGAATCCAGGTTGCTCCTATCATGCTCAGAAAGAGAAAAATAGAAGATCTTGACTTGTTTCTGCTTGTCAAGCCCATGACGTGGGCACCTCCTCAGCAATATTTGGAAACATTCCCAAGTCTCAGAATAAGTATCCCCGGCTTTCTAACTGAAATTATGGATCTTCCGTACCAGATCGTTGGTCTTCTCAGGAGGAAAGAACCTCTCGAAGAACACCTCGATCATTTGGTCCCATGTTTCAACGGTTTCATCATCCAAGTTATGCAGCCATTCACGTGCATTACCTACCAGGGAGTTGGGGAACAACTTAAGGTAAAGCGTCTCCTATGGAAACCTATCAATCTTGATCATATCGCAATTTTCCACAAACGTGCTGATGTGTGCGACATGGTCCTCGTTCTTCAGCCCGTGGAATGCTTGAGACTTGACCAGGTTGATTAGTGACAGATCAATCTTATAGGTTGGAATGTTGACTGCCAACTTTTTGATTGTCCCCTTTGATGTTGATGAGGAAGAAGCCTTTATCTTCTCCCATATTGTCTGTTCTTCTGCCATGGTTTCTGGTTCAAAGTCAGAATATGTATGCTCAAGCTGATCTTGAGTATTGTTATCCTCCTCATCTGACCCAAGCGATGGAACCTCTAGTGATAGTTGTGTGTATTCTGTGCTACGCGTCCTCACCATGCACTAGTACCTACAAGGTAATAAGTTTGATTCAATACAGTGCTTGACAATTTCTAAATATGAAAGATAAACTATGAATTTCAAAGAAAAAAGATAATAATAAAAAAAATGTGGCCTAGAGTGGCTGCTTGCAGTACTCGTAGTGTCAACAATTGCCGTGCCCCCGACAACAATGCCAAAAACATGACATGATTTTACCGTTTGTATAACGCAAGTGCACGCATCAATGTAGTATAGGCCTTTGTGAGGCCCAAATCGAACTCAGGGACACTGAATTATCAGTAGACTACTATTAACTGCTCGCAATCAGCTAGACCGGTTAAAAAGGTTTTAAGAGTTGTTGAAAAATAAAAGAAAATAAAATAAAATAGAGCAATCGATTAAGGGTTTAGTTTAATCAATTCAAATAGAGATCTTTAGGATTGCGGTTTCACCGCGGGTTTTCATTGTATGAATTTCCACATAGTTAATCAGATTCATCTCTCAATCCGGGTAATGGCATGTTGCCAGAATTATTCACTGTCGTGATATAATCCACTACCTAAATCTAGGTTGGTTCCACCGTCGTAGTAACCTATACCCTATACTAGGTGCATTAAAATTGACCTCTGGGTTTCCACCATTAACCGTACATCGCCTTGTTCAAGGAATTTATGAGTTAATGTGAATTTTGTCTATTTTCAACCGTTAATTCTTCTTTCAAAGCAATTAAAGGCGTTAGATTATCATTAGGGTGATCAAGCATAATGATATCATTGAGAAAACGAAATCATACCACGGATTAAAGAGACAAAGTTTGAATTACTATGATAAAAACGTCATACAATGATTACCCGGGCTACTCCCAGTCCTAAAGACAAAGGGGATTAGCCCCGCATGTTCATCTCAGAGCAAGACATGATTGAAGAAAGGGGAAACATGGAGAAAAACATGGATGAGTAATGTAAACCCCTGAACGGAGAAGATCCAAGCGTTCCTCGGCGTAGAGTGCACGATCTACAACCTTTCAGCGGCGGAGAACGTCTTCTTTGGCTCTCGGAACGGTCGGGGCGTGCTTCTGGCTCTGTTCTTCTCTCCACACCTTCTCGGGACGTGTGCAGTGGCTAATGATGTGATAATTGACTCCTGACCCCCGTCATTAGGTATAAACAACAAG
The DNA here is from genome assembly GCA_963693085.1 of Alisma plantago-aquatica. Lineage (NCBI taxonomy): Eukaryota > Viridiplantae > Streptophyta > Magnoliopsida > Alismatales > Alismataceae > Alisma > Alisma plantago-aquatica. The sequence goes on along the minus strand of OY856409.1, from coordinate 1,869,251,930 downwards.
TTAGGTCACCAAAATATCACTACTGTTGGATTCGGGCCGATCTGGAAAAAACAATAATCTGACGACGTCGATACCATCGATGCGGGTTGATTGTCTTTTTCTGCAAGTATAGAGGGGAAAAGTTAGTCTAATAGTATATTTACAATAAGAGGGAATATTTAGGTATTATGTCTAATTCTAATTAAGAAAGAGTGTGGAAAACTAAAGAAAAGACTAAAATAACATCCCAAAATTGGTTGTTATCACCCCCCTAACTTAGAGTCTAGCTTGTCCTCAAGTTAGATAGAGCTGAGGCATGTAATGGTGAGGCGATTTTATTTAGTTAAGATTTCCATACTCTTGCTTCAATTCTCAACCTGAGTTCTCCCAAGGTCATATCGGGTCTTATTGCTTGCCTTGACTCTTTCATGTTTTTGAGAGTTGCTAGGATCTCAGGTTCCTTCCGCATCTCGTAGCTTGCATCAGGACCACTTTATAATCTGTGCATGTTGTTAACTCTAATCAGCTTTATACCTCTCTGAAGAACCTACTGGAAACTAGAGTGGGTATGAGGGTTGGCTAAAGGCTTGAAGTGTAACTCCCCTTTTTAAGTGGGGGAGGGGTTGTCTATGCTTTTAGAATTTTACTACCGGGCACGACACATCTCCCTTTGTGGGGGCAGTTGAATGTACCGGCCAGGTGAATCCTTTATAAGCCTTTCATATATTTAGATATCTTAGGGTTTCACTATTGGGCACAACACATCTGCCTTCATGAGGGCAGCTGAATGTACCGGGCGGGTGAGACCTTCATTGGTTCTTTATATAGATCCTTATTTATGGCACAACTCTCATAATTTTATTCAACTCTCTGTATTTTATTCAAAGACTCACAGGATTAGGTTTTGGGGTTTTTTCGGAAATTATTTTGGGCGGCCAAGCCTCTTTTATTTGAAGAGAAGAAAGCTGTTCTTAGAGTTTTTTTTTCAACATGCACTTATTTTGTGGTCCGCTTGCAAGACTTCTTGATTTAGAAGTCGCCTGATGCCCCTCTCATCCTTGAGAGCTTGGCTTATTTCTGCCTTGATATTGACCTGTGGAGAGTCAGATGTAGAAGTGAAACAAAAGCATGAAACTCAATAGTGGAGAGGTATTATTAAGTCGCCATTATATGTCTAAGTGCTATTTACTTTTGAGGACTAACATGATTCTAAAGTTAGCTGAGGGTGACTTTATTCGAAAGATGAGTTATTTAAAATGGGAGCTAAATGTGTAAAGGAAACTAAGAAATTTTTTTACAAAAATGAAGGAGAAGACGGAGAAAGAGGGATATAGAAATGATACCTCGCCCTTGTCTAATGTACCCCCCCAACTTATCACTCACTATGTCCTCAGAGCGTCAAAGTGATAGGTTGAGAAGTACGATGACAAGGGCTGCCGACTAAGTTAATTCTGAATTTGCCCTTGGTGATTGAAGTAGATTTGCTGCGAACTATCCTCGTAGAGCGTGGTAATCCACGTCAGTCATCTCTTCTACTGGTCTTTGAAGAACGATGATGGTGTACATCCAGTAGAGGATGTGGAAGCCGCAGTCAGTTGATTCTCGGATTTGCTGGGGACATTTGTGGCTGAAGGAAGGGCGATGAAAATGCTCTTTGTCGTAAGCCCTTGTATGATGACTTAGAAAGGCGATTAATTTGTCAGCGCATTCCTTCGCCACTACCTCTGTTGGCGTCCTAGGTGTCACGACATAGTTCTTCTGTCATGGATTGTACTGGCTATCAGAACTATTGTATATTGAAGTTGTTCCTTCTTGTAGGTTTGTTGCCAGGAGCATCCAATGCTCATGATAGAGGAAGGGTAACATGATGAACTTCGGCATTGTGTGCTGTAGAAAGGAGGCCAACACTTTAGTTGTACCAAAATTCTTTAACTTTAGAAGATCATCCTTCATGTAGGGGGACGCCATGTATGTTGTGGGGTTATTTTGGCCAAGTAGAAACTGATAAGCGGCCATTAAGCTTACTGAGAGGGATCCTTTAATCTGTAAAGTCTCTCGAAGCATGTCTGCCATAACTAGAGTATCCCTAGACATGAATACGAGCTCATCCTTCTCGAATGAAATCCGCGCCATAATGAGACGTAGTTCGATGTCTGAGAGACCTTTGCAAGCACCATGATCGAAGGCCGGAAAGGTTGGTTCTATGGCAGACAAAGGATCGATGTCGCTTTTACTTTGCTCGGCAGCTAAAGCCGGCTTCGTGGGTTTTTCCAATTCTTTTAGAGTGTGGCGGAAAGGTCGCCTATGCAGGCGTTGGACAGCTGAGAAAAGATAATGAGGGACATCATCTGGTGCCATTGTCGGGTCCTTGAAGAACCTTCTATCACAAATGAGCTCCATGGCGTAACGCCCTCGCAAAGAGTGAAAATCGTCAGCAACGAGGTCCGTAAATGGGATTTCCTGGTTCAACGCTTGGATGTGACGTATGGTGCAGAAAGAGCAGTCCCCAGATCCCTCGACAGTTTGAACTTGAGGGTTTATTATTTGGAACCAAGGCTGGCTCCAGTCTTGGCGGAGAGATGGGTGGGCAGCCCAAATTAACTTAAGCAGCTGGAAGGGAAGACATCTCGCTTCACCTGCTGCTTCACCAACAAAGTTTATTGCTTCGGCGGGAAGCTCAACGCCGCAAAAATTATATACCTTGGCATCCCGAGCTTCGGTGTTGACAATCATAAATAGCCAATGATCTGAGACTTGAAAGGGCATGGTAAGATAACGTGTCCGTCGTGCTAAATCGGTACGCAGCCTCTCAAGTGATTTTGCTCGTATGTCTTTGTATAAAAGGCCAATAAACAGAGCAGGCAAGGCATTGAAAACTGGCTGTTGCCTCTTAGAACTTCTGTACAGTTCTATACAGATGGCGAGAAGGACACAGAAGAATGCCATTGGCATCGTGGACCAAGGTCGCAGGATGGTGCGGAAGTCTTCTCGTGTCATCTTGTGCTTAGTTCTGGTATTATGATAGATAATGTCTTCCCCTGCCTTTGCGTCGTCCACAATAGTGTTCAGTATAAAAATGTCCTGAGCATCTAATGTGGAGATGGCCACCATATCCAAGTCATGCATTTTGTGCGGTAAAGGTGGTGGTGGGCGGTAGTTGTGAGTGGGCTGACGTTGGTTCCTAATAGACATTGGTGGAACTCAGTGAAAGCTGCGTCTTTAGCGGCCTCCCCGATTGACCCCAGAGCAGAATAATCAATGAATTGGTCCCCATATGACATGTTAACATTATCATTGTGTGGGGACTTGGGGTGATGTTCACCGTCATGGTGACCTTTGTCGGAACCTTTATGAGAAGGTTCGGCTGCATTGCCTGGGTCCTCTCCATCATCAGATTTGTCACCAGAGGAGGTGGTATTTTTGTTCGAATCAGCAGATGAGTCGGAGTCTTCATCTTTGTCACTATCACCATCCTTGTCGGCCGCTGCCTTGTCTGCTAGCTTTTTGCTTGCGGTCTTTTTGCACCGCCGATGGGTGGCTTGTAATTCATCGAAAGACACTTGCAGATGCTCGTGTGTTTCGAGCAGTGCATCGTGGGTTTCTTTGAGGTCATTATATCGATCCTCGCCGGAGAGGAGACATGCTATTAAATCTATAAATTGAGCACGTAGCTGCTGGATGTCATTATTAGTTGACTCCTCTTGGCGATTATTTAGTTGTGTGAGTGTGCTGCTGATGGTGTCCAAGCGCGTGCTCAGAACTGCTTGTTGTTGCTGGAGCTCACGAAGAGTCTCAAGTAGAGGTTGAGTCTGCGTAGAGATCTCATGGACTTGCTTTGCCGTCGCTTCTTGCTGGCGCTTCGCTCCAAGGACCAGTTCCAGCAAGTTGTTGTAGTGGCTGTTGATATGCTCAACTTGCTTAGCCACCTCATCTTGTTGATGGTGAAAGCTTTAGAGGATGTTGGGCAAGGCTCGGTTTTGTTCGTCGATCGTGGCCACCTGTCTTGATAGACCTTGTACACAAGAAAGAATAGAATGTAAAATGTTAGATGGATCGGTGAGGAGGTTTCGGACGGCGTCGAATTGACGGCCGAATTCCTCACCGATATTGGTAAAGGGAACCCCAGGAGCGGAAGGGTGGGATGGCTGGGGTCTACGTGGAATGGTGGTAGTGTCTTGCGGAAGAGACACTGATGATGCCCCGAGCTGTGCGGTGACTATGGATGGAGTCACCAGCTGTGTCGGGTGGTGGTGGATGTGAAAGGTGGTGGTATCTCAGGTGAGAGTGGCGGGAGGGATAGTGATGGGATATAGATTGTGGAGATGAATGGGAAGGTGTTAAAGTCAGGCATAGGGGTGGAGAAGGGAGAACCCGAGGGGAAAAGGGGTGAAGAAGAGGATGTGAATGGTTGTGTGGATGTGGTGAGGAAGGGAAGAGTGGTAGATGTTGGAAAGGTGGAGGGTGGATAGGTGGTGGCGGTTAGCTGATCATGTAGACTCTTAATGAAAGAGTCGATTGATGAGGTGGTTATGTTTTCTTCATGGAGGGTGTCGGCCTCTAGATTTGGCCTTGATGTTGGTGTCCCTGACAACTGTTGTGCCTTCAATTGCCTTCTGGAAGGTCGTTTGACAGGTATTTTTGATGGTCGAGCTGCCGGGGCTGTGATACTTAGCTCCGTCTGTCCCGCAGTTGCTTTCTTTTCGGCTGCTTTAACTGAAGCTAAGAGTTGTGAAAGCTCCTCGTCAGAGAAGAGGAGCTTGTCTGTGTCATAGTTTGCGAGCTCCGGAAGCAGGAGGAGTGTTCTTGATGACTTGACAGTAGGGCAGAAGACATAATGTAGTTTCCCATCCTTTTCCTTGATGATGAAGGAGTTCTTAAAAGTTTGTTCATTGGTAAGGATGTCGCCCTTTAGTTGCGTGCAGCGAGGTAGGGGTCTGTCCATCTTGAGGTATTTTATAATGGATGTGACATGACCCCCCATGCAGATTTCCTTCCCCAGGGCGAAAGCTGATAATTTCTGGATCATTTGTCGTCCAATATTAACTGGCTTTTCGTTAAGAATGGACCAGAGAACAAAGAAATCTGAGATTGTAACGTTCCCCCCTTCTGTCCTGGGGAAGAGTGCGCCAGTAAGAATTTTGTGTATGGTGCACACAAAACCAGAATGTATGTTCGATGCTTTGCACGTCTTAGCATCATAGGTGGGGAGCCCAGTTAGAGATTTCCAGAATTTGTGTCTGTTGAACTCAGGGTGCTTGGTTCCCACCGCCTTGTCTTTTTGCAGCTGCTGCTGATTGTCAATAAAAACTTTGTTCAGAATGTTTTCCATTAAGACCACCTTGTTGCCAAAGATTTGGGTGACCAGCCTTCTATCACCTCCATCCCGTGATCTATCCATGATATCTACGGGTTCTTTTGTAAGAAAGGTGAAGAATTCAGTGGTGGGCTCAGAGTATGAGATCTCAGGTGCTAAACATAGCCTTGCAAGGTTGGCTTTGTCTAGTGTGTTGAAGATTCGGTCATTGATCCCCATCTTAATTAGTATGCTGGAGCAAACATACTTAGTGGGTTTGAGAACTTTGTCAGTGGAGGGGGTGGTATGTATGAAGAGATTTTCTGGTGGTGGTGCTATGGTGGTGATAGGAGGGAAGGTGAGGGTGGTAGCAGGGATGGTGGTGGTAGGTGTTGCAAGGGGTTGGTCCATAGCAGAGGCAGGGAAAACTTGTTTTCTTGCCCGTTTCTTAGAGGGTTGTACGAGTGCAGTGTCCTGGACCTTGCGTTTCCCCTTTTGCTCTTTGGCTGGGGATTCCTCCTTAGAATTTGTCTTGTAGTCCAAGCCTTCATCATCATCAGAAGAAATTGCAATTTCTTCTTCAGGTGCCTCAGCCAGGCACTTGTTCAGGTGATCAAGGTCGCACAGGACTTGCATCATTTTGACATTTGGTGGTGCCTTTCCGGTCCTATTGAAATCATCTCTGATCTTCTAGAGCTTAGCTTGTTCTTTCATCAGTTGCTCCGGTGTCCAGATTGTAGCATCTTCAAATTCAATGGACTCCCTTGCTGGTGATGCCATTATGCAAAATGGGTGATCATGGGTTAGAATAACATGTTAAAAAAATGGATTTTATTTGTATTTATGTGTTTTTGTATTTTTATGAAAATTTAAATGAATGTGGAAGGCCAAACGGTTTCAAGACCGTTTGGTCTCAAACGGTTTCAGGACCGTTTGGTTCCAAACGGTTTGAAGATCGTTTGGTCCCAAACGGTTTCAAGACCGTTTGGTCCCAAACGGTTTGAAGATCGTTTGGTCCCAAATGGTTTTAGGACCGTTTGGTCCCAAACGGTTTCAAGACCATTTGGTTCCAAATGGTTTGAAGATCGTTTGGCCCCAAACGGTTTTAGGACCGTTTGGTCCCAAATAGTTTCAAGACTGTTTGGTCCCAAACGGTTTCAAGACCGTTTGGAAAGCGAAGCGTCGTGTAGCCACCGGCGAAGGCGAAGGCGAAGGAAAAATGGCGAGGGGAAGGCGGAAGCGCCGGTGATGAAGGCGAAGGCGGCGGGCATTGGTGATTAAGACGAAAGCGACGGCGGGAGGAGCCGGTGGCGAGACAGACGAAGATAAGGAACATTTCGGCGAAATTGGCGGTAAAGATGACGAGGGTGACTCCGTCATTGGAGAAGAGGAAGCACCGCTGTGGCGCCGAAGATGATAACGGCGGTGCAGAGGGTTGCGGAAGAGAAAAAATGTCGGCCATGCTGCCGCGGTTACTGGACTACCTAGTAGTTGGTGGTAGATTCGACGGCGGAGAAGTGAAGGGTGGTGGAACGAAGGTGAGGTTGTCGTGTAGAAGCACGAGAACCTGGTCGTCGGAGGTAGAGGATGAAAGTAGGGAGAGCAGAGGCAATGGAATAGTTCTTGCGCGAAAGCTTGAAAACTCGAAAGTCAAAGAAGGGAGAAGGAGGGGGGTAGGGTTTATATTTATAGGAAATGGGGGTTGACTTCAAAAAAAACCCTAGGTCAAATGGTTTTAGCGACCATTCGGATCCAAACGGTTTCAAGACCGTTTGGACTGCAAACGGTTTTAAGACCGTTTGGCTCCAAACAGTTTGCAGACCGATTGGACTCCAAACGGTTTCGGGACTGTTTGGACTCCAAACGGTTTGAAGACCGTTTGGACTCCAAACGGTTTCAGGACCGTTTGGAAGGGTAAAGTTTGAATGGATTTTTATATTTTTATGTTTGTTTTTGGTTTATATATTTTTATGTTATTTGATTTTGCTTGTTTTTTTGTTTGTTTGTTTTGGTTATGTGAATTTTTTTTTATGTTGTCATAAGATAAATCTAGGGTATTTAAAAGAACGAAAAATAAAGGAGGAAGTTGAAATCTTGGGTTGCCTGCCAAGTAGCGCCTGGGTTTTACGTCGCTGGCTCGACGAAGCGGTAATGTTGTTATGCTGTAGGCATATCGTCTTTGATTTCAATGGTTTGTCTTGGCATTTTGTCTTCTGGAGTGTAGTATGTTTTTAAACGATGACCGTTGACCGTCCTTTCTCCTCCGTTGTTGTCGATAATTATGGCAGCTCCAGTTGGGTAAATATGCTTTATAGTGAAGGGCCTGGACCATTTTGTTCAAAGTTTTCTGGGAAATAACTTGAGCTTGGAGTTGAAAAGGAGTACTTTGTCGCCGACGACGATGTCTTTCCTCTTAAGATGGTCTTCGTGCCACATTTTGTTCTGCTCCTTATAGATTCTGGCACTGTGATAGGAAGTCATTCGGAGTTCTTCTAACTCCTGTAACTGGAGTTGTCTATTCTAACCTGCACTTTTAAGATCAAAATTTAGGTGTTTGATGGCCCACCAGGCTTTGTGTTCCAGCTCTACTGGAAGATGACAAGACTTCCCGTACACCAACCAGAACGGGGTTGTCCCAATTGGTGTTTTATAGGCTGTTCGGTATGCCGAAAGGGCATCAGGAAGTTTGGTAGACCAATCAGTGCGGTTTCTGTTCACCATTTTTTCAAGAATCGCCTTCAATTGTCTATTTGATACCTCAACCTGACCACTAGTCTGTGGATGGTAAGGCGTTGTGACTTTGTGGTTGAGTCCGTACTTTTTCAATAAGGCTTCAAAACGTCATTCCAGGAAATGGGTCTCGCCGTCTGATATGACAGTTCTGGGGACTCCAAATCTTGGGAAAATAATATCCTTGAACAATTTAATAACTGGCTTTGAATCGCTGGACACAGTGGGTACAACTTCGACCCACTTTGAGACGTAGTCCCCCGCGACCAAGATGTAAGAGAAGCCATAGGAGGAAGGGAAAGGGCCCATATAGTCTACCCCCCAAACATCAAAAAGTTCAATTTCTTGTCACATTATGAGGGGCATTTCGTCACTTTTTGATATGTTGCCAGAAAATTTGCATTTGGTACAGGCTTTCACGAAATCGTAGGAGTCCTTTGGTATGGTGGGCCAGAAGAAACCAGATTGTAAAACTTTTATAGCTGTTTTCTTAGCACTCATATGCCCCCCATGGGTTTGGAATGACAATGCTCTAGGATCGGGGTTATTTCTTCGTCTAGCAAGCAACGACGGAAAAGTCTGTCAGCAAAAATGTGAAACAAGTAGGGTTCGTCCCAATAATATTGTTTTATGTCATGAAGGAACTTCCTTTTGTCATGGTAGGAAGCATAGGGGTGGATAATCCCTGTGGCTAGATAATTGGCGATATCTACATACCAAGGGAAACCATGGGTGGCCTTCATAAGCTGATCATCAGGAAAAGAATCCCGGATAGGGATTTTATCTTCTTCCTCAACCTCGATCCGACTGAGGTGATCGGCTACAACGTTCTCTACTCCACTTTTATCTTTAATCTCCAAGTCAAATTCCTAAAGCCTCAGCACCCAGCGGATAAGCCTGGGTTTGGCATCCTGCTTCTCAATCAGGTATCGAATGGCGGAATGGTCGGTATAAACGATGACCTTAGAACCAATCAAATAAGAGCAGAATTTTTCAAACGCGTAGATGACAGCCAGAAACTCTTTCTCCATGGTAGTGTAGTTTTTTTGAGCTTCGTCTAGCGTTTTGGATGCGTAGTAGATAAAATAGGGTTTCTTGTCAATCCTCTATCCTAAAATAGCCCCTATGGCGTAATCACTTGCGTCGCACATGATTTCAAAAGGCTGCGACCAATCTGGGGCTCTCAGAATAGGTGCGGAAATTAAAGCATTCTTGATGGTGGAGAAACTTTGCATACATTCTTGATTGAAGATAAATTCAGTATCTTTAGTCAAGAGTTGGGTCATGGGTTTTTCTATCTTCAAAAAATCTTTGATGAATCTTCTATAGAACCCAGCATGACCCAGGAAAGCTCGAACTCCTCTTATGTCCTTTGGAGGTGACAATTTTGAGATAACATCGATTTTTGCTCTATCAGGCTCGATTCCTCTATCACTTACCCTATGCCTGAGGATGACACCTTCTGTTACCATGAAATGACATTTCTCCCAATTCAGGATAAGGTTCGTTTCCTCACAGCGTTGTAGAACTTGTCCAAGATTGATTAAACAGTTATCGAAGGAATCTCCGTAAACTGAGAAATCGTCCATAAACATTTCCATAATGGATTCAGTTAGTCCGGCGAAGATGGCGGACATACACCGTTGGAACGTAGCGGGTGCATTACACAACCCGAACGACATTCTTCTAAAGGTGTATGTCCCAAAAGGACAAGTGAAGGTAGTTTTTTCCTGGTCCTCCGGGTGTATGGGTATTTGATAGAATCCGGAATAACCATCGAGATAGCAAAAATATTTCTGATGAGCTAGGCGTTCCAGGACTTCATCAAGGAAGGGTAGAGGGTAGTGATCTTTCCTCATGGCTTTGTTCATCTTCCTATAATCAATACACATCCTCCACCCTGTTACAGTCCTGGTGGGTACTAACTCATTTTTATCGTTAAGCACGAAAGTAGTGCCTCCTTTTTTAGGAACAACCTGGACAAGGCTGACCCACTGGGAGTCAGAGATAGGGTAGATTATGCCAGCTTTAATTAATTTGAGGACCTCCAGGTGAACCACCTCTTTGAGATTAGGATTCAGTTTTCTTTGATGTTCGCGAGATGGCTTGAATTCTTCAACCATTGGAAGCTTGTGCATACATAGGGCCGGATATATGCTTGTCAGGTCATTTATCTTATATCCAATGACCTTTTTGTGTTTCTTCAGCTCTTCCAGAAGTCTTTCTTCCTGATTTTTTGTTAGGGTGGAACTGATGATAACTGGGCATAATTTTTCCTCATCCAAGAAAATATGTTTAAGCCCCATGGGTAAAGTTTTCATTTCAGGGGCCTTAGGTGGCTTAGTTGCTTCTATAATGGTGACAACTTTGAGTTCTTCAAAAGTGGCCGTCATGGAATTGCTTTTGTACCGAGTTTGTATACTGTGCAGACTGTGTCGACCAAAAGTGTGTATTGCGTGATACGCTTTTCGCACAAAACCCATGCCGGACAGGACCTCCGCCTTGTATCATGCTTTGCCTATCGCGCGATAGGTTTTCTTCATCACTTTGATTAACATATTGGTCTTTTGCCTCTGTCATGTGACATGTGTGTCATGTGATATGTTTGCCCAAACGACACGACCTCGAGCACCCGTGTCGAGTAGGATTTACGTGTACGTGATGGGTAACCCTTATCGCCCAATTTGTTTTATGAAAGGTCCAGGCGTATCGGGAAATACAAGTTGTTGTCTGACACAATGGTGTTTTGTGCAGGGCACTTGTCGAACATCCATATTGGGTAGGGACTGCTTTTAATTACGCAACCCAATATCGGTCTGCCCTGTCGGCCAGACCTTGTATCGAGCGACATGATTATCTTGGTCTTCCTCCCGATACCGGGCAAGGTGATCTAATTGGTAAACTTATCACTTACCCCACACTTGTTTAAAAATTGTAGAAATGGCCCGCACCAAGAAAACTGTAGTCCAGGTCGATGAGCAAGGTCGAAGGATCAATCTCGAGGCCGAGAATGAGGCCTACACCGTTGGGCAGAAGCGCCCGAATCCTGATGTTGTGGGGCCATCTGAGGCCAAAAAGCGGCCTAGATTAGAAGAAGAACCAACCCCTACAATAGCTTCGACAAGCGACAGAACTAGAGCCGTTGGGTCACTGATGCGATGATTTTGAGTCGCATTTATAGAGTTGTTTTACTTGCATTTTATGTGTTTATCGGTCATTTTGGTGGTTAATATTGCATGATTCCCTTATTCTAGTCTATAATCTCTTTCAGTATCAAATTCCTCATATTTTATCTTTTTGATCATAAATGATTATAATAATGGGTTTTATCTCAGCTGATCGGGCTTTGTCTTGCAATTTCAGGAAAAATGAATATATACAACTGTTGATACCATCGACATCAGTCAATAGTATCGACACAGTCACAGGCAGACAACCATAAGGAGCCACGCAAAGTCGATACCATCGACCGGGGAGTCAATGGTAGCGAGATATCTTCACGTTGCCAGCGATCAGCCAGTCGATACTATCGACACAATGGTCGATACTATCGACGCTCTACAACTTCAGTGTCAAAAAGTGATAAAATCGATGCCTAAGGGTGTCGATACCATCGACCCGCATCGATGGTATCGAGGCAGCATCAGGCGGGACGACAGAAAAGAAGGAAGGCTTGCCGATATCACGAGGGGTCGATACCATCGATGATAACCCCCAATTTTGGGACGCTATCTTAGTCTTTTCTTTATCGGACACGAGATCTGGAATGAGCACAAGGATGCACGATACGAGAGTAGTTGAAAAGTAAATTCTATGCCTGACACAGTTAAACTCCAGTTACTATATATAGTCATGGAGAGCGGGGGTAAAACGGGTAAAACAGGGACACACATCGCGTGATATGACACATCATTTCCATAACACAGTAAAATCAGTCTAATTCTCCACGTTGAGAAGTGATTCACCTTCCCAGGCACGCTTAGCACATATCGTGTGACATCCTTGGGTCGCTCGACACGCTTGCCCGATACGGTCTTCATCCCATGTCGCGCGTGGGCACATTGGCCGATAGGGCCTGGGTGGTATGGTAGCCCGATGCGCTGGAACGCGTGATAGGTAGCTGTTATACTGTGCTCTAAAAACTACTCCAAGAGTTGAGGGAGTCGCCCGAAAGAGAAAGCTGGGTGATAAGGCTATAAGAAAGGATGTCATGCAGAGGGAAAACGACACTAACAAGCATGCCCGATATGTAAAAAAGAAGGGTAAAACTTAAAGCAAAACATGGATGAAGAAGGTTGAAATCAGAAAGCATTGATGGGTATAACATCATTGGCCTAAAAGGATATTTTCAGCCTCAGATAGTATTTCTCACCAAGGCTATAAATAAAAACTAAGTCGATGACCCATAAAACGAGAGAGTCTGTCCACGTGGCACGTGCACCGACTCGGGCCTTATTATAATGATAATGTTTGTAATGTTCTTTTGCTAGGAAAGGAAATAACATCTTATTCCATGAAAGTAAAACCCGGGTGCCTCCCGAGGAGCGTTGTGGTTCCCGTCGCCAGCTCGACATCTTCTCAGGCTTCTCCAGTGTGTGCAGCTTCAACATTCCATAGGGGTATTTTGGATCTTCTAACAAAAGCTTTGTCTTCATAAAACCTTTTGACCCTGTGTCCATTGACTGGGAAAACTTTTGTTGGATCTTCTTTATCGTAAAGCTCCATCATCCTGGACAGATATGTTTTTGCAAATATGAATGGCCTAGACCACCTGGTCTGCAACTTTCCTAGAAAGAGGCGGACATAAGATTTAAATAATAAAACCTTGTCACCTTCATTGACGTCCTTCTTCCTTAGGTGGGCGTCATGCCAGATCTTGGTCCTTAGCTTGTAGATCCTTACATTTTCATAGGCATGGAGTCTCAATTCTTCAAACTCCTGAAGCTAAAGAAATCTTTTCTTTCCAGCTAGCGTCGGGTCCATGTTGAGGTGTTTGATCACCCATAACACTTTGTGCTCCAGCTCCTAGGGAAGGTGGCATGCTTTCCCACAAATCAAGTGGTAGGGTGTGGTACCCAAAGACATCTTAAAATTTGTTTTGTATGCCCAAAGAGCATCATCTAGTTTAGCCGACTAGTCCATGCGGGACTTGCCAACTCTCTTTTCTAAAATCTTCTTGATCTACCGATTAGAGACCTCAAGCTGTTCGGATGTCTGTGGGTGGTATGGCATTGCGACCTTGTGACATACGCCGTACTTCCACAAGAGGGATTCAAATTATTTCTCTACAATGTGAGAACTGCCATCACTAATGAAGGTTCTCGATACTCCAAACCTTAGAAAGATAATCTTAGTAAAAAACTTTATTACTGCTTTAGCATCACACATAATGGCGAACACTGCTTCAACCCACTTAGATACATAATCAACCGCAACCATGATATATTTAAAACCATAGGAAGAAGGGAAAGGCCCCATATAATCTATACCCCAAACATCGAAGATCTCAACCTCGATCCAATCCGAAAGAGTCATCTCATTTTGGCGTGAAATGTTTCCTGTTCTCTGGCATTCGTTGCAAGACTTCACATAAGCATGCACATCCTTGAACAAAGTTGGCCAGTAGAAACCTGACTGAAGGATCTTAGTAGAAGTTCTTTCACCTCCCAGGTGTCCTCCATGAGGGGAGGAGTGACACTCAAACATAATGTTGGGGGCTTCCTCCTTAGGTATACATATTCTATATAACCCATCGGTGCAACACCTAAACAACAAAGGATCGTCCCAGTAGTAATTCTTTAAATCAGAGAAGAATTTCTTCTTTTGATTATAAGACATGTCTGGGGGAAGCTATTTACAAGCTAGGTAATTGCATAAATCTACATACCACATCCCCTTAGGGTTGGCTGTCTGGGCAACATAGATGGATTCATCGAGGTAACTTTCATTGATGGGAAGTGAGTGGTGATCTTCCACCTGGATCCTTGAGAGGTGGTCGGCGACCACATTTTCTGAACACTTATTATCTTTTATCTAATGATCAAATTCCTGTAGCAACAATGCCCAGCATAGTATCCTGGGCTTAGCATCCTTTTTCTGCATTAGGTACTTGATGGCCCCATCGTCGGTATGCACTATTACCTTGGAACCCATGAGGTAGGACATGAACTTGTCGAAAGCATACATAATAGCCAACATCTCCTTTTTAGTAGTCGTGTAATTCAGCTGAGCCTCATCTAGGGTCTTTTTTTTGGATAAGGTAAAATATTATTAAACACCAAAAATCGTATAAGGGAAGCCACCAAATCCCATATACTATACAAGATCTAGACAAGATCCCATCTTTGAGCTATAAGAGTACTGACCCCTAGCAAGAGGTCCAGCATGGCTCTAACATCCCAGCTCAACCTATTAACAACCATCTCAAAACCCAAAAAGTTATCGCAGGCCTTCTTACCATGTAACCTGCTATTTCTTTCCGCCCAAACAAGGTAGATGATGTTCGTGAAGATCACACCCACCAAGGATCTATCTTTGATGTTCCTTCTAGTTTTCTCAAACATCCAAGGAATGATATCATCCATACTATCAGGTGGTGAACCACCCCAACCACATTTCATAGCCATTCTACACCATAGGTACTTGGAATACCTACAGCCAAAAAATAGATGCCCATGTGTTTCATTCTCCTCAGAGCAAAGCAAACAAACCATATCATAATTCAAACCCCATATGGCTAACCTATCTTTGGTAGGCAACCTTTTCATGATGGCTCTATAGGAGAAAAAACTCCATTTGGGATATCTCATCTTATGCCAAAGAAAAGAGTCCCAAACCACCCGGGGATTGGAACAGGGTCGAATCCAAGGTTTCCGATTGCTGATCAGCCTCCACTGTCCCATATTGAAGGTGTACTCATCTTTGATAACCCGCCAAGTCACCGTCATCCTTTTCCAGCACCTAGAAGACTGCCGCCCTTCATTGATCGCCTCTAGGTTGGTGTATCTGCTGGAAATCGACACGGTCCAAAGGGACTCACGTTTAGTCAGCAAATCATGAACTCTGCTGGCTGAAGCAGCCCAAGCCATACGCACAAGATCAATAATATTCAGACCACCACAAAAATATGGCTGAGCCACTATCTCCCACGAGATCACATGAGCATTGCTTCTCCATACGAAACCAGCGATGACAACTCTAAACTTCTCCATAATGAAATTCGGCATCTCAGCCATCCTGCACCAGTATCTGACCTTGCTAATGAGGACAGAGTTGATAAGGACCACCCTACCAACAAGTGACACACGGATGCTAGATCTGTTGTCCACCACCTTCCGGAGGCTGTCAACACAACTCTTATAATTAGCTCCTTTTCCCACCCCACCAGATATCGACACACCCAAGTATCTAGTGGGGAAGCTCCCTTCTGAAACCCCAATGGCCTCTTTGAGCCTACCTCTCATGTTGTCATAGGATTTAGAAAAGAAGACACGTGATTTGATGTCACTGATGTAGAGTTTAGTGATTTTCCCAAAGCTTTGAAGGACTCTTCAAAGCCCCCAAAGGTATTTAGCATGCCCTGATATGAAGAAAAGCACATCATCGGCAAAGATCATATGGTTCAAGACCTTAGTACCCTGTACTTTGAAAGGGCGCACAAAAGCTGCCTCCTCTGCAACTTTGGTTAGACAAGAAAGATTCTCCATGATAAGAGAGAAAGGAAGGGGAGACAGGGGGTCCCCTTGTCTCAGACCATTGGATGCTAGGAACATCCCTTTGGGCACACCATTAATCAAAACAGGAAAGGATTTGGTCATCACACATTGCTTGATTATATCAATAAACTTCTTGTCAAACGTCAACGCCTCCATTGTGCTCCAAAGCCCCGACCAACTGACATGGTCATAAGCTTTGGAGATGTCAACTTTAATGCATGCCTTTTTGGATCAGTTTTTTACTTGAAAATCCAGTAGAAACTCCGAAGCTAGAAGGGCATTGCCCGAAATGGATCTACCCTTGATAAAGGCAAATTGGTTCACTAAGACAATATTAGGCAGAATGACTTTAAGTCTCCCAACAAGAACCTTGGCCACGATTGTATAGATCACCGAGCAACACGCAATTGGGCGAAAATCATTCATATTAGCAGCCACTTTATGTTTAGGAATGAGCCTAATGAAAGAATGATTGACCTGTCAGACCATCCTACCATCAACTAGAAACCACCGCACAGTGCGACAAACATCATCACTCACAATAGGCCAACACGCTTGGAAGAACTTCGCGTTGAAGCCATCAGGCCCAGGTGCTTTGGAAGCACCAATGGAAAAGGCTGCCTCTTTAATCTCATCATCTGTGGCAAGTTTCAACAAATCTCTATTCATAACCTCAGTTACTTTGTGCGGGAGAGGGGAACTACGAGCCCGTTGGTGACCCTGGTTGTACAGATTTTGGAAGAAATCCACTGCCAAGTCACCAATTTTAGTCTCCTCATCCACCAATCTACCCTCCTCATCGATAAGATTGTGGATGTGATCTCTCATATTATTCTTTTTGACAGTAGCATGGTACACTTTAGAATTACAGTCACCATCACGTAACCATTTAAGTTTGCTTCTTTGCCAAAAACTGACCTCCTCCGCTTTCTCTAACTGAAGAACCCATTTGTTGGCATTCTCCTCAATAGTCATCAAATCCTCAGATGTAGGATCATGCCTGAGATTAGCAGCTGCTAGCTCAAATCTAACCCTGGCACCTTTGATAAGATTAGGCAGATCCATCAAAGATTTTGACCATCTTTTCAACGCAACTCTGACATTCTTCAGTTTGTTGATGGTATTGAACATCGGATTGCCGTCCACATTACTCTCCCAAGCTACCTTTACCACTCCCTCAAAAGATGGCCAAGAGAGCCAATGATTCAGGAACAAGAAAGGTCTATTAGGAGCAGGTTTGTAATCCAACTCCAACTCCATCCAGGAGTGATCGCTGTTAGGATGTGCTCCCAATTTAATGGAAGAATTGGGAAAAGTATCCAACCAACTCTCATTGACCAAAGCACGATCAAGATTACTGGATATCCTACGTACTGGCTTCCTATTGGTGTGCCACGTAACGATTCCACCTTTGGTATTAATCTCCATGAGTTTAGAAGCATCCATTGCAACATTAAATATGCTAAGAATAGAGTCATGGATAGGTAGCCCACCCTTCTTCTCCCTTTCCTGTCGAACTTAGTTGAAGTCCCCGATCACAAGCTGAGGCAGTTCATACTGTGTTGAAGAAACAATGGTATCCCACAACAGTCTTCTCTCCACCTCAGAGTTGGATCCGTATACAAATGAGATAACAAAATGCCAACCTGCACCGTTGATACAGCTGATCAGAACAAGCTGTGCCGAACTATGTATCATTTGGATATCCCATATTCTAGGATTCCAACCAACAGCGATTCTGCCCCCTTCAATATCATCCAGGTTCAAAACAACCTCCCAACCATTAGGGAACAGAGTCTTGACCCTATGCCCGATAATCCTTTTTATTCTAGTCTCCAAACATATAACTATGCTTGCCTTCCTCTCCTTGATCACATGACATAGTGTTCTTTGCTTTCCTGGCAGAGAGGCACCCCGCACGTTGCAAGTGAGGAGCTTCATTTGGATAGGTTGGAGACAACATCCCTACCGCAGGTGCTCCTACCCTTTCCCCTTCCACCACTGGAGCTAGCCTCCTTGCTCCTGGTGTTGACCTTTCTAGCAGGTGGCACTATAATTTCCTCCGTATCCTGATCATCCAGCTGCTGGAACGGATTGGTTGAAGCTACCAAATCACCCTCCTATGCGATCGCACTAGCACTGGCCACCTCATCAGATGCAAGAACCAAGTTCAAGCATCCGGTTGGTGAAGCAACATCACCCATCAGTATATCCTTATCCAGGTGAATATCCGTGCCCAGATCAACCACTCCGTCCATCACCTGTGAAACAACAACATCAACTGCAGAGGTTACCACATAAGAGGCCACACCACCTGCATTGTCCAACCCTTGTTCCCCCGGTGGCCCGAAGCTGTCCTTGTCCTTCTCCTTGTCGTTAGCGATACGCCTCCTATTTCTTCTCTAAGCCCTCCTGGTCCTGGATCTCCCCCTGACCAAGGGTGGATCCACAAGGGCCACTCTCTCCCCACGGCAAGCCCCAAGAATATGACCGAAAACCTTGCACTCTTGACAGTGCTCCGGTAAAGCATCGTATATACCTACATAGAAAATGATGTGGTGCTTTTTGTCTTTCTTTTGGCCCATAACAACACCAATGGAGAAGTCACTGTCATCACACATAATCTCAAATGAGAGATTCTAGTCGGGGGACTAGAGAATAGGTGCATATACTAAAGCGTCTTTCAGCTTGGAGAACGCCTCCATGTACTCATCTGTGAAGTCAAACTTCGCATCTTTCATCAAGATGTTGGAAAGAGGTTTTGCTATCTTCGAGAAATCTTTGATAAATTGCCAGTAATAGCCGGCATGACCCCAGAATCTTCGAATACCTATAACTGTTGTGGGTGGAGGGAGCTTAACAATCACCTCGACTTTGGACAGATCGACCTCAATACCTCTGTTGGACACCTTGAGCCCCAGAACTATGCCCTCTCGAATCATGAAATGACATTTCTCCCAATTCAGAGTTAGGCTTTGCTCTTCACACCTTCTCATCACAAGAGACATGTGGTTCAAAAGGTCATCAAAGGAGCTACCGTACATGCTGAAATCGTCCATAAACACTTCCATTTTGTCTTTGAGGAGATCAATAAAATTGCATTCATACACCTCTGGAAGGTAGCGGGTGCATTACAGAGCCCAAAGGGCATCCTCTTGAAGGCAAAAGTTCCATATATGTAAGTGAAAGTGGTCTTCTCTTGGTCATCAGGGTGAATGGGGATATGATAGAAACCTAAGTATCCATCCAACCAACAGAAGTAGGAATGATGGGCCAGGCACTCCAACATCTGATCAATGAATGGAAGGGGGAATTGGTCCTTGCGGGTGGCGTCATTTATCTTACGATAGTCGATACACATTCGCCTGCCGGTAACCATCTTGGTGGAAATCTAGACTCCGTCATCTCCCTTGACCAATGACATACCTCCCTTTTTCGAAACCACTTGGATTGGGCTTACCCACATACTATCGCTAATAGCATAGATAACGCCAGCGTCTCGAAGCTTTACCACTTCCTTACTGACAACTTCTCGAAGCTTTTCATTTAACTTTCTCTGTGGCTGGGCATACAGCCTGGAGTCCTCTTCTAAATGAATTATGTGCATACACACAGAAGGACTTATACCCCTCAGATCTCTGATTGAGTATTGTAACATCCCAACTATTGTAACATCCTGGGATTTGAGGCCTCGGATAAAACACTATGAAAAGGAATGATTGGACTACCCATATCACCAAGGTGCACCTCCTTTTCCGGGAACCCATCACTAAAGAACTCCATAGTTAAGCATGCTCATCTTGGAGTAGTACTGGGATGGGTGACCTGTCGGGAAGTTGATCCTGGCATGCGCGCGAGTGAGGACAAAGCGCAGTTAAGGCTAGTGGTGGTCTATGGGGATAGTCGTCATTCCAGAAACTCTACTAGAGCCTTGGGCAGTGGGCCTGGGCGTTACAAATGGTATCAGAGCCATAACCCCTCCAGTAGGTGGGGCCCACATGGGCATGTGGCATGCCAGTCTTGACCCGTGTGGTCCAGGCAGGTAGGAAAGGGTTGTCCATGGTTGACATAGACACCCTTGCACTGGTATTCCGTGATCGGGATCTGGGTGTCCATGGGCCATTGTGGGTCTGCACCGAAATGGGGAAGAGATTATGAGGCCTTATAGTTGAGCCTTGATGAGGACGTCAAGAGTCTAAGTGGGGGAGATTGTAACATCCCAGGATTTGAGGCCTCGAATAAAACACTCTTAAAAGGAATGATTGGACTACCCATATCACCAAGGTGCACCTCCTTTTCTGGGAACCCATCACTAAAGAACTCCATATAGTTAAGCGTGCTCATCTTGGAGTAGTACTGGGATGGGTGACCTGTCGAGAAGTTGATCCTAACATGCACGTGAGTGAGGACAAAGCGTGCAGTTAAGGCTAGTGGTGGTCTGTGGGGACAGTCGTCATTCCAGAAAATCTACTAGAGCCTTGGGCAGTGGGCCTTGGCGTTACAAATTGTAACACACAAAATTTAATAACACATGAGCGGAAGCTTTTTTTTTTCTTCATCTAGGAGTGTCACAAACATGATAATCATTGCAATAAAAGAAAATGAAACACTTTGCATAATTGGAAAACTGATTCATACATAGTTTTGACAAAGAAAGACAAGTCATCTAATATACTCTACTAAGAAGACTATGCATAATAAAAGATGTCTAAACTCTGGATCGTCTCGGTAGATGGCACCCCACTAGGCAAGTGTGAAAATCTCCTAGACCTTTACTTGTTCCTTAGATTCTCAGCTGCTCCAAAACCTGCGGACATTGCGTCCCCAGCCATGCATTGGGAAAAACAATCGTTACAGTAAGTGGCATGAGTATTCTAAAATATACATTGCTAAAGAACTAAAATATTACAGAAGATTCTTGAACATCATAAATATGAAACGAACATTTAACCCTAATTAAATCTAGAAACATATTATCTCTCATTACTCAAACTCTTATCGTCTATTCTTTCTTTCTGGAGACCTATACTTCGGGTCTCATGGCCTACGCCAAAGTGTATAGATCATAAACATCTTATCTGAATTCCTCTCATCACACTCGTGGATGATATTACTAACATGCTCTAATCTTAAGTATCTTTTACTTATGATTTTTATCTATTTGCGGCCACCATTATACAATAAGCACTCCTCTGTGACACCGAAGTGTCCTCTATGGTGCAACACACCCTCTGTTGGCACAACGTGCCCTCTGTTGACACTGAAGTGTCCTCTATGATGCAACACACCCTCTGTTGGCACAATGTGCCCTCTGAAATGGAGTAGACACTCCTCTAAATTGGCAACAGATGCCTCTGAATCGTCCCGGTACTCTCTGAATGAGGACTTATTATATAATGTATTATGTGAAGGTTTTGAATAAATTATCTTAAGTCTATCTTTAATAAACTCCGAATCTGAACTTATCTGACACTGGGTACTCAACAAGTACTTAGTTTTGAATCTTAAATCTGAATCTGAATCTCTGCTCTTTAAAATATAAACAGAATCTATTATAGAATTTGGATATGTATCTCAAACTACAACATAATTGAGATTGGGTCTATAACCCATATCATGTATCTTTATTCAAAATATGGCTACTCACATGGTGAGTAGTCTAAGTCTGTATCTGAATATCTTATTCTTAAATTCTAAACTGAATTCATTGTTGGATTTGAACGTGTATCTCATTATCTAGGTAAACCTTATTCTAAAACTCTTATTTGGTAAGATTACTTCATTATATCAATTATCATAAAGGTGTCTAATGTCTTATGAGAAAGTATCTGACATGAATATAGAAATACTAAGTATACAAAGTATCTTAAGTGAAGCATATGAAAGTATCATAAGTTCAACATATCTAAAATGATCAATTCGGGTAAGATGGTTCAATCCTTCTTATAAATATGATGTTACCCTAAAACGTTGCATATGAACTTACATATTACACCTTAAATCTCAAAATAGAAATCTTATACAATATTTTATTGCAACCTAATCATAACTTAATGTGTCATTACCTTATAATTCCATCATGAACTCCTTTTTACAATATATTGTGATCCCAAAAGTACCTTTATTTCTAAAAGTAGACCATGTCTTAATATTCTGAAATTCACATTCTTATATTGTAATTAAATTCTAGATACTATTCATTCTAAGGAATCTAGTTTTTATATCTATACATATGCATGAAATCTTAATGACATGTTTCTGCTTGAAATCTTACTACATAGTTATGCCTATAAAGATGGGAAATCCTAATAACATATATGTACTTACATTCTTAATCCAAAGCTAATTCAAATCATAAACTAAGTATGGATGCATTACTTCAATATCTTATCTTGAAATATTACTTATTAGTTCCAAACATTTCTAAGATAACTGATAGGAACATGATTCTTCAACTTTCTCATGGACTTGGCCCATGAGTCACAACTATTTTGGACAACATATCTCTACTCGATATTTTGGGTATCTAAACTTATATAATGATAGAAATATGAGAGTAATACTATTTGCACATATTAATTTTGAAATCTTATAACATTAAACCAAATAGATCATGAAAGTCTTATTAGGAGACATGTAAACATATTGAACATAAACTATGAGTAATCATGTGCATGGACCACTTACCTGTGTCATAGAGTATAAAATCTTCATCTTGGATTCCTCTAATCACGTCTAAATTCTTTTAAAGACACTTCTTGTAAATCTCAACTATCCATCTACTCGCATCTTCATCTTTAAATCACATCCTACACAATCTTATGGCATGCACACATGCATACCCAATACATCATATAGTATCAACAAAACCTCTAAATCATGAGTGGTCATTTGATCATACCTATTAAGATTGTGGTGTAACACTTGCTTGAATTTCAATGATGAGGTCCACACCTATATCATTATTGTAACAAAGCACCATCATATATGCACTTAATCCACCTATCTAACATTCCGTAAATAAAATTACCTTATCCATGTATTTACAGAGTCTGTAATCTCCTTCAAGATGTTCTTTGTATCTCAAATCGAATCAATATCTACGAATCAAGTATACACCATATTCCGACAATCGAATCAATATCTACGAATCCTTAAAGTTTAGAACCAATTAAAATCTGATCATTGATATTTACCTTATTTTCCTTTGCTTTTAGGTTAATTGTGCCTACTGGCTAGTGGCCCAAAAAGGATGATTGGGACCCCGTCTTCCTCCTCTAGCGGGGCGCAACATAGGGTCACGAGCCCCTATTTTACTGTGGAAACAAAGTGGTGTTTATGGGTCTCCTCTCCGGCAAAGACCGACCATCTGAGATCGATCTGGCAGCCATCTCGGGGCCACATCGCTGCTGCGGCTCCCCTTGATGATGACACATGCACAAACACGGAATCTAGGCAGTTGAGTGCTCACCCACATGGTGTGACTAGGGGCGCTGCCTCCCCTATTTCTGTGGCAGGAGCAGGGCATCTACCCAGGTGGGGTGGTGATTCCCTACTGCCTTGACACCGCATATCACTTGGAGGATGGCCATTTACTTTGACACAACCTTGACATCGCTTTCCCTAGCCATTGTACTAGTGCCAAGAGGTTGTCTCGGTGGTCGATCCTTCCACATCAATCTCATCTGAGTTCTGAGCATAGTTGTCCTTCAGTGCATTTCTAAAATGACAAGGAGAGCCTCTACAAAGACGGTGCTAGCCCTAAATCCCTCGACACGATATCAACCATCTACTCCTTTATATAGGGTCAAGGTCTTCCAAGATCCGAATAACTAAAACCCTTAGGTGTTAGTCTTTCACATTAGCGCTTGACGAGCCCTTCCTTTATTGCATTGGAGTCTGAGGGTCCATGAGTGGCTCCATCCGAATACTATCCTGACTAGGAATTCTAAATGTCGTAGGAGACTTGTGTAAATCCAATACTACTAGGATTTCTAAGAAAGCGCCTCATCTAGGTAGAAAAGTGATCATATTATGAATCCTACTATCAGATGCAGTCTCACATATTAAACCGTATAGAACCAAAAGATAGTACCCATAGTGGTTGCACAAGTCCTAATTTCCGAGTCATTAACTCTTCTGCCTCTTACTTGGTTTATCAATATTCTAGCACCCATGTTCAAGACTCTAGTTATATAAACTAGATTCCTTATTAGTTGCTCCCCCCCATTGTTTTATAACACTATATCTATTAGTCAAATTATTGTCTGTATGAAACAATCATTTATATTATCAATTATACATATTAAGCCATGATGTGGGTATTGATTACATATAATACATCTTTTACGAATTCATTTACATATTTAACAATGGATAAAATTACTTGGTCCCTTAGTGGACTCTTATTAGTAAACTACAACCAAGACATCACTTGGGACCGTACTTTGAGTGATAGAAATTCAATGGTATGAAAGAGTTTATATAAAGGCCCCTCATGTTCAAGAACGTATATTTGATGAAATAAAGAAAACAAATCCTTTTTAGAAAAGTTGGGATGTTACAATACTACCCACCTTATAGTAATTTTGTCCCCGAAATTCAATTATTCTACCCACCTTAGGTTTCTGCTTACTTCTTCATTCACTAAATCGAAGTACCCTTATGTTCATAATTTTGCATAAAAAAAAGGATATGTGACATTTAAATTTTCACAAAACATTTGTGTGAACATTAACTACTACCTTAGTCTACTGCTCAACTCATACTTAAGGGATATGAAACTAAACTTGGCACTATACTTAGGCATCTAACTCAACCTTGTCATACTTGTTAACATTAGATGTAGATGACTGCCTAATCTTAAGTTCCTTAGGTAACTCCTACATTCCTAGATATGTGGTGATCAGGCACATACCCAGAGATGTGGGATCATGATAGGCTATCTCTCACTAACCCATTAACACATGTGTCTCATACCACATGGACTAGTAAGAAAGGAGAGATACATAAAAGTCTAGTTCTTATGACATTCCT
Source organism: Alisma plantago-aquatica (assembly GCA_963693085.1). Taxonomy (NCBI): domain Eukaryota; kingdom Viridiplantae; phylum Streptophyta; class Magnoliopsida; order Alismatales; family Alismataceae; genus Alisma; species Alisma plantago-aquatica. The sequence goes on along the minus strand of OY856409.1, from coordinate 1,869,227,177 downwards.
TTTCAATTCTCAATTGGATGGCCATAACCACTGAGAATGGAGAAGAAACCTCATCAGCCAGGTTTAGGTTGCTACTTTAAATCTAAACAAGGATGACTTATACCTCTAAGATATCTATCTATTCTAAGGTTAAGACCCATAATCACTCTAGGTCACGGTATTCTTCTTCTGGAATTTATCCCTAAACCCTAATCTTAACTCTTCACTCTTGGGTGACTATGAGAATCATGTTTGCCTAGTGGCCATTTACTAAACTTCTCTGATACCATATTGTAACATCCAAAATTTTATAACACATGAGCGGAAGCTATTTTTTTCTTAATCTTGGAGTGTCACAAACATGATAATCATTACAATAAAAGCAAACGAAACACTTTGCATAATTGGAAAACTGATTCATACATAGTTTTGACAAAGAATGACAAGTCATCTAATATACTCTACTAAGAAGACTATGCATAATAAAAGATGTCTAAACTTTGGATCGTCTCGGTAGATGGCACCCCACTAGGCAAGTGTGAATATCTCCTAGACCTTTACTTGTTCCTTTGATTCTCAGCTGCTCCAAAACCTACGGACATCGCGTCCCCAACCATGCATTGGGAAAAACAATCATTAGTGTAAGTGGCATGAGTATTCTAAAATATACATTGCAAAAGAACTGAAATATTACAAAAGATTCTTGAACATCATAAATATGAAACAAACATTTAACTCTGATTAAATCTAGAAACATATTATCTCTCATTACTCAAACTCTTATCTTCTATTCTTTCTTTCTGGAGACATATACTTTGGGTCTCATGGCCTATGCCAAAGTGTATAGATCATAAACATCTTATCTGAATTCCTCTCATCACACTCGTGGATGAGATTACAGACATACTCTAATCTTAAGTATCTTTTACTTACGATTTTTATCTATTTGTGGCCACCATTATACAATAAGACCTCCTCTGTGACACCAAAGTGTCCTCTATGGTGCAACACACCCTCTGTTGGCACAACGTGCCCTCTGTTGACACCGAAGTGTCCTCTATGGTGCAACACACCCTCTGTTGGCACAATGTGCCCTCTGAAATGGAGTAGACACTCCTCCAAATTGGCAACAGATGCCTTTGAATCGTCCCGGGACTCTGTGAATGAGGACTTATTATATAATGTATTATGTGAAGGTTTTGAATTAATTATCTTAAGTCTATCTTTACTAAACTCTGAAGCTGAACTTATCTCAAACTGAGTACTCAACACGTACTTAGTTTTGAATCTTAAATCTAAATCTGAATCTCTTCTCTTTAAAATCTGAACAAAATCTATAATAGAATTTGGATATATATCTTAAATTACAACATAATTGAGATTGGGTCTATAACCCATATCATGTATCTTTATTCAAAATATGGCTACTCACATGGTGAGTAGTCTAAGTCTGAATCTGAATATCTTATTCTTAAATTCTAAACTGAATTCATTCTTGGATTTGAACGTGTATCTCATTATCTGGGTAAACCTTATTCTAAAACTCTTATTTGGTAAGATTACTTCATTATATCAGTTATCATAAAGTTGTCTAATGTCTTATGAGAAAGTATCTGACATGAATATAGAAATACTAAGTATACAAAGTATCTTAAGTCAAGCTTATGAAAGTATCATAAGTACAACATGTCTAAAAACATCAATTCGGACAAGATGGTTCAATCCTTCTTATAAAATATGATGTTACCCTAAAACTTTGCATATGAACTTACATATTAAACCTTAAATCTCAAAATAGAAATCTTATACAATATTGTATTCTAGCCTAATCATAACTTAATGTGTCATTATCTTATAATGCCATCATGAACTCCTTTTTACAATACATTGTGATCCCAAAAGTACCTTTATTTCTAAAAGTAGACCATGTCTTAATATTATGAAATTCACATTCTCATATTGTAATTAAATTCTAGATATTATTCATTCTAAGGAATCTAGTTGTTATATCTATACATATACATGAAATCTTAATGACATGTTTCTGCTTGAAATCTTACTACATAATTTTGCCTATAAAGATGGGAAATCCTAATATCATATATGTACTTACATTCTTAATCCAAAGCTAATTCAAATCATAAACTAAGTATGGATGCATTACTTCAATATCTTATCTTGAAATCTTACTTATTAGTTCCAAACATTTCTAAGATAACTGATAGGAACATGATTCTTCAACTTTCTCATGGACTTGGCCCATGAGTCACAACTATTTTGGACAACATATCTCTACTTGATATTTTGGGTATCTAAACTTATATAATGATAGAAATATGAGAGTAATACTATTTTCACATATTAACTTTGTAGTCTTATAACATTAAACCAAATAGATCATGAAAGTCTTATTAGGAGACATGTAAACATATTGAACATCAACTATGAGTACTCATATGCATGGACCACTTACCTATGTCATAGAGTATAAAATCTTCATCTTGGATTCCTCTAATCAGGTCTAAATTCTTTTAAAGACACTTCCTGTAAATCTCAACTATCCATCTACTCACATCTTCATCTTTAAATCACATCCTACACAATCTTATGGCATGCACACATGCATACCAAATACATCATATAGTATCAACAAAACCTCTAAATCATGAGTGGTCATTTCATCATGCCTATTAAGATTGTGGTGTAACACTTGCTTGAATTTCAATGATGAGGTCCACACCTATATCATTATTTTAACAAAGCACCATCATATATGCACTTAATCCACCTATCTAGCATTCCGTAAATAAAATTACCTTATCCATGTATTTCCAGAGTCTGTAATCTCCTTCAAGATGTTCTTTGTATCTCAAGGTTTCCAACGAGCCCTTATACACCATATTCTGACAATCGAATCAATATCTACGAATCCTTAAAGTTTAGAACCAATTAAAATCTGATCATTGATATTTACCTTATTTTCCTTTGCTTTTAGGTTAATTGGGCCTACTGGCTAGCGGCCCAAAAAGGATGATTGGGACCCCATCTTCCTCCTCTAGCGGGGCACAACACAGGGTCACGAGCCCCTGTTTTACCGTGGAAACAAAGTGGTGTTTCTTGGTCTCCTATCCGACAAAGACCGACCGTCTGAGACCGATCTGGCAACCATCTCGGGGCCACATCGCTGCTGTGGCTCCCCTTGACGATGACGCATGCACAAACACGGAATCAAGGCAGTTGAGTGCTCACCCACATGGTGTGACTAGGGACGCTGCCTCCCCTATTTCCGCGGTAGCAGCAGGGCATCCGCCTAGGTGGGGTGGTGATTCCCTACTGCCTTGACGCCGCATATCACTTGGAGGATGGTCCTTTACCTCGACACAACCTTGACCTCACTTTCCCTAACCATTGTACTAGTGCCAAGAGGTTGTCTCGGTGGTCGATCGTTCCACAACAATCGTAGCTGAGTTCTGAGTGTAGTTGTCCTTCAGTGCATTTCCAAAATGACAAGGAGAGCCTCTACAAAGACGGCACTAGCCCTAAATCCCTCGACACGATATCAACCATCTACTCCTTTATATAGGGTCAAGGTCTTCCAAGATCCAAATAACTAAAACCCTTAGGTGTTAGTCTTTCACATTAGCGCTTGACGAGCCCTTCCTTTATTGCATTGGAGTCCGAGGGTCCATGAGTGGCTCCATCCGAATACTATCCTGACTAGGAAGTCTTAATGTCATAGCAGACTTGTGTAAATCCAATACTACTAGGATTGCTAAGCAAGCTCCTCCTCATCTAGGCAGAAAAGTGATCATATTATGAATCCTACTATCAGATGCACTCTCACATATTAAACCGTATAGAACCAAAAGATAGTACCCATACTGGTTGCACAAGTCCTAATTTCCGAGTCATTAACTCTTCTACCTCTTACTTGGTTTATCAATATTCTAGCACCCATGTTCAAGACTCTAGTTATATAAACTAGATTCCTTATTAGTTTCTCCCCCACTTTTGTTTATAACACTATATCTATTGGTCAAATTATTGTCTGTATGAAACAATCATTTATATTATCAATTATACATATTAAGCCATGATGTGGGTATTGATTACATATAATACGTCTTTTACGAATTCATTTACATATTTAACAATGGATAAAATTACTTGGTCCCTTAGTGGACTCTTATTAGTAAACTACAACCAAGACATCAGTAGGGACCATATTTTGAGTGATAGAAATTCAATGGTATGAAAGAGTTTATATAAAGGCCCCTCATTTTCAAGAACGTATATTTGATGAAATAAAGAAAACAAATCCTTTTTAGAAAAGTTGGGATGTTACAATAATACCCACCTTATAGGAATTTCGTCCCCGAAATTCAATTATTCTACCCACCTTAGGTTTCTGCTTACTTCTTCATTTACTAAATTGAAGTACCCTTATGTTCAGAATTTTGCACAAAAAAAGGATATGTGACATTTAAATTTTCACAAAACATTTGTGTGAACATTAAATACTACCTTAGTCTACTGCTCAACTCATACTTAAGGTATATGAAACTAAACTTGGCACTATACTTAGGCATCTAACTCAACCTTGTCATACTTTTTAACATTAGGTGTAGATGACTGACTAATCTTAAGTTCCTTAGGTAACACCTACATTCCTAGATATGTGGTGATCAAGCACATACCCAGAGATGTGGGATCCTGATAGGCTATCTCTCACTAACCCATTAACACATGTGTCTCATACCACATGGGCTAGTAAGAAAGGAGAGATGCATAAAAGTCTAGTGCTTATGACATTCCTTTTCAATTCTCAACTGGCTGGCCATAACCACTGAGAATGGAGAAGAAACCTCATCAGCTAGGTTTAGGTTGCTACTTTAAATCAAAACAAGGATGACTTCTACCTCTAAGATATCTATCTATTCTAAGGTTAAGACCCATAATCACTCTAGGTCATGGTATTCTTCTTCTAGAATTTATCCCTAAACCCTAATCTTACCTCTTCACTCTAGGGTGACTATGAGGATCATGTTTGCCTAGTGGCCATTTACCAAATTGCTCTGATACCATATTGTAACACCCATAATTTTATAACACATGAGCGGAAGCTTTTTTTTTTCTTCATCTGGGAGTGTCACAAACATGATAATCATTGCAATAAAAGAAAATGAAACACTTTTCATAATTGGAAAACTGATTCATACATAGTTTTGACAAAGAAAGACAAGTCATCTAATATACTCTACTAAGAAGACTATGCATAATAAAAGATGTATAAACTTTGGATCGTCTCGGTAGATGGCACCCCACTAGGGAAGTGTGAAAATCTCCTAGACCTTTACTTGTTCCTTTGATTCTCAGCTGCTCCAAAACATGCGGACATCGCGTCCCCAGCCATGCATTGGGAAAAACAATCGTTAGAGTAAGTGGCATGAATATTCTAAAATATACATTGCTAAAGAACTGAAATATTACAAAAGATTCTTGAACATCATAAATATGAAACGAACATTTAACTTTGATTAAATCTAGAAACATATTATCTCTCATTACTCAAACTCTTATCTTATATTCTTTCTTTTTGGAGACCTATACTTCAGGTCTCATGGCCTACGCCAAAATGTATAGATCATAAACATCTTATCTGACTTCCTCTCATCACACTCGTGGATGAGATTACAGACATGCTCTAATCTTAAGTATCTTTTGCTTATGATTTTTATCTATTTGTGGCCACCATTATACAATAAGCCCTCCTCTGTGACACCGAAGTGTCCTCTATGGTGCAACACACCCTCTGTTGGCACAACATGCCCTCTGTTGACACCGAAGTCTCCACTATGGTGCAACACACCCTCTATTGGCAGAATGTGCCATCTGAAATGGAGTAGACACTCCTCTAAATTGGCAACAGATGCCTCTGAATCATCTCGGGACTCTCTGAATGAGGACTTATTATATAATGTATTATGTGAAGGTTTTGAATTAATTATCTTAAGTCTATCTTTAATAAACTCTGAATCTGAACTTATCTGAAACTGAGTACTCAACACGTACTTAGTTTTGAATCTTAAATATGAATCTGAATCTCTGCTCTTTAAAATATGAACAGAATCTAATATAGAATTTGGATATGTATCTCAAATTACAACATAATTGAGATTGGGTCTATAACCCATATCATGTATCTTTATTCAAAATATGGCTACTCACATGGTGAGTAGTCTAAGTCTGAATATGAATATCTTATTCTTAAATTCTAAACTGAATTCATTGTTGGATTTGAACGTGTATCTCATTATCTGGGTAAACCTTATTCTAAAACTCTTATTTGGTAAGATTACTTCATTATACCAATTATCATAAAGGTGTCTAATGTCTTATGAGAAAGTATCTGACATGAATATAGAAATACTAAGTATACAAAGTATCTTAAGTCAAGCTTATGAAAGTATCATAAGTACAACATATCTAAAAACAACAATTCAGGAAAGATGGTTCAATCCTTCTTATAAAATATGATGTTACCGTAAAACTTTGCATATGAACTTACATATTAAACCTTAAATCTCAAAATAAAAATCTTATACAACATTGTATTGCAGCCTAATCATAACATAATGTGTCATTATCTTATAATGCCATCATGAACTCCTTTTTACAATACATTGTGATCCCAAAAGTACCTTTATTTCTAAAAGTAGACCATGTCTTAATATTCTGAAATTCACATTCTTATATTGTAATTAAATTCTAGATATTATTCATTCTAAGGAATCTAGTTGTTATATCTATTCATATGCATGAAATCTTAATGACATGTTTCTGCTTGAAATCTTACTACATAGATATGCCTATAAAGATGGGAAATCCTAATAACATATATGTACTTACATTCTTAATCCAAAGCTAATTCAAATCATAAACTAAGTATGGATGCATTACTTCAATATCTTATCTTGAAATCTTACTTATTAGTTCCAAACATTTCTAAGATAACTGATAGGAACATGATTCTTCAACTTTCTCATGGACTTGGCCCATGAGTCACAACTATTTTGGACAACATATCTCTACTCAATATTTTGGGTAACGAAACTTATATAATGATAGAAATATGAGAGTAATACTGTTTGCACATATTAACTTTGAAATCTTATAACATTAAACCAAATAGATCATGAAAGTCTTATTAGGAGACATGTAAACATATTGAACATAAACTACGAGTACTCATGTGCATGGACCACTTACCTGTGGCATAGAGTATAAAATCTTCATCTTGGATTCCTCTAATCAAGTCTAAATTCTTTTAAAGACACTTCTTGTAAATCTCAACTATCCATGTACTTGCATCTTCATCTTTAAATCACATCCTACACAATCTTATGGCATGCACGCATGCATACCTAATACATCATATAGTATCAACAAAACCTCTAAATCATGAGTGGTCATTTCATCATACTTATTAAGATTGTGGTGTAACACTTGCTTGAATTTCAATGATGAGGTCCACACCTATATCATTATTTTAACAAAGCACCATCATATATGCACTTAATCCACCTACCTAACATTCCATGAATAAAATTACCTTATCCATGTATTTCCAGAGTCTATAATGTCCTTCAAGATGTTCTTTGTATCTCAAGGTTTCCAACGAGCCCTTATACACCATATTCTGACAATTGAATCAATATCTACGAATCCTTAAAGTTTAGAACCAATTAAAATCTGATCATTTATATTTACCTTATTTTCCTTTTCTTTTTGGTTAATTGGGCCTACTGGCTAGCGGCCCAAAAAGGATGATTGGGACCCCATCTTCCTCCTCTAGTGGGGCACAACACAGGGTCACGAGCCCCTGTTTTACCTTGGAAATAGAGTGGTGTTTCTTGGTCTCCTCTTCAGCAAAGACCGACCGTCTGAGACCGATCTAGCAGCCATCCCGGGGCCACATCGCTGCTGCGGCTCCCCTTGACGATGACACATGCACAAACACAGAATCTTGGCAGTTGAGTGCTCACCCACATGGTGTGACTAGGGGTGCCGCCTCCCCTATTTCCGTGGAAGGAGCAGGGCATCTTCCCAGGTGGTGTGGTGATTCCCTACTGCCTTGACGCTGCATATCTCTTGGAGGATGGCCCTTTACCTCGGAGCAACCTTGACCTCACTTTCCCTAGCCATTGTACTAGTGCCAAGAGGTTGTCTCGGTGGTCGATCCTTCCACAGCTGAGTTCTGAGCGTAGTTGTCCTTCAATGTGTTTCCAAAATGACAAGGAGAGCCTCCACAAAGACGGCGCTAGCCCTAAATCCCTCGACACGTTATCAACCATCTACTCCTTTATATAGGGTCAAGGTCTTCCAAGATCCGAATAACTAAAACAATTAGGTGTTAGTCTTTTGCATTAGCGCTTGACGAGCCCTTCCTTTATTGCATTGGAGTCTGAGGGTCCATGAGCGGCTCCATCCGAATAATATCCTGACTAGGAAGTCTTAATGTCATAGGAGACTTGTGTAAATCCAATACTACTAGGATTGCTAAGCAAGCTCCTCCTCATCTAGGCAGAAAAGTGATCATATTATGAATCCTACTATCAGATGCACTCTCACATATTGTACCGTATAGAACCAAAACATAGTACCCATAGTGGTTGCACAAGTCCTAATTTCTGAGTCATTAACTCTTATGCCTCTTACTTGGTTTATCAATATTCTAGCACCCATGTTCAAGACTCTAGTTATATAAACTAGATTCCTTATTAGCCCCCCCCCCCCTTTTTTTTATAACACTATATATATTGGTCAAATTATTGTCTGTATGAAACAATCATTTTTATTATCAATTATACATATTAAGGCATGATGTGGGTATTGATTACATATCATACATCTTTTACGAATTCATTTACATATTTAACAATGGATAAAATTACTTGGTCCCTTAGTGGACTCTTATTAGTAAACTACAACCAAGACATCACTTGGGACCATATTTTGAGTGATAGAAATTCAATGGTATGAAAGAGTTTATATAAAGGCCCCTCATGTTCAAGAACGTATATTTGATGAAATAAATAAAAAAAATCCTTTTTAGAAAAGTTGCTATGTTACAAGTATCCCAGGGGTTTCCTCCGTAGCCTTAAATCTTCGAGTAACTGATCTTTTTGACTATCGGTCAATTCTGAGTTGATTATTACCAGATTAATCCACCCTTCATCTAAAAAACGGTATTCTAGGCCTCTTGACAAGACTTTCAATTCAGGCAGGACTTGTTTTTCTTGTTCACTGGATGCCTGTTTTCAGAGAGCAGCGTACATGACTGTCTCCACAGGGTCATCATCTTCAGGCGTACCTTTACCGTCTAGAAGGGCCAATAGTTCTTTGAATTCTGGGTCTTCAACCTCTTGTGCTTCGCCAGATACGACGCACATCAGTGGGTCTACCATGGCCTTCTCCTTATGTACTTTGTCGCATAACTTCTGGTAGCTGTCATCGAAATAAGAGGATTCAACGAACGTGGGGGCCTTCATACAATCTTAGATGTTGAAGTTGATATGGTCTCTTCCAACCCAGATCGTAATCATACTTGCCTCCACGTCGATGAGGGTCCGTCCGGTAGCTAGGAAAGGTCGCCCAAAAATGATAGGGCAGTTGGGATCTTCTACAATGTCGATCAAAACTATATCACAAGGAATAAAGAAACTCCCTACTCGAACAGGCACATCCTCGACAACCCCGACCGGCTTGGTAAAGGTATGATCGGCTAGCTGGATTCTCATATTGGTACTCACCATGTTGGTGAGCCCAATCCTTTTAGAAAGGGACAAAGGCATCAGACTGATGCTAGCCCCCAAGTCGGCTAGACCTTTGCAAGTTACCTTATCTCCAACCTAAAAGGGGATCACAAAGGCCCTAAGATCTCTCTTCTTGGATGGCATAGTTGTAGTGACGAAGGAACTGGACATCTGTGCCAATTTCATTGTCTCTACATCCTCACCTCTTCTTCCTTGATATTAGATCCTTTAAAAACTTGGCATAGGTTGGCATCTCTTCGATGGCATCCAAAAAAGGGATGTCAAGGTGCAGTTTCTTTATTGCGGCCAGAAATTTCTCATATCTCTTCTTCAGCTGGGTTTAACCAGCTTATGGGGGAAAGGTACGCGGGGTGCGTACTTGTCTGGACGCTCTTCAAAGGAGACATCGTTGACCTTGTCTTTAGTCACTTTCTCTGGATTTAGCGGAACTTCTTCCTCTTTCTCTGGATTGACTTCTTCGACAAGCTTTGTTGGTGATGTTACTAACTTCTCAATGGCTGGTGAAATTATCGTACATGACCTCAAAACAACAATTTTTGTAGTCTCCTGTCCTCTTGGTTTGGTTTCAGTGCTAGAGGGGAAACGGCCTACCTAATGGTTGATAGTTTGGGCAAGACTTGATAGCTAATGATCGATCTATTTATTATGTTGTTGGAGCTCTCCAATCTGGGCTGAAAAGCCCCCCATCTGCTACTGCATCAGCTTCAACATCGTTGTACTTTCCATTGAACTTTTATGCATCTTCTCATTCAGTTCAATTTGCCTTTTTGCAAAAGACATCAAGTACATCATCATAGATGATCTTTGCTGGTGATTCGGCTGGAAAGTCAGCTTCTTCTGGAACCCCGTCTGGCATTGCTGACTTGACGGTCCGCTAGAGGGATTTCTACCCTCCAGCTGATGGGAGTTCTCAGCAACACTGGTGTTCCCATAAGAGAAACCATGATGGTCAGGTCTTCGATACTGGATGTTATTCACATTCTCTGTATTGATTTCATCAAAATCTTCTTAGGGTGTCATGTGTGGGCAACAGTCAGATAGGTGGTCTGGCTCTTAGTAGGTGACACAACTTTTTACGACTTCTTGTCAAACTTCCCCTTTGTATCCTTGCTCTTTGAGGGTCTAGACATCTGTCACTATCTTTTCAAGCTTGGTTGTGAGGGCCTCCATAGACTTAGATTCACCTGTAGTGGTGTGGTTAGTCGACTCCTAGTCGTAATCGCCATCCTGTTAATTCGTGGCCATGTTTTAAATGATTTCCCTAGCCCTATGAGCACTGAGTCCCAAGAATTCACTGCCAGCAGTAGCATTCAAGGGCTTCCTCTCAGTGGGACACACCCCATTGTAAAATGTGGTGATCAACTTGGGTTCATAAAAACCATGATGAGGGCATTCATGCTGATAGCTCATAAATCTCTCCCAAGTTTCATGAAGATTTTCCGATGGCTTCTGCAAATATCTCATAATCTTGTTCTGGCATTTGATTGTCCTCTCAATAGGAAAGAACTTGGAAATAAAAGCATTAGAAAGATGCTCCCAGTCGGGAAGGCTTCCATCTTGAAGACCGGTGTACCATTCCAACTCCTTATCCCTCAATGAGAAGGGGAAGCACTAGATGTAGATATGCGTTAGTGGAACCCTATTAATCTTGAAAGTGTTACACGTCCTCTTGAATGTCGTCAGATGGTTGAATGGGTTCTCTTCGAGGGTGTTCCTGCCGAACTTGTTGTGCTGGAGAAGCTCAAGGAAGGAAGGCTTTAGCTCAAAGTTGGTGACGTTGAGGGGTTGCGTAACAACGGGATTCCTTTCCTCATTTTCTGGCACTTGGACAAATGAGTGTAGGGAGTGGGCTTCGGGAGGTTGGCTAGCCATTACTTGCTAAAGGCAAGGATGACTTAGAAAAAGGAAGGAAAGTACCTGGAAAGGAAGAAAGATGTAAAAGGTATTAGTCTGTTGCATAAATATTATGTGCAGTAAAAATTTGCAGTGTTATATGCATACGTACATGGTTTCTGCCAATGTGCAAGCAAAACTCAAGTTTGTAGAATGGTTTTCATTTCCTATCCCCAACAACGACACCAAAAAGTTGATCAGCCTCAGACGCGGGTGCAGAGAGTGGAGACATGTCTAAGTCATCAGACTTTTATAATTTATAATACCCGAATACCTGAGACACCTGCAATAAGAACATGGTCGAAGTAGTTCGGGGTCGAACGCAAGGATAGGAAGAACATCACTTTGGAACTTGATTTTCACTTTTCTAAGCACATCAAACAGGTAAAAGGATAGGTTTGGTTGCAAAAAGAAAACACCACAAAGAGATCAGACTAAAAGGCTATCTCCAACTGGAGTTACTAGAAACATTATGATTTTAGGGTTTAGCAATTTTTATACGGGTTTTGTATATCTGAAGTCGGGAGAATAAAACTATCGTCATGGTAAGGCATGAAGGAAGAATACTTAGGCATAACAAGCGACATAGGAACATGTCCCACATTCTCTTCTGTCAAAGAGGATGCCTCTAACCATGTACCAACTCCCTCTCTCAAGGGTAGTGGCCATAGATTAAAGTGGTCAGGTAAACCGAAGCAGCTATGATCCTGGGTACTCTCATACACCTGGATCAGACCAAACTCTAGAGTTGCGACAGTCCCCTCTCAAGGGTGTCAAAATGGGAAAGACGATTCAATAACTCATCAAAAGTGATATCCAAAAGAAGAGACTAGAGTTTAGATGCTACAAAGAAATCATCCAACAAAAAGGAGCCATACACAGAACAATATGAGATAAACTCCATAGATTCCAATAAACTTAAAGAGAGTAGAAGGTTAAGTTACAACGCATAGGGAAATGAAAGTAAAATGCAGTAAAAAGGGAAAGATAAGTATCAATCTCCTTAATTTAGGAGGCCGATATATAGCAGCGGACCCCTAAGGTTCCCTTAACCCGATATTGGGCAGGAGCTCTGTCTGATACACCCGTGTCAAGCTCTTGATCATGTCAGGTTCTGAGCCGCGATGGCTAGGGCGTGTCGGGAAGGACTCCCTACCTGATACGATCGTGTCGGTTTGCCAGCCCTATCGGGCAACATGCCTTGACGGTTGGTCCATATCGGGTTTAGTATTGTGTCCGGTTAGGAAGCACTTAGGCTCTTGGGTTCCTTATATCAGGTGTAGTGGGGCGATCCATCTCGGGTTGAGGCCCATCTAGGAACTCGACACATTGGGGCAACCTTCTTGGTCATATTGTGCTATTGTGGCTATCAGGACAGGTTTTAAGTGAACTCTTCCCGCCCCTCTCAGGTTGGGAGTGTGCTCACCTAGTATCGCCCGGCATGCTTGGGAGCCCGACGTACTAGCTCCACTTCTAAATTTAGCTCTCGTTGGGTTCCAACCCATCCCATCAAAGTCCTATAGCTGCTATTTATAGGCAGCAACTGGGATGGGTTGCGGTCCTCGTTGAGCCATGTGTCCTTTGCCTACCTTGTCTTTCTGCATTTGGGGAGAAGGTCAATATGTCTATTACCCGGTACGACTGGCAGGGGCCGATGTGTGCCAGGTTGCGTGTAAGTCATGATTGGTCATTGTCAGGTAAACGTCCTACCGGGCTGCTGCACCGATAGGAGGCCTTGTCGCGCAGTGGACTCTATCAAGGCGACGGGTCATGGTGGGCAAGGCTCCGTGTTGGGTAATAGTCATGCCGCCCGTTAGTATCTCCTTGTTTGGTGCGCCCATATTGGGTTGTTGCTCGTGGATGGGCTGGGACGGGCCCATTTAGCTCTTTTTGGGCGGAAATACAAGGAAAACTCTACAAAAGATGGGAAATATTGTTAGGAGAATAGTGTGGGTCATTTTTGTACAAATGACGAGATAAAATGGATAGGAAGACAGTTTAGGAGGCAGTTTTGATAGTAAAACATAGGCTTTAAAAACCATAAAATGGGTGTTATCAATCAGTAGGAGCTTATGAATAGAGGGTTGTTGGATGTAGAAGACCAATATAGGACCATGGTCTGAATGGTTCTTCTCGAGCACTCGAACATCTTTGCTTGCAGATGAGTCGATCTAGGGCCTGTTCGCCAATGCCTTATCAAGATGCTCATGGAGGAGTGCCCTCCTGAAGGTGGTTCAGGCCCCAGAGGCCCCTAGGTCACAGAGAGAGCATGATTCCAAAGCTTCGATAAAATCTCTAGTTTTGGCGGTGTCAAAGGTGTTATTGCCAAATTTCTTAGATGGATGCATGACTACATTGAAGTCCCCCATCACCACCCAAGGGTCAGTGATGGAGAGGGCCATAGCACAAAGGTGATTCCACAGGAGCTTGTGGCCTCCCCTTGTTGTTCTAGCGTAGATGAAGGTGAATAAGGAGTCCTGGATGTTGCAATGGACGTATTGCTTGTGTGAGAAAAGGATTTCTAGGTTGACATTGTGCCTCTAGAGCACCCAAATGCCTCCCGAGTAACCAGTGGCTTCAACTCTATGTGAGTGTGCGAAACCTAGCTTCTTTATGATCCCCATAGCCCTATCACCACTACATCTAGTCTCTAGGAGATAGAGGACTGAGATGTCGTATTGCATAGCCAGGTCCTTAGCCGTGAGTTGGGTATCTTTGTCACAGGCACCCTGTACATTCCATGTGATAACTTTCATTTATCAGATTCAACCAAGGTTGGTGTGCCCATCGTCCTAGCTTCATCTTCAAGGTCGGGAAGGAGAGAGGTTTTGGTCCTCTTCCAATTAGATGGATTAGAGGTACCCCCTGATTGGATCACCTTCCTATTTCTTAGGTGTATTCCAATCGAGTTGTGACTTGGACTGCGATAGGGGTTGATGGGTATGTCCAAGCCAGACATGTCGCCCAACGAGAAGGGTTTGGTGACAAATGGGTGTGATTCATGTGTTCGGAAATCAAGGAGGGCATCTTTGGTGGGATTCACAACAGTGTAGTTAGTATTTGTCTACGTGTTCATGGTGCGGGTATGAGGTATTTGATTGGTGTTTGGTGAGGGACTTGAGTGCTTCTTGTTCGCGCCTTCGTGATTGACAAATTGCTCCTTGTTCTATTTGGTGTTCCTCGTCCTTGTCTTCCAGTCGATCCCATTGGTTATTCGCTCGGCCACATTATCAACATCAATGAACTCAGTAGTGTCATCTTCTTCATCATGGGTATCTAGGGTTTGGAAACAATTGCTGGAATTAGCTAGTGGATTCTGGTTTCTACCTTGTTGCCTCATTCCTTGCACTGGATGGGTCGGGCATGGATGTAATCCGTGAACCCCTAGACTGGTGATGGAGGCAGCTGGATGGGGGCATTGCATATCATTTCTGTTCTTCTCACCTCATTTTCTATAGTGATCCGCTTGGAGAAGTCCTTTTCTAGGTGTCCCTCTTAGCCACAGTACATGCAAATGAACGGTATATTCTTGTACTCAATCATAACCTATGGGGTTAGAGGTTTGGTGGTGTCCAGTTCGACCGCAATCCTAGAAAAGCAGCCTCGACATTGATATAGTGTATTGAGGTCGACCTTGATGGTCTTGCCGATGTGATCACTGATTTCTGAAAGCAGAACTTCTTTATAAAGGTGGATGGGTAGGTTGGGGATGTGTAGCCAAGCCATGAGCTTTGGGGGTGAAGAGGACTCCGGCAAGAAGTCAGGCTGCCAGTGCTGGACTGAGAGGTAGGACCCGAATAGTAGCCAAGGACCTCCTATCAATGCATGGATGTAATCGTCTTCTCTCTACAATTGGACTACAAAGAAGTCGTTCGTGAGATCAATAAGGTCGAAACATCCCTTCGGTTTCCACATCAATTTTATTCTATCTTGTAGGGTTAGGGAGCTGATCTCTTTGGACAAGAGTTTCATGACAACAATGAATTGTCATGGGTTTAGGAGGTTTTTGTGGGCATCTTGCTTCATGCCGAAGGACGGCATACCTTTCTCAGAGGTGAAGATGATATTTTTAGGTCTTAAGATAGTATTTTTATCCTCTGGGTCTATACGAATATAGCCATGATCTTCAGTCATGTTTTTGCCGACGGAGTCGCTGTACGAAGGTCGATGCTACATAGGGATGGGCATGGGTGTAATATCCCTGACCTGGGTTATGTTCTAAACCTAGTTGTTTTTCCTAATAAAGTTGATTAGATGCTTTCTCTTAGTTCGTAAAAAGTAATTGAGGCTCAAGAAGAACTTATATTTCAATTTCAGTCCTTTTTAAATAATGTTGAAACATTGTTTTGTTAATTTTGGACAAAAGTGCAAATTACCCAAGTTGAGGGGTTAACTTGCAAATTGTACATGATAAAATGTTCTTCAAATGTTGAGGCATCATAAGAATGAGAATGATGCAGTGGTATGGTTTCCACAAGCTTGAGCTCCAAGATAGAGCTTGTTGAGCAATGTTTGAGCATTAAAACCTAGTTTTGGTGTAATGAGCAATTTACCCAAAACCTAAGGTTCAATCTACAAAATACCACTTCTAGAGGGTCCCCCATGTTTCTTGGCATCAAGTAGAGAAAATAAAATGGTAGGGGCGCCTCATTTGAATTATTTTGGAGGAGAGAGAATCTTGGTATTAAAATAATCAAGATTTAAGAATAAAAGGAACTTTACTTTAATTTAATGCAAAAAGAATTATATTAATTGAAGAGCCCTTCAACCAAAAGTTGAGGGATGAGTTTGAAAATGGTTGGACAAGCTTGTGCCTTGCAAAGGAACGAAAAGATCTAGTTTGATTGGAAAGCCCACTCACATTAAGATAATAAAAAGTAATATCCACTAAAATGGGATATTAGTATAATATGATTAAGGTGCTTAAATTATTTTCTTTTAATTCTTGGATAATGAAGAGGTTTTTGAAAGACGAAGAAGATGGATTCGTGGCCAAGTAATTGAGGGAGAAAATGTGGCAGCAATTTTGGAAATTAAAGGAATTAATTCCATTTTCTCTTTCCTTGGAATTTCCTTATACATATCTCATTTCCTATCCACTTTAGGATCTTTTTCGGAATTCCTTTTCTCTTCTTTCTTTGGCTGACCAAAAGAGAGCTTAGGAGAAGGATAAGGACGACCCCCAACCTGTTGGTAAGTTCTTGACCTTCTTTCACCTTGGTTTCATGGTGAAAACCGAAAATCAATGCTTGATTTCTTGTTTTCTCCATCCAATCTTTAACTCTAGCCAACTTTTTCATCCAAAAGCTTGAGAACGGACCTTGGGAAGTTGTTAAAGCTTCATACACCATTGGAGTTGTGGAGCTTGGAGCTTGGAATCAGATTAGAAGGTGGGTTATATAACTTAAACCTTTAAACATTGATATTCCATTCAATTCTCCATGATTTGTTGTTCATCTTGTTTTAATTTGAACTTCCTTTGATTCATTGTTGTAATTTCCATGAAAATGACAGTAGTTCATGGATGAACGAAGTAAGATGCTGATGACACCATCTTGGACACTTTTCCCAAGAAAATACTACTTCAAACGGTTTCAAAAAAAGTGTTCAATCGGTTTCCACAGGACCATTTGAACTTAAACGGTTTCATCAAACCGTTTGGGAGTAAACATTTTCATCAAACCGTTTGGGAGTAAACGATTTCAAACCATTTGGAAGAGTTGAACATAGTTTACTGTTTGGAGATTTTATGCTAATCATGATAGTTGAGGACCTACTATATATAATTGATTAATTCCAAAGGGTTCATTAGTTGAAGGTCCATCAAGTAGCAAACCCTAATCGGGTTAAGTGCTGATTTTGTAATTATTTGACTTAGAAGTTTGGGTTGATTAGCCCAAATGGTCTCAAGACTGCTTGGAGATCACCCAAATAGTCTCAAGACCGTTTGGAGGTCAACCAAGACCGTTTGGAGGTCTAGGGTTGAGTATGGTTGGGTATTTGAAGATCCAAAGATACCAAATTGTAATTCAATTAATTACTGATTTGATAATCAATCCAATGATCTAAACCCTAATGGAATTTCACAAATTCCAAGGATAGGATGGGGAAAACGGTCTCAAGACCGTTTGGAGGTCATCCAAACAACCTCAAGACCGTTTGAGTTCAGGTCATACCCAATTTGAATGGTGGTCCAATGATTTCAAAGAAATTAGTTTCATAATGACTAACATTGAAGGTTCATCGATTTTAAACCCTAACCCAATTGGATTCAAAACCCTAATTGATTATTAATTGATAGTTAAATCAATTGAAGGATGAATTATTAAGCTCAATTGAAGTATGATGTTAGGTTCAATTGGTGAGTGGTTACATGGATTCGATTGATGAGGGGACTAACCTTGGAATCTCTAAATCAATTTGAGTGGTTGAGACCATCTTTGGTCCAATCGGTTTTGAGGAGGTTTGAACCAAACAGTCTCAAGACCATTTGGGACCAAACGGTCTCAAGACCGTTTGGGACCAAATGATCCCAAACCGTTTGAAACTCAATCGATCTCAAGTATACTTTTGGTTAAACGATTTTGAGCATACAATTCCTAAACAGTTTCAAACCGTGAGACCTAGACCGTTTGGAGGTCTAAATGGTCTTAGACCATTTGAAGGTCATTAAAGCAAGACCCTTTGGGGTCTAAGTGATCAAGATCGTTTGGATGATAATTAACCAAACTATATGAACACTTAAAGTGGTTAAAGGTCAATTGTTTAATTAATCATTACATGATGTAAGTCAAGAGTGATTATAGTAATTGTACCCTTAATGAGATAGGGTGATTGGTACCTCTTGAATGATTAATCTTTGATGATTATGGGAGTAATGACACAATACATGTGTCAACCCTTCATTCAAGTTCAGTTGACCTAATCCAATCAAGTCTAATGTAAATATCATTCTATAAAGGATGAGAGAGAGAGAGAACTTCTTGCATGAACGATTATCATGTAGTGATTAAGTCTTAACACTTCCAACATGAATGAATGTGTAATTAGGGTATAATCCATGAATATGAGATCATGAATCCCTAATTAAGAAGGTCAATGTTCCTAGCTCTAATTGAGAGCAATGATAAGTCAAACCCTAATCCATGGTGAAAGTAAGCTCTAATTGAGGGCAATGATAAGTGAAACCCTAATCCATGGTGATAGTTAACCCTAATTGAGGGCAATGATCGATGAAATTATAATCTATGGTAATAGTAAACCCTAATTTAGGGTAATGACATGAGAAACCCTAATTCAGGGTATTTCAATAATAAATCTTGATTGAATGTGAATAGTAAACCCTAATTGAGGATGATGTTATGAGAAACCCTAATCAAGGGTAAAGCCATATGAAACCCTAAGTGAGGATGATGAAAAGACAAGGGTTATGGCTAATAGAATCATAATAATGTGATATAACTTTTAATTCAAGGTAATTCCATATATTGGTATGTGACTCTTTGATATGAAATCCTATACTGATATAGGATAAAGACATGTGGAACCCTAATCTTGGGTTGTAATGTATGAAACCCTAGTTTTGAGCAGTATGATGATAAATCATAACCCAAATATAGGAAATGAGATAAAGTATTCCTAATTGACATAAATTGGAATATCTTTACTCATATGAAGAAATAGTGATGTTATTCTGATAATGTATAATACTAATTTGTAATTGACATAATTGTTATCATGTGCACTAATTATGCAGGATACATGAGATGGTGGACATAGCCAGGTATGAGCTATGATGTTTTACTAATGAGATTGCTATATGGGCTATCTGAGCCACAATATGTTTTGTTTCCTAGTGGGAGGTAAAAAGAGATATTATTGGGCTTTAAGAGCCATGTGAAATACCTGCACTGCAATTATTATGTTTACAATGATCAGTTAACCTGAATGCATTAAGTTACCTGATGGATTGGTAACAAGTGTTTTATTGATTTAAGGGTTTGAATACCCATGTATCATAATCATGATGATGAGACAATAGGGGATGAGATTACCCTGATGAGATAAGGGATTGAGATCCCAATATGTAACAAAGCTTTGAAAAGAACTTGGTAGAAATAGTATTCAATCTTTATAGTAATTGTACAATGTTTTATGTGTGTAAACATGTTTGATACTAAAAGGATACTATAATGTACTTAAATAATCAAGTGAAACAGTATCATGTAGATCCTTGACCATAGATCCATCATCGTCAGTAGTTTGATGATGGTGAAATAGGTTTTCCTAAGGGAACTCCTGGAGGGCATACTTTTGAGTATGTTGGGGTTATGAGCACGAATATCCTTACACCGTAATGGAGGAATTGATGTGAGATAAACATTAAATATCTCAATCCTTCATTATATGAGATGAGATGGATGTATCACTAATCTCCCGAATACCAGGATGGATGTACCATTAATCTCCCGATGATCTTAATGCAAGATTGATGTGATATAATTATAATATCTCTCGATTGCGAAGAGAGTACAACATGCCACTGTAACTCTAATAGCGAAGTTGCCAGTATACCCTGGAAAGCTATTTTAGCAGAGACACAAGATGTCCTGTAGTTGGTCCTCACACTGACTGAGGAAGATGAAGTCATGGAAATCCAGCTCATCTATTGACCTATGTATGGTACCGATTTCGATTTCACAATGGTCGGTTGGAGTATGAGCGGTATACCTCATCTCCTTAGGGCATTAATTATGATTGTAAAATATGAGAATCATTGGTTGTTGTCACTTGTCTAGTATGTCTAATAGACAAATGTTATGTATGTTCTTAAATTCCTTATTGGATGAGTGATATACTGCTTTATCAAGTTAAAAGTGAAATGCTTTGAATAGATAATACTGTCCTAATCTGTTATATACAAAATTACCTATTGTTAATCACTTATGAATCTTTTGCTCAGTTATATACCATTAGCTGCAATAATAATGTTTCTGGTGGAGAGTTATATCTCTCGCTGGGAAAATTTTCAATTGTCTCACCCCCGTGGGATTCAACTTTTTAGGTAGACGCAGAAGAGGCAGAAACCCTTCAGTAAGGGAAGAGCAACAACAGTAGCAGAACCAAGGACAATAGTGAATTCTCAGGTGGAGACACTGGTTGTCATGTCATGTATATAGAGAGTCCTATGTGTCGTCTTTGTACTCTCAGGTCCTAGAAGTCAGTAGTTATTTTAATATCGATTTGAGATTTTGGCTTGATGCCTCAAGATTTTTATATTGCCTTTGTATAGTCTAATAGGGAAGTTGATGTTGTAACTCTCCAAGAGAAAGGGTACAAGAGATATACTAGTAAACCAACATGTATTTGAAATAATTTGGTTCTGTATGAAATAGTTTTTCAGTTTATGGATCTCTTTGTAAAAAGTTTTAATTTTCAATGATTTCCAGTAATTCCACTGCTAATTATCACTTCCTCATTAATTAATCTTGTTTATGTAAGTTATATGCCACAATGGGCATCATGCCTTGATTCCTACTTGGAAGGTCGGGAAACTGAGCAGACGTTAGGGTTCTTGAGTCGACTTCCATGGTGTTACTACGTTGAGAGGGCATGGTGGACTGTCGTCTCAAGGAGGAGAAGTTCAGGTTGATGCCCGTGTCTCTGATCGGGACTTGGAAGGTGGGGCTTGGGCGATGGCCGTCACCATCATCCGGGTAGTCTTCTCCAGGAATGGTTCTGCCTCCTCCGGTCATGTTAGGGTTTCTTAGGTTCTTCTTTTGAGTAATTATGGTTTTGATGTATAGCAAAGTTGTTTTAGAGTTTTTTTACCTAAAAAGGTAAAGATTAAGAAATAGAGCTAAGAATCCCTAAGGAAACCCAATTAAACCCTAGAAACCCTAGAATGGATTCCCAAGTCAATAAAATGATTTTATGATGAGTAAGTAGTAATTAGGTCATACATGCTTTTCAAGATTCAGTTGTGCTTGTGTGATTGGCTTGATTGGTTGATTGAAATGTTGGATTGGGTTGGATAGATGCTTGATTCTTTGAGATCTCCAAATCAAGTATGTGGTTATTTTATGATTACTCACTTTAGTTTCATGGAGATTTCCTAGGTTTCATCAATTGCGTGAAAATAACTACTTAGATGACTTTATTTTCTACAATCTATAAAGTGACTATGATTATCACAATGTAAATATATATGACTTTCCTGAACCTACATTCCATCTCTGGATGTAACATTTATGAGGACCAAGCCCTAGAGGGAAGGTCATAGGTGGTCAAGCCCAAGAGGGAAGACATCAGGGCACCCAGAGAGGTGACCCATAAGGTGCCAAGCTCAGGATGGAGAAGGTAGCCTGAAGTCCATTGTAAGGACTAAACCCTATGAGAGGGCATATCAGAGGATGAGTAAAAGTGGTTGGGAAGTTATATTGAAAACATAATCTTGGATTGTTAACAACTATTAGATGTAATTAGGTTGTAATGAAATATGTGCATGTTATTAGTTTCCACCACATGCTAGTATATTCTTTATACTGACTGACATTTTGTTTGTCGGCATTTTAGGAGTACATGAAAAAGGACAAACAGTAAAGTAATATTTGAAGAATAAATATAATTAAAGAAAGGAGGATTTGGTTAGATAGAACTCTACAGTGGGTACGGTTCCAATTTCCTAATTTTCAAAAGGTATCTAAAAAGTAAAATTTTATCCTCTTTTAAGCATAGCCTTTGGTTGAATTTATTAATCATTTTTTATTATTTGCAAAAGCATTGATCCCATTTTGGGATAGCGACTTTGGAGTCTTGGTCTTCCTTAATTGAGGGTTATCAGGAAGTGGGGTCGTTACAAATGGTATCAGAGAATGGTTTTCCATTTAATCTCTTATAATTATTAAATGTTACAAACACTTTATAACCCAAGGGAGTTATGAGAGTATATTCCAAAGTTGGAGGTGTCAATAAAAGGATTACAATCTAAGGGATATCAAGATTTTCTACCACCCCGCTAGTCAGTTTATGAAAAATCCGAAAATCGGTGTGACTGCCTAGCCAAAATCATAGGATTTGACTCAAAATAAGATACCTCTAGGTTTTCTCTGATTTGTCTTCTTCCCTTCTCTACCCTATTTCACAGAATAACTTTAAGTTCTTAGGGTTTCTCTCTCTACCCCTTCCTGAGTCTTGGGGTTAAGAATAATAAGGATTAAGGAATCCTCCACCAATGATAAAAACATGTAACAAAGATGTCATGGATATAAGTCTAAATGATGAAACTTAGACTGAGTTTAGTTACATTCTTAGGCTGCATGGTTTGTGTTGCCCTTCTTTCAAGAGAACACTATGGATAGACCATCTTGTAGGATGAGAAGGAGAGGGATAGACTTGGAGGAAGACGCCTCCAAAAAGAGGAAGGGACCTGATGTATCCTCTGAGGACGATGCACAACTCAAAACCTTAAGAAGTTGATAGAAAAAGAGGAGACACGATGAGTTGGATATCATATTTGACCATGCATGTATGTATGTGGGTTAGACATGCATGATTTACATAGAGTTTTGAGTACACATAAGAAACATAGACTATGAGTGGTTGTTAGAGCCCTAGTGCCTTGTGGCGACCCAACCTTGGGTGGGTCGTTCCTATTATGGGTGAGGGATGGCTCCCTTATTGAGAAGGTTAGTGGTAACCATATAGGAACCCTAACAGGCATACATGAGAAGAAAAGAGGCATGTACCTACATAGAAGTGAGTGGAAGGAAGGCTGGCAATATGTGGTAGACCTAAGCCAGAAAGGTTATGCCTGATAGTTTATGAGATAGGCATGCAATGCTTTGGATTATCTTGGCCGGACATATATTTTGATGGTATGTTCCACCAGGTAGGGATAGATGTGCATCCTTAAGAGCTTGACACATCTTCTGATAGAGAACATCAAGTGATAGGACTAGTTATATAGTGGGCTCTAGAGAGAGAGTGAGACCCAGATAAAGAAGGTTTGAAACCTAGACTCTACGACATGAGGAATCACGAGAAGGTTTGGTAAGATGTGGCCTAGAATAGATGACCCTGAGTAGATATGTGGAGTTTCTTCATGCATAATCCAAAGAGGTGGTCATACCTTAGATACATGTAGAGGGACCAAACCCTAGAAAAGAGAAAGAGGCTTCTGGTACAGATCTACAGATGATATGAGTGCCTACATTTTAGGTGTAGGAAAGAGAGTTCCAAAGACCCTAAAGAGTTATGGTATGAGAACAAGTTGTGAGGCCTCATACTTAGTTGGTTGTCCTTGTGTAGGACTCTAAGGGGTGTTCACGTGAAAGAGGAAGTATATGGAATATCATGTATAGGATTGGTTCATGTTTGAGCAGTTGAGCATGCAGTCAGACAGATGATGCATAAGAGGTGAACCTGGGGTTCCTAGACCAAAAAGGGAAACTAGCAATACCTGGTGCACATACAACTCATGAGGCTGAGTGAGTTCATAAGGAATTAAGTATGACACCCCCTCATGTGTTAGAGAAAAAGGAAACCCCACTTGAACTGAGATATATGTTTGATGAACCACACACATAAGTTGGTGACATGAGAAATGATGAATGAGTATGACTATCCAAAGACCTTAAAATGGTGTAATATGTTGTCTTCTTGATATACACGTGCATAGGTATCCAGATAGGAAATATGCATATACATGGTGATACAGGCTTTGGATGCAAGAATGTTTTTTGAGCTTTGTTTCTATCAAGTGATGGTTTTCTCCTATCCTGGGAAGGAACCCTTCATGTTGAGGTGAGCACCCACTCTTTTTTAGGTTTAAGGTAACCTAAATAGGTCACTTAGAAGAGTTTGATGCGCTAAGTGTAAGAGCACATAGTATGAGTATGAATCTATAGACCCATGTGTGACCATCTCTAAGGAGCATGAGGATATGTTTCCATAGATATAACCTGTATGGGGACAAACTAATATAGGTAGGTCACCATGATTCCTTTGAAGGGATGTAAGTTTGACTATGAGTGTTGAGAGAGATGATGGAGATTCAGGGGAGGATTCAAGATTGAGATGTAATATGATAGAATCCTAAGTCAATACCAAGGCCAAGGAGGGATAAGACTGATAGGAGTAGGAGTTGTTTGTTCCGTAGATGCATAAGACCATAGGGTCGGGAGGTAACATTTACCTTTGACTGAGGACCATGGGTTAGGAAGTTGACCACCTTCATGAGTTCATGGGGCCTAAGGGGTAAAAGTGTGAGGCACTCCCTAAATGCATAAGGGAAAGATCACCCAAAAGTACCGAAACCCTAGAGACCTTGAGGAAATGGCTAAGGTTTGTACATAAGAGTGATGTTAAGACCCAAACGTGATGGGAAAAGTCTTTCCATGGATGTAAACATAGATTTGAGATATTCATGGTATGGAGACATGTGAAGTATGTTTCAACTTAGACTGGAAAGGGTAATGGCAAGGTGTGATGCACCATATCTACTCTTGGAGCAAGATGAACTATGTATTTGGATTGAAGCCAAATGCTTATTTCATCTTCTTATGGGTGTGAGAGATAGGACAAAACACATGCCATAGTAAGTATAAAAGTGATATGAGAGGTATATAATTGAGTTGAAACCTTTTAATGATATTTGAGGATTGAAGGAAGTACCACACCCTTTGGAGAACATATTGGATAGGTGATTTGAAAGCATAAGGAGAGCAAGGATAATATGAGAACGTACCTATCCAGTGTAGTTTGGAATCTTTGAGTTACCAATTTGGGTATGATAATAGAGATGATGGAAGCAAGAGATCAAAATTTTCTTGACTTAGATAGACCTAAACCCTAGACATGGATGATGAGTGGAGTGTATGAAGGTTGATGTCTTCACCATGACCTAGCACACAAGGAAGCTAATACGGTAATAAGATGTTCTTATCTAGAAACAACTCATGTGTATAGCGGTCTTGTCTAGACAGTGGAGAGAGAGATGAAAGAGGTTGCTAGGTGGACCATGTGACCAATAGAAGACTAGACATGTGTGGCTAACATCCAGATACAACCAGACCCATTGGTCAAGTTAGTGGTTGCCCAGTTAGCCAGTCCAGAGTATGATGAGATAAAAGGTTTATTAGAGGAACCTCAAATACACCTTTCAAGAATAGAAGGTGGTGAAATCCACTATTAGAGTGTTTTAGGGTTTCTGAGGATTCACCCTAGAAGAATTATGTCATAAAAGAAGCTCATGATTCTAGATACACCGTACACCATGGTACTATTAAGATGGTTAAGGTTTGCAGCAGTACCTTGAAGGCCTAGAATGAAAAAGTATATACAGGTGCATGTAGCCAGTGGCCATACATGCTAGAGGGTTAATGTTGAATACTAGTAACGTAGTGGATAGCTACAGATGATGAGGAGTCTTGAGAGGAAATGGGAGCAAATCACCATGGACAATATGGTTGGTCTACCTTAGACTAGGAGAGGTCATGTTGCTATATGGGTTATGGCAGATCGCCTTACCAAGATGACACCTTCCCTTGCCTATGAGAACACTACCAGTGTGACAGATTTGGTTGAACCTTGTATATGAGAGAGATGTAGTTCAACTACATAGAGATCTGAATACGAAATTTCTTGAGCATGGCCCTACGTTTTCTTCCTTGTTGTGGAAGTAGGTACTTGAAGGACTCACTACTAAATTGAAGATTTGTACAAAAAATAAACCCTTGACTGATGGACAGTCAAGAGAGTATGATCTAGACGTTCGAAGGTCTAATGAGAGCACAAGTGCTCATTCGGGGTGATTCATGGAAGCAGTTCCTACTCCTAGTAGAGTTTGCTTGTTATGACAGCCACCAAAGCTAGTATCAGAATGTATGAAGCTCTGCAAGGGAAGCCATGTCAGTCACCGCTTCACTAGGATGATGTCGGTGAGAGGACCTTGTGAAGGTCAGAAAAACCACAGTGTATGCAGATGACATTGCTTTGATCGAGCAATGGCTGAGAAAGGCCCAGATCGACAGGAGTCGTGTGCTGATGCAAATTAGACTGACATGTAGTTCATTGTGGGTGAGCATGTGTTTTGAAAATCCGACCCCTCTGAGATATAGCTAAGAAATATTGAGTCCCCGATACATGGGTCCATTTGAGATTTTGTAATAGATTGGTGGAGCTTCTTTTGTTTAGCCTTATCCCTCATGATAATATGATTTATGATGTGTTCCATGTGTCTGATATAGAGCATTATGTGATGTACCCAAGCCATGTGCTGAACATTGAACCTATTGATCTAAGGGAGGCTGACTTACCTTGAGTCACCTGGGAGGGTATGGGATACTGAGGTGAGAGAGCTCAAGAATAAAGGATAGATATGGTAAAGGTTCTTTGGAAGCACCTTGGAGAGAAAGAAGCCACATGGGAGTTGATGATGGATATGGAAAAAGTCTTATCCTGAATTGTTTTTATTTTCAGTGGAATTTTGAGGGAAAAATTCCTATAAGAGGGGAGGGATGTTACAACCCGAGTTTTTGGGCTTATATGGTTTGAAATGCAATTTCTCCAATAAAGTGTATGATTATGAAAATTGTATGATTTAAGTACTTTGAATGGATTTCTTTGATAATAATCTTTTTTGCATTAATGTTTTTGTGGGCCTTATTGATTAGTAAGACTAATGTGTTTAAAAGAAATTAATGAAGAAAAGCAATTTCATAATAAATTAAAAATATAATTATAAAGTGCCATGTATGTGCAAAGTGTGAGAACACCCTCTACTAATAATGCTAAACAAAGAACCAATGTATAGCAGAAAAATTTTAAACTTTGACTATATTCAAAATGTATAAAGAGTACTATACAAATTTCCCCTATAGGGGTGTACAACGTTATACAAATTATAGGATCTAGGTAGAGGAATACTAAAACCAAATCAACTTGTCTCCAAAAAACAACAACTTAACATATAGGCAGCTCTAGCTAAGTCCAAGCTAGAAGGTTGAACTCCATATTTCTTAACCTTAGGTTGGTTCACCAAGCTTCTAATGCGCACTCCGCTCCTATACCTAGGTGGTTGAATCACCCAATAACAGAGAGATAAAAGTATGTGTTAATAAAAAAGGAATAAGGTCAATTAATAAAGTGCAACATTGCATAATAAAATGATTCACAATATTAGGAAATTTTAAGAGTATGAGGCAAATAATCAAATAAGAAATAGAAGAACTGCCATAGTTTAATTGACAACAAATCACATAGCATGAATAACATTATGACACACAATTATACCAATGCAGGGTGAGGCACCTACCAGACCTACACCAAGTGGAGAGGGGAAAATGGACATCCCAAACCTCAAATATATAATGTGGGAGGGGGACTAAAACCCTAGTGCCTTTCAGGAGGACTAAAAACTCAGTGCCTATATAGAGTGGCAGGGGGACTAAAACCCCAGTGCCCTATGGGTGGTTTGTACTCATGTACACTAAATTGTCATTTTGCCAAAAATACATCATGCTAAATAGTTCACTTGGCAGTAGTGAAAATATAAATTGCATCATATAAAATGGGAATAAAATCCAATAAATAATCTCAATAAATGGGCCAGCATAGGCAACAACAATATCCAAGCATTTCAAATAGATGACACAAAATAGGCAATAGCAAGATCCAAATAATCCAAATAGATGAGCCACAATGGCATTATGAGAATCAACTGAATAAAGAGCCAATAAAGGTAGTAGAAAAATATCAAGGCTAGCACATTAGGAATGTGGGGTAGGATAAAATCCCAAACTCAAGGATTACGGTATACATTGCACATTATATGTTCAAAACCATAAATGGGGATCACATACATAAATAGGTGTCACATACCTTTTCATAGATTCAAACCCATCATTATCACTGATTAGATTGTATCCAAGATCATTTTCCCTAATAACAAATATTTCACATGAATTAGTATTTATTAAGCATAAAGTATAAAGGAAATAACCATTTTAGACCTTTTTTGCAAACCAATGATTTTTGACTCAAAACTAGGACCAAAAGCTCACTTAGGTTTCACTTATTAGGAAAACATATTTAATTTCCCAATTTGAAGTTAAAATGAATTAATTATTAATTTTAGAACATTTAACATGAATAATATGGTGTTCAAAGAAAACTTTGAAAAGGGAATGATATTCGGGACTTGGAAATCACAAAATCGGATTCTACATGAAAAATCCTTTCCAATGAGTATTTATTTGTATTTTTCTGACCATGGGTCGATTCATTAAGAATTAAATAAATCGAGCCAATCAGAAAATTAGGAAATTGCCACATAGGCTAAAAGCAAGCGAGAGAGAAAGCGTGCCATGCGGTCGGGCCCGCGCATACATGGGCCAATCAGATTTGTCCTGATCATCTAGTTTGTGCTCGTGTGGACTCGGTCAAGGGTTCTTCAGTTATGGGACAATTGGACAAAATGCCCATGCGAAAAAATGAAATCAATTCAAAATTGTGAGAGTACCAACATCATTAGAGCATCAAAGTCTTGTGATTGGAAAAGAAATTAAAATAGTTGTGAAATGCCATAATTTCCCATGCTCCTATGATGGATTTGATTAAACGGGCATGGATGCCCAGGTCATTACACGACCAGGCATCTCCCTGCCTTGGCCATGGCGCGAGCGCCTCTTCCAGGAGCTATTTCCCCAAGCCCATACGAGCTCTGAGGGTGCTCTGACCCAGGGAACTATCTCATCACCTTTGTCGAACACCCACGGTGGCATAGAGCCAAGAAAATAAGTGGCTTGGTGCGGAGAACACCTGAAGCCATGGAGAAAGGTCAGAGAAACATGGGCGACCGAAAATGACATGAAAGCAACGAAAACGAGGAACAAAACTCCTACTGAAGGCTCCAACCCGATCTCCAAAGTATGGTGAGGTCAGAGAAGGTAGCAACGAGGTCAGAGGCATAAGGAAATGCAAAAAGGCACGACGACAATGGCGAGTTTTGGTGAGCATATAGGACACGGAAGCTGGGACCATGATAGGGCAAAACGAGACTAGGAGAGTGAAGAGTAAGGTCTGTGGGTGCTTACCATGCATGTAATTTAACTGAAGAGAACGGAGGTGTGAGCGACATGTCAAGGTCACGGGAGAAGAGGACGAAGTAGGATGGGGTTTTTTGGGGTAGCTAGGACCCAATTGGGTGGAGAGGAGAGATGCTCGGGGCTCGAGGGTTCTTTAGAAGCCTTTAAATATGACTGGGGGGTCGTAGCTACCTCTGCGAAACCATGGTGGGGAAGAAGTAAAGGTGGAGGTTAGGTGTTTCTCATATGGAGAAGGAGAGAAGTCGAGACAAGGCACGTTGGAACTGGCATCGAGTTACGAACTCATAGGACAAAAGATTTTGGGAAATGGTGGAGAGGAGAGGGCAAGCCAGGTATGGGAGTCGAGGAAGTCTTTTTGTTCAGTTGTTCAGAGGTAGGTGATAACACCAGCACCGTCGGATCAAAAGCAAATGATGCAGAGCCGTTAGATGAGGGTCTACCGTGGGTCGGGTTGTGTGACAGTTCAAAATGTAGAAACCATAGCGTTACATATTAAATGAATAAAATCGATTCATCTATTGTAGTTGCACTTTATTGAAACTTGTAAAATCCATTTGAAGGGTCAAATAAAGTCCAAAAGACACCAAATTTGGACCATAGGTTAATTATGATTCCTAGAATAATTATATGCCTTTAGTTTCTCATTTTACACATATTTTGGCCCTTAAATTCTATATTGACTATTAATGCATATAAAATGAATGATTAATATAAAGAGAGTCCCTTAATGACATAAGTGAGTGAAATTTGAGACATCAATATTAGGGGTCATATCTTACCATAATACCATATTTTCATTCATTTATATCATATTTGGGGGGAGACAAAGAAAAAGGTTAATTATTCTCAGAACTTAATTCAGATACACATAATTACTCATATTTTATCCAAAAAAGATATAAAAAGCTCCAAATTAGCATTATCCATTAATTATCTATCATTAATGGTCACAAATAATAAGTAGTCCTCACTAATCACATTAAGTGGGTTATTTGTGCAAGACCCCCTACATAATCATAAATGTGGGTAGATTATGAATTACATCCTCAAGAAAGGCTCAATGTTGATATTGAGGCCAAAGAAGAATCAAAAGGATGGGAGATTTATGAAAAAGGTCCAAAAGGACTAGAAAGGAAATAAAAGCTTAAAAATGGGTAAATTGCAGAAAGGACTCTGAGATTCAGTCAGTTACAACACTCCACCCCTTAAAGAGGATTTCATCCCCAAAATCACAATAAGAGGGAAGAGAGAGGGTGACTGTGTAACATACCAACATTAGGTAACTAGGTGTTACTTAAAATCTATGATACTTCACAAGCTCTATACATAAGCCAAGTCTCACTAAGGTTTGCATTACCTTATAACCTTTTATCAAACATAATATAATTGACGGTTTGGCTAACAAGCATAATCTCCATCATGAACAAGAATCATCTTTATTTTTCCATTACTTGTGTCACATTTTACTCACATTTGTTGTAACAAGGATTACATCTCAACATTAAGCACAAAACATATGTATTACCCTTATTAGTTCCATTATGGGTTTTAAACACAATTAGGGTTTACTAAGTAATCTCAATATTCATTAATGTATTAGGTCACAAACCTTAACAACTTAAATCTATTCTACATTTTCCTCATAGTAACACCATATAGGATTATCACAAATTATTTTGTAAGAAAAGATAATATTATCAACAAATTATTAAGCCAACTATGATCCCAAATAATGTCATATTAGTTTCTTACAACTATATTACACATTGTCACATTATCTTTCATACTCATATTAATGACATCATAACCATTTTCTCCTATGACAATCCATGATATGAATTATACATATTTAACATCACATTAGGCAGGTATGCATATACATGTGAATCCAATTACTCATTATCATAATTGAGTCATTATATATATATTTAAGTAAATAAGATGGAACACATTAAACATTAATGAATTGATTTACATACTAAATCATGATAAGGTGATTAATGATATGTATACTACAGAAGAAGGTGATATACCTCACATATGTCGATAACATGGTCTCATATATAATTAGGTGAATATAATCCATCCAGATGTATCAAGGATACTATGTGATGATGACACCTAATGTCACTAATGTATCACGAAGGCATTAACGATAGACATGTATGTATTGTAAAGCTAGATGATTACATATTAGGGTTTGGGTCAACATGAACATTACATGCTATGCATTCCTAGCATGCACTAGTCCCTTAATATTACTAACTATACTATTAGGGTGACATGGTCAACATTAAGTGTATCAAGAATATGTAAAGGTTCAGGCATATGAACAATCCCTTAGATGACTTATTGTACATAAATTCATTTGTGTATAAACAAACAAGATGGATTATAATTATAATTTGTTTTTTCAACACTAAACATATAATCTCACTAATCTCTTATCCAAGGAGTTAGGGTTTCCAAAATAGAGTAACTAGATTTCAAATGAATTGTAGGTCTCCATCCCCTTAAAGAGGAATTCGTCCTCAAAATCAGAAATCCCAAAATATATCAAGCTATTACTATCATCTCTACCATTATTACTCCATTCTTAAAGGGTTGATCTATCAAGACAATATAATATATAGGTAAGACTATGTATAGGATCCAACACTTAGTTGTTGCACTAATCACTATTTCCAAACTTCAAAAATCTAATATAGGGTAAACTATTCCCAAACATGAAAATCTAAGGCTCACATAAGGAACTTATGGGACATAAAGTGATTCTATTTGGGTTACCAAAACATCCTACTTGGGTTCAAAAAGTTACTCAACGATAAGATAGTTTGCCCAAAGGTATGCTATTTTGGACAATTAGTATCACCTCAGGCCAGGCTGGTGTCATATGGATCTGGGAGTCCTCGTCAGCCAAGCTAGTGGTGTGGAGAAAAATATTGCCAGCCCCCAGACCCTGACCCTTTCTAGGCACCTTTGCTTTCAACTTATTCCCTAGTAGAACCTAATAGACCAATCTCCAAAAAGTTGATCAAATTATATTTCTAGTATGAAAATATTATGATCCTAATTCAATCATTCACAATTGGTAACTCTAAGGTGAAAAGCTTACTAAAGGGAAACGATATAAGGTAAGAGTTTCTAACTAGGAGACAAATTGAAATAGTCAACACTCTGACTACCTTGATGTTGTGATACCATGCTGTAAAGAGTGAGAACACCCTCTACTAATAATGGTAAACAAAGAACCAATGTGTAGCAGTAGAATTTTAAACTTTGACTTTATTCAAAATGTATAAAGAATACAATACAAATTTCCCAAATAAGGGTGTACAACTTTATACAAACAATAGGATCTAGGTAGAGGAACACTAAAACCAAATCAACTTGTCTCCAAACAAAAACAACTTAACATATAGGAAGCTATACCTAAGTCCAAGATATAAGGTTCAACTCCATATTTCTTAGCCTTAGGCTGGTTCAGCAAGCTTCCAATACACACTCTGATCCTATACCTGAGTAATTGGGATCACCCAGCAAGAGAGAGATAAAAGTATGTATTAATCAAAAAGGAATATTGTCAATTAATAAAGTGCAACATTGCATAATAAAATGATTCACAATATTAGGAAATTTCAAGAGTATGAGGCAAATAATAAAATAAGAAATAGAAGAACTGTCATAGTTTAATTAACAACAAATCACATAGCATGAATAATATTATGACACAAAATCATACCAATGTAGGGTGAGGCACCTACCAGACCTACACCAAGAGGAGAGGGGAAAATTCACATCCCAAACCTCAAATATATATAATGTGGTACGGGGACTAAAACCCCAGTGCCTAGCAGGAGGACTAAAACCTCAGTGCCTATATAGAGTGGAAGGGGGACTAAAACCCCAGTGCCCTATGGGTGGTTTGTACTCATGTACACTACATTGTCATTTGGCCAAAAATACATCATGCTAAATAGTTCACTTAGCAGTAGTGAAAATGTAAATTGCATCATAGAAAATAGGAATAAAATCCAATAAATAATCTCAATAAGTGGGCTAGCATAGGAAACAACAATATCCAAGCATTTCAAATAGATGAGACAACATAGGCAATAGCAAGATCTAAATAATCCAAATAGATGAGCCACAATGGCATTAGAAGAATCAACTGAATAAAGAGCCAATAAAGGTAGTAGAAAAATATCAAGGCTAGCACATTAGGAATGTGGGGCAGGATAAAATCCCAAACTGAAGGATTAGGGTATGCATTGCACATTATATGTTCAAAACCATAAATGGGGATCACATACATAAATAGGTGTCACATACCTTTTCATAGATTCAAACCCATCATTATCACTAATTAGATTGTATCCAAGATCATTTTTCCTAATAACAAATATTTCACATGAATTAGTATTTATTAAGCATAAAGTATAAAGGAAATACCCATTTTAAATTCAAAATCAATACACATCATGCACTCATCGAAAGTACTCATATCCATCTGCACAAAACTGGACCAAATCACACGCAACTTTGTGTGGAGTGGCCAATTAACTCAAAGGTCAACACACCTCGTCGCTTGGAATAAAGTAATAGCAGAACCCTAACACAGAGGATTAGGAATCCGTTCAACTCGTGAGTTCAATGAAGCTTTCTTGATGAAATTAGTTGACAAGTTTCTGGGAAAATCAGACATTATATGGAAGGGATTAATGACGATGAAATACAGGAATTGGGAGTCCTATAAGGGACCGACATCCATGACATGGAGAGGGATCCAACCTTTACTCAAGCAAGCACAGGAACTCAGAGTAGTGTCGATTGCAGACGGACGTAGTACCTCTGCATGGTCTGATAGGTGGCTACAATCTAGACGAGCACCAACACTGCAAAATGGAATTACAATACTAGAGGATCTTAAAGACATAAAAGTTTTGATCATCGTGGTAGAAGAAGGAAGGTGGGATGAGGAGTTTGTATAGTTCTATTTTGAGAATGAATTAGCAAGAGACATTCTAGCACAGCCTACTCCAAGTGACAACTTGGGAGAAGATTATTCGTACTGGATGCAGCACCTAAGGGGACAATTATCTATCAAAGAAATGTACAAGATGTTGGCACAACACAGGTGCATCAAATCCGCACGCGATTGGGTCGGTATATGGACACAACAAGCATCACAGCGAGTTAAAACTTACATGTGGCTACAACAACATGATAGACTCCTTACTAACGTAACGAGGAAGGCCAGAAAGATGATGGAGGAAGATGCAGACATGCTGAAGAAACTTGCATTCATGCAATACGAGACTATCCCGCAAGAAAAGGTGTATGGAACACTCTGAATCCACACCTACATGGTGACTTTTTTTATGGTGATAACATCCAAAGCTGGATCCAACACAACATGAAACAACCAGGGATCTGGCCAGTAGGTAAAGCGGTGTTCATGATCGTCTGCTGGAAGATATGGAAAGCACCGAACGCGTTAATCTTTGATAAGCATAATTTTAACATTGTTGAACTCGTGTTGGATATTCATGCGTGCGCACAGGTGTTCGAGACAACCAGGAGGGAGGGCACTCAGAGGCCAGTGAAGACTACGTAGGAAATATGGCGACCAGCAGAAAGCTATTATATCAAATTGTTGTAGATACAACTACACTCTCAGCATCAAACATGTTGTGTACTAGCTGTGTTGTAAGGGATGCACAAGGGTGATGGATCACAGGAGGAGACAACAACCACGGAGGTTGTGACCCGCTAGAAGGAGAATTGCTTGCTATTTTGAAGGGGTTAAAGACTCTTGCAGAGCTCATAGAGGGGGAGGGCAAACTGATCACATATTCTGAATTGGCAGTGGACTTCATCTCAGGAGAGAATAAACAACCATATAAATATAGAACAATCACCCAACGAATCAAAATCCTGCAAGCAAGCTACACAAGTTTTATTATACGGACGATAGGGAGAGATGCAAATAGGGTAGCTGATAAGCTCGCCAAATGGTTCTTGAAGGAACCAGGAGACAGTTTCAACTCCATGCAGTGCCCATACGCAGTAATAGACGAGGTGACGAGGGATGCAGAGGCCATTCGCAGAGATAACCCTATGTAATAGAAAGTCTTGGTAACGTGCAAAAAAAAAATTAAGAAAACAAAGGAACATGGCTCAATCGAGAGTTGCCTACTAGGCTCCTAGTCTACAACACCTATGGTGCATAGATGAGTCAAAAATGAAGGGCGAAAGACTTTATACCCCTGAATGATAAACAAGGAAGAAAAAGAAACGAGGGTGAACTGGTATAATAAAAAAGAAATACCCATTTTAGACCTTGTTTGCAAACCACTAATTTTGGACTCAAAACTAGGACCAAAAGCTCACTTAGGTTTCACTGATTAGGAAAACATATTTAATTTCCCAATTTGGAGTCAAAATAAATTAATTATTAATTTTAGAACATTTAACATGAATAATATGGTGTTCAAAGAAAACTTCAAAAAGGGAATGATATTCAGGATTTGGAAATCACAAAATCAGATTCTACTCAAAAAATCCTTTCCATCGAGTATTTATTTGTATTTTTATGACCATGGGTCGATTTATTACGAATTAAATAAATCGAGCCAATCAGAATATAGGAAATTGCCACATAGGCTAAAAGCAAGCGAGAGAGCAAGCGTACCATGCGGTCGGGCCTGCGCTTATATGGGCCAATCGGTTTTGGCCCTATCATCCAGTCCATGCTCGTGTGGACTCGGTCAAGGGCGCTTCAATTATGGGGCAATTGACCAAAACGCCCATGCAGAAAAATGAAATCAATTGAAATTGTGAGGGTACCAACGTCATTAGAACATCAAAGTCTTGTGACTGGAAAAGAAATTGAGACAATTGTGAAATGCCATAATTGCCCATGCTCTTATGATGGATTAGATTAAACGGGCATGGATGCCCTGGTCATTACATGACCAAGCATCTCCCTGCCACGACCATGGCGTGAGCACCTCTTCCAGGAGCCGTTTCCCCGAGCCCAGTCGAGCTCTGAGGATGCTCTAACCCAGGGAACTATCTCATCGCCTTCATCGGACACCCATGGTGGCATAGAGCCAAGAAAAGAAGTGGCTCGTTGTGAAGAATACCTGAAGCCATGGAGAAAGGTCGGAGAAATAGGGGTGAACGAAAATGACTTGAAACCAATGAAAACGAGGACCAAAACTCCAACCCGATCTCTGAAGTATGTCGAGGTCGGAGGAGGTAGCAATAAGGTCAGACGAGTAAGGAAACATGAAAAGGCACGACGGTGGTGGTGAGTTTTGGTGAGCATATAGGACACGGAAGCTGGGACCACGACAGGGCAAAATGAGACTAGGAGAGTGAAGAGCAAGGTTTGTGGGTGCTTACCATGCAGGTAATTGAACTGAAGAGACCGG
Source organism: Alisma plantago-aquatica (assembly GCA_963693085.1). Classification (NCBI taxonomy): domain Eukaryota; kingdom Viridiplantae; phylum Streptophyta; class Magnoliopsida; order Alismatales; family Alismataceae; genus Alisma; species Alisma plantago-aquatica. The sequence continues at coordinate 1,869,189,923 of OY856409.1, read as the reverse complement.
AGGTGTGAGCGGCATGTCGAGGTCGCTGAAGAGGAGGAAGAAGTAAGACAGGGGGTTGCGGGGTAGCTAGGACCCAATTGGGTAGAGAGCAGAGATTCTTGGGGCTGGAGGGTTCTTTAGTAGCCTTTAAATAGGAGTGGCGAGGGGTCGTAGCTGCCTCTGCGTAATTATGGCGGGGAAGAAGAAAAGGCAGAGGTTAGGCATTTCTCATATGGTGAAGGAGAGAATCCATGACAAGGCTTGTTGGAACCAGCATCGGGCAACGAACTCAGAGGGCGAAAGATTTCGGGAAATGGTGGAGAGGAGAGGGAGAGCCAGGTCTGGGAGTCGAGGAGGTCTGTTTGTTCGACTGTTTGAAGGTAGGTGATAACACCAGCACCGTCGAATCAAAAGTAGAAGATGCAGAGCCATTATATGATGGTCCGCCATTGGTCGGGCCGTGTGACAGTGCAAAATGTAGAAACCATAGAGTTACATATTAAATGAATAAAATTGATTCATCTACTGTAGTTGCACTTTATTGAAACTTGTAAAATCCATTTGAAGGGTCAAATAAAGTTCAAAAGCCACCAAATTTGGACCATAGGTTAATTATGATTCCTAGAATAATTCTATGGGTTTAGTTTCTCATTTTACACACAGTTTGGCCCTTAAATGCTATATTGACTATTAATGCATATAAAATGACTAATTAATCTAAAGAGAGTCCCTTAATGACATAAGTTAGTGAAATTCGAGACATATCAATATTAGGGGTCATATCTTATCTTAAATCCATCTTTTAATTCATTAATATCATATTTGAGGAGAGAGAAAGAAAAAGGTTAATTATTCGCATAACTTATATCAAATACGCATAATTACTCATATCTTATCCAAAAAAGATATAAAAATCTCCAAATTAGCATTATCCATTAATTATCTGTGATGGAGTGGACTTTTAGAATCCTAAATGTCCAATGACATAAGTGAAATCATATGGTTGAGTTATATTAAGAGTTTCAAGATTTTGACAAAGCAGGTGTGTTGATGCGAGGTTGACATCATGATTAAGATATCTCTTTTTAATGCCTTCTTGAGGAATTTAATTGAATGGTCTAACGATTGAGTTTTGGTCACTAAATTTGAGTAGAAGGTAGATCGAGAGATAAAGAAGCTATGGTTAAAATTTGGTGGCATTTGGATGTTCCTAGAGATATATATTTAGGTTTGAAATTGGTGGAATAATTGATTTAGTGGTGATTTTTCGACCTAAGTTGCTGATTTAATGAGAGTGTCATGCCCCTTTTGTTTGGAGCCGGATGTGTGGCCCTTCTATGGCCTTGGATCTGTAATTGGATAGCTGTGGTCCTTACAAGGGATAAGCCACGGATCTGGCTTTTTGTAGGATCTATCTCAGCCACATCTGAGGAACCAACGACACTGATATCATCTTCAACCTTTCAGTTAGATTGTGAGCTTGGCGTGTCCAGCCACGACGCCACGATCAACCAGGTCATGGGACGATGGGGAGAAGTGATCGGGGAGTTGGATTCACCTCCCATTTACAAACTGATTGACACCTTGAGCGAGTCAAATGACCAAGAGACGAGAGAGAATGAGCCTCGTCCCTTAGCTTCTTCTCCTTTGCGCTGAGCGGGTGGTAGCCGAAGGAGTAGCTCAGAGGTAGAGGGGTGATCAGAACAAGATGAGAAGGAGAAAAGGAAACTAGAGATCTATAGTTCTCGTCCCAGGCCTTTCCAATCTTTTCTGCGTAGGCTTCTTTAGGCGCCCAACTCCGTCTTACTGCCTGTTGAAGATGGAGCTTGAGACAGAAGGGGGGCACTTCTCATCGAGAGAAGTGGTTTCAGGTGAGTCCCTGGAGGCCTTTTGGTTGATTGCGTTCCTTCCTTTTTGTGCAAGGAAGATCGGGGTGATTGTTCCCCATTTTGCTCCGTCATGGTGGTAGCTATGGCGACGTGCTTATGGATGGAAAGAACTGGAGACGAGATCGAGAAAACCAGTGACCGTGGAGGTCTCCCCAAAGGTGGACGAAGCCAAGGGCATCCTTAATGGTTGACAAGGAGGGCTTGGTCGTGCAAGATTGCTCACCGGAGCTTCCCCAGCCGCGGCGACGACCCTTGCCGGCAGCTGCATGACAGGGAGCCTTGGAGCCAAGTTGGAGAAGTTGATCAGCTGTGGAGAATAGAAGGACCCCGCCGAATATGTAGGTGGCCGTAGGAGTTGGCTTGGAGGCCCAGATCTCGGTTGCTTGCTCGCCGGAGCCGAGCTCTGCGGTGGCGCCCTACGCAAACAGGGGCACGCAAAGTGAGACCTTGTCTCACATCAGCGAAAGAGGGAGGAATGACCGGGCAAACGGATCGCGGAGTCTGTCGATCCAACTCAAGATCCGGACCGAGTCCCAGGTAGAGAAATCAAATGATGCACGCCCCCTGAGTCAGACACGTGGCAACATCTGATTGGCTGGAAGAGGTATTATCTCAGAATACACCCAAATCTTCAATAATTCGTAGAAATTAGCTCGCTTATCAGAAAAATACAAATAATATATACAAATGTTCAGAAAAATTAGTAGAACAGTTTAAAATCATGATATTAGGCTTTTGATGCACTAATATCAGTGATATCATGTAAAATGTATTATGATTGTTTCATGAGTAATAAATATCAAATGATGATATAAAATTTTGGAAAAATGTCAGTAAGTCTATAATCATGTCTACAATGCATATGATGTCAGATATGGTCATGTTATGACACAAAATTATGTAATTTGCTCAATATGTCTAATTAGGGATAATAACACTAAAGATGATGCAATTAATACATACATGCTCTTTTAAGGTATGTGAAAAGTAAATTTTTATCCTCTTTTAAGCTTAGTCTTTGGTAGAATTTATTAATTCCTTTTTATTATATGCAAAACCATTGATCCTATTTTGGGATAGCGGCTCTGGCTTCTTGATCTTTCTTAATTGGGGGTTACTGGGAAGTGGGGTCGTTATAATTTGACATGGTCATACACCTTAGAGACATCATGTTTTATGCCCACCTTCTTGGTAGAGTTTTTTGTGTTGAAGTTGGATAAGAATTCCCTAGCCAGCAAAGCATCATCCTAAATCGACCTCCCCTATATGAATGTGAGTTGGTTAGGGTAGATGATATCATGGAGTATCGTCTTCAATCTTCTCGCCAACAGTTTGGAAATCACCCTTTAAAGAACCGAACAACATGTGATTGGTCGATCATCCGCCATTTTGATGGCAAAGATTTCTTTGGTATAAGCTTGAGAAAGCATGGTTTACCTTCTTAACCATGGAACCACCCACCATGAACCAGCAGACGGCGTGGCATACATGATCCTTTGTGATCTCCCAATAACGTTGATTAAATTTTCCGTTGAAGCCATTAGGCCTAGGAGCCTCAGATGCCCTGATAGCGAACACCACATCCTTGATCTCTTGATTGTCAATAGGTCCTCAAAGGAACCTATTCATCTTCATAGTCACCCTAGTTGTTGGAATAGTACACACTCATACCTGATGATCTTTGTTTTACATGTGGATCAAGAAGGACATTGCTTCCTGAGTGACTTCATTGGGACCACTAGTAATCGAACCATCCTTCTTTATTAGCCGATGTATAAAATCTTGCATGTGGTTCTTCTTAGTCATATTATGGAATATCTTTGAGAATGTTACGTTTATATAAGATGATTCCATAGTGGCTATAGATTGTAAAATGTAAATAAAAAGACACGTAGTTTAGTTGCAATCCAATCAAGAAACTTTGGAAAACCTAAGAAGTCAGTTAAGGTGAGTAGTCATAGGCGTAACCACATACCTTTGTCATAAGTGACTTATAATTCAAGTAAATAAGAGCAGTTATAATCAACCAAGAAATGACCATCAAATTGATGAATAACACTCAATTATTACTATTTTGTTCTTAAAATAACTTTAAGACTAACTCAGGTTCCAAGTTATAATTTTGATGTCAAATTACGGTTCATACGGGTTTTTGATTCCCAAACCCTATTTACCACATGTAGTGCATCTTAACTACAAACTATAATTTTGATATCATATGAATTCTTAATCTCCAATTAAGTTCAAGATGTCCTTTTTATCCAAAAAGATAAACTTTATCCATCAAAGTCATTCAAACAAGTTATGATCATTAAAACTAAGAAATTAGGGTCTCCATGCTTTTACTACATTAAAGTTAGAAACTTTATGCACCTTAGGAATTTAGGGTAGAAATTGGTCATTAAATTAATTTAATTGAATTCTTTATATTTTTCTAATCAAACTTTCATGTATAACTCGCCATCTGTGGATAATGCTATGATTTTCGATGGTTTTTGCAAAATGAATCTTTTCTGGCCAATCATAGCTTGCCAACTCAATGGATGACTAGGTAGAGCCCACTCCCCCTCAGCCACGACCAAGCCAATTGGCTACCGCCAAGTTAGCAACCCAAATTATGTGGCAATGGTAAGAGGGAGCGCAAGAAAGGAATGAAAGAGCGAGAATACCCCTTACCTTATTGAAGGTGATGTGTGTCAAAGAGGACTTTTCACCCTCTGTCATTTTCTTCCTCTGCTTGCTCATGAACATGATATTCTAAGTCAAAAAGAAAGTTGACTTTGAGCTCCTGACCTTCTGGGTGTTAGGTAAGGACACCAATGACTTAGCCTCAGCTTGCTAAACTTGCCTAGGGATTATATTTCCTTTGTGGATGACCAGAGTAGGGAGAATGGCGAGGAGGTTTCCTTGGTTACACAGAGACAGATTGAGGGAGAGAGAGTAGGGATGGAAAGGAAATTGGACGTAGGGACATGATTCACAAGTCTAGATGTGCCTCGTATTTGTGTGTCTGATCTTGTAGAGGGACTCTAGTCCTCCTTTTATAGTCTTTGCATTAAGAGTTGAGCATTGTCCAGGGTGGCAATTGAGGAAACCATCAATTCCTTTCCAAAGGTGTCCAACCTAGGATAGATCAATGCAAATTCATCTCCTGATCTTAATGGGATGATTTTTAGGAACTCACAAGTTCTGACGAGAGAGAGAGAGAGAGATTTAGAAAGGGTGATCAGGATTACTATGCTCGTTTCCAAAACCAACCAAAGGTAGGAGATAAACTCCTAACCTATAATCCCTAATCAGACAACCCACAAAAGATGCACATATCAAAGGGGTCCTATTCTTATTTCCTTTTGTAAAAATCATGACATTTAATTCGTATTTCCATAATCCCTTTCACTGTACGAAAACTAATTAAATTCATATCTCTCTCTCCTTTTATCTTTTTAATCTTAATTTTTGAAGGAAAGTCTTATTGACTTCTTTCTATGTTTGGGTGAGATTTGAACCAAAATACAAAAGTTAAAGCTACTTTTATTTGTCTCTATGTTTCCCTTTTATTTGAAATATTTAAATCACCGAAAAAATGATTTTCTCTCCCTAACTTGGCAATATCCCTTATTTGGATTTGTATTCTCATGATTGCGACATGGAACCAAACATAATTAATTAGTTTACTTTATCCTATTATTTTCTATAAAACTCCACACAATTCCATATTTATGATATCAATTGTCAATTACTTTTAGTAATTCATTTATTAATGTATTTCCCTCTTTTCTTTATCCAATATCCATTAACGAATTATTGAAAATTTTGAAACCACAAATTCATTGCAAGAGGGTATATTGCAAACTAAATCCATACTTTTAAAACAAGGAAAAGAAAGTTTTCTAATACATCCTTAACAAACCAATATTTTCATTTCAAATATGTAAAAAAAGTGAAAACTAGGTTATACCACAACTCAATGAGAAGTCAATTCCCTATGCTGATTCCTGACCCCTTTGCAGTGATGCTTAGCCTTCCCATGAGTATCGATGGCTAGTCGAAGTCATGATCACGAGGATAGGTCAGAACTTCTCTAACATATTAGTAGATAATCCTTGATAGAATAAAGTTGCATGCACTAGAAATGGTTCCCGAGGAAGAAAGATTATCATCGGTCAGATGACTAATGTGGAGTTGAATTCAAGAAGATATAAAATGGTAACAATTTGAAAAGAAAAATCCTAACAAATCCAAGTTTTTTTAAAGATAACAAGTTTTATTTTTCCCCAAGAATGGTGCCAAAATTTTACATGGTTGTTATCACATTGTAGTAGGGGTGAAATCCCTAGAGTTTACTAAACAAGTACAATAATCACCACCTGCAAGCAGATGAATCTTATTGTAGTATCGTTTAGGATCAAACCCAAAGGAAAACATTTTTAAGAGCTATCTGAGCAAGGTAACTAGACAAGAACTAGTATTTATCACAAGAATTGGATTTGGTTTACTCATCTAAGTTTGTAATTAGTAAAGGCTGAATTAAAGGGTTGAAGATGGGAACACTAGGGTGGAATGGGTTTCACCATCGCTACATATCATTATCTCTCTCACTACATCACATTAAGCAAGTGGATACATATGTTGGGGCTAGGATCCTCCTTTCAGTGTTAGGATTAAAACCTAGATAGAAATAAATCTAAGCTCACCTTCCGGTTAGATAGAAATGATACACACCTATCTAAAGTTCTCATCAGTGGTTTAATATAAATCAATTGGTATCCTAGATCTTGGGTTTGATGTTCTCTAAACCCAGAGTCTAATTTACATATAAACTTGATGATCAAGCAACAATATCAACATTAAAATGATTGATTCAATGCATATATTGGTCCATACAATAGAATACGAAGTAAGGAAAGAAAAATCAGCTCACATAGCTACTCCCTGCACCCTAGCAAGAGGACTACTCACTCATAAAAGAAAAAATAGAAGCAAAAAGAGAATGAAGATAGAGATCCTTGATTGCTGAAGAAAATAAAAGTTGATCCATGTTGTACAGAAGTTCATCTTTGAGATCTGGAGTGATGGTAGTCGATGTTGAAGAAAATATACCCCTGGGCATTCATCAGAAGTAGACTTGAGGCACTATTATTCCTTCTTCAAGGTTGGATCTAATCACGACCAAGAGGGAGTAGCGATTGATGAAGGTTGAGGTCGAAAATCAATGGGAATCAACTTTGTAGAACAAACAAAATTTGAGGTTGGGATCTTGGAGTCTTGGTAAATGCAGAAGGGACTTCGGTTGACATTCACAAACCAATGGATGAAGGACGGAGGATGTCTAGATTGAAGATCTGTAGTGGATAAAATAGCCTTGTGGCATCAATCATGGATCCCTTCTTCGTTTTTCTTGGTTTCTATTTATAGATGTAGGATAGGGTTTAGAATCCTCCCATCCACCATGGAGTGAAGTCTAGGTGCCACCATGAAGGTGAATAGGTAGTTGTAATGTGGGGAAGATGATGGGTCAACAATATGAAATAATTCCATCAGTAGATGAGGAGTCTTGCAACATTTTATGTAGTCATTGATAGATGAATGGTTGCAGAAAGACCATTAGACAGTGATGCAAATATACCTTCAAAAGGCATGGTAGAACAACCATCAGTTGTTGGGAGCAGAGATTCCATCATAAGGCATATGTAGTTCGGGCATCATAAGGCGTGAAAGGTTTCTTTCAGAAACTGATGCATTTGTTCCATCAGTTGTCATGTACAAAACTACCTTCAAAGGGTAGTGCAGATGCACCATTAGAAGGTAAGTGTAGGTCAATGATTAGAAGGAGAAATTGGATGGAATTGAAGCAATAGCAGAGTGTTGTAAATTGATGTCTTGGAAAAAGTAAGCCCACCCCCGAGGGGGGAACTATTGGCTTGAGATCAAAGGCATGTGTCAATGGAGCATAAGTAAAAGATCTATCAACTGGTTGCATTGCAGTTCTATTAAATCTGATGGTCTAGACTACTACAGAAATGGCTTATAACGTCAAATTTAGAGGCGTCGATTGTATCCCAAACCCCAATGCCTAAACCCTACAACATCGACTGAAAGCACAAACCAACATCTATATGTGAAGACCGGCCAGACACGGGTATCACTTTTTATTTAGCATGAATTTCTCAGTAAGAAACTGACGCCTAAAATCGCTCACCAAATCCAATTTTTTCAGTGCAAAAAAATTACCTCCAAAATTTCACATACGACGTCGGTTGTTTACCAAACAACCAATGACTAAAGGTTTTTCGCGAGATAGAAATCTGGCCCATTTTTCTCGTCGATTTTCTTGCAACAACTGACGCTGATGTGTTTTCATGTGCTGTCCCTGCCAAAATTTTTACCCCCCTTTGGCGTCGGTTTTTCATGGCAACCGAAGACTATGGACTTAATTCAAGAACATTTTTTTGTCGGCATATGTAGATAGACGTCGGTTTTTCTAGTTGAAACTGATGACTATCATTAAACATAGGTGTCGGTTTTTTGTGGTGACCGACACCTTTTATTTTAAGCGTCATTTGTCTTTAATAACTGACGTGGTGTTGGGTTTTAGGTGAGACAGAGAAGGCAGCGGAAAAAAGTTTTCTTCTCCCAAACCCAGAATAAAGGAATCACATCAACATCTATACAATAGGAAGGATGGTTTGTAGAGGCATACCTTGTCCCAAGGCTCGCTTGGCGATGTTACCTCACGGCTTGCACGGTCTTCACCTATGGTCTTGGTCAGTGTCTGTGCAACTCTTGGTCTCACCGGGACTGTCGGGATTGACAGTTGTCCTCCGAGCGGCAGAAGTCTCCCGCCTCTGTAGTAGTCCACACGGACCACCTGGAACTCTGATCTCCTTGTCCCATAAGGAATCAGAAGGAGTCGCACCCTCCTGTCAGTGCACTAGCCACCGACACACTCTCCTGCAACCAGTTGCCTTTCTACAGTTGTCTTTCCCTTGTTGTGCCTCCCTTATCGGGTAGCACTTGCTCGGGCTCTCTTGGTTATGAAAACCAGAAAGAACGACAACTTTGCAGAGCAACTGGTGTTCTGAGTTGTACTTTGAGAAGCCCCCAATACCCCTATATATAGGAGGGTCATGGGATAGGGTTCTCTAACCCGGGAAATGTGGGATTAAAGTAGGAGTAGAAAGGTTCGAGATTTTCCACAAAACAACCAACTGCGCCAGCTGAACTGATCGTTTCAACCTTGAAACGGTCGTTTGGTGACCTCAACCGATCGGTTCACACATGAACTGATCATTTGGGTCTCCTGAGCCGATCGATTCACTTTTGAGTCGATCAGTTTATGGTCCTGGTCCAATTCAAATTGACTTTCATATTTGTTTCCAATTAATCAAATATTAATCCTTGTCCAAATCGAATTTGTACAAGTGAAACAAATTGTATTTGCAAAATAGTCTTCTGACTTTCCAAACGATCTCGGTTGGTCACACGAATCGACCGGTTCAACAATTGAGCTAATCATTTCATGACACATGAGTCGATTGGTTCACCAACTTGATACGATCGGTTCATCACATGAACCGATCAGTTGGAAGTGCTGACTATGCAAAATCAGTCAATTGCAGTTTCAATCAATACGATACTCTAATCAATTAGTCCACCACCTTGAACATTATTATTTTGAGCTAACAATAACTTGAGTGTTTAATTGAACTACTAAACTCCTTTAGTAATCAATCTAAACATTATTTGTGGATAAAATCCTCTTCCAGGTAAAATCCTATGTGTGTGACCCTACAGGTCCATTTCATGTTGGCAATGAAAGTCCATAACACTTATGAATTCACAAGCAAAGAGTGGTGCCTAGTCACACATCAGTTCTACCCAAGTGAAATAGAAAGTTGGAGAACAACTTTCAATCCTACAATCTGTGAATGGTGTTACAGTGAATGTATAATTCCTTTATCACTAATGTCCTGAATGAACTCAAGGAATGGTGCAGTTATCCTTTCAACATTCATTCAATTCCCTAGTCTCAGAGAAGACTGGGTGAGATGTGTGTGACATCAATATCACATATTGATTGACACATTCATGCACATGCCTTTCTCAATCCTACTCATCAAGTGGCCATGGACATCAAACTCCCTTAGGAGGGACAAATCCCATATCAATGACTCACCCCTCAAAAGCCCCATCTGTTAAAGTCTCCCAATCATCACCTTTATAACAACCCATGTTTCGGGACTACGTTTGATGATGTCAAGGTGTACCCAACAACATGTGTTGAGTGTAGTGATTTTAGGTCAAAGAATCACACTCACCACCATCACTGTGAGAGCTGACTGTGACTACCAAATCATGGTTCCATGTGTCACTCTCACGGTGGGTCTGTCTGGCACACTTTTTCTCTAACAAGTACCTATGTGCTTGGTTTGATATCACTATATCATGACTAATGAGATTTTGTCATCAACCAACACACAATCTATTCTTTAGTGTTATTGATGTCTATGGTTATTTACAAAATAACAACCGACTAGGGACTAAACAAGAATGTATACTCTTAACATCCGTATGATCTCATCATTTAGGTCCTGAACCTAAAAGCATACGTCATCGAGTAAACAATTCTTTTGACATCTATCATGTTACACTATCATCTCAGAAATAGTTAAACCATATAGATCGGAAATTGCCTTTATTATTATTCAAATCATTTACAAAGTATCCCATTACAATCATCACATGACTTGCTCTATCGGCATACATACCAACATACTCCCCCTTGAACTTAGAACCAGTCACCTAGGAACCTCATTCCTTGTGACCTAGCATTACCATCATGCTTCTGCTGAGAAAGGGCCTTCATCAGTGGATCAACTCTATTGTCTTCAGTTGGTATTTTGCAAATCTTCACATCTCCTCACTATGCGATCTCTCATATGAGATGGAAGCGCTGTAGTATGTGCTTGGACTGCTGATGTGATCTGGGCTCCTTAGCTTGAGAAATAGCTCCATTATTGTCACAATAAAGGTCAATTAGATCACAACTACTGGGAACTACACCAAGTTTAGAGATGAACTTCTTGATCCACACAACTTCCTTTGCTGCATGCAAAGCAACAATATACTCAGCCTCTATAGTAGAATCTGCAACTGTTTCTTGGTTGGAACTCTTCCAGCTCACAGCTCCATTGTTTAGGAAAAATCCAAATCCTAATTGTGATCTGTAATCATCTGTGTCGGTTTGGAAGCTTGAATCCGTGTAACCTCTTACAACCAGTTCTTCCTCGCCGCTGTAAATGAGGAACTGATTCTTAGTCCTTCGCAATTACTTGAGGATGTTCTTTACAGCTTTCCAGTGGGCATCCCCGGGATCTGACTGGTACCTGCTCATCATGCTGAGAGCATACGAGACATCTGGGCATGTGCACAACATAGCGTACATTATGGATCTGATGGATGATGCATATGAAATCTCATTCATACACTCTCTCTCTTCACAATATTGGGGACATTGATCTCTAGAGATGGTGACTCCATGTTGCATGGGGATGTAGCCTCTCTTTGAGTTCTCCATACTGAACCGCTTCAGCACTTTGTCTATGTACGTGCTTTGACTTAATTTGAGAAGCCTTTTAGATCTATATCTATAGATCTTAATACCTAGTATGTAGGATGCTTCTCCTAAGTCCTTCATTGAGAAAGTATTCCCAAACCAAGTCTTTACCTTCTCTAAGACTGAGACATCATTCCCCATCAAAAGTATGTCATCTACATACAATATAAGGAATGTGCTCATGCTCCCATTAACCTTCTTGTACACACAAGGTTCATCTTCATTTTGAATAAAGCCAAACACTTTTACTTCCTCATCAAATCGAAGATTCCAACTCCGAGATGCTTGCTTCAATCCATAAATTGACCTTTGTAACTTACAAACTTTATTGGCATTCTTTGGAAATATAAAACCTTCAGGTTGTGTCATGTACACATCCTCATTTATATTCCCATTAAGGAATGTGGTTTTAACATCCATTTTCCAAATCTCATAGTCATAGTAAGACGCAATAGCAAGCATGATCCTGATGGACTTAACCATGGCAATTGGAGAAAAAGTTTCATCATAGTCAACACCTTGAACTTGTTAGAAACCCTTTGCAACCAATCTGCCTTTATAAGTTTGCACATTTCCATCTATGTCGGTCTTCTTCTTGAAGACCCACTTGCACCCTATGGGTTTTACCCCTTCAGGTGGTTCCACCAAAGTCCATACTTTGTTGTAGTACATAGATTTCATCTTGGATTTCATGGCCTCAAGACATTTCGTAGAATCTGGTCCTTCCATAGACTCTAGATAGGTAGTTGGATCATCATCTATGATCAGCTCACCGCCTTCCTAAGACACAAGGTATCCAAACCTTTCAGGTTCAAGGCGTGTCCTACTAGATCTACGAGGTCCTTGTGTTACTTGAGGAGACTAAGATTCCATAACACTTTGTGAATCTCTATATTCCTCTTGTACATCTACTGGTTCAATGTTTTCTTGTTGGGCTTGAACCTCTTCAAGCTCTGTTTTCCTCCCATTGTTTCCTCTGGAAATAAATCCCTTTTCTAGGAATATAGATGTCCTAGCAACAAACACTTTGTTATCAGTAGGGTAGTATAAATAATATCCCCGTATTTCCTTGGGGTATCCAACAAAATAACATTTATCAAACTTGGATCCAAGCTTATCAGGAAACATTTTCCTGACGTAAGCCTCACAACCCCAAATCTTATGAAAAGACAAATCGAGACGCTTCCCGTGCCATATCTCATATGGTGTCTTTTGAACCGATTTAGATGGTACTCGGTTAAGTGTAAACGCGGCGGTTTCAAGAGCATGACCCCAAAAGGAGATCGTAAGATCAGCAAAACTCATCATTGATCGCACCATATCTAGTAAAGTATGATTCCTTCTTTCAGACACACCGTTATGTTGTGGTGTTCCAGGCGGTGTCCATTGTGATACGATACCACAGGCTCACAGAAGGTCCTCAAACTCTTGGCTTAAGTATTCTACACCTCGATCGGATCGGAGTTCTTTAATACTTTTACCAAGTTGGTTCTGTATTTCATTCATGAAATCCATGAACCTTTCAAGGGTTTCTGACTTATGTTTCATTAGGTACACATAGACATACCTACTGAAGTCATCAGTGAAGGTAATGAAGTACTGACACCCATTTCTGGCATTAGTTCTAAAAGGCCCACATACATTAGTATGTATGAGTCCTAATAGATCACTAGCTCTCTCACCTTTACCTGAAAAGGGAGTCTTGGTCATCTTGCTCAAAAAACATGATTCACATGTCTCTATTGATTCATAATCAAAAGAGTCTAGATAACCATCTTTATGGAGTCTAGAAATGTGTTTCCCATTTATGTGCCCTAGAAGACAATGCCAAAGATACGTTTTGTTTGAGTTGTTGAGTTTTTGCCTTTTGGTGTTTCTGTTGTATACACTTGTCTCTAGATCTATCAAGTATAGACCATAAGACATTGGGGCAATGCCATAAAAGATCCCATATTTTGAAATGGAACACTTTCCATTCTTAATAAGAAATTCAAAACCATCCTTGTCCAAACAAGAGACGAAAATGATATTCCGATTTATGGCAGGTACATAATAATAGTTCTTTAACTCTATTATTAGCCCACTAGGTAGAGTTAACTCATAGGTTCCTACGGTAGTGGCGGAAACTCTTGCCCCATTGGCAACATGTAGTTCAACCTCGCCTTTCCCCAAAGGCCTACTTCTTTTAAGATCCTTCACATTTGAACAAATGTGAGATCCACATCTGGTATCAAGTACCCATGATAAAGAAGTAGTAAAGTTAATCTCTATCACGTATACACCAGAAGTAGAGATCTCTATCTCTCACTTCTTCTTCCATCGTTCCTTCCATCCTCTCCATGTTTTGAGCGTAGAAGATTCTGACATTGGTTTAGCGAGAGAACCCTTCTCTTCCTCACCTTTGTCCTTAGACTTTGTTCCATTTATCTTCACCAATGAACTATCCTTCTTCTTAAGTGCACATAGAGTGAATTCAAAGGCTACCGATATATCTGGATTGTGCAGAACACTTCTCACAATCCCTAACCAGTTATGGAATTTATTCTCAATTAATTTTCCCATTTTAAAAGATGATTCTTTTGCCATTCTACAAGAGGAAATTGCATTTGTCAAAACTCCTTTTGATTTGATTTGATTTGAATAAAATTTGACAGTAGTTAATTAGGCCTTTAATTAATTACCACTCCCACTATTTTAATTCAAATTGATAGCCCTCACCATTAATTCGGAAGATTGTAGTGTACAATCTTCTAGTGGGTCAAGATCCTAAAATCCTCTGAGTCATGGACCAGCTAGGGATGTCACCCACAACTCAGATCTTCCAAGTAGGAAACTTTTGCCAATTACATCATATGCAACTCTTGAAAGATGTCATATGAAACTCCTTGCCATGATCACCTCCATGCCTCAAGGTGCTAGATCCTATCTAGATCACCTTGTTAAGTTCAACCCAAAGCCAACACGATAAATATGCACCCTGCTAGGGCAGACCCACATATCCATCCTTCACGCTTCCACGAGATAGATGGTGCACCATGCTAGGGCATGCCCACTCTTGTTTGATCAAGCTTTTCGTGTGTGTCGCATTTGGAAGGCATCTAAAACTTTAATATTTAATGAGGGATTCGTTTTTATAGGTACATATACATATCCAATCACCACAATATAGTAAGTATCATATACATGTTATATCCCACGGAAAACATACAAAATGATAAAAGCAATGATTATGGCCATCCTAATGTGATTCCTCGAGCCAAGAGGAATCATGTTCATCTAGGTCCACATCACATGCAACCTGTACAAGATGAACTCTGTGCTTCTCCATTCTGGGTTTGATCAACTCATCTTCATGATTGATTGGCTCGCCATCATGCCAGTTGGTTGGGTGCTACCAGTCGATCGGTTCACTAGTCGTTGTACATCTCCTCAGGTCACCACCCGCTCATCTCGCTCCTCAAACTGGTCGTCAAAAGTGGTAGCCGTTCATTGACATAATAGGAAATAAAAGATCTATCCTATTTTACATTTGAAAAGGAAACCCCGAGTTACATTCGGGGGAGTGTAGGTAGGAAAAATTCTCGAGTTATCTCGAGTTACATCAGGAATAGGAGATAGGGAATCAGTTCGCAGACCGAGATGCAAGCAACAACATTCAACCAAGCACACATACATTGGGTTTATTGGCCATAACCATGATATACATCCATCACAAAACTCGTTTAAGGGCGACACACATCGACTGTATTTATATTACATATCATATATGTATATTGGGATTTGTAGATTTAGGATTGGACATGCATAAAGCCAATTTTATTCGCATCGTAGACAATAAATAAAGACGAAAACTCAAAATCAATCACATCGATAATCCTAAAGCATAGAGAAGTTGATGTGGCTCTGATACC
Organism: Alisma plantago-aquatica; assembly: GCA_963693085.1. NCBI lineage: Eukaryota > Viridiplantae > Streptophyta > Magnoliopsida > Alismatales > Alismataceae > Alisma > Alisma plantago-aquatica. Next base: position 1,869,174,528 of record OY856409.1, on the reverse strand, counting down.
ACTGTAGGGTTTTAGGGGAGACAGAGAAGGCAGCGGAAAAAAAATTTCTTCTCCCAAACCCCGAATAAAGGAATCGCGTCAATGTCTATACAATAGGAAGGATGGTTTGTAGAGGAGTACCTTGTCCTGAGACTTGCTCGGCGACGTTACCTCGTGGCTTGCACGGTCTTCACCTCCAGTCTTGGACACTGTCTGTGTAGCTCCTAGTCTCACCGGGACTGTCGGGATTGACAGTTGTCCTCCGAGCGACAGAAGTCTCCCGCCTCTGTAGTAGTCCACACGGACCACCTGGAACTTCGATCTCCTTGTCCCACAAAGAATAAAAAATAGTCGTACCCTCCTATTGGCGCACTAGCCACCGACACACTCTCCTACAACCAGTTGCCTTTCTGTAGTTGTCTTTCCCTTGTTGTGCCTCAGTTATCGGGTTGCACTTGCTCGGGATCTCTCGGTTACCAAAACCAGAGAGAACGACAACTTTGCATAGCAACTGGTGTTTTGAGTTGTACTTTGAGAAGCCCCCAATACCCCTATATATAGGAGGATCATGGGACTTGGTTCTCTACCTCGAGCAAGATGGGATTAAAGTAGGAGTAGAAGGGTTTGAGATTTTCCACAAAACAACCAACTGTGCCAGCTGAACCGATTGTTTCAACCCTAAAACGGTCGTTTGGTGACCTCAACCAATTGGTTCACACCTAAACTGATTGTTTGGGACTTCTAAGCCGATCGGTTCACTTCTGAGCTGATCGGTTTGTGGTCCTGGTCCAACTCAAATTGACTTTCATATTTGTTTCTGTTTAATCAAATATTAATCCTTGTCCAAATTGAATTTGTATAAGTGAAACAAAATTGAATTTGCAAAATAGTCTTCTGACTTTCCAAATGATCTTGGTTGGTCACACGAATCGACTGGTTCAACAATTGAGCCGATCATTTCATGACATATGAGCCGATCGGTTCATCACATGAGCCGATCGGTTGGAAGTGTAGACTGTGTAAAATTAGTCAATTGGAGTTTCAATCAATCTGATACTCTAATCAATTGGTCCAACACCTTGAACGCTATGATTTTGAGCTATCAATCAACTGAGTGTTTAATTGAACTACTAAACTCCTTTAGTAATCAATCTAAACATCGTTTGTGGATAAACTCCTCTTCCAAGTTAAATCCTATGTGTGTGACCCTGCAGGTCCATTTCACGTTGGCAGTGAAAGTCCATAACACTTATGACTTCACAAGCAAAGAGTGGTGCCTAGTCACACATCAGTGCTACCCAAGTGAAATAGAAAGTTGGAGAACAACTTTCAATCCTACAATTTGTGAATGGTGTTATAGTGAATGTATAATCCCTTTATCACTAATGTCCTGAATGAACTCAAGGCATGGTGCAGTCATCCTTTCAACATTCATTCAATTCCTTGATCTCATAGCAGACTGGATGAGATGTGTGTGACATCAATTTCACATATTGATTCACACATTCATGCGCATGCCTTTCTAAATCCTACTCATCAAGTGGCCATGGACATCAAACTCCCTTAGGAGGGACAAATACCATATCTATCACTCACCCCTCAAAAGCCCCATGTGTTAAAGTCACCCAATCATGACCTTTATAACAACCCATGTTTCAGGACTGCGTTTGATGATGTCAAGGTGTACCCAACAATATGTGTTGAGTGTAGTGATTTCAGGTCAAAGAATCACACTCACCATCATCACTGTGAGAGCTTACTGTGACTACCAAATCATGGTTCCATGTGTCACTCTCATGGTGGGTCTGTTCGGTACACTTGTTCTCTAACAAGTACCTATGTGCTTGGTTTGATATCACTATATCATGACTAATGAGATTCTGTCATCAACCAACATGCAATCTAGTCTTTAGTGTTACTGATGTCTATGGTTATTTCCACAATAACAACTGACTAGGGACTAAACAAGAATGTATACTCTTAACATATGTATGATCTCATCGTTTAGGTCCTAAACCTAAAAGCATACGTCATCGAGTAAACAATTCTTTAAACATCTATCATGTTACACTATCATCTCAGAAATAGTTAAAACATATAGATCAGAAATTGCCTTTATTATTATTCAAATCATTTACAATGTATCCCATTACAATCATCACATGACTTGCTCTATTGGCATACATACCAACATGTCTATTGTTAACTTCATAGCACTCGTGCAAACCAAACTCTTCCCCTTTCTCTATTTCATTCCCAATTAAGTTTTGGTCTGGTGATTCCACTACTCGCCTAGTGCTCTGCTGCCGCTACTCACTACCGCCACACCTACTGCCGCCGCTGCTCGCCTAGTGCTCCGCCGCCGCTGTTCGCCGCCGCCACGCCTGCCACCGCCGCCACCGCTCACCTACTACTTACTGCTCAGACCGCTTACTCACGTGTCGTGTGACTACTTGCTAGCATTCTGTGTGCCTGCTTGCTCACCTGCCACACCCACGCTGCCACTCTTGCCGCCCCTGCTGCCGCTCGACAGGTACCCTTCTTCCTCCTCTTCTTCATCCTATCTTTGCATTCCATGGTGAGCAAGTTGTGTGGTCTTCATGATCATGAGTCAACTCATAATTGAGCTTGTTTGGTCTGGTAGGAACCTGCAAAGGTGATGAATCTGTTTTCCATCTCTGGTTTGCCAATCTCAAGATTGGGCTTGTTTGGTCTTATAATATTCATAGATTTCATCTAATGTTAGAAAAATACATATAAATAGTTTTTGGAAAGGATTTTAAAATAGAAACCTAGTTTTCTAACTTTCGAACTCTAATTCCATCGTATCTTGCCATCTTTTTCTAAAACACCCAAATTAGGGTTTAAAAAGGTACTTAAGATGATAATAAATGTAAATTGTGTTAATTTTAGGAATAGGTGAGGTCATAAGAACTAAGTTAGGATCTTCTTTTCTCCAGGTAAGCATGTCATACCACTATGCATATTTACTTTGGATGAATTTCATGTTATGTATGATTTAAGACTATGCTTTAAATTTTAGGTTAATGAATGAAATCAAGATAACAATGATGCCTCTGATTATATTATTTCATGTTGTTTGTTGTATTAATCAATTCCTATTCTCATAACTAATTCTCATTAGTTTAATGATATGATCATGTAATGATCAAGACACTAAAGAAAATATCATCTAAAATAATGTTAAGGACATGTTTCTGTTGTGACATGTTGAGTTTTTTGCTATGTTATACCCACCACGATTTGTGTTATAAAACAATACATTGATTAATTTAGGAAGCATTGATATGTTGTTATGGCTATCGACAAGTGTTTTTATAATAAAATTGTGTGTTGAATGGGGTTGTGAACAGGGGACTGGTGTTATATTATGTTGGCCTAGAAACCCATCCAAGATTTACTCATTAGGAGTAAATCTTAGATATTCCCCAGTTTGGGACTATTATTGAACACTTAATCTCACTTAGTATGTAAGTGTATAATGTGTATTAAGTTTTCAAGAAAATTTCTATAGTATTTCCCCATTTGTTCTCTAAGTACATATGTATTTGGAGAACAACGGGGAAATGCTGCCGATATTTTCTTGAAAACCCAATACACATTATACACTTACTAATGAGATTAGGTGTTCAAGAATGGGATAAGTGGTACACATTTATTATATATAAGACCTTAAACCCAAAACTTGTTCTAATATATACTTGTTTTCTATTTGATCATAGAATCAATAGATCATGGATGTCCATTCCAAATTGCTGCACCCCAGAGTTTATTTCTCGTCTTGATCAGTTTATTAGATTTTTTGAGGAACATAGGAAACAACCTGGACATAGGTTCTACTATCCATGTAGGCATTGCAGTAACAACTTGAAAGTCAGCACTGGTGATGAAATCAAAAGTCATGTCATGTGAAACATGATTGTACAAGGCTATATAGAATGGCACTGGCATGGAGAGATTTCAAACATGAAATCAGTGGATGTCGATAGCAATGCTTGTGTGAAACAAGAAATTGCCTCCGATGACATAGATGTGATGAACCAGTTCCAGTAGACATCGTTGATGTGATGTTGGATAGTTGTGGGGTAGAGCACACCAATCCACATCCCATGTTTAGAAACATTGTGCATAATGCTGAGATACCATTATACATAGGTTGTACTAAGTTTAAAAATCTTAGCATTGTGTTGAGATTGTATAAGTTGAAAGCTAACAATAGATGGAGCGACAAAAGCTTCACGTCATTGTTGTCTTTGTTGAAAAAATTCTTCCTAAAGGAAACGAGCTTCCAATCTCAACATACCATTTAAAGAAATTGTTGTGCCCAATGGGAATGGAGGCCAAGAAGATACACGCATGTCTGAATGATTGTGTATTGTTTCAAAATGACTATGTGGATTTGAAAGATTGTCTAAAATGTGGGGCATCAAGGTATAAATTGACGACTTAGGGGGAGTCCAAAATTGGTTCTCCTGCTAAGGTGATGTGGTATCTACCTATAATATCACAGTTTCAACGCTTGTTTGCCAATCTGATAGATGCAAAGAATTTGAGGTGGCATGCAGATGTTAAGAAAAATAATGATGGGATCCTACGACATGTGTTTCATTCCACACAGTGGAAGAAGATTGATTTATTGTACCCTAAATTTGGTGAAGAAGTCAGGAATCTAAGACTTGGGCTTTGTACAGATGGGATGAATCCGTACGGGACATTGAGAAGCCAACATAGCACTTGGCCAGTTATGCTTGTTATATACAATCTTCCTCCCTGGTTGTGTATAAAAAATAAGTACGTTATGTTGTCATTGTTGATATTGGGCCCAAAACAACCTGGAAATGATATTGACGTTTATCTTGAACCTCTGATTGATGACTTAAAAAACTCTGGGGTGAAGGTGTGATGACCTATGATGATTCACGAAGAGAGACATTTCGTTTGCACGCTATGTTGTTTTGCACTATTAATGACTTTCTAGCATATGGGAATTTGTCTGGATATATTGTCGAAGTATCTAAAGTGTGTCCTATATGTGAAGAGATCACTGATTCAATATGACTAAAACATGGTGGCAAGACTGTATATCTTGGTCATCAAAGGTTTCTTCCAAAATTCCATCTGTATCGTAGGTTTCACAAAGCATTCAATGGACGAAATGAGGAACGGAGTGCACCTAAACCTATACCAGGTGATGTTGTTTATGAAAGAGTAAAAGACTTTGTCAATGAATTTGGTAAGAGATCACAATGTACCATGGCCACACAGAGTGACAAATCTTTATTCAAGAAGAAGTCAATATTTTGGGATCTTCCTTATTGGAGTTCTTTGGCAGTTAGGCATTGTATCGATGTCATGCAGATTGAGAAAAATGTTTGTGATAGCGTCATTGGTACTCTATTGAATATACCAGGTAAGACTAAAGATGGGATAAAATCCAGAATGGACCTACATGAAATGGGAATAAGGACAGAATTAATAGAAGTAGTTAGTAGCGATCGGAGAACATACTTACCTCCTTCTTGTTACACATTGACTAGAAAGGAGAAGAAAGCTTTTTGTGAATGCTTGGTAAATGTTAAGGTGCCACAAGGTTACTCATCCATCATCAGTAGATTGGTATCAATGAAAGATCTAAAGTTGATAGGTCTTAAATCTCATGATTGTCACACTCTAATGCAATAAAAATTTCCTATGGAAATTCGATCTATATTGCTGAAGCATGTAAGGTTTGCAATCACCAAACTTTGTTTCTTTTTCAACAGTTTGTGCAGCAAAGTTATTGACCCTAATACTCTCGATAAATTGCAAAGAGAAGTGGTTGTTACCCTATGTCAGCTTGAGATGTATTTTCCTCCTTCATTCTTTGATACATTGATACATCTTGTTGTCCACTTGACTAAGGAAGTGAAAATGTTGGGACCAGTTTTCTTGCATTGGATGTATCCCTTTGAATGATACATGAGCATTTTTAAAGGTGATGTTTGAAACTGTTATCGGCCTGAAGGGGGTACTATTAGGGTTATGTGGTGAGAGATGTTATGGATTTTTGCAATGACTTTCTGAGTGCTAATGACGCTCATGTTAATGACAAGAATATTGAGGAGCATTTTGGCAAAGGAATTTTGGGATCACATATGAAAGTAATCAGCCGTGAGCAGTTGGAACAAGGTCACTTGTATATTTTACACAACATTGATGAAGTGAGTGTTTATATTGAGGAACATACCAATTTCATCAAGAGACAATATCCCTGAGCCAATTCAATGTGGCTTTCTAGAGAGCATAACAAGACATTTATTAAGTGGTTTGAAGATAAAGTCTTACATCAAATATCTCAAACACTAGATAATCTTACTAAAACTATCAAATGCCTCGCATTTAAACCAAAATTGAATGTTATGTCTTATCAAGGGTTTGACATAAATGGATTCTCATATTACACAAAGCGTCAAGATGATAAGAGTGTCATCCAAAACAACGAGGTCACCCTTCAAGCGTGTTCATTGTATTTTGCAGTGCAAAGGACAAGAGTCCACGTGAAGCTAAAATGTCATATTACGGTGTCATTAAAGACATATGGGAGATTGACTACGTAGCTTTCAAAATTTTTCTCTTTAAATGTAATTGGGTTAATAACACCAAAGGAGTTATAGTGGATGAATTTTGTTTCACATTAGTGAACTTTGAAAAGACTGGAGAGAAGGGTGAACCATTCATATTGGCATCACAGGTGAAATAAGTATTTTATATCGATGATCATGCAAATGATAAATGGTCAGTTGTTCGTCATGGTAAAAGACAGTTCATTGAAGATCCTATAGATGAAGAAGAGTACTATGATAAGTATGATGACTCCAGTCCATTCTCAGTTGGGTTGCCAACGCCACCAAATATTGAAGCTAATGTGGACTTGTATGTGCGCGGAGATCACAATGAAGGTTGTTAATTGATAAAAGATCGCAATATTAGAGGCATGCATGTTTATATTTTTTTAAGTGTTTTATTTTTCTGAATGTGAATTTTACAATGTTTTATTATCTTCTAGTTATGTCAAATGCTAAATGTTTGATTTTTTAATGACACTTTCAGATGGTTGAGCATGAGCATGATAACCATGATGATGATTACCATGAGGGTGAGGATATCAATGCACTGCCTCACAATGTAAGTTTTAAAAATATATTCTATATTTCTATCTATGTCCATTTATAATTATATCATGTAAGTGTGTTTATTTTGTCAAATTTTAGGTTGATGATGTACCCCCTGAAGAACTTATGGAACTTGATGAGCAACAATTTTTTTTTGAAAAAGTGAGGGGAATCAGTATGATGAACAAGTTACTACAACAAAGGGGCAATGGACCCAAACTGGCTGTGGATTTTGATCATGCAGGAAATCCAGTTGGAGTGAACCGCAACTCATTTATTTCATATCTTGGGGTTCTTACTCATAGCCATTGTAGTCCTAATTTTGAATCTTGGCATAAAGTTCCTAAGGGAAGGAAAGACTTAGTATGGAAGGAATTATGAATGAGTTATTATTATTTGCAATTCTATTTTTGTAGATTACTAATTTTTAGGATACTAGTTAATAACAATTCTATTTTTTAGAGTATATTTGATTTGGATGAAAAGCTGCATCGTAAATGCATGATGCAACACTGTGGGAGGGTCCTAAGGAACTATAGGACAAATCTCACCCGAGATTACATACGCGATGCTGAGAACAGATTCTTGATTGATTTCCAATTCTAGACATTGATCACTTTTTAACAAACTCTACACTAATAATTTTTGTTTGTATTCTCTTTAAAAATTAAATTTAGGAAGAAGGAAGCCACTGAGCAATGGAACTACCTGGACTGCAAAGATTGGGAGGAGTTTGTTACCCAAAGAAAAATGGATGAATTCAAGGTATTAAGCGCCACTCCCAATTTAATTAATATACATTCTTATGTATTCACCTATTCAAGATTAACCTTTAGTGTTACTAACCAAATCAATGTGCTTAGTAACAAGGCTATTAGCAATGCTCAAAGAGCAAGGCATGCAATGAATGTGCATGACCACACAATGGGTCCAAGAGGCCATGCAGGCATTTGCCAAAGACTATAGGCTAAGTCTACTACTCAGTCTGCTGCTACTCAAGAGACTATAAAGTCCTCTACTATTGGTCCTGCACCTCTGCCTCTCCATGCTATGTCGATAGATGGGAGTCAAAACAAGAAGTGAGATATAATGAAGCCCGCAACTACTGAGGCGGCTGCAAAAATGGTAAAATTCAACTTTTAGAGCAATCGATATGGATTATTGTTATGTTTACTTACCAATTTTTGTTGACGGCAATTAGTGGGAGCTTCACGAGCAGAGGAAGGAAAGAAAGTTCATCCCTGAGAGAATAAGGGATGAATTTATAGTTGCTCTAGGTAACCCAAAGTATCTTGGACGTGTTAGGGGTGCAGACGCTAGTGTGGGCATAAAAGTGTTCTTTGGGCCATCACAGCGCAAATCTGTCCCAAAAGAGGGACTATCAAAGGTTGAGGTAAGATGTTATTTTTTTAGAATGTTATTGTGAAAGGGAATTCAATAATCAAAAGCTAGCATTTCTTTTATCCATTTATAGGTAGATGAGTTAATTAATAGGAGAGTCAATGAAGCACTTGATAGGAGAGTCAAGGAAGCACTTGATAAGAGACTCAATGAAGCAATTAGCAAGTGGCAGGCATCTCAGCCTACCACTCAAACAGTACATGTGGCGTGCCGCTCTTCTCCTACTGTAGAGGTGGTTGGGAGTAATCCTATAGACCCACCACCTAGCACGCCCGCTGTAAGTATTTTTATGACATATATAGTAGCTAGTCTTTTCAAGATGATATGTTTATGTATATATGTATATAACATTCTTTACATAAATTTGTGGGGGTTGAAGCCATGCCGTCTAAAAAGTCAAGAATATATAATTGCAGAGGCACAAGCTTACCCAGCCCTTCCAGGGGACATGTTTCATGGGACTCCAGTACCAACTGGTGTGATTCATGTGATCCCGATACATGTACTCCCCAATTGGAGGGATCTTCCATTGCCATATGCCCACCCATATTCTGAAACACTTTGTGAGGTAGAAGGTGGAGTGATAATTTGGCCCAAAGAGGATTTCATCTATACTAATATTGTATGGTAAATTTACATTACGTTAATTTGTTAGTGTGTATATATGAGTCAATTGATCTGAAATTATATATACAGGTCAAAAGGAATACACCCACTAGATCTTGGCCTCTACCTCCACCTCCTAAAGTACCAAGTTGGCTTCCAAGGGACCTACACGCCTCGTTAGTGAAAAAATACTAGAGGGGGGTGAATCGAGTTTTATAATGATTTTAAAATTAATTCAACAAAGCAACCACAATTGAAATTTGGAGACGGAGACACGACGTTTAGAGTGGTTCCACCCTTAGCAAATACTAAAGGAGTCAGTCCACTATCCAATTGTTTCCAATTGGTATTTTGAAAGCACTTGTAATTTATTACCTCGCAAGGATGTTACATACGATACAAATACCTTCACCTTTAGGATAGCCTTCACCTAGAAGTAGTCTCAATAAACTTGAAGTAGCCTTCCTTGAAGTAACTCCAAGATCCCCCTTGAAGTAGACTTCCTCTTGAAGTAGCTTCCCATTGAGACAGCCTTCTTGAAGTAATCCTAAGTCTGCCGAGCTACCTTCACCACCGAAGAACTCCAAAAACCTCCTTTCCACAGCCTCCAACCTAGGAGTAGCAAAGGAGAACACAATACAATAAAAGGAACATGATTGGAAGAAAGAAACAATGTTACCAATTAAGTACAACACTTTGATCCTATATCAAGCGTTTGATCTCCTAACCAAAGTGGATGAACGTGAATGTATAGTGGATAGGAGATATCAGCATATAGGACACTAATGTAGAGCTTAAGTAAAATAGATTGCAAGTGTAGCTCAACTTGTTTGCTCACAAGTATTGAATCTCAAGTGTAATTGTGTATGCAAGTTGTACTTTGAGGTGTCCTATGGCTGTCCTATTTATAGGAGTGGTTTGCTAATGCTTGGGGACATTGTAGACACCTTCTAGGGTGTTCTTAGTGCTCAACTAGCTATTAAGTGTCCACTAATTGCATTTGTAATGGCTAGTTAATTAAACCTAAAAAGTGCAGACAGAAACTTTCTCGGTTGAGAAGTTTGTCGACCGAGTGCCTCTCGGTCGAGGAATTTGTCGACCGAGAATAAGTCTGGAGTAAGTGTATTCAAACGATCAACTCAACTCCCAACTACTTTTCTAACTCACTCTAACGGCTAGGAGGGTTTGTTCTCGGTCGAGGAGTTTGTCGACCGAGAGTGTCTCAGCCGAAGTTTTTGTCGACCGAGAACATCCCTGATTCAGTGTATTCATTTACTAAGTGTGAGTATCAATGTGCTATTGTGGTGCTAACATAGGATATGACCTATCTAAGTGTTGTGTGTGGATAGGGAAGATCTAAACACTTGATTTACATGATATCTAAGTACTTGTACATTATAAACTTGTACAAGTGTTTACATTTGATTACAATCATGAAAATAAAGCCATTTTAGCAAATTGATCTTCCAAGTCTTTGCTATCCACCACCTTATATGCTTGTCCCTGAAACACTTCAAATAGCAAGTTAAAATCACAAGAAAGAAATGTTTGTCATCATCAAAACAAAGGGATTATAATAATGTCCAATTTAGCTAACAGTTAGGTCCTAATTGTAGGGGTATGGAAGTATGGATAGGCGAACATGATCCAAAGTGCCCTATAAATGTTTCTATTCCATAGGATGTTGCAGGTCAATCATACGATAACAAGCTATTTATACAAGATATTTTGGAATTGTTTTGTTAGGATTGGCTGAATACATCTATGATAGAGCTATGGATATGGTGAGATCTTGTTTATACATCCATATACCTTGTTTTATAGATGGTGATCTGGTTTATTATATATTAATGCATACATAATACATGTTTTGCAGTCACTTACACATGATATGTATTTATTTTTCATTTTCCCATGTGGGATTTTTGGTTCCATCTTTGATTAGTCTTGTAGATAAATACCCTTCTTCAACTACTTCATACTGTTGTGCTAATTTTAAATATTTTGGTAAAAAAAATAAAATGGTGATAATAGCTCCATTCAATCTTGAGTAAGTTTACTTTGCTTATAATTTGGACTTAAGAAAATTACATTTTTATTGTGGATTTTCAGTTATTAATTTTTAACTTTCTTACCTATAGTGGTAGGCATTGGGATTTACTAGTTATTGTCCCCAAGACATTCACTATCTATTATCTAGATCCTACGGGGAATGAATTGAATACATTATATGGACACATAATGAAAAATCCATTATTCCCGTGAGAAATATTTCACATTTTTATATTTGTTAACATATGTTATTAGATTATTATTTAATTATGCAATTTAATGTGTTATATTAACATGTAGGGCTTTACATGAGTTCAAAAGAGCTGGAGGAAAGGTCCACAAGAAAAGGATTCATCCACTAATTTGGGAGAATGTGAAAGTAATTTCCCGACTCCAATGTATATATTATTTATGTGAACTGTGCTTATTTGTATTTTTGAATATTTTATATGTTTCAATTTATAGTGTGCCACACAAGACAACGGTTGGGCATGTGCATACTATGTGTTGTGATTTATGGACCTAATCATCAAACATGTCACAATGGAAATCGATATCATACATAAGATATCACATATAGTCTCATTAGATAATATGAAATATATCAATCTTATTATATATTTTTACTTATATATATACGTCATTCTCTTTGTAGGTGTTTAAAACTGACTTGAATGTATGTGGAAAGTTATTAGATGTACATACTCCCTATACGAGGGAAGAATTAGATGATGTAAGAGAAGAATAGGCAAAAACCCTACAAGTAGTGGGAATTTTTAAATATGATTGGGATAGTGATGGCGATAATGACAATGATTAATAAAGAATGATATTTCTAAACTTTGTTCTCATAATTATTTTTGTGTGAATGTGAATGAAATTTTCTGAATTGTCATATGTGTGAATGTGAAGATGATCAATACATGAATGTTTCTACATGTGTCTAAATGTGAAAATAGATGAAATGAATGGAACTGTAGGTTGCTAAATGTGTGTGAAAATGGAGGAAATGTGAAATGGAACTACTGGTTTCTACATGTGTGTGATGAAAAATAATATGAATTAAATGTGCATATACATGTGTGTGATCATAAATTGTTGTCCATATTGTTAATTTTGTAGGTTTGTGGCATGTTGTTGGCTCATATAAATGGATGTTGTAAACCTGCAGTTCAAAACTGAACTATAGGTTTCTGCATCCTGCTGACCAGCCATACAATAGGCCTACAAATAGATAAGAGAAAAAAAATCATAAAATAGGCATCAATTATTAGTATAAAACTGACAACAAAGACATACATCGTCGGTTATTAGCAAAAAATTGCCATCTATGTGGCTATGGGTGTCGATTATATTTAAAAATTGATGCCGATGGTGCACTTACTGGGGCATTTTGTTGGTGGCGGGAAGGATTATATAGTGTCGGTTTTTTTAAACGCCAACATATTTGACTTAGATAGAGTGGCGGTTTTATTAAATAATTGACGCATATATTGCCCTTGCTAGTGCGTTGTTGGTGGCGGGAAGGGTTATAGTGTCAATGTTAAAATCGACGTTGAAAGTTTCAACTTTTAGCGGTGCCCACTTGGGTGTCGCTTTGAAACTGACGCTAAAGGCCTTAAATAACCTACACTAAAGGTCGTTTTGTAGATGTACTATGAACCGATGGGACTTCATAAACCACTTAGTGGGACCATGGCCTACTACACTCCACCCATGTAATGAAGTTCAAACCTTCCATGAAAATTAGGAATTTGATTCACAATATTATAAATTAACATAAAATAAAGAACAAATAATTCAATCTAGTTCTAAGACAAAATGATGGAAATGAATAAAAAACTATGTTGAAAATGCGACTAAAACTAGGATGAATATGCATTCATCAATGCTATACTCATAGGCAAGCTTGCTGATGGAATTAATCATGGATCTTGTCTTCAAGATGGATTAGTCTCCAAACCTCAGTTGATAGCCTACAGTTCACAGTACATCAGAGTAGTCAGGAGTCTTGTATCCTCCCACAATATGGTTCTCCTCATGATCTCTCATAAGATAGCCAATAGGTTCTATGGAGGAGAATTCCATTTAGGAACCATCCGCATTTAGCTTGAGGGTGTCTGAGGGTCTATGGTATTGGAGACAATGTGCTTTTCCTATAGAGATGGCATTCAAGGATTTAGTGATGATCCAGATTTGAATCCTGATAAGGTGCATCTCCTAGAGTGGGTTAAGTGTAATCATTCCTTGCCTTCAAGATCATATCAATGGTCACAACATATCAAATAGGTCTATCTATAATCCTTATGTGTGTTCTCATGTTCCTATAAATCCACTTCTTGAGGCATGCATCCTCTTCAAAAATTAAATCAAAGTGAGCGTTCAAAAGCTTCCAAATATCTTCCACACGATGAAAGGTCTTGAAAACATTCATGGATCTTTCAGGATACTCCCCACATCTGGGACAAAGAGTGTTAGTGATGAAGCCCCTAATGACTTGTTTATAAATAGTCATAAGCTCTTCATGTAGGCCTTTTACAAGGAAATTTTTGGTCCTTTGCGGAACTCTCAAGTTTGACATTCTTATCCAAAAACCTTAAACTGGAGTTTTGAAGTTTTTCAACATGTGGTCGTAAATAGCCTTCCTAGAGAAGCATCCATTCTTAGATCTAGTAAATTTCCAACCATTCATACTAGAAGATGTATCAGGAGGTATGGTGCATATGATTTTCCTACATGCCTCTTCATCAAACCATTAGTTAATGAAGTCATGATACCATGCAGTGTTGACATCAATGGATGAGAGTCTAAGGTCCTTATTATCCTCAACTATTACCTAATCATTCTTCAAAATATGCATTTCAGTACCCCTATCCCATGTACCATTTCATGATGAGGTGTCAGCACCATTGAATATGATACAACATGTATAGCAATCCATCTCTTCTTCATGGAATATAATGAATTTACCACCAATGGAGTTGTTTGTGAATGTAGATGTCCCCCACTACCTTGGACATAAGAGCTTGTTCTGAATTCAAGATGGTTTGATGTTGAGCACTCATTCTTTCTTAGTAGCAATCACCTTTTTCCAAGCTATCATGCACATTTTCCTTTGGTCAGTTGTATTGCCCTAGATAAAGTTTCTAATGATCTTATCTAACTCATCACAAGATAAAATGGGAAGTTAGGTGTTTTGCATCAAACATGTAGGGATCGAATTGAGGACAACTTGATCTATGGTGAATCTCCCAGTAATGGAGAGCATGATATTGGCCCATATTCCAACCTTTTCCTTACAATTCATTCAATACATTGAGATAAAGGGCCAGGTTTGTGCGGGTATGCAGAATTGGTACATAGTGTGCATCCCAAGTTGTCAGTTTGTGTGATGCCTATCCACCTATTGATATATCTTCTAGTATAGAGGTTCTTGTGATTTGATAATAATACTAATGATTTTTCCCTAGAAAGAGATTTCCCTGATGCCATCCCAAAATAAAATTAACATTTCATCATTTTCTGACCTTCAGAGATACATCCTCCGTCAAATAGAATGATATCATCTGCAAAATAGATGTGCATGAAGGTAGGGTCATCCTTGTCTATGCAAATAGGTGTCCACCTTCTGTGGTCTTGTTCTGCATCAATGTCTTGACTAAAATTCTTTTGACAAAGTACAAAAACATATCAACATAAAGGATCCCCTTGAGGAACCCCTCTTGTTGCTTTGGGGGAGGGGGGAGTGTTTTTCCTTGGTAGGTGATGGTGATCTCACCTAATGTAGTGATGTTCAGAATGGGACTAATGAGATAGTCAACGATGGAAGTCCTTTGGAGGGTGTCATGAATTTAGCTCCACTTCATATAATTGTATGCCTTTTCTAAGTCCAATTTTCTAGTCATGCAAGGTTGACCAGTGGTCTTTGTTATCATTTCATGAATTATCTCATAGACCAATATAATGTTGTCTACAATCCGTCATCCAGGGATGAAAATATTGGATCTAAGGGCTCTAGAGGGGAGGGGTTGAATAGACCTACACAAATTCTCAAAAAACATATTAGACCTTCAAATTATATCAATTTGGTGCAAAAGCTAAATGGCAATTTGATGTCCCATATAAACAAGCATATCAAGGATGAGAGAGATTGATAGTAAGCACTTGACAAAGGGATGTAGAGTGGTTCCACACTTCAAACTAGAAGTGAGTCAGTCCACTACATAGAGAGGTCGGTCTCTAGGACTTTGCAAGTGCTTTTCTCTATTATATGACCAAAGAGATTTACAACAAAAGACCACCAAAAGACTTACCCATCCAATCACAAGGAGATATCCAACTTACAAAGGAACTTACCCACTTAGATTAAGTCTTCAGCCTTCACCTAAGTCTTACCCACTCAAGGTCAAGTCTTCTGACTTGAAGGACTTTTCTTCTCCTTTTGGATCTTCAGTATTTGTCTTCTCCTTCACTTGGAGAAGATCACCACCTCTTTAACAATCTTGAAGAGGACCAAATATATCTCCTTCATCACTCGATGGAGCTTGATTTAGTTTTTCTTTATAAGAGAAGAGGATAGGGAAATAGTGGAAGATTTGGGAGCTTTACATTACAAAGGTGGAGCTCTCTTACAATAAGCCTAACTCACTCACAAATCACGAAATGAAGTGTAAAATAGAGAGAGAAAGGGGCTCAAGGAGTAGTAGAACACTCAACTATATCAAGGATCTTGAATGTAGTGAATGAGAAAACTTGGAATGAACTCCAAGGGGGAAGGTCTAGGAAGGTTTCCATAGGTCGGATTAGAGCTAGGTGCAGGAAGGGAAGGTCGAGGGTTGAGAGCTGAGGGCTAGAGGGAGTGGAATTGGTTGACTTTTCTCTAGTTTTTATGGAGAATAGTCAGACGAACCCAACTTAAGTTAGCTTCAGCCCGACAATCGATCGAGTTCTATGAAGTGGAAACCCGACTGATTGACCTTTTAAAAAAAAGCTCTCATCTATGGATCGGTCAAGGTTGTCCTGGGGAAACTCGACCGATGGCCAACCTAACCTAAAACCATCAAACTTAATTTCTAGCCATATGAGTGCTAATTAAATTTATTTTTCAAGTTTTTTTATGTATATTGAACATACTTAGGCACATATCACTCATCATTGGGTACTATTTTGAAAAAAAACAAGCGTTTGCGAAAAATACCCAAAAACAAGAGAGAAATAAGGCAAAATGAACATTCAAAACCGATTTTAAGCATATTAGCATGTAAAGATGATCAATATAGATGCAAAACATATAGGATAGATGACAACTAACTAGAAGGCATATCATATTCATTCAAAGTCATTATAAGAACTTTTGATCTAGTAAAGTTAAATTGCTCTCTAGCTAGAGGTTTAGTAAAAATGTCTGCCAACTGGTTTTCTGTGTCCACATGCATGATAAAATATCCTTCTTGGCAATGTGATCACGAAGAAAGTGATGCATAACCTCTATATGTTTATATCTACTATGCAATATAGGATTGAAAGACAAGTTAATTGCACTAGTATTATCACAATAGATAGGAGAAGCATCAAAATGAATTTTAAAGACTTGGAGCATTTTCTTCATTCATAGGACCTCAGCACAACAACTCCTGGCTGCAATGTACTCAGCCTCAGTGGTTAATAATGCCACGATGCTCTATTTCTTGGACAACCAAGACACCAAGCATGGTCCTAGGAGGAAACAAGTGCCACTTGTGTACATTCTATCAATCAAGCAACCTGCATAATCGACATCACTAAAGGTAGTAAGAGTACAGTTCCTTGACTTGGGATACCATAGTCCAAAATTTTGGGTTTTGGCTAAGTACCTTAGAATCCGCTTAACAACTATAAGATGGGATTTCTTAGGATTTGATTGAAATCTAGCACACAAGACAACACTAAGCATTATGTCAGGTCTAGAGGCAGTTAAGTAAAATAAACTTCCAATCATACCTCTATAGAGCTTCTCATCTACCTTCTCACCTTCTTCATCTTTATCAAGGTTGGCAGTGTTTGACATGGGTGTGTCCATCATCTTGGTGTTCTCCATCCCAAAGCACTTAAGTAGTTCACTTGTGTACTTGCCTTGGTTGATGAAGTTCCCATCTTTTGTTTGCTTGATTTGAAAGACGAGGAATAATGTGAGTTCACCCATCATAGTCATCTCAAATTCATTTTGCATAAGATCACTAAATTCTTTGCAAAGATCAAGGTTCGTTTCGCAAAAAATGATATCATCAACATATATTTGAATGATAATAAAATTGTTAAAAGTGTGTTTTAGAAACAATGTAGAATCCACTTTTCCCATGATATAACCATGATCTAACAAAAAGTTCTTTAATTTCTCATACCAGTCCCTTGGTGGTTGTTTGAGTCCAGAGAGAGCTTTATGCAACAAATAAACATGGTTAGATAGAATATCATGTTCAACACCTGGAGGTTGTGCAACATACACTTCCTCCTCAATTGTACCATTCAAAAATGCACTTTTAACATCGATTTGATACAAAAGAAAGTTTTTATGAATAGAAAAAACAAGCAACATACGAATGGACTCAAATTTAGCTACTAGTGCATATGTTTCATCAAAGTCAATACCTTCCTATTGATTGTAGCCTTGAGCCACTAACCTTGCTTTGTTTATTACCACTTTACGACTTTCATCTAGCTTGTTGAAGTAGACCCGTTTGGTGCCAATGATCTTTCTATCACTAGGTTTTGGCACAAGGGTCCAAACTTTGTTCTTCTCGAATTGTTCCAGCTCCTCTTGCCTAGTTAGGAACCATTCTTCATCCTTAAGAGCTTCCTTGAGATCTTTAGGTTCTAGTTGTGAGATGAAGGTGATGTTGTCTTGTACTTTGTTGAATGCAGCCCACATCTTTACTCTCTCAAATGGATCACCTAAAATCAGTTCCTTAGGATGAGTCTTTGCAAAATGGGGAGTTGGATCCTTCTTTTCATCAACTTTGTCTTCTTCTTGAGCAGCCACCTCTTTTCGCTTTTGGGTGATGTTGAGTTCTTTAAGGATAGGAGTTACTTCATCTACAACATCATCATTTGAAACAATAACTTTGGGAATAGAGGGTTTAGTCTCAATAAACTTTACATCAATAGATTCTTCTACCTTAGCAAGACCAACATTATAAACTCTATATGCCTTGCTAGTAGTGCTATAGACAAGAAAGAAAGCCTTGTACGATTTCGGATCAAACTTGTCAAAAGAATCTTTTGTATTCAAAACAAAACAAGGAAATCTGAAAATGTAGAAATACTCAATAGAAGGCTTCCTACCATGCCATATCTCAGAGGGGTTTTTCTTAAGTGAAGGATGAGTGAAAACACAATTTTGCACAAAACTAGAGGTACTGATAGCTTCAGCCCAAAACTTCTTGGGAGTGTTATACTCAAGAAGCATAGTCCTAGCCAACTCTTGGAGTGTGACGTCCGACTCATGAAAACATGATTTACTTAAGCAGAAGCATTTATTTGCAGCAGAATTACTGAAAATCACTAAAAATTAAAAGTTTTTACAAAGAGATCCATAAACTGAAAAACTCTTTCATAAAGGAACCAAAGTATTCCAAATGCATGTTGGTCTACTAGTACATCTCTTGTACCATTTCTTCTCAAGAGTTACAAACATCAACTGCCCTATTATACTATACATACGCAGTATAAAAATCTCGAGGCATCAAGCCAAAAACTCAGATCGATATAAAATTAACTACTGACTCTTAGGACCTGAGAGTACATAGACGACACATAGGACTCTCTATTTACAGGACATGACAACCATTGTCTCCACCTGAGAATTCACTGTTGTCCTTGTTGTTGTTGCTGCTGCTGTTCTTCCCTTGCTATAGGTTTCTGCCTCTTTTGCGTCTACCTAAAAAGTTGAATCCCACGGCGGTGAGACAATTGAAAATTGTCCCAGTGAGAGATATAACTCTCCTACAGAAACATTATTATTGCAGCTAATGGTATATAACTGAGCAGAAGATTCATAAGTGATTAATAGCAGGTAATTCAGTATATAACAGATTAGGACAGTATTATCTATTCAATGCATTTCACTTATAACTTGATAAAGCAACATATTATTTATCCAATAAGGAATTTAATAGCATATATAACATTTGTCCATTAGACATACTAGACAAAGTAACAACAACCAATGATTCTCATATTTCAACCTTAAGAAAATATGCTACACGGATGATTACATTATATAATCATACTTAATGCCCTAAGGAGATGAGGTATACCACTCATACTCCAACCGACCATTGCAAAATTGAAATCGGTACCATACATAGGTCAATAGAAGAGCCAGATTTCCATGACCTCATATTCCTCAGTCAGTGTGAGGACCAACTACAGGACATCTTGTGTCTCTACCAAATAGCTTTCTAGGGTATACTGGCAACTTCACTATTAGAGTTACAGTGAGTGGCATGTTGTACTCTCTTCGCAATCGAGAGATATTATAATTATCTCACATCGATCCGACATTAAGATCATCGGGAGATTAATGGTACATCCATACCGGTATTCAGGAGATTAGTGATACATCCATCCTGTCACATATAATGAAGGATTGAGATATTTAATGTTTATCTCACATCAATTTCTCCATTAGGGCATAAGGATATTCGCGCCCATAACCCCCACATACTCAAAAGTATGCCCTCCAGGAGTTCCCTTAGGAAAACTTGTTTCACCATCACCAAGATACTGACGATGATGGATCTATGGTCAGGGCTCTACATGATACTGTTTCACTTGATTAATTAAGTACATTACAATATTCTTTTAGCATCAAACATGTTTACAAACATAAAACATTAACAATTTCTATAAAGATTGAATACTGTTTCTATCAAGTTCTTTTCAAAGCTTTGTTACATATTAGGATCTCAATCTCTTATCACATCAGGGTAATCTCATCCCTTATCATCTTATCATCATGATTATGATACATGGGTATTCAAACCCTCAAATCATCAAAACACTTGTTACCAATTTATTGGGTAACTTAATGCCTTCAGGTTAACTGGTCATTGTAAACATAATAATTGAAGTGTAGGTATTTCTCATGGCTCTTAAAGCCCAATAATATCTCTTGTTACCTTTCACTAGGCAACACAACATGTTATGGCGCACAAGGCCCATAAAGTAATTCCAATAATAAAATAACATAGCTCATACCTGGCCATTTCTACCATCTCATGAAACCTGCATAATTAGTGCACTTGATAACAATTATATCAATTACAAATCAACACTATGCATTGTAAGAGTATCATCACTATTTCCTCATTTAAGTTAGTATTTCCCAATTTATGTAAATTAGGAATACTATATCTCATTACCCAGATTTGGGTCATGATTTATCATCGTATTGCCCAAAATTAGGGTTTCATACATTACAAACCAAGGTTAGGGCTCCACATATTTTTATCCGGTACCAGTGTTGGATTTCATATCAAAGTGTCACATACCAGAACATAGTATCACCTTGAATCAGGTTTTACATCTCATCATTGCATTAAAGTTTCATTTTGACCTTAACCTTATCTAGGGTTTTACATGACATCACCCTCGCTTTAGGGTTTCATATGGTTTCACCCTTGATTAGGGTTTCTCATGGCATCATCCTCAATTAGGGTTTACTATTCACATTCAATCAGGGTTTATTATTAAAATACCCTGAATTAGGGTTTCTCATGTTATTACCCTAAATTAGGGTCATACCATTACCATAGATTGGGGTTTCACCTATCATTTCCCTCAATTAGGGTTATTCCAACACCATAGGTTAGAGTTTCACCTATCATTGCCCTCAATTAGGGTTAAGGCTCATTAACCTTCTTAATTAGGTTTCATGATTTCTTTATCAAGAATCGTACCCCAATTACACATTCATACATGTTGAAAGTGTTGAGACTTAACCATTTACATGATTATCATTCATGTTGGAAGTCCTCTCTCTCTCATCCTTTATAAGATGATATTTATATCAGACTTGATAGGATTAGGTCAACTCAACTTGTTTGAAGGGTTGACACCTTGTATTATGTCATTACTTCCTTAATCATCAAGGATTAATCATTCATAAGGTATTAATCACCCTATCTTATTAAGAGTACAATTACCATAATCATCCTTGAATTACATCATGTAATGTTCAATTAAACAATTGACCTTTAATCACCTTAAGTGTACATATGGTTTTGATTAATTATTTCTCAAACGGTCATGGACACTTAGACCTCAAACGGTCATGCATGGGTTACCTTCAAACGGTCTAAGACCGTTTAGACCTCCAAATGGTCTTGGTCTAACGGTTTGAAACCATTTGGTAAAGTTGTTGCTTGAAACCATTTGACAAAGTAGGTGCTTGAAACCGTTTGCCAAAGTAGGTGCTTGAAACCATTTGAGTCTTAATCGGTTTGGGATCGTTTGCTCCCAAACGGTCTTGAGACCGTTTGGTCCAAACTTCCTCAAAACTGATTGGACCAAAAAGGGTCTCAACCTCTCACATCGATTTAGGGTTTCCAAGGTTAACTCCCTCATCAATTGAATCCATGTAATTACTCATCAATTGAACCTAAGCTCCATGCTTCAAGTGAGCTTAATGAATCATCCTTCAATTGATTCAATCTTCAATTGTTCACCAATTAGGGTTTGAACCCAATCAAATTAGGGTTGAAATCGATGAACCTTTAATATTAGTCATTGTGGAACTAATTGCTTAGAAATCATTGGTCCATCATTCAACTTGGTCATGACCTGACCTCAAACGGTCTTGAGGTCATTTGGATAACCTCCAAATGGTCTTGAGACCATTTGCCCCATCTATCATCAAAATTGGTGAAGTTCAATTAGGGTTTGCATCATTGAATTGCTCATCAAACTAGCTATTGATTGCATTAACATTTGATATCTTTAGGTATTCAACTACTTCCCCATACTCAACCCTAGACCTCTAAACGGTCTTGGTTAACCTCCAAATGGTCTTGAGACCGTTTGGGTGATGTCCAAACGGTATTGAGACTGTTTGGGTTAATCAACCCAAAGAATTAAATTAATCAATTGCAATATCAGCAATCAACCCGATTAGGGCTTATAATTAAATGATGGTCCACATATTAATACAATTAATTGGAGTCATTAGATCCTGATCCAACAAGTACTTGGGTTCTGACCTAAAATGGTTAACCCATCCAAACGGTCAACCATCCTAAACGGTTTAGGGTTCAAGACTCCAAACGGTTTGGTGAAACCGTTTGGACCAAGATCTTCAAAACCGTTTGCAAGGGAAACTTGTTGGATTGCGTAACCAAGATGATGTTATCATCATCTACCTTCATTCCATCAAGTACTACTACCATTTTCATGGTAAGTACAACAATGGGAAAAGGGAATTGCAAAGTAGAACAAAACATTCAACAAATAATGGAGATTTCAAAGCAATAAAAATATTTAAGGGTTTGAGTTATATAACCCACCTCCAATTGAGCTTCAAATCTTGTAACTTCATGTCAAAAATGGTGGAGGAAGCTTTTGCAACTCTCCCAAGGCTCATCCTCAAGTTTTGGAGTGAAAAGGTTGGCTAGGAATGAAGATGGAGTGAAATAGAGAAGAAATTATGTATTGTTTTATGATTTCCACCATGAAATCAAGATGAAAGAAGATCAAGAAGCATACCAATAGGTTGGGGGTCGTCCTCCAACTGCTCCTAGCTCCCTTGGTCGGTTTGCAAGCAAAGAGAAGAAGTGGGTTCAGAAAAAGCTTTTGATTTGGGTTGTAAAAGGTGATTTTATAAGAAAATCAATGAGAGAGAAAAGGTCTTATACAATTCTTTTAATTCCAAAATTAGTGCCGCCTCTTCCCCTTCAATTCCTTAGCCATGAAGAAATCTTCATACAATTGCAAAACCTCTTCATTATTCAAGAATTAAAAGAAAAGGAATTATGCACTTGAAACATATTAAACTAATATCCCTTTTTTAGTGGATATTTCATTTTATTTACTTAATGTGGGTGGGCTCTCCACTCACACAATATGTTTTAATGCTTTTGAAAGGAACACGGTTGTCCAACCCTTTGCAAATTCATCCCTCAACTTTTGATTGAAGGGCTCTTCAATTAATATATTTCTTTTTGCATTAAATTAAAGTAAAGTTCCTTTTATTCTTAAATCTTGATTATTTTAATATCAAGATTCTGTCTCCTCCAAAATAATTCAAATGAGGCGCCCCTCTCATTTTATTTGCTCTACATGATGCCAAGAAACATGGGGGACCCTCTAGAAGTGGTATATTGCATGTTGAACCCTAGGTTTTGGGTAAATTGCAAATTACACCAAAACTAAGTTTTGATGCACAAGGATTGCTCATCAAGCTCTATCTTGGTGCTCAAGCTTATGGAAACCATACGAATGCATCATTCTCATTATCATGATGCTTCAACAGCTGAGGAACATTTTATCATGTACAATTTGCAAGATAACCCCTCAACTTGGGTAATTTGCACTTTAGTCCAAAACTAACAAAACAATGTTTTAACATTATTCAAAAAGGACTAAAATTGAAATATAAGTTCCTCTTGAGCCTTAATTACTTTTCAAGAAATATGAACAAGCATCTAATCAACATTATTAAAAAAAACATATAGGGTTAGAGCATAACCCATGTCAGGGATGTTACATGCAGAGACCTATTCTTCCTCTCTACAACCCCATTTTTTTGAGGTGTTCGAGGTGAAGAAAAGTTGTGTGCATAATCTGATTCTTGAAAAAAATGCTCAAAAAGTTCATTTTCAAATTTATCCCATGGTCACTACAAATGGAAACAATCTGGCAAGAAGTTTCATTCTCAACTCATTTGAAAAAACTTGGGAAAACATAAAGCGTATCACTCTTTGAAATGAGAAAGAAGGTCCAAGTATATCTAGAGAAATTATCGACAATAACAAGGCAATACTTGGAACAATGAAGCAATTGCGTACTCATTGGCCAAATAGATCAATTTGAAGAAGTTCAAGAGCTCTCTTAGTGCTAAGGACACCTTTGGATTTGAAGGAAGAGTTGATTTGCTTTCCTTGTGTACAAGGTTGGCATTCTTCATCCTTTTCAAAATCCAATTTACGAAGTCCCTTGACTAAGTGTATTTTGCTCAACTTCTTTAATTGATGCATATTTACATGACCAAGTCAGCGGTGCCAAAGAGAAATATTATTCGAGTTGGCTACAATGCATCGTCCAAACAAATGCTTAATAGAGTTAAGAACAATAACATAAAGATTAATACTTCTAGTTCCCTTATATATAACTTGGTAGGTGAGGGAATCTAGAATCAAGAATTCAAAAGAAGTAAATAGCACAAGGTAACCATTATCACAAAGTTGACTAACAATTATTAAATTGTGATGTAGGGAATCCACAAAAAGAACATTCTTTCCACATAAGGATTCACCTACATCACCTTCATCTTTGACTTTACCTTTATTGTTGTCCCCAAAGGTGACATATCCTCCTTTCTTCTTTGTGAAATTGTTGAAATGGGTTATGTCACCGGTCATGTGCTTTGTGCAGCCACTATCAACAATCCATCTATCTTTTCCCTACAAGAAAGGAGAATGTCAGTTCCCAACTCAAACATTGGGATTTGGAGTTAGCTTGGGGACCCATTTCATCTTTGGGTTGGTAACCTTAGGATTGTAAGGACAATAAGTGGAATAATGATCATCATATTTGCAATGATAACAAACCATAGGATTATTAGTGCCCTAAGATTCTCCTACAAAGAAAGAGATCTCCTTGCTCTTTTTCTTACCTTTGGCCTTACTCTTACCATTTGAAGTTCCCCGTATAAATCCCAAACCATTAGTACCACTTTATTTAGTAAAATGGTCAAGTATTTCATTTAGGGAGTTCTTCCCTTTGAGGAATTTCTACAGGGATCCTCTCAATCTATGGTTATCATCATTCAAAGAAACATAGAAGATAAACTAGATATTGTTGGCTAAATGGACATCCATAAAATCCCTTTGTTTTGATTATGACAAACATTTCATTTTTATTTATCTGACGAGCTACTTGAGTGTGCAGGATGACACAACTATAAGGGAAATCCAACATGAAGAATTTATATTTTCATGCAAATGTAATCATTGTAAAAACTTGTATAGGATTATAATGTACAAGTACTTAGAATCGCATGTAAATCAAGCATTGGATTTTCCCTAGCTAAACACCTTAGTCATCCATTCAATAGGACCACCTATGCACACATACGTATAACTAGTGCCTAACTTGAAACCTTAAAACAGGATCTCTCTCGGTCGACCAACTCCTCGACCGAGATACTCTCGGTCGACCACATTATCGACCGAGAAAGATCCAAAAGTAGCCGTTAGACACAGCAGTTGACAGTTGCAAATAAACGTTAATCCAGAGAGCCTGTCGGTCGACAAATCCTCGACCGACTGAGCATTTCGGTCGACAAGTCCTCGACTGAGATGGTCTCTGACAGCAACTGCAGAATTAATAAACTAGCCATTGCTAATGCGCCTAACTTATTCCTAACGGCTAGTTAAGCACTAGGAACCCCCTAGAAGTTGTCTAGAATGTCCTTAAGCATACTTAGGCTATTCCTATAAATAGGACAAGCCATAGGACACTAGAACTTACTTCTTACACTTGCTATACTTGAGAAAATACTTGAGCCCTCTTGTGCAATCTGTGTGAACTGAGCTTTGTGATCAATTGGCCATTTTCCCTTTAGCTCAAGCTCGTCCTATAGGCTAGATTTTCCTAACCCTAGCAATCACAAGTCCATCATATTGGCTAGGAAAATCCAAACGCTTGATCTAGGGAAATCAAGCCTTGAGCTACAAGGATAAGTTGTATTTTCTTTTATTCCCTTCTTGTTCCTTGTATTACTTGTACTCTCCTTGCTACTCCAGGTAGGAGGCTGCGGATTGGAGAGGGTGAAGCTCTTCGTGGTGAAGAGGAAGACTTTGGACTACTTCAGAAGGCTGTCTTGACGGGAAGCTACTTCGGGAGGAAGGCTACTTCAAGGGGGAGCTTGAAGTTACTTCAAGGAAGGCTGCTTCGAGGTTGGCAAGACTACTTCAAGGTGAAGGCTGTCCGAAGGGTGTTTAGAAAGTATTGTAAATTTTATGTAACATCCTTGAGAGGTAATAAAATTTAGTACTTTCAAAATCCCGGTTGGGTAAGCAACCGGGTAGTGGACTGACTCCTTAGTATTTGCTAAGGTGGAACCACTCTAAACACCTGTGTTCCTCTTCTTAATCTTTAGTTTGGTTGCTTGAGTTTAAATTATTTTAAAATCTCTATAAAACTCTATTCACCCCCCCTCTAGAGGTTTTCAATTGGTATCAGAGCAGGCTTCAAGGAGCCCTAACAAAGTCTTGAAGAAAAGATGGGGGATGGAGTGCTCAACAACCTTAACATTGAAGGAACGCTCGTTGCTCGACCTCCGGCATTTGACGGGACAAACTATCAATACTGGAAGAGAAGAATGCAATTTTACTTCCAAGGAATCAATTGGGATCTTTGGAGAATGGTATCTACACCATACACACTCCCACAAGACGAGTTCGAAGTATGGGATGCTAATACGGTAAAAATGGCCCAAATGAATGCAAAGGCAGTAAGCATTTTATATTGTTCCATTTCAGTAGGTGAATTTAATAGAGTATCAAACTGTGATACCGCATATGACATTTGGCATAGATTATCTATA
Organism: Alisma plantago-aquatica; assembly: GCA_963693085.1. Taxonomy (NCBI): domain Eukaryota; kingdom Viridiplantae; phylum Streptophyta; class Magnoliopsida; order Alismatales; family Alismataceae; genus Alisma; species Alisma plantago-aquatica. The sequence continues at coordinate 1,869,147,516 of OY856409.1, read as the reverse complement.
ACATATGAGGGTACTGTTCAAGTTAAAAACTCTAAAGTTAGTTTGCTTAAAACCAAATTTGAACATTTTCGTATGGATCCAAACGAAACTATTAGTGAAATGTATTCAAAATTTTCTACTATTGTTAATGGTTTGAGTGCTTTAGGGAAACCTGTTCTTGAGGAAGATCAGGTATCAAAAATACTTCGATCTCTTCCTCTAAAGTACAAACCAAAGGTGACAGCTATTGCAGAAGCAAACGACCTCACTCGCCTCAAAATGGAGCAGCTCATCGGAAACTTAGAAGCTCATGAGGCAGACCTAGAAGAGGAAGAAAGAAGAGAACATGAACATCAACGTGGGCCAAAGAAAGACGTGGCTTTCAAAGCATCAAAAGCTCTCTCACAAGAGAGTGAGGAATCTAGTGAAGAAGAAGGAGAAGAAGCATTGATAGTCAACGGTAAGAAATATAGAAGGTTTAAATCTAATAAAATTTCTAGCTCTTCTTCCACTCCCAGGTGCTTCGAATGTGGAAAGAAAGGACATTTCAAAAATGAATGTCCCAAAGCTAAGAAGGGAAAGAAAAGCTCACATAAGAAGAAAGAAAAAGCTTATAAAGCGGCATGGGATGAAACGAGTGAAAGTGAAAGCGGAGAAGATAAAGTAGAATGTCTAATGGCAAGAGAAGATGAAGAATCTCAAGAGGTAAGCCTAGTTGATCTTCCTAAAGAAGAGTTAGTAGCTAGCTTACAAGAAACTTATGATAAATATGTTGATGCCAAGAAGAAACTAAAAAGGACTATAAAATCAAACAATGATCTCATTGCCAAAATAGATGAACTTTCTTCCGAAAAGAATAACATTGATCTTGAAAATGTATCTTTAAAAACATCTTTAGATGATTGCACTAGAAAGCTACTTACTTTGGAGACTAATGTTGATCTTCTATCAAAAGAAAAGACTGATTTGCTAGCTAAACTACAAGCTTTTCAAACTCAACCTATCTTGTGCAACCATTCGGACTATGACAATATTGTAAAAGAAAAGGATTCATTGCTTTCTGATTTAGACCAGGCAAGAAAAGATATACATAAGAAAATGAATGACATTGCTCAGTTGCAAAGAGAACTTTATGAGTTAAGAAGAAAAGATATTCTTGATAACATATTGAAGAGTGGTACGGCCTTCAATGGAAGAAAAGGGTTGGGATATGTTCCAAAGAAAAACCAAACCAAAAAGACCCAAACTATGTTTGTACCCAAAAACACAATGGCTAGAAAAAGAAATGAAGTTGATTCTATTACTTGTCATTTCTGTTTACGTCTTGGACATTACTGTTTTTCATGCCCCTACAAGACTAAGAAGTCCAACTTAGTTTGGACCCCAAGACCCCAAACTTAGAAAAATGGAATGAAGTTGAGATATGACAAAATACTTAATTTTTGCAATTTATATTGTCCTATCTCAACAAACGATGCTATGCTTAATGGTATTATTTTTTCTGCATTGGTGTACTAAAACAGAAACTTCGTCGGTCGAAGTACTGTCGACCGAGCTCTGGGTCGGTCGAAGTATTGTCGACCGACTGGATGTCTTTAACAAATCGAAAATCTTCCAGTACTCATTTCGGTCGAAAATTGGTCAACCGAAAAAAAAAAAATTTCTGTTCTTTTTGATTGTGATACAGTAACATGCTCGATCGACAAATTGTCGACCGAGAATTATATCGGTCGAACAATTGTCGACCGACTAGTTTTCTGTATCAGAACTTTTATACACATATGCATTTTAAAAGTTTCTAACCTTATCGGACCATCACATGGGTACCAAAATCTAAATTCTAATGCAGGAATGGGTAGTTGATAGTGGCTGCTCCAAACATATGACCGGGAACAAGGACGCCTTTCAAACCTTTGAAGAAAAGAAAAGTGGAACGGTTACTTTTGGAGACAATGGTAAGGGCAAAATTGTTGGAATAGGTAATGTTGGAACAAATCTTGAAATAAAAAATGTTCTACTAGTTGATGGATTGCACCATAACTTAATAAGTGTAAGTCAACTATGTGATAGTGGTTATGATGTGCTATTTAACAAAACCTGCTGCAAATTATTGATAGAAAATACTACAACTATTGTTTATGAAGGAAATAGAGTTGGAAATCTTTATATCCTTAAACCAAACTCTATGAAATCAGTAGTAGGTAAATGCTTACTTGCAAATGAAAACACCTTACAACTATGGCATAAAAAGCTTGGTCATGCTAGTTCACATGCTATTAAAAAGTTAGTAAAATATGATCTTGTTCGTGGATTACCTGCTTTGTCTTTTGATCAAATTGCAAATTGTGAACCTTGTACAATGGGAAAGCAAACCAAAACATCTTTTAAATCAAAACATGTACTTAGCACCAGTAGATCCTTAGAATTAATTCATATGGATTTATTTGGCCCAATGAGAACACAATCTATTGGTGGTAAACGATACTGTTTTGTTATTGTTGATGATTATAGTAGATTTACATGGGTACATTTTATTGCAACTAAAGATGATACTATTCATGTCTTTATGCAATTTTGTTCTAAGATTGAGAATCTTTTACAACATAAAATATGTACCATTAGAAGTGATCACGGTGGAGAATTTGAAAATCATACATTTGAAACTTTTTGTACTTCTCAGGGGTATACTCACAATTTCTCTGCTCCACGTACCCCACAACAAAATGGTATTGTAGAACGGAAAAATCGATCTCTACAAGAAATGGCTAGGACCATGATGCTTGAACACAACACATCTAAAACCTTTTGGGCTGAAGCTGTAAACACTGCTTGTTATGTGCTAAATAGAGTCACGGTTCACTCTCATTTGAAGAAAACTCCATATGAAATAATACACTCTAAGAAACCTAGAGTTGACTACTTCCATACTTTTGGCTCTACATGTTACATTTTAAACACCAAGGATGATAGAGACAAGTTTGATTCTAAATCACACAAAGCATTCTTCTTGGGATACTCTACTTCTAGCAAAGCGTTTAGGGTATATAACACTATCTCTAGAAAAGTTGAGGAATCCATTCATGTTTCTTTTCATGAAGAATCAAAATCCACAAATTTAGATATTATTGATCTCACTAATCAGTTTGAAACTATAACCATTCCCAATGATAATGAGAAAACTCCCACATCCGATCCTCCAGTTGAAACACAACCTACACCTAGGCTGATCAAGGATCATCCCCAAGAGCTAATTATTGGAGATCCAAATGATAAAGTCAAAACTAGGTCCTCTTTCCAAGATGTTGCAAACATGGCTTTTGTCTCTATCATTGAACCTAAGAAAATATCCGAAGCTCTTAAGGATGATTACTGGATAATAGCCATGCAAGAAGAATTAAATCAATTCACTAAAAACGATGTATGGGATTTAGTTCCTAAACCACAAGATAAAACTATAATAGGAACTAAATGGGTTTTTAGAAACAAGCTTAATGAGGCAGGAGAAGTCATAAGGAATAAAGCACGATTAGTTGCACAAGGATATAATCAACAAGAAGGAATAGATTTTGATGAAACATATGCACCCGTAGCTAGACTTGAAGCTATTAGGAGGTTACTAGCTATTGCTGCCCATAAAAACATTCAGCTATATCAAATGGATGTCAAAAGTGCATTTCTAAATGGCATCATACAAGAAGAAGTTTATGTTGCTCAACCACCTGGCTTCGAAATACCAGAAAAGGACGATCATGTTTATAAACTTAAAAAGGCACTCTATGGTCTAAAACAAGCACCTAGGACTTGGTATGAACGGCTCAAGACATATCTTTTTGATAATGGTTTCTCTATTGGAAATTCAGATTCTACTTTATTTTTCAAAACATATGCATCTGATTTCTTAGTTGTGCAAATATATGTTGATGACATTATTTTTGGTGCCTCAAATGAATCATTATGCACACAATTCAGTGACATTATGCAAAAAGAATTTGAAATGAGCCTTATGGGTGAACTAACATTCTTTCTTGGTTTTCAAATTAAGCAAACACCCGCCGGAATTTTTATAAGCCAAGAAAAATACACTAAAGAACTGTTAAAACGCTTTGGGATGGATCAATGCAAACATGCTACTACTCCTATGGCTACTTCTATTAAAATTGATAAGGATGAAAATGGGGAACCTATTGATGATTCCTTATATAGAGCCATGATTGGTAGTTTGTTATATTTAACCGCTTCTCGACCGGACATTATGTTTTCCGTTGGTCTTTGTGCTCGATTTCAATCCCAGCCTATGCAATCTCATTTTCTTGCGGTTAAACGAATTCTTCGATATCTAGCCGGCACTACTTGTTTTGGTTTATGGTATCCAAAAGGACAATCCTTGGAGTTTAAAGCATATACTGATGCGGACTATGCCGGCTGTCGACTTGATCGCAAAAGTACTAGTGGTGGATGTTTCTTATTAGGTAGAGCCTTAGTATCTTGGTTTAGCAAGAAACAAAACACGGTTGCCCTGTCTACAACCGAAGCTGAATATATGGCAGCTGGGTCTTGTTGTGCTCAAGTGCTTTATATGCAACAGGTTTTAAGCGATTATGGTTTTCATCTTTCATCTACACCTATTTTTTGTGACAACACAAGCGCCATAAACTTAGCACACAATCCTATTTTACACAGCCGGGCCAAACATATTGAAATCCGTCATCACTTCTTAAGGGATCACATCTCAAAGAATCATGTTTCCCTTCATCATGTTGATACGGAAAATCAATTGGCTGATATTTTTACAAAACCGCTTCCATTAGATCAATTCAACAACATTAGGAAGCAACTACTTATTACTCCGTTGGAGGATGTTTTCTTTGATATCTGCGGTTCTTAAAACAAATACTTATGCTTTTATGATTAGTATCAAAATTGATATGAACGTTTAAATTGGAAATTTGCAAATTGTTGTCTTTACATTTTGGCTATTCAATGGACATCTTTTTCGTTCGTTTTTTGATGGGATACCTAATTAAGGGGGAGTTTTTAATAAAACGGTTATCTTTTTGAAATGACAAAGGGGGAGAGATATATAAAACTATAATTTAATATTTATGACAAACTCAATCAATGAGTTTCAAAAATATACTCTTGGCTTTACATTGAAAGTTGCTATATTCCCAAATGAACTGGATTTCATGTTCCATAAGTCATTGGGGATACTAAGCACACATTTTACAAATAAGAGGAAAAGTTCCAAACGGCAATCTAAAGGTATGGCATTTATATGTTTTATATTTCCTCTATTCATATTTTGGAAATGTTTGTCATCTTCAAAAAGGGGGAGATTGTTGGCTAAATGGACATCCATAAAATCCCTTTGTTTTGATTATGACAAACATTTCATTTTTATTTATCTGACGAGCTACTTGAGTGTGCAGGATGACACAACTATAAGGGAAATCCAACATGAAGAATTTATATTTTCATGCAAATGTAATCATTGTAAAAACTTGTACAGGATTATAATGTACAAGTACTTAGAATCGCATGTAAATCAAGCATTGGATTTTCCCTAGCTAAACACCTTAGTCATCCATTCAATAGGACCACCTATGCACACATACGTATAACTAGTGCCTAACTTGAAACCTTAAAACAGGATCTCTCTCGGTCGACCAACTCCTCGACCGAGATACTCTCGGTCGACCACATTATCGACCAAGAAAGATCCAAAAGTAGCCGTTAGACACAGCAGTTGACAGTTGCAAATAAACGTTAATCCAGAGAGCCTGTCGGTCGACAAATCCTCGACCGACTGAGCATTTCGGTCGACAAGTCCTCGACCGAGATGGTCTCTGACAGCAACTGCAGAATTAATTAACTAGCCGTTGCTAATGCGCCTAACTTATTCCTAACGGCTAGTTAAGCACTAGGAACCCCCTAGAAGTTGTCTAGAATGTCCTTAAGCATACTTAGGCTATTCCTATAAATAGGACAAGCCATAGGACACTAGAACTTACTTCTTACACTTGCTATACTTGAGAAAATACTTGATCCCTCTTGTGCAATCTGTGTGAACTGAGCTTTGTGATCAATTGGCCATTTTCCCTTTAGCTCAAGCTCGTCCTATAGGCTAGATTTTCCTAACCCTAGCAATCACAAGTCCATCATATTGGCTAGGAAAATCCAAACGCTTGATCTAGGGAAATCAAGCCTTGAGCTACAAGGATAAGTTGTATTTTCTTTTATTCCCTTCTTGTTCCTTGTATTACTTGTACTCTCCTTGCTACTCCAGGTAGGAGGCTGCGGATTGGAGAGGGTGAAGCTCTTCGTGGTGAAGAGGAAGACTTTGGACTACTTCAGAAGGTTGTCTTGACGGGAAGCTACTTCGGGAGGAAGGCTACTTCAAGGGGGAGCTTGAAGTTACTTCAAGGAAGGCTGCTTCGAGGTTGGCAAGACTACTTCAAGGTGAAGGCTGTCCAAAGGGTGTTTAGAAAGTATTGTAAATTTTATGTAACATCCTTGAGAGGTAATAAAATTTAGTACTTTCAAAATCCCGGTTGGGTAAGCAACCGGGTAGTGGACTGACTCCTTAGTATTTGCTAAGGTGGAACCACTCTAAACACCTGTGTTCCTCTTCTTAATCTTTAGTTTGGTTGCTTGAGTTTAAATTATTTTAAAATCTCTATAAAACTCTATTCACCCCCCCTCTAGAGGTTTTCAGATATGTCATCCCTAACATGCACAAGATAAGCCTCAAGAAATAAAGCTTTAGTAAGATATGAATCCTTTTCTACAGAGATAGAAGCAATATTAATACTAGGCAACAAGGGACTAGAGGGTAGATCAATTACTTGACTAAGAAAACTAGCATTTTTAGATTTTGGCATTTGAATATCTTTTAGATAGACATCTCTCTCTTCTCTACAAGCATCAATAAGAAACTTAAATTCATAATTTTTAGTTTTAAGCAATTCAAGTTCTTTTAGATAATTTTGGTTCTCTTCCTTAAGATTCTCAGTGTTCTTAGGATAGATACCATTCTCAACTTCAACCCCATCGTAGTGGAGGTCAAGATAAAGGTATTTTCCTTGCATATTATCAATACTTTCAAGGTTGGTTTTCTCATTCAATTCCAAAATCTCAAGCTTGGCATAAATATCATCAATAAATTTTCCTAACCATTTTCTGTTAGATTTACATTTAGCAAAAGAAGAATGGGTAGCGATAAGCAAGTAAATTATAGCTTCTTTAGGCAATTCATGCAAACTTACCTCACTTACCTCACCAATGTCTTCACTTGTAGAGGCCATCAGAGCAAGGTGGAACTCTCCATCTTCTTCGGAGCTAGAGTTGCTTGTATATGAAGCTTCCCAAGCCGCATGAGTTGCATTCTTGTGTCTCTTTTCCTCCTTGTCCTTCCTCTTATGCTTGATTTCCTTCTTGCAATCCTATTCTTTCCTTGAGAATCTCTTGTGGTTATACTTTCTTGACTTTGGACATTCATTCTTGTAGTACCCCTTTTAATCACACTTATAGCATCTCAAAGTAGAGGAGGAGGAGGCTTGGTTTCCCTTGAAGTGCTTGCCCTTGATGTAGTTGGCTTCATGCTCACTAGGGCCTTCATCTTCACTAGAGGAGGAGGGAGAAGTCCAGAAAGAAAGTTGTTGTTGAAGGATGACAACCTCTACTTGTGCTTTGAACGCACTATTTTTTATTTTCTTGGTCTCCTTCTCTTCTTGCTTAGCTTCTTTTTCTTTCTTGTCAAGTCTAGGCTCATGGGTTTGAAGATTGCCAATGAGTTCTTTAGTTGGGATGTCACCAAGGCTCCTCACTTTTACAATGGAGGTGACCTTTGACTCCCATCTCTTTGAAAGAGTTCTCAAGATCTTTGAGTTGATGATGCCTCTATCAAAAGTGTTGCCCAATGCAGCCAGCCCGTTGATGATGACATTGCAGCCCTGAATACATCTTCACAATGCCTTCTTTATTTCCCATCTTGAAGTTCACTAGGAGGTTGTTTGACATGTAGATCTTTGCCTCCTTGACTTGCTTTGTGCCTTCATATGTGATGCACAGCTTGTCCCAAATCTCATAGGTGGTGTCCCATAATGAGATCTGGTTGAACTCCATGGGAGTGAGGGCTACATAGAGGATGCTATTGGCCATTGCATTGAGTTCAAACTCCTTGAGAGAAACTTCACTCTATGTTGCAATAGCTCTGGTTGGCTCCTTGTAAGGTGTGACCACCACCTTCCACATATCAAATTTCATCCCTTGAATGTAGAATTGCATCTGTCTCTTCTAATAGAGGAAGTTGGTGTCGTCAAAGATCAGAGGACGCAAGGAGAAGCCTCCCTCTAGGTTGAGTGAACCAAGTAGGTTGTCATCCATCTTCTCGTCTCGTGGGAGATTGTTGGAGAAGATCTTTGGCTCTGATACCACTTGTTGGATCTAAGAGCTCTAGAGGGGGGTGAATAGAGCTACACAAATTCTCACAAAATAGATTATACCTTCAAATTATATCAATTTAGAGAAAAAGCTAAATGTCAATTTGAAGTCCTATCTAAACAAGTATAGTAAGGATGAGAGAGATTGATAGAAGTCACTTGATAGAGGGATGTAGAGTGGTTCCACACTTCAAACTAGAAGTGAGTCAGTCCACTACATAGAGAGGTCAACCTCTAGGACTTTGCAAGTGCTTTACTCTATTATATCACTAAAGAGATTTACAACAAAAGACCACCAAAAGACTTACCCATACAATCACAAGGAGATCTCCACCTTAGAAAGGAACTTACCCACTTAGCTTGAGTCTTTAGCCTTCACCTAGGTCTTACCCACTCATGGTAAAGTCTTCCACCTTGAAGGACTTTCCTTCTCCTCTTGGATCTTCAGTCTTTGCCTTCTACTTCACTTGGAGAAGATCACCACCTCTTCAACATTCTTGAAGAGGACCAGCTATAGCTCCTTGATCACTCGATGAGCTTGCTTTAGCTTTTCTTCATAAGAGAAGAGGATAGGGAAATAGTGGAAGATTTGGGAGATTTACATTACAAAGGTGGAGCTCTCTTACAATAAGCCAAACTCACTCACAAATCATGAAATGAAGTGTAAAATAGAGAGAGAAAGGGACTCAAGGAGTAGTAGCACACTCAACTATATCAAGGACCTTGAATGTAGTGAATGAGAAAACTTGGAATGAACTCCATGTTGACCTGAAGGTTATACATTGCCTATATTTTGATAATGACTTAACCATTCCATTCATATGTATCTAATATGTGTGTTTAAGATTGTTTGCAGGCATTAGGTACATGAAAAGGATACAAAATCCAAATCCCTAAAATAATTCAAGTTCAAGTCAAAATAGCTACAAGTGTGCTTCTTGGGATCTCTATGTAAATGACCTTAGAACATCTATGTAATCACTTGTAATGATGAATTGACTTGTAACTTAGATGAGAAAATTGTTTGGGACAAAAATCACCAAGTGCTAATCACTTTAGATGCAAATTAGAAAATTGATTATAGGCACTTGGTCGGTCGAGTTTCCCTGGCTTGAAACTTGACTGATCATTCTTGGTCAATTTTCTGAAGATTGCATCGATCGAGTTGTGCTTTCACAAAACTCGACTGATCATGTAACTGACCATTTTGAGTTCAAATGGTCGGTCGAGTTTTGTCAGGACAAACTTGACCGATCATTTGAATATCAGCTTTGTCGTTTACTTGATCGGTCGAGTTACCTTTATTGAAACTCGACCGATTGCACTGTACAAAATTTGCAGAAAAAAGTGATGTGACCGTTGGTGAGTGTTTTGAGTGAAAATAGAGTCGTTTCTTTGAACAAAAAATGGCTATTTTCGTATCTAAGTGTCCCACAACTTAAAGGGGCACCCTCAATAATAAATAGACCCTCTTGGAGTTCATTCCAAGATGCTCATTCAATTGCAAACTTGGTGCTAGCATAGTTGAGAGTCTTCTAAGCCTTTGAGCCCCTTTCTCTCTCTACCTTTGAGACAAATTCATGATCTATGAGTGAGTTAGGTTCCTATGTATGATATCTATCCCTTGTATGATATAAATCTCTCCATTCTCTCTTCCTACCTCATATTCCCTTTGATGATTGATTGAAGTTGCTTCTCCAAGTGAAAGAGAAGTTGATGTTGCTCTTCCCCGAGTGAAGGTGAAGATGGTTGTTGTTCTTCAAGAGTGAAGAAAGCAAGTTGCTTCAGATCTCCTAGTGAAGGAGAAAGGTGCAAAAAGCTCTCTAAGAGAAGGAGAGGTGCAAGGCAAAGCTCAAGTAAGAGGGGTAATTCCTGCAAGGCTGAAGACTAAAGCAAGAGTGGGTAAGTCCTTTAAAGAAGGCTGAAGACTACTTGCAAAGTGGGTAAGTCCTTGGTTTGGTAGAAGATCTTAGGTTGAGAAACTAAGTCCTTGGATGCGTGGTTATTGTATCTTGTAATCTTATTGTGATATATAAGAGAACCAAGTTGCAAATACTAGAGCCTAATCAACTCTAGGTAGTGGACTGACATTGCTCCTAAGTTTAGGATGTGGAACCACTCTAAACCACCTGTCCAAGTGCTTGCTATTCCTTATCTCTTATCCTTACTTTGAATGCTAGATTAAGACTTCAAACTGCTGTTTGGTTTAGTTTTTGCACTAAATATAAATTGGTGGTCTAATTGATTTTGTGAAGTTTGTGAAGCTCTATTGACCCCCCTCTAGAGCCCTTTGATCCAACAAGTGGTATCAGAGAAGGTCTTCTCCAAGCTACTTCAACATGTAGGAGAAGATCGGTGATTCGTCTCTTGGTTCACTTAACCTAGAAGGAAGCTTCTCCATGAGACCTCCAGTCTTCGATGACACCAACTTTCTCTACTGGAAGAGAAGGATGCAATTCTACCTCCAGGGTGTGAGCTATGATATGTGGAAGATTGTCCACCTCAAATATGAAGATCCAAAAGGGGACATCACCACATGGACTGAAGCTGAAATGAAGCATGCTCAACTCAACGCCAAAGTTGTAAGCATCATCTACGCCGCTCTTACTCCATCTGAGTTCAACCGGATCTCTTCTTGGGATACCGCACATGAGATATGGCACAAATTGTGTGTCACCTATGAAGGAACCGGGCAAGTGAAGGAGGTCAAAGTCTACATGCTTAGTGGTCTTCTAGAGAACTTCAAGATGGGTAAAAATGAGAGAGTGGTTGATATGTACACTAGACTCAATGTCATCTTGAATAGTTTGGCAGCCCTTGGGATTTTGATGGATAGAGGTACTATCAACTCCAAGATCTTGAGATCTCTTCCTAAGAGATGGGAGCCTAAGGTTACTTCAATTGAAGAGGTGTACAAGCTAAGTGAGTTGTCAACTGAGGAGCTGGTTGGTAACCTCCAAGCCCATGAACCTAGGCTTGAAAAGCAAGAAGAGGAAGAGAAGAGAGAAGAAAAAGAGTCTAAGAAGATAAAGGACACAACCTTCAAAGCACAAATTGAAGAAATGGCCTGGCAACAACAACTCGCTTTGAAGTCTCCCAGCAATTCCTCAAGTGAAGATGAAGGTTTCAATGAGCATGAGGCAAACTACTCAAAGGGGAAACACTTCAAGAGAAAACCCTCCTCTTCAACTCCAAGATGCTATGAGTGTGGTCAAAAAGGCCACTACAAGAGTGATTGCCCAAAGGCCAAGAAGAGCCATCAAAAGAGAAGCCCCAAGAAAGACAAGGAGTACAAGAGAGAAGCCAAGTACAAGAGGAAAGACAAGAAGGAGAGAAGATCCAAAGATGCAGCTCATGCAGTGTGGGATGAGTCATCCTCAAGCTGCTCAAGCTCCGAAGATGGATAATGCCATCTTGCCCTCATGGCCTCCACTAGTGAAGATGTAAGTGATGTTAAAAAGAGATGGATTGTTGATAGTGGCTGCTCTAAGCATATAACCAGAGAAATCAGCCATTTCAACAAGTTCATGAAAAAGAAAGGAGGATCGGTAACCTTCATAGACAACAAGAAGGGTAAGGTCATAGGTGAGGGTGATGTGGGAAATGAGCTGTGTATTAAAAATGTGTTTCTTGTTGATGGCCTACATCACAATTTAATTAGTGTTAGTCAACTTTGTGAGATATCTTGTGTTGTTTACTTCTTTAGAATGCTTGCTTCTAGATTCCCTCTCCTATAATGTTATATATAAGGGAACTAGAAACGATAATCTTTATGTTATTGTTTTTTATGCTCTTAATCCCATACTTGATAGATGCTTGGTTGTGGATAAAAATGATCTTTCTCTTTGGCATCGTAGTTTGGGTCATGTGAATTTGCATCAAAAGAAGAAGTTGAACAAAAAGGATTTGGTTCAAGGACTTCCTAAATTGGACTTAGATAAGGATGAGGAATGCCAACCTTGTATACAAGGGAAACAAACCAAATCCTCTTTCAAATCGAAAGGAGTCATGAGTACCAAAAGATTTCTTGAACTTCTTCATTTTGAACTATTCGGACCAATGAGAACGCAAACGCTTCATGGTTCCAAGTATTGTCATGTTATTATTGATGATTTCTCTCGATATACTTGGACCTTCTTTCTCATTTCTAAAAGAGATACTCTTGATGTTTTATCAAGCTTTTATAAATGGGCTAAAAACGAAGCTTCTTTCCGAATTGTCTCTATTCGTAGTGATCATGGGGGAGAATTTGAAAATGATCTTTTTGAGAATTTTTGTGAAAAATCTGGTTATTCACACAACTTCTCTTCTCCTCGTATGCCTCAACAAAATGGGGTTGTAGAGAGGAAGAATAGGTCGCTATAAGAGATGTCTAGGACCATGATGCTTGAGTATGACACTCCTAAGAAGTTTTGGGTTGAAGCTGTTAACACGTCATGCTTTGTGCAAAACTGAGTTTTCACACATCCTTCTTTAAAGAAAACCCCTTATGAACTATGGCATGGTAGAAAGTCTTCTATTGATTTCTTTCATGTTTTCAGATGTCCTTGTTTTGTTTTAAACATGAAGGATTCTCTTGACAAGTTTGATCTGAAATCTTATAAGGCTTTCTTCCTAGGCTATAACACTACTAGTAGGGCATTTAGAGTATTCAACATTGAATTGTCTAAAATTGAAGAATCTATCAATGTTAAGTTTATTGAAACTAACCCTGTTGTTGGCAAGCATGTTGTTGTTGATGATGTTGCAGATGATTTGATTCCCATCTTAAAAGACCTCAACATCAAAAATAAAGGTAAGTAGGTGATAGAAGAAGAAGAAGAAGAAGAAGAAGAAAAGAAGGATCCCACTCCCCATTTTTCAAAGAATCATCCTAAGGAGTTGATAATTGGCAACCCTTTTGAGAGAGCGAGGACACGAGATGCTCACAACAAAGAACAAGCAGATAGTGCCTTCATCTCCCAACTAGAGACAAAGAATATCAAAGAAGCCGTGGGTGATGATGAGTGGATCCTTGCCATGCAAGAAGAGTTAGAGCAATTCGAGAAGAATCGTGTATGGACTCTAGTGCCAAGACCAAGTGATAGAAAAATCATTGGCCCCAAACGGGTCTACCACAATAAGCAAGATGAGCAAGGAAATGTGGTAAGAAACAAAGCAAGGTTAGTAGCACAAGGTTACAACCAACATGAAGGTATTGACTTTGATGAAACTTATGCTCCTGTTGCTAGATTAGAATCTATTCGTATGTTACTTTCCTTTTCTAGTTACAAAAATTTCTTGTTATATCAAATCGATGTTAAAAGTGCATTTTTGAATGGTAAAATCGAGGCAGAAGTATTTATTGCTCAACCTTTGGGCTTTGAAAATGAAAAGTTACCCAATCATGTTTATTTGTTGCAAAAAGCTCTCTATGGACTCAAACAAGCACCTAGAGCTTGGTATGAGAAACTAAAAAATTTTTTGTTAGATAATGGGTATGTCATGGGAAAAGTTGATTCTACCTTGTTTCTAAAACACACTTGTAACCATTTTTTTATAATTCAAATATATGTTGATGATATCATTTTTGGTGGGACTGATCTTGATCTTTGAAAGGAGTTTAGTTCTCTTATGCAGAGTGAGTTTCAAATGAGCATGATGGGTGAGTTGACCTTCTTCCTCGGCTTTCAAATCAAGCAAACAAAAGAAGGAAACTTCATCAATCAAGGCAAGTACACAAGTGAACTACTCAAGTGCTTTGGGATGGAGAACATGAATGTAACATCCTAGGATTTGAGGCCTCGATTAACATGATCTTAAAAGGAATGATTGGACTACCCATATCACCAAGGTGCACCTCCTTTTCAGGGAGCCCATCTCTAAAGAACTCCATAGTTAAGTGTGCTCAGCTTGGAGCAGTACTAGGATGGGTGACCAGTCGGGAAGTTGATCCTGGCTTGCGCGCCAGTGTGGAAAAAGTGCGCAGTTAAGGCTAGTGGTGGTCTGTGGGGCCAGTCGTCATTCCTGAAACTCTACTAGGGCCTAGGGCAGTGGGCTCGGGCGTTACAAATGGTATCAGAGCCATAACCCCTCCAGTAGGTGGGGCCCACATGGGCATGTGGCATGTCAGTCTTGAGCCGTGCGGTCCAGGCAAGTTGGAAAGGGCTATCCGTAGAGACGAGATGGAGCCATCCTTGCGCTGGTAGCCGTGGATGGGAGCTGGGTGTCCATGGGCCATTGTGGGTCTGCACTGAAATGGGGTCAGATTATGAGGCCATATAGTTGAGCCTTGATGAGGACGCCAAGAGTCTAAGTGGGGGAGATTGTAACATCCCATGATTTGAGGCCTCGGATAACATGATCTTAAAAGGAATGATTGGACTACCCATATCACCAAGGTGCACCTCCTTTTCAGGGAGCCCATCTCTAAAGAACTCCATAGTTAAGCGTGCTCAGCTTGGAGTAGTACTAGGATGGGTGACCAGTCGGGAAGTTGATCCTGGCTTGCGCGCCAGTGTGGAAAAAGTGTGCAGTTAAGGCTAGTGGTGGTCTGTGGGGCCAGTCGTCATTCCTGAAACTCTACTAGGGCCTAGGGCAGTGGGCTCGGGCGTTACAATGAAGCTGATGGATACACCCATGTCAAACACCACCAAACTTGACAAAGATGAAGAAGGTGAAAAGGTAGATGACAAGCTCTATAGAGGTATGATTGGAAGTTTACTTTATTTAACTGCCTCTAGACCTGATATTATGTTTAGTATTGGCTTGTGTGCTCGCTTTCAATCTAGCCCTAAGAAGTCGCATCTTATTACTGTTAAGAGGATTTTAAGGTACTTAGCCAAAACCCAAAATTTTGGACTATGGTATCCTAAATCAAGAGATTTTACTCTTAGAGCATATAGTGATGCGGATTACATAGGGTGTTTGGTTGATAGAAAGTGAACAA
This sequence comes from Alisma plantago-aquatica, assembly GCA_963693085.1. Classification (NCBI taxonomy): domain Eukaryota; kingdom Viridiplantae; phylum Streptophyta; class Magnoliopsida; order Alismatales; family Alismataceae; genus Alisma; species Alisma plantago-aquatica. Next base: position 1,869,132,168 of record OY856409.1, on the reverse strand, counting down.
GTGGCACTTGCTTCATTCTAGGACCATGCTTAGTGTCTTGTTTCTCCAAGAAACAAAGCACAATGGCATTATCAACTACCGAAGTTGAATACATTGCAGCCGGGAGTTGTTGTGCATAGGTCCTATGGATGAAGAAAATGCTCCAAGACTTCAACATATTTTTTGATTCTTCTCCTATCTTTTTTGGCAATAATAGTGCAATTAATTTATCTTAAAATCCTATATTGCATAGTAGAGCCAAGCATATAGAGGTTCTCCATCATTTTCTTCGTGACCACATTGCCAAGAAAGATATCTACATCACACATGTGGACACAGAAAATCAGTTGGCGGATATCTTTACAAACCCTCTAGCTAGAGATCAATTTAATTTTATTTGATCTAAATTGCTTATTGTTGATTTGAATGATCTTGCCATGTGATCTAGCTAGTTGTCTCTTTCCTATATGTTTGATCATCTTCACCTTCTTTTGCCTATACATGCTTATTTGTGCCTAAATTGCCTATCAACATGCTTAGTTCTTGCTTACTTTTGGGTTTTTAACGAATTTTATGTTTTATCGCCAAATAGTGCCCAATGATGAGCTAAATGTGCCTAAGTATGTTAATTATACATAATAGAATGGAAAAATGAATTTAATTGTTATGCATATGGCTAGAATCTAAGAATGTGACTGTTAGGTTAGGTTGACCTTCGGTCGAGTTTCCACCCTGGAAAACTCGACCGATCAGGAGCTGAGAGCAGGTCTTCAGTGGACCATTCGGTCGAGTTTACCACACACAGAACTCGACTGATCCACGGGCTGAGCCAACTTAAAAGTTAGGATCGGCCGACTATTTTCCCTTGCAACTAGAAAATAGGCAACTGATTCCTTGCCTCTAAGCCCTAACTCTCACACCCAGCCCTAAACCTCCCGTTCCTAGCCCTAGGGCGACCTAGCAACCCTATTCTTAACCTCCCTAGGCTCTCGTGGTGGTGTTTCTTCAGCATTTGAGGTTTACTTTTGCTCGTGTGCACGTTTTTCTTCTTGTTTTCATTTCCATGGCTTCCCAAAGATGAAAACATGCTTCTCCCGGCAATGCTCAAGCCTCTTCCTCGACTAATCACTTGATTCCTTTTGATAACACCTCCTCTGTGTCTCTTGATGTGGTAAATCAGTACAAGGACCTTCTTCCCCAAACTCCTTTTCCATTTCGCCCCATGCTTGACCCAAATTGTTTTCAAGCAGTAATTAACTCTATTTCAAGGCTTCTCGCCAACCATCACTTGTCTGCCCTTGCGATCGAAAGTGACTGCTTTAACAATCACATGTCTAGCACTAAGGCAGTACATCAGTTCTACACAAACTTGTGTTGGAACTACGATTCTCTTATCCCCCCGCCGAATACTAAAATAGTTCTTACTTCGATGATCGTCGGTCACCGTTTCCAAATCTCTGAGGATACATTAAATGTCTTTTTTGCCGGAGATGAAGAAAATGACACTTGGCGTAAGGACTATGGACAATATTTTGATCTTCTTGACCCGGAAGGTTTTTACAAACACCATGAATTGATGCTACCGGACATTCATAGGTTTTTAAAGAAACCCGTCGTGGCCTACAAGAAGAAGTCCTCCCTGCCTTCATCCTCTCTTGACCTACGGAGGCACATATTGTATTTGGTGATTAACTGTAATGTCCATCCTAAGTGAAATCAAACAGACATTGTAGAAAACACCACAGTCATGAAGTATTGTTTGCTAAACAATATCGGTGTCAAATGGGCCAGATATATCTTACACCACATCACCTATTTCGACACCTGCAAGAACACCAAAGGCACCCACCCTCCCTACCCAGCTCTGATATGTGGTCTTTTCAAGTTCTCCACTAATAAATCCCTCTTTTCTGACTTCCATTATCCGGTTGCTAGAAAATGTGTTTATATTAGTGAGACCACTCTTCAGAAGGATGTCCCTGTGTTTTCTCCTACCTCTAGTTCTTCTTCTTTTTCTACCTCTAGCTCAGCTGCCCCACCCCCCTCCACCCGTGCTCCACCTTCACAGCCACATCCTCGACCTAATCGTGTGTCCTTTCGTGCATCAAATGAAACACTCTTGGGATATCTGATGCAAGAACAGGCGTACAACTGCTAGGTTCAGGAACACCTGCACCCGGATCTGTGTTCAATCATGTCTACCATGAACCTATCATGTGCTTCACCCTATCCCACCTACCAGCCATACGTAGGTAGTTCTTATGCTTCTTATGCATACAAGCATTACTTCCCTACTCTTGAGCCTTCTGCTGCTGTTCCTCCACGGTTTGTTGCTGGTAGTTCTGCTCCCGTCTTCCTACCGCTGCGTGCTGACCCCCTGGCCACCCTGCTAGCCACCTTGGGTAACTCTGCTCTGTCCTTCCCATAGGCCAAGGAGCTCCTTGCTCTTGGTATGTCATAGGCTGAGCAGAATGCCCACTGGCTCGGTCGTTCCTTTGGCCCTCCTTATTATGAGGAGATTCCAGACCAGGCCGAGGATGATGATGTTGATGCTGAGGAAGGTGATGGCGAGGATGCTTACGATGATGATGGTGGTGATGGTGCTGGATCTGATGCTGGCATTGCTGCTCCTTCTGACGGGAATGAGGACTACAACCCTGGCGATGATGATACCATAGATATATATAGATTAGATGTTAAGGTGGTTTCTTAGCTTATAGTCTAGCATGACAATCATATACTTCTTTCTAGACTGTTTTGTATAAGAAACATCATGGCACATTCTTCTGAGTTGTACTATTTCTTATTTCTATTTTATCACTTTATGGTTGTAGTTGCTTTCATGAGGACCTATATCTGAGCTGTAATATCCTAGCTATGCACTTTGTCTATTTAGCCTATTTTATCTTATGCGTTGGTGCTATCTTGAGATATATTTTTCTATTATGACTTGGATTGTGTGTTCTCCTATGTGGTTGTGTGCTATATGTTTTAAAATTGCTGCTTCTTGCCTTGCATATATGTTCTGGTTGAGTTTTGGAGAAGACCTAATTTTTGCTCTTTTATACCCCCCTATCTTTTTGATAATGTCAAAAGGGGGAGAGATATTTCTTTCAAGCGATAAGATCAGTCTTGAAACTCAATCATATTGCTTTCTCATTGATAGAATATGGTTTTTTCCTGTGAGATCCTTTTCTTGTTCAAATTCACTATTCTTTATGTGAACTTGCAAAGGACTACACGTTACACGGATATTGGTATTGCAATGTGTAGAGAAACTAACCATGCAGGTCATAGGAAGTATAGTTTGAGGGGGGGCAATTCACATTGTTCGTATCATGAATCCCCCTAATTCACAAGGCAAAGGTATAACTTTCATATCCTTTTCAATATGCTTGGGGAATGGTTTGTCATTGTCAAAAAGGGGGAGAATGTTGACCTAAAGATTATAAATTGCCTATATTTTGATAATGACTTAACCATTCCATTCATATGTATCCAATATGTGTGTTTAAGATTGTTTGCAGGCATTAGGTACATGAAAAGGATCCAAAATCCAAAGCCCTAGAATGGGTCAAGTTCAAGTCAAAATAGATACAAGTGTGCTTCTTGGGATCTCTATGTAAATGACCTTAGAACATCTATGTAATCACTTGTAATGATGAATTGACTTGTAACTTAGATGAGAAAATTGTTTGGTACAAAAATCACCAAGTGCTAATCACTTTAGATGCAAATTAGAAAATTGATTATAGGCACTTGGTCGGTCGAGTTTCCCTGGCTTGAAACTCGACTGATCATTCTTGGTCAATTTTCTGAAGATTGCATCGATCGAGTTGTGCTTTCACAGAACTCGACTGATCATGTAACTAACCATTTCAAGTTCAAATGGTTGGTCGAGTTTTGTCCGGACAAACTCGACCGATCATTTGAATATCAGCTTTGTCATTTACTTGATCGGTCGAGTTACCTTTATTGAAACTCGCCCGATTATACTGTACGGAATTTGCAGAAAAAAGTGATGTGACTGTTGGTGAGTGTTTTGAGCAAAAATAGAGTCGTTTCTTTGAACAAAAATGGCTATTTTCACAACCAAGTGTCCCACAACTTAAAGGGGCACCCTCAACTATAAATAGACCCTCTTGGAGTTCATTCCAAGCTGCTCATTCAATTGCAAACTTGGTGCTAGCATAGTTGAGAGTGTTCTAAGCCTTTGAGCCCCTTTCTCTCCCTACCTTCAAGACAAATTCATGAGCTATGAGTGATTTAGTTTCCTATGTATGAGAGATATCCTTTGTATGATATACAGCTCTCCATTCCCTCTTCCTACCTCATATTCCCTTTGAAGATTGATTGAAGCTGCTTCTCCAAGTGAAAGAGAAGTTGATGCTTCTCTTCCCCGAGTGAAGGTGAAGATGGTTGTTGTTCTTCAAGAGTGAAGAAAGCAAACTGCTCTAGATCTCCTTGTGAAGAATAAAGGTGCAAAATCTCTCCAAGAGAAGGAGAGGTGCAAGGCAAAGCTCAAGTAAGATGGGTAATTCCTGCAAGGCTGAAGACTAAAGTAAGAGTGGGTAAGTCCTTCGAAGAAGGCTAAAGACTACATGGAAAGTGGGTAAGTCCTTGGTGAGGTAGAAGATCTTAGCTTGAGAAACTAAGTCATTGAATGTGTGGTTATTGTATCTTGTAATCTTATTGTGATATATAAGAGAACCAAGTTGCAAATCCTAGAGCCTAACCAACTCTAGGTAGTGGACTGACATTGCTCCTAGGTTTAGGACGTGGAACCACTCTAAACCACCTGTCCAAGTGCGTGCTATTCCTTGTCTCTTATCCTTGCTTTGAATGCTAGATTAAGACTTCAAACTGTTGTTTGGTTTAGTTTCTGCACTAAATATAAATTGGTGGTCTAATTGATTTTGTGAAGCTTGTGAAGCTCTATTCACCCCCCCCTCTAGAGCCCTTTGATCCAACACTCCAAGGGGTCCTATTTATATTTGGGGGTGCTCCTTTGAGTTGGGGAACACTTAGGGATGCAATATATCCATTTTTGCTTAAGGAAACAGATCTATTTTCCTCAAAACAAGTCACCAACAATTATAATCACTTTTTCTATATTTTTCGTATAGTGCGTTCAGCTGAGTTTCAATAAAGGTAACTCAATCGATTGACTAAAAGACAAACCCAATTTTTAAACTATCAGTCGAGTTTGTTCTGGGAAACTCGACCGATCGGCCAAAATTGCATTTGGTCAGAAGGTTGTTCGGTCGAGTTCTGTGGATGCACAACTCAACCAATTGCTACTTTTTGAAAATCAGTCCATGGGATCGGTCCAGATTGTAACTCGACCGATCAACAACCTGTGATCGATTTTCTAAATTGGAAAATAAGTGATTAAAACTCGGTATTAAGTGTCCCACATATTTTTCTCATCTTAGTTACAAGTCATATCATCAATACAAGTGATTACAAAATTCTTCTAAGGTTGTTTGAAGTGATTTCCATAATAGCACACTTGCATTGCATTTGACTTGAACTTGGATAAGCTAGGGCTTGTGTAATTTCATCCTTTTCATGTACCTAAAGCCTGAAATCAATCTTGAATACACATATTAGATACATATGAATGGAATGGTTAAGTCATTATCAAAATATGGAAAATGTATAACCTCTAGGTCAACATTCTCCCCCTTTTTGACAATGACAAACCATTCCTCAAACATATTGAAAAGGATATTGAAATTATACCTTTGCCTTATGAATTAGGAGGATTCAAGATTTGAACAATGTGAATTTTCTCCCCCTCAATATATGTTTACTTTAACCTTCATAATTAGTCGATCTACACAAAGAAATAAACCATGCATGTGCTTTATGGTCCTTTAGCAAGTTACATAATAAAGCATGTATTGAACATGAAAATGATCACATAAGCAATACATAGAAATATGGCAATGAATGGAAATATGATTGAGTTTCAAGACATTGAATTTCTCTCCCCCTTTTGACATTATCAAAAAGGAAGGGAGCTAGAAAAGTACATAAGTAGGTTTTTTCAAAACCAAGCAAATATCCAAACATGCAATCTCAAAAACATACATCAACAGAGACAATAGAACCAAACATGCTAAGTCATAATCAAAATATGGTGAAATATGGCACCAACTCATTAGATATAACATATCAAAGAGTACGAGTGCACAAAATATGGATTACAACCCAGAATGTAATTTCTCATAAAAAATAACTACAAATCAAAAGTGATGAAAGCTAAGGATAAAATAGTACAACTCAAATCATGTGCCCATATGTTTCTAATACAAAATAGCTTAGAAAGATATATATGATCAAAAAACTAAACTAAAAACTAAGAACATCAAGATATCTAGGTCATCTATATCTACATCATCCACAACGTCATCATCCTCGGCATCAGGCTCATAGTCATCGTCTCTGTCTGAAGGTGCAACAACATCTCCTTCATCATTAGAGTCACCAGCGAAGCCATCAGAGCCATCACTATTACAACCTCAATTTTGCATAATTGAAATGTAATGATTTTATGAATATGTAATTAATTGAAAAGGTTGTATGCTTTACTTCAAAGGATGGATTTTGTAATGCCTGGGCCCACTGCCCTAGGCTCTAGTAGAGTTTTAGGAATGATGACTATCCCCACATACCACCACTACCCTTAACTGTGCGCTTTGTCCTCACTCACGCGCATGCCAGGATCAACTTCCTGATAGGTCACCCATCCCAGTACTACTCCAAGCTAAGCACGCTTAACTATGTAGTTCTTAGTGATGGGCTCCCAGAAAAGGAGGTGCACCTTGGTGATATGGGTAGTCCAAATCCTGGGATGTTACAATCTCCCCCACTTAGACTCTTGACGTCCTCGTCATGGATGAACTATATGGCCTCATAATCTGACCCCATTTTAGTGCAGACGTCCTCGTCAAGGATGAACTATATGGCCTCATAATCTGACCCCATTTTAGTGCAGACCCACAATGGCCCATGGACACCCAGCTCCCAATCACAGAATACCAGTGCAGGCATGGCTACGTCAACCATGGACAACCCTTTCCTACCTGACTGATCAAGGCTGGCATTCCACATGCCCATGTGGGCCCCACCAACTGGAGGGATTATGGCTCTGATACCATTTGTAACGTCTGGGCCCACTGCCCTAGGCTATAGTAGAGTTTCAAGAATGATGTTTGTCCCCACAGACCACCACTAGCCTTAACTACGCACTTTGTCCTCACTCACGAGCATGTCAGGATCAACTTCCCGACATGTCACCCATCCTAGTACTACTCCAAGCTGAGCACGCTTAACTATGTAGTTGTTAGTAATGGGCTCTCGGAAAAAGAGGTGCACCTTGGTAATATGGGTAGTCCAATCATTCCTTTCAATATCATCTTATCCAAGGCCTCAAATCCTGGGACGTTACACATTCATTTTAAGATCACGTTATCTGAGGCCTCAAATCGTGGGATGTTACAAATTTTTTTGCAAATATCCCTTTGGATAGGAATTTCATGATTCCTATTATTATGTTAATCCAATAATGGATATAAAATAAAAGAAAAGAAAAAAAGTTCAAATAATAGAGAAAGATAAAAGATATTGGATTTTTAAGTAATAAATTTATAAGAAATGTATAGAAATCTCTAGAAAGTGGCATTAATGGATAAAACTGAATAAATTTCATTTATATGTGATTTATAATGAAAAGAAATAGGAAAAGAGGAAAAAGGGAATAAAGGATAAAGAGAAATCCTTGAAAAGAAATCTTTTAATAAAGAAATAAGTAAGATAATGAGAAATAATGGGTGTAGATGCATCTAGAAGGATAACAAGCATCCTTAGAAAGGAATTTTGAAATCTTCGGATTTCTTAGGGTCCAAGGAGTCCCAATGGAGAAGAAGAAAGAGAAAATACAAATAATACAAAATAAGAGGATAATGTGATTAATGACTTTTTGATATTATCAAAAAGAGATATTATTTGCTTTAAGAAAGTAGAATTTCGTGGCCAATGGATTAAAAGCCAATAACAAGGAGCATAAAAGAATTAAAATTCGGATTCCTTAATAACCAAGGATCATGAATAGAAAAAAACAACTTTTAATAAACAAAAGAGAGGATTTATATCTTAAACAAGGAAAGTGCGGTTGCCATGGTTGATGAGGGACTTATTTTCCTCATGGATAGGTGAGCTAGGGCGTTGCTATCCTCATCTATATAAGGTTACACCCCTTGGCCTGAGTCCAAGAGGATCCCATGCAACCCACTCTCTCTCTTTCTTCCTTGTTTTCATTCAAAACCCGAACCAAGGGGGTAATGCGATCTATGGAGCAGCATGGAGCCGTGAAGTCATCACGATAGAAGCATGCTGCCCCACGATGCTAGAGAGAAGCTTGGCCATCATCACCATGCCCTAACCTATGTGTAGTAGTAGAAGCACAGCTACAAGAGAAGCCACATGTTGTGGACTTGGCACGCTTGAGACGGTCCATCTTGGCCACTATCTGGAGGTTCCCCATGTGCATAAGGGTGCGGCGAAGCTAGGGCGACGGATGGAGGCGACCTTCGTGCCCTGGAGAGGAGGGGGCAGCCCCACGAAGAGCCACCCTCGGCGGCCGCTGCGTACGTCGCGAGGTAGAAGATGACCTAGGAGCTTTGGACAGTTTTTCCCCTCTGCGTGTTGAGTGGTTGGCCACTTATGCGAGGGTAAAAGTGACAAATTGTTATGTTTCTAAATCAGTCGCGTTGCATGGGAAATGCTGACGTGGCAGCCTGCCATTGGTCCAAGTAACTAATTCTTGCAAAAATCATATCTAATTAATGGTAGCTCGGATGGATGCATATAATATATGAATTTTGCTCAGAAAAATGTGAGGAATCCACTAAAAATAGATTTAAATCCTGATTCCTCTTGCAATTCGAAAAGTATGTAATGATGTTATCTTTAATGGTTTAACTAATGAAAAACCCTAATCTTTGATGATTAATGTATCGAGAAGGATCATATGGATGTTTAAAGTTGATAATAATCTATTGATTACAAAACGACACATTAGATCTAAAAGGATGATCTTGATGCATAGTTAGATTAATTTGAGGTTTTATGAACACAAATATGCTTTAATGGACCCTGACACCCTAATCTTGGTTATTATGACTCGTAAAGGCTTTATTTGTTCAAAACCATGAATAAAATTGGGATATGATGAATCTAAGATATTTTGAGTATAAAAGTTCCTAATTGTGGATAAATACCCTTAATATGGTAATTAGGGTTTTCTAAGGGATAAATATGGAATTATTGATAAATAGAGTTCATATGTGAATTAGACCATAATAAATTATGAGTTGTTAATCCGGAAGAAACCAAATGTGATAATTGTCGTTAATGATCGTGTCATGACTTAAAAGGATAAATATGGTAGTTTTAGTGTAAAAGAGGCATAGTAGACTTAATTAACATTCAATAGTGTCGATGATGTTGAAATTAGGGTTTGTGAACTAAAAGAGCATTAAAAGTGATAAATGCATAATGGAGGCTAAAACCCTAATAAATACCTAAAGTTGGACTAGATATCCTAAGGTAGCAGCCAAGTCAATCTTGAGAATGTTTTGAACAAAACAATAACACTTGGATGTTATGCATTAATTTTAGGATATTGTTGATTGCTTGATTGATTGTTTTTTATTATTATTGCTTGGACATCAAGTTACTCTGTATCAGTTATGTGGTTACGCTTGTGGTTAATCACCTTTGTTTCATGGCGATTCCCAGATGTTTTATCGATTGCTTGAAAATAACTTCTTGGATGACTTTTATTTCATGCAATTATAAAGTGACTACGATTGTCACCTTAAATGTGTATACATGACTAGCTCATATCCTAGTCCTCCTATGTGGCTTTGCTAATGATGAAAAGAGTGACCTAGTACAGGGTCTACCTGTTAGGTATGACCATTAGGTTATCATGAGTTAGGAATTGGGATACCTATGTGTAGTGTTATGTGACTCTTTAGTATATCATGAGTTAGGAATTGGGCTACCTATGGGTAGTGCCATGTGACTCATCAACCCTAGATATTGATCTACCTGCTAGGTAAGATCATGGGGGTTAATCGGGATCTACCATATGAGAGGTAGTATCCAAGTCCGTTGCATGGACAACATAGAGGCTAGGATATGTATGGATTGAGTAGTTCTGTTTCAAATGTAAAGTTTACTTGCTAAACCATAATTTCTTGCAATATGTTTTTACAGACAGTTGCCTGATTATTGTTCCCCCACATACCGACATATTCATTTATGTTGACTGGCATTTTGTTGTCATTGTTTTAGGTACAAATCGAAGAGGACAAACAGTAAAGTGGTATATTGTAAACTTAGGAAATAAAGTGCAAGGAGGATTAGTTAGAATAGAGTCCAGAGGTGGATAGAAGTTAGATATATAAGATTTTGAAGAAAAAAAAGGTATGCAAAGTTTTATTTTTTTTACTCCAGCTTTCAGTATAGTTGTAACGACCCCGCCTCCCAGTAACCCCCAATTAAGGGAGACCACGAGGTCAGAGTCGTTATCCCAATTTCTGAATCAAAGGTTCGACAAATAATCTGTAATAATTATCAAATTCTACTAAACTAAACCGAAAGGCTATAATAAAAATTAACTTCACATACCTTTTTCGAAAACTTGGACATCTACTTCTATCCACATCTAGAGTCTATTCTAACAAATCCTCCTTTGCACTTTAATTCTCATTTAATTCCACATATGCCACTTTACTATTTGTTCTTTTCACTTGTACCTAAAACACCGACAAACAAAATGTCGGTCAGCATAAATGAGTTATATTGGTATGTGGGGGAAACAATAATCGAGCAATTAACTTGTAACAACATATTGCAGTCAAATATGATTTAATAAACAACTTTATGTTTTAAGCATAACTGCTCAATCCATACATACCCTAGCCTCTATGCTATCTCTATAGTGGACGTGGATGCTACCTTCCTCATAATAGATCCCCATTAAACCCTACATGATCCTACCTAACAGGTAGATCAATATCTAGGGTTGAGTCACATGGCACTACCCATAGGTAGCCCAATCCCTAACTCATGGTGTGTTAAAGAGTCACATGGCACTACCCGTTGGTAGCCCAATCCCTAACTCTTGATAGCCTAGACCTTTCTCCAGGTTACCCTTTTTAGAATTTGCAAAGCCACAGAGGAGGACCAGGATCTGATGCAGTCATGTATGCATACTTATGGTGATAGTCATAGTCACTTTATAGTTGCATGAAATAAAAGTCATCCAAGCAGTTATTTTCAGACAACCGATAAAACAACCGGGAATCATCATGAAACTAAAGTGATTCTCCATCAGCGTAACCACATACCTGTCAGGATGATTTAAGATAGAATAATCCAATCAGGAAATCCAAATAGGAAAGCAAGCACATTATGAGATCCTGAAAGATGCATACAATTTCCTATTATTAATCATACCATCAAGATCTATTAAACTTAGCTCGCTTCCTAGGGTTTCTAATCCACTTTTAGGGTTTCCCTTCATCTCTTACTATTTTAAACCCTAATTTTATACAATTACTCACAAACCCTAATTATCTCATCTATTCATAATGAATGATACTATGGTTATCTTTTAACAACATATAACCCTGATATCAGAAAAAGCATAATTAACCATCAATTAAGTCCATTAAGACTCTTTTACATTAAAGTACCATTTTTATCCTTTTAATCCATGACAAGATCATTATGCTCATTTATCATCAATTCATAGTTCATTATGGTCTAATTCACATATGAACTCTATTTGTCATTAATTCTACCTTTATCCATTAGAAAACCCTAATTCCTATATTAAGGGTATTTATCCACAATTAGGAACTTTTATACTCAAAATAGCTTAGATTTATCATATGTCAACTTTAACCATGAAATTGAACAATTAAAATCATTAAGAGTCACATTTACTAATATTAAGGTTTCAAGGCCCATCAAAGCATATTTATGCACAAAAAATTCTAAATTAAACCAGTTACGTGCAAAGTTCTTCCTTTTTTCTCTTAATGTACCTTTTTACAATTATAAAGTTAATATCAACTTTAATCATCCATTAAACCTGACTAAATACATTAATAATCTCAAAATAGAGTTTCTTAATCATTAAAGCATTAAAGTTGATAACATCCATTACTTGTCGAATTGTAAGAGGAATTAGCCTCTAAAACCATTTTTAATGAATTCCTCTCATTTTTCTGACCAAAATACATATATATATATATATATGTACTAATACGAGCAACCATTATTTAGTTATGAATTTTGCAATAAACTCTTACTTGGGCCAATTGGAAGTTGCCACGTCGCCCCCTTCCCATGCAACACGCTTGTCGCTTGAAAACATTTCGAAATTTCAGAACTGCCCTCGGTGAAGTAAAATATTTCTTTATCTCGTGGAGGGCAAAATGGTCCAACTCCACCCCTTCTCCTTCTACCTCGCGAAACCCTAAGGCTGCCGCCTGTAGTGGCTCAGGGGAGGGTTTCCTCCCTCCATCCTCGGCTCCTTGGCACCCTCGAAGGTCCTACTGCATCTTCCACCCTCCATTGCACCTCTCCGAGCATGGCCAGACCCTCAGGTCATGGCCAGGGCGGTCGGCTCAGTCTGGGCAGTTTGCACCACGCGGCCAGCACTGCAGCCGTGCTGCGGCCATCGTGCTCGAGATGAGGCATGAGGGTGATGGTTGCGCTTCTCTCTGACAATGTGTGACATCCCTCTTCCACCGTGATGGATCCATGGTTCCTCTCTGTCCCAGGGGAAGCACGATCCACATGACTAGGGTTGAAAGAAGAAGAGAAAGGAGAATAGGAAGAAAGATACTTGGGATTTCTCTTGAACTCAAGCCAGGGGTTCTACCCCTTTTATAGGGGAGGGTATCCACGCCCTAAGGTGTTCATCTAGAAGTCAAAGAGTTATTTTCCCAATAGGAACCCAAGTTCCTTCATTAGGAAGCAAGCTTCTCTCTCCTAATTATCTTCTTAAATATACTTTGTTCTTTAGATATTAGGAATTCGAAATTCCTCTCACTTATTCTCTTAATTGCTTGCCTTTTAACCCATTGGCACGAAATTCTAATTTTATTTAGTAGAAAATACTTCCTTTTTAGCTATGCCACCAAAATCATTAATTATGCATCACATTATCCTCTTATTTTAGATTATTTATATTTTCTCTTTCTTTTTCTTCATTGGGGCTCCTTGGACCCCAAGAAACTCTAATATTTTGAAATCCTTTTTAGTGGATACTTATTATCCTTCTAGATGCATCTATGTCCATTATCTTGCTTATTTCTTTATTAGAATATCTCTTTTCAAGGATTTCTCGTTATCTTTCTTTTTATTTTCCTCATTGGCATTCCTTTTAACATTAGGAATCCTTTGGATATGAAAATCCACCAAGGATAACTCAATTATACCTCTTTCCACTTATTTCCCACATTTTATCATTGTTTTCAATTTCTTTCTTAATAAAGAAGTATTTAATTGATCTTTTCTTTTCTTTCTTCTCCATTTCTTACTAATAATGGAGTTCCTTTTATCTTTTCCTTGTTATTGGGCCCAATTGCCAATAAAGCCCACAAAACAACCAACAAGGCTATTGTAAACGAAACTCATTTATTCAAAACAAATTATATCATTATTTTTTCCAATATCTTTAATATGAGAAATTAAATTTCTCACCAAATGAACCCAAAAATTGGGGTTGTAACATCCTTCCCCTCTTATAAGAAGTTTGTCCTCAAAATTCCATCAAGCAAACAAACAATTCAGGGTAAGGCTTTTACATGTTCATCATTGGGCCCTATGTGGCTTTGCCCTATCCATGGCGCTTCCAAAGAACCTTTATCATTACATATTACTTTCTCTGAGTTCTTTCACCTTGGCATCTATAAACCTTATAGGTGATTCAGGTCATTTCAGCCTCCTTTGGGGCTCACTAGGTTCATTGCTCTGCACATGGTCCGCGTACCTCACATAGTGCTCTACATTGGACACATGGAACTCATCACACATCACATTATCCTAAGGGGTAAAGGAAAACTTAACCTTCTCCACCAAACCATGTCAAAAGAACCCATGCATCGGGGACTCATCTCTCTTAGCTATAATCTTAGAGGGGTTAGATTTTCATGTCACGTATTCCCCCACACTGAACTCTATGTCAGTCTACTTTCCATCAACTTACAACTCATGTCGTCCCTGGGATCCTTTCAGCCATTGCATGATCAAAGTGACTTCATCTACACACACTGTGGTCTTTTCCTGACCTTCGTGAGGTCCCTTCACCAACATCATCTTAATGAAGTGGTGACTGACACAACCTCCCTTACAGAGCTTATTTACATCCTGAAACTGGCTATGGTGGTTATCATCACATCTTTCATAGGACAAGAACTGTCCCTATGTATCACCTTGAACAAGGACACATGCTCTCATCAGACCCTCTAGTCTGGATCATACTAACCATTAGTTAGGGTGATAAATGGTACTAACATCGTGTTCTTCATGTACCTACTTCCACCTTATGCAAGTGAACCTTTAGGTTATCTTCAAGAACTTTTAAACTCGCATCATGGTGTAGTTGAACCATCTCCTTCTCATATGCAATTCAACTGGATCTGTCCCTTGACAGTACTCTTTCTCTCTCATGTCATCTAGGTAAGGTGATCTACCATAACCCATATTGCATCTTGACCTTCCTTGGTCTGGGGGAGACTTACCACAACATCTATAGTGATGAACTCCCATTCCCTCTCAGGGACTCTTTTATCCTCTATATCGATACAATGGGTTACTGGTGTTTGTCCTTCACCTCCTGGCTTGCATGGCAACATACCCCATTCAACATCATCTTAGGCATCCAAAGTACTAATGTCACTTATTATCTTGGTAGTACCACGGTATATGGTGATCTTAAATCATGATCTCATGTATGTCATGATTTCTCAAGATCGATTCCTCAAAAACCCTAAACCACTCTAGTCGGGGTTTCATCACCTTCTTTTCCAAAGAGGTGCATCTGAGGTTCTTCAACCATCCTTTCATTGCATCAAGGACTAGGATGGCTAACCAAACAACCATTAACTTGATCAACCGATACTGTTACATCTGAGTGTTAGCCAAAGTTATCTATTTTCCAATTGAGGGTTAACCTAACAACCTCTTCTAGCCTTTATCTAAACTAGGCAGTTGTATCTCATCCATATCATCCATTACCACTTCACATCCTTATGTGGAAGGTAATGTTGAAGACATATGCCTCTGTGTATTCCACTTATTATCTCATCTCATCTCTAAGTCTATCTTCATCAAGAAAACTCTGAACTTATTCTCTTGGTTTTCGAACTCAACCTTGTATGACTCATAGCTCATGATAAAACATCCCCACAAAATGACTACCTTAATACTCTTAGTATTTGTAAACCATCCATGTATAATTCACTTCACTAGGGTATGTTATCATCTTTGTCCTCATACCTCGTACCAACGTTCCAACTCACATCATATTTACCCTTGGTGTATGGCATGCATATTGTCCTATCATTCACTCCCATAACAAGAGGAAATAAGCATTTGGATGCAGTCCAAATACATAGTTCTTCCTGTTCCAAGAGTAGAGATGGTACATCCCACCTTGCCAGTACACCTTTAAATCTAAGTTGAAATGTGCAGCTTATGCATCTACATCACAATCATCTTGATATCAAAGTTACTTCTATGGAAAACTGGTCTCCAACCTACTTGGGTCCACACACAATCCTTGGTCATCTCCTCTAGGTCTATAGGGTGTCGGCACTTTTGGGGTCATCCCTCTTCCCTCATGCATCCAGAGAGTACCCTACTCATCTGCCCTTTGGGTCCCATGACTTCATGAAGGTGATCAATCTCCTAACTCATGGCCCTCAGACAATGATAGATGTTACCTCCTGACCCTATAGTCATGTGCAACTAGGAAATTAGGCAACTCCTACTTCCATCGGTCTTATCCATACCTGACCCTAGGATAGAATTAGGATCCTAACATAGTACATATCCAACTTAGAACCTTACCCAAGCCTTCATCATCTCTCTCTACATTCATGGGCTGACTTTCATCCTTTCATAGGGGTCATGGCAACCTGCCTTCCTTGGTCAGGCCCCATACTGGTTACCTCCATGGTAACACATCCACATGCACTTAGAGATGGTTATCTATGGGTCTACAGGTTCATTCTCATACCATGTACTTTTCACTTAGCATCTCAAGATCCTATGAGACCTCTTTAGGTTTCCTTAAAACCCACAAAACTGGTATACGCCCTACCAAAGGGTCCCTCTCCCAGTATGGGAGGAAACTACAACTCTTGACAACAAGGTCAAAAACATCCTTAGGGTTTATATTCACATGAGCATGCTTAACCCAACAAGTTACTAAGGCACAAGAAGTCCATCTACTAAACCATGCTAGGTCATACTTGTTGTCTTTCCTCAATGAGGGATCAAGATCATACCTTCCCAAGTCATCAACTTAGCTGTGAGGGGTTCATCAAACATACCTTAAACTCAATGGGTTTTCCTTTCCTCTAAACATGAGGAGTACCATGCTTGAATCTATAGAAACTCAAATCTCGTCATGAGCATCAGGTACACCACTTCCCCTTATAGGCCTAGGAACCCTAGGTTCACTTTTGGGTCTCAAAGTGCATGCTCAACCTCTTAACCATGAATCAAGCATGTATAAGGCATGACATGCACTTCCTGTCATCCTTCTACTCGAGCAACACTTCAGAGTTGAGTCCTCCTCAAGGACAATCAAAAAGGTACAAGGCCTGACAACCTGTTACTAAACATCTCCAGGTCTAAGGAACTCTTCTTCTCATATATACCATAGGTATAGAGGTACCAACAGACTCATCCTCTCTCTAAGGTTTGGTTCCTCTCATGGAAACCAAGACATCATCCGCTTCCAGGGATCAAGCATGAGGCAAGCACAAACATCCATTTGTTCGCATCATCCTCAACTCCCCACTATTCCTCATATCTCAGAGTCTAGGCTTCCAACCTTCTTTCTTGGGTCCTTCTCTTCTCTCTAGAGCTAACTCCACAACCAGCCTTACTACCAGAGGTCCTCCTTCCATGAAGGTGGATCAAGCTTACAAGCATACCCCTACACGGTGAAGCCCATGCTCAAGATTATGTTTGTTCAAGGTTATCCATAACTCTTTATGCTTATCTCATAAGCTATCCCTCATACTCTCCTGGCCATGGTTTTAGCCTACTCTCAGCACTATTGACATACTGTGGGTGCATACTATGACATACTCATATATCCCATAGGGTTACCATAGGTTCTACTCTAACCTCATCAAAGAAGGAGCTATCCTTTGCTCTAACATGCGCAACCCTTCCCAGGGTTGGGTCGCCAAAGGTGCTAGGTCATCCAACCTCTCATGGTTCATATGGGCATCCAAAAGCACATGACATCTAACTCCTCATGTCATCTCTCCCTCTAACCTTCACTTAGGGTTAGGGTTAACATCATTCTCAGAGGATGTTCCAGGTCTCCACTTATAATGGAGGTCTCTACTTCCAAGACTAATTCTCTTTACTTATCCTCCTGACAAGAAGGTCTAGCGTCAGGTCTCTCCTGAGGGCATGACAACTTATGTCATATGACCTAAGCATGTATCTATTCTTTACTTTACGCTTAATCTATTAAGCTTATGTCCATGACATCTTATTTACATGCTTTTCATTAATTTGGTGGAGGATTCCTTAGACCTTATCAACCTTACCCATACCTTAAGCGGATGAGGAAAAGAGAGAAAACCCTAATCCTTAAGGTCCTTAACACCATTTGAGTTGAGAAGAGATGAACTAGATGAGAGAGTCCTAAAGGTATCTTATTTCGAGTCAAATCTTGAGACATTGGCCAGGCAGTCACACTAATCTGAGAGTCCTCATATTTCGACTAGCGGTGTGGAGGAAAATCTTGCCAGCCTCTAGATGTGATCCTTTTCTAGACACCTCTGTCTTTCAGAAATTCCTCTAACAACTCCCTTGGGTTCTATAGAGTTTGTAAAATTTAATAATTATTAAAGATTAAATTAGGAACCTACACTCTGATACCAAATGTAACGACCTCGCCTCCTAGTAACCCCCAATTAAGGGAGACCAAGAGATCAGATCCATTATCCCAGTTTTCGGATCAAAGGTTCGACAAATAATCTATAATAATTATCAAATTCTCCTAAACTAAACTAAAAGGCTGTAATAAAAATTAACTTCGCATACCTTTTTCAAAAACTTGGACATCTACTTCTATCCACATCTGGAGTCTATTCTAACTAATCCTCCTTTGCACTTTAATTCTCATTTGATTCCACATATACCACTTTATTGTTTCTTCTTTTCACTTGTACCTAAAACACCTACAAACAAAACGTCGGTCAGCATAAATGAATTATGCTGGTATGTGGGGGGAACAATAATCGTGCAATTAACTTGTAACAACAGATTATAGTCAAATATGATTTCACAATAAACTTTATGCTTTAAACATAACTGCTCAATCCATACATACCCTAGCCTCTGCGTTGTCCCTGCAGTGGACCTGGATGCTACCTTCCTCATGGTAGATCCCCATTAAACCCCACATGATCCTACCTAACAGGTAGATCAATATCTAGGGTTGAGTCGCATGGCACGACCCATAGGTAGCCCAATCCCTAACTCTTGATAGCCTAGACCTTGCTCTAGGTTACCCTTTTTAGCATTTGCAAAGCAACAGAGGAGGACCAGGATCTGAGCCAGTCATGTATGCAAACTTACGGTGATAGTCATAGTCACTTTATAGTTGCATGAAATAAAAGTCATCCAAGCAGTTATTTTTAGGCAACCGATAAAACAATAAGGAATCACCATGAAACTAAAGTGATTATCCATAAGCGTAACCACATACTTGTCAGGTTGATTTAAGATAGAATAATCCAATCAAGAAATCCAAATAGGCAAGAAAGCACATTATGAGATCCTGAAAGATGCATACAATTTCCTATTATTAATCATACCATCAAGATCTATTAAACTTAGCTCGCTTTCTAGGGTTTCTAATCCACTTTTAGGGTTTCCATTGCAATTAGGGTTTCCCTTCATATCTTACTATTTAAAACCCAAATTTTATACAATTACTCACAAACCCTAACTATCTCATCTATTCATCATGAAAGATACCAAGGTTATCTTTTAACAACATATAACCCTGATATCAGAAAAAGCATAATTAACCATCAATTAAGTCCATTAAGCCTCTTTTACATTAAAGCTACCATTTTTATCCTTTTAATCCATGACAAGATCAGTATGCTCATTTATCATCTATTCATAGTTCATTATGGTCTAATTCACATATGATCTCTATTTGATTCGACCGTTATCCATTAGAAACCCTAATTCCTACATTAAGGGGAATTTATCCACAATTAGGAACTTTTATACTCAAAATAGCTCAAATTTATCATGTCTCAACTTTAACCATAAAATTGAATAATTAAAGCCATTAAGAGTCACATTTACTAATATTAGGGTTTCAAGGCCCATTAAAGGATATTTATGCACAAAAAACTCTAAATTAAACCAGTTACGTGCAAAGTTCATCCTTTTTGCTCTTAATGTACCTTCTTACAATTAACAGGTTAATATCAACTTTAATCATCTGTTAAACCCTACTAAATACACTAATCATCTCAAAATAGGGTTTCTTAATCATTAAAACATTAAAGTTGATAACTTCCATTACTGTTCTAATCAAAAGAGAAATTAGCCTCCAAAACCATTTTTAATGAATTTCTCTCGTTTTTCTAAACAAAATACATATATTATATGTACCAATCCGACCAACCATTATTTAGTTATGAATTTTGCAATAAAATCTTACTTGGTCCAATCGAAACCTGCCACGTCGCCCCCTTTCCATGCAACACATGTGCCACTTGAAAATATTTTGAAATATCAGAACTACCCTCGATTACGTTAAACGTTTCTTTATCCCGTGGAGGGAAAAATGGTCCAACTCCACACCTTCTCCTTCTACCTCGCGAAACCCTAAGGCTGCCGCCTATAGCGGCTTGGGGGAGGGTTTACTCCCTCCATCCTTGGCGCCTCGGCAACCTCGATGGTCCTACTGTCTCTGCCACCCTCCATTGCACCTCTCCATGCATGGCCAGACCCTCAGGTCGTGGCCAGGGCGGTCAGCTCAGTCTGGGTGATTTGCACCCTGCGGCCAGAACTGCAGTCGTGTTGCGGCCGTCGTGCTCGAGCTGAGGCATGAGGGTGATGGTTGTGCTTCACTCTGACAACGTGTGACTACCCTCTTCCACCATGATGGTTCCATGGTTCCTCGCTGTCCCAGGGGAAGCACGATCCAAAAGACTAGGTTTGAAAGAAGAAGACAAAGGAGAAGAGGAAGAGAGATACTTGGGACTTTTCTTGAACTCGAGCCAAGGGCTCTACCCCTTACATAGGGGAGGGTATCCACACCCTAAGGTGTTCATCCACAAGTCAAAGAGTTCTTTTCCCAATAGGAACCCAAGTTCCTTCATTAGGAAGAAAGCTTCTATCTCCTAATTATCTTCTTAAATATACTTTGTTCTTTAGATATAAGGAATTTGAAATTCCTCTCACTTATTCTCTTTATTGCTTGCCTTTTACCCCTTGGCACGCAATTCTATTTTCATTTAGTAGAAAATACTTCCTTTTTAGAAATACCACCAAAATCATTAATTATGCATCACATTATCCTATTATTTTGCATTATTGATATTTTCTCTTTCTTTTTCTTCATTGGGGCTCCTTGGACCCCAAGAAACTCTAATATTTTGAAATCCTTTTTAGTGGATACTTATTATCCTTCTAGACGCATCTATGTCCATTATCTTGCTAATTTCTTTATTAGAATATCTCTTTTCAAGGATTTCTCTTTATCTTTCTTTTTATTTTCCTCATTGACATTCCTTTTAACATTAGTAATCCTTTGGATAATAAAATCCACCAAGGATAACTCAATGATACCTTTTTCCTACATTTTATCATTGTTTTCAATTTCTTTCTTAATAAAGAAGTATTTAATTGATATTTTCTTTTCTTTCTTCTCCATTTCTTATTAATAATGGAGTTCCTTTTATCTTTTCCTTGTTATTAAGCCCAATAGCCAATAAAGCCCACCAAACAACCAACAGGGCTATTGTCAACGAAACTCATTTATTCAAAAAAAATTATATCATTATCTGTTCCAATATATTTAAAATGAGAAATTACATTTCTCACCAAATGAACCCAAAAATTGGGGTTGTAACAATAGTCATAGTAGAATTTAATAATTATTAATGATTATTTGTTGAACCTTTGATCCGGGAAATTGGGATAACGGCTCTGACCTCTTAGTCTCCCTTAATTGGGGGTTATCGGGAGGCAGGGTCATTACATTTGGTATCAGAGTGCTAGTTCCTTATTTAGTCTTTAGTAATGATTAAATTTTACAAATTCCATAGAACTGAGGGAGTTATTAGAGGATTTTCCGAAAGATAGAGGTGTCTAGAAAAGGATCACGTCCGGGGGCTGGCAAGATTTTCCTTCGCACCTCTAGTCAGAATATGAGGACTCACGGATTTGTGTGACTTCCTGGCCAATGTCTTAGGATATGACTCGAAATAAGATATTTGTAGGAATCTATAACACTCGAGCCCACTTCCCAAGGCTCTAGTAAAGTTTCAAGAATGATGACTGGCCCCACAGACCACCACTAACCTTAACTGTGCACTTTGTCCTCACTCACGCGCAAGCCAAGATAAACTTCCCGACTGGTCACCCATCCTAGTACTACTCTGGGCTGAGCACACTTAACCATAAAGTTCAATAGAGATGGGATCCCTGAAAAGGAGGTGCACCTTGGTGATATGGGTAGTCCAATCATTCCTTATAAGATCTTTTTATCTGAGGCCTCAAATCCTGGTATGTTACGATCTCCCCCACTAAGACTCTTGACATCCTCATCAAGGCTCAACTATAAGGCCTCATAATCTATTCCCCATTTCAGTGCAGACCCACAATGGCCCATGGACACCCAACTCCCGATCACAAAATACCAGTGCAAGGGTGGCTACGTCAACCATGGACAACCCTTTCCTACATGCCTGGACCGCACGGCTCAAGATTTGCATGCCACACCCATGTGGACCACACCTACTGGAGGGGAATTGGCTCTGATACCATTTGTAATGCTCGAGCCCATTTCCCAAGGCTCTAGTAGAGTTTCAGGAATCATGAATGGCCCCACAGACCACCATTAACCTTAATTGTGCGCTTTGTCCTCACTCACACGCAAGCCAAGATAAACTTCCCGACTGGTCACCCATCCTAGTACTACTCTGGGCTGAGCATGCTTAACCACAGAGTTCTTTAGATATGGGCTCCCTGAAAAGGAGGTGCACCTTGGTGATATGGGTAGTCCAATCATTCCTTATAAGATCTTTTTATCTGAGGCCTCAAATCCTGGGATGTTACAGAATATCTCATCTTGTTCATCCCTTCTCAACCCTAATTCTGTTAAGGATTCTAAGGTTTAGGTTTTTTCTCTCTCTTCCTCACCCTCTTGAGGTCAGGGTATGTATAATAAGGTTAAGGAATCCTCCACCAAATTAATTAAAAGAATGTAAATAAGATGTCATGGACCTAAGATTAATAGTTTAAGCGTAAACTAAAGAATAGTTTAATGCTTAGGTCGTATGACATGTGTTGTCATGCCCTCAGGAGAGACTTGAGGTTAGACCTTCTTGTCAGGAGGATGAAGTAGAGAGTTGGTCTTGGAGGAAGGAACCTCCATTAAAGGTAGAGACCTAGCACATCCTCTGAGGATGATGCTAACCCTAACCCTAAGTGGTGGTTAGAGAGAGAGATGGCATGATGAGATGGAAGTGATGGTCAACCTTGTGTGTGGGTTGACATGTTGCTGGTTTTGAATCCCTATGATAGTATGAGCCATCTGAGGTTGGTTGACCTAGTACCTTTGGCAACCCAACCCTAGGAAGGGTCGTTCATGTTAGGGTGAAGGATAACTCCTTCCTTGATGAGGTTAGTGGTGACCATATAGAAACCCTATGGGTTGATATGAGCATGGCATAATATGCACCTTGAGTACGTCAGTAGTGCTGGTAGTAGGTTAAAACCATATCCAGAAAGGCATGTTGGATAGCTTATGAGATAAGCATAAATAGATATGGATAATCTTGAGCAAACATAGGTTTCACCCATGTAGGTGTACGCTTGTGAGTTTGATCCACCTTAGAGAGGAGAGGACCTCTAGTAGTAAGGCTGGTTGTGGGGTTAGCTCTAGAGAGAGAGAGCAGGACCCGAGAAAGAAGGTTGGAGGCTTAGACTCCAAGATATAGGAAACCTTGAGAAGTTGGGTATGTTACATCCTAAGTGGAAGGTTGTGGTTGCCTCATTAATGATCTGTGGAGGCTTATGGCATCTTGGTTTCCATTTGAGGAACCAAACCCTAGAAGAAGGATGAGGATGCTAGTACCTATGTACAAATGTTATAGGTGCTTATCTTCTAAGGATAGGAAGAAGAGTTCCTTAGACCCTAAGGAGGTTTAGTAACAAGTTGTGAGGCCTTATACCTAGTTGGGTGTCCTCAAGGAGGACTCAACTCTGAGGTGTTTCTTGAGTAGAAAGATAATAGGAAGTTCATGCGATACCTTGTACATGCTTGGTTCATGGTTAAAAGGTTGAGCATGTAGTTGGACATCAAAAAAGTGAACCTAGGGTTCCTAGACCTAAGAGGGGAAGTAGTGTACCTGATGCTCATGATGAGATTTCAGTTTCTATAGATTCGAGCATGGCACTCCTCATGTTTAGAGGAAAAGGAAACCCCTCAGATTAAGGTGTAGGTTTGATGAACCCCTACATATATTTTGGGACATAGACATGTATGTATGATGATGGTCCAATGTTGAGGAATAAGAACAAGTAGGACCTACCATGGAGACCTAGCATGGTTTAGTAAGTGGTCTTCTTGCTAGCTTTGTGCCCTAGTAGTTTGACAGGGTTAAGCATACTCATCTTGATGCACTACAACAGAATGCATGTAAGTCGGCATTTTTAATCAACAGTTTTAGAAGATAATGCCGGAAGAAAAAAATCATCCAACAACGTGCGAGGTTCCCACGTCCCATCTCCCCACATGCCAGGACACGTTTTCCCTTTCTTCTAATTATTTTTACAAAACCAAAAAATAGAGCACTCAGTGCCCTCTCCTCGTACGCACTTCTCCCCCAATTTTCTTTCGTCGTGGAGTCAAGGGTGCGACCAGTGAAATTGTCAGCTGATCTTCACCTTTACAAACCGCAACCACCTCATACTCACCTTTGGAATCCCTAACCAATTGTCTCCGTCTGTCACCACGGCCTGCACAACTGGTCACTTCTCGATGCCTCTGCTTACCTCTACGTCAAGATCGTTCCTGGTGCTGCTTCTCGTCGACTCTACATGCTTTTGCTTCTCGTCACCTCTGTAGGCTCCTGTTCCAAGAAGATATCTAGTTGCTAATTGACCAGGTAAAATTTTTGTTTACTCTGTCTATTTCAACCCTTTCTATCGATTCATTGTACTACAATTTTCTTCTTTGGCTCTGCGTTTGTGTAGTATCCAAGCAAGATCTTGTCACAATTTTCTACAGTGCATCCACAGTGTGTTTTGTAGTGTTTCTGTCTATCATCTTGCAAATATATGCAACCTCTGTTGATTCTGACATTATCCTTATCAAATATCTGAATTTGATAAAGAAGACACGTTGCAGGAGGTCTGAAAGTGTTCTTCTGTTTGAGTTTTGTACTGCCCTCTTTGACATATATGTGCCATCTCCATCTGGTATATGGCCTTTCTTGATAAAGGAAGAGGAGGTAAGATTCTAAATGTTTGGCATCATCTCTATGTCCACTATACAAATATCTATTGCTTTATTATTCCACTATACAAGCATCTTGCTGCTAAGATATTGTTACTTGTTTATTTAACCAGTGACATTTTTATAGGTTTATTGCATCATGATTCTAAGTGTGCATGATTCTTGTAGATGCTTTTTTTTAATCATTATATTTTGAAAATTGGACGGAGGTAGAAACTAGTTTCATGGATTGACATGCTTCAATGCACACATTACCACTATGGGCATGTGCCCTACTTGTTTCTCTTGAAAACTAGTAAAATGTACTAACAAAATGGATTAGTTTTCGTCAAACTCAAAACAAATGCTGACTCTAAAATATATTTGAGCCTTCAAGCCCAATGACATATGTCATGCATTCCCATATTCATATTTCTCCTGTTGTCATTTTCCCATCAATATACCACTATCCTACCTATTTCTCCAACTTGGTAGCATTTTCTAATGCTTCTTTCGATTATCACAGTAAATATTTTTCAAATTACATTTTCTACATAAACTTATAAACATTGTTTCTATGTTTGATAGTGGTTTATAAAATATTTCTAAAATACATGCCTCCCTTCATCTATGCATAGAACTTCAAGAATATATATTTAGGTCTGTTGTTGTCGAGTGAAAAAGATTTAATATTGTGTATAAAGCTGCAATCGAGAAGATTGATATATGCATATTTTTCTCTATACACAAAGGTCACTTTTGATGCTATTATAGTGGGACAAGCAGAACTGCAAACTTAATCTATTAAGTTCTATGCAACATATTGAGCACTTCAATTATTAATTTTTTATGATTATTTACATTGCTACTAGAACTGCTTATATTATTCTTCACAATGTTACAATAGCTCATGTTTTAATCTAAATAATAGCCAAAACATAGATATAACAAATGCTCGAGCATTACACTAAAATCTCGTCCGAAGAACATGAACCCAGAAGCCTGGAGCCTTTTGTTTCTCTTGAACTATCTATCCTTAGAAGTTTGCATATGCAACTCGATGATCTAGTGTTAATAAAGAGTCAAACCATCAACCCCTACACAAGCTACATAATTGAATTAGACTATAAAAACACTTCTCAAGGAAATTGGCATTAATTTGTGCATACAGTACTTGACAGTATTAACAATGGATATGAAAGCAGTGTCCTGCATAATCAATACTGAACTAGGAATTTGAGAGGGCTTTGGAGCATATATTATGTTTCACCTAAGCGTCAAAACATTTTTACGTGGAAGTTGTAATATGCAAAGGTTATTTACCAAAACAAAGGGCAAAGATATAATCCTGGTAGTAAAAGTAATAGTGAACAAAGGCAGACATTGGCAATAGGGAAAATTGGTCAATAAAAGAGGGAACAGATCAACAGTAACCCATCTTCACTAAATTGATTATGTTTTAACTCAGATAACATCTTCTGTGCATGTTAGTATACACCACATTTATGATCTTCGTTGCTTTATTTTTATCTACCAATATATGAAGTAAAAAGTATATTGTAGTATAATCTTTTAGCCATCCAACAATATTAGCATGCACATTTAATGAAGAGAAAACATTGTGTGTCATAAAAGACAATATCATGATTACATGGAGAATATAAGTTGTATCCCAATCACATCCTACATCACAAGAAGTGTACACAATTTTCAAATATTGCCACATAGAAAATTCAAATTAATCCCTTTGACACATGTCTCCCTTATTAACATTTGCATATTACTCTTGTATAACACATGTTGTGGAAGACCCTCAACAACATGGTTGTATAAGAGGTGTTGAACACCTGAACACATTTTTTCTTTTATTCTTCCGGTATTCAGCCATGACCTTTGTACTCTACATAGTCATGATACTGGTTGTTGTCAATCGTTAGAGCTTCAAGAGTCTCAGTGACCTGGCCATGCGTGGCCTGAGGAGATCAATCTCACCATACAGAGGTGTTGCCCAGAACACGTCCGTGGTCATTGCTGCCCATTGACCTCAACATAAACATGTGTGAATCTATACCGTCTCGTTGTTCGCTACTACAGCCAGTTGACATCTCATAGGTGAACCCTTTTCCTCTATAAGCTTCGCTTAGTGCATATGGCATGGTCCTCACATTGATATAGAGACCCCTATTTGGGTCACCTTTGATCATCAAATTTTTTAGTTTTGACCCTTTATTTGTATGCTGGAGCAGGTTCCGACCTTTTGCTTGATAAAGCAGCTGGAGCATCCATCCTGACTAAAACAATGTCTGATGCTGCCATCACATGCTGACATTGACCACTACTCATCTTTGGGGTAGTCACCCACTCTCCCCAACTTGAGAGAGCAATGCATAGTGATGTTACCAAGACCTTTATCCAACATGCCAACAGCTTGACCAGCTAAACTTCAGGTGGAGTAAAACCCGTGTCCATGCACTTGAGATTTAACCCATTGCTCTTACTTCCTAGGCATAGAGCCTCAAGGCCAATGATACAATTGGGAATTAACTTCATGTAGCAATCCTAGTTAACTTCAAATAGGAATTCAAATCTAATAAAGGGAATCCAATTAGGACCTATCAAATCGTAATCATGTTACATCCATCATGCACCAGATCCTTCTCTTTTGTAATCAAGACATTGCATGCCCTTGCTGCTGAAGTACTTTGTTGTAATATAAGTCTTTTATTCTATTTGAGCTTTCTCAGGATATAACTACTCTCCTTCACGGCCCCAACCTGAACATTTCAACATATATTCTTAATAAAGAATTAGGCTGACAGCAGAGAGGTGTAGAAATAGTAGTAGAGATTGAGGGCATCTGCTTCTGCAACTTACCAACCTTTACCAACCTCTTGATACACACCGTTACAAGCAACATCTATCCCATTGGCAAATGCTCTTGCATTTCATAGAAATTTTGAAAACTAAACACGACTATTTTGTACTTGGAATCCTTCAATGACAACATGGGGCTCAAAATAACTCTTATTGTATATGTATACAACACTACAGGAGAGAAAATTAGAATTTTTTATGTAAGAAAACACTCAGAAGAACATGAATGCACTTACTTACACTAAAAGATACAACAACTCAACAAAGTTAATTAATGGCAGCAAGCTCATAAGTATGCTCTTGAAAATTTAGATGCAATATTACCATTTATAAGGTAACTTATATTTATTTAGCTACACCTGTACTTGACTTGATGTTAAGCTTTCCAATTTTAAAATAAATATTTTTTTAGTGAGCACAAACAACAAATCCAAGATATGGGTGTTCACAATATTAGGGCACACCATAAACAGTTCTTCTTTGAGTGGTTGGAGAGTCGGGTAAGCCTTTAAATTACTCTAAACTAATTTTAACTAAAAAAACGACCATTGTGGTTAATGTGTATTTATTTATTATGATAGGTGAATCTTAATGTGCATATTAGTTAGCTATCTCATTTATAATGGAGTGAAAGATCATATGATTGAATTTTTTTTAATTTTTTTATCTAAGAAATATTCAATGAAATATTTTTGTTTGTGATGAATCTGAATCTTTATCATTGATAAATATTTCAAAAAAATCAAATTTCATCCTTTACAGACAACTTATTTCCTAAAGTTGATATCCATAGTGTTCTAGTGCTTTACAAATTTGGAATAAGTCATGACTAAGACACAATGATGTACTCATGGTGTTATTAGAGATATTTTTATCTATGAATTTAAATGATAGAGCATAAAGGATTGCTATGACAAGAACAGAAGCAGGGAGAGCTAACAAAAAAATAGTAGGAAGAGCACAAGATAACAAGGGGGTAAACAGAACTAAGAAAAAGAAAAATTACATTATTATGGATTTTCAACTGGGTTCCTCAATAAATTTTGGATCAGAACAAGGACCATCAAAAGTTTCACATATCATGGAACATGTTGTAGGTGAAAAGGAAGTCCAAAATGGCAAATCATAAATGTTTTACTGATATTACACCTAACTAACAAGTTGTCTATCTAGATAAAATGTTTGAGGGATTCTAATGGTAGTTTGCACCATAATATTTGATCTTCATATTTGCTGAAATTTACAATATATGATTGGTTATATATTTTAAATTTGTTCTCTAATAACAATTCTCCCCACTCAATATAGTGTATTGCGATTTTGATTTTTAAGCATTGGGTGGTTTATAATGAAAAGGATCTCCATTCAACCCATGGAATTGAGTGAGTTTTATCTAAATTTTTTATGTCCGTTTACATATCAAAGTTTAGATAACTTGTTGTATGCTTACTTATCGTATACACTGAATTTTTATATGTACTCCAAATTTTTTTTTAGTGTTAATGCTCACATGGTTTGATATTTGTGTAATATTGACACAAAAATTATTGAGTAACCAATTTAAATGATTTGCTTAAAATCTAGAATTAATTGTAGCTCATTTCTTTGTAGGATTCAATGTCTGGAATAGATAAGAGCTGGATGAAAAATAAAAATAGGTTATCACCAGAATACAGAAATGGTGTTGAAAATTTTATTCAATTTGCATCTAGAAATATAGAAGTTTATGGCTTGATACCTTGCCCTTGCATTAAATGTAACAACGGAAGTTGCAAGACAAAGGATGATGTGTCAGCTGATCTGATAGTGTTTGGCATAATTGAGAGCTACAGATGCTGGGTAGCCCATGGTGAATCAGGTCATGTCAATTATCAAAATGATAGTGATGACGTTGAAGATGATGTTGATGACATTGCGGATGAGGCTGATGATATTGAGGGAATGATAAGGGATGGGCTAGGATTTCCTGATAACCATGTTCCAAACTTTGATGAAATGGATGGAGACTATGAAATTGATGAGTTGAGTGATGAACTTGCTAAATTTTATAGGCTAGTGAAAGATGCGAAGGAACCACTTTATGATGGTTGTGATGATTACTCCAAGTTATCGTTCACCATGAAATTACTACAGCTAAAGGGATTTCATGGAATGAGCAATAATCTCTTTAATAGTCTAATTGCATTGTTATCAAAGGCGTTCAAGGGTTGTTGATTGCCTAAATCTTTCTATGAAGCAAGAAAGTATATTACTGACCTGGGACTTGACTACATAAAGATAGATGTTTGTGAAAAACATTGCATGTTGTTTTGGAAGGATCAAAAGAAAGAAGACGTATCTTTAAAATGTGAAGCTAGCAGGTGGAAGTATACCTCTCTTGACAACACAACCAAAGACAAGACTAAAAAAAGGAAAAAAGTTAAGTTAGTCAAAAAGGTTTCTGTTAAGACTCTATGGTATTTTCCACTAATACCAAGATTAAAACGACTGTACATGTGCTATCAAATAGCTTCAAAGATGAGATGGCATCAAGAAAAGCGCATAAATGATGGTAAACTAAGACACCCAGTTGATGCTGAAGAGTGGAAAAGATTTGATGAGATGAATCCATCATTTTCTAGAGACCCTCACAATGTTAGGCGACAACAAGGTTCTATGCTATGAACCCACCTGATGCAGAGGTCAATTCACGGGTAGTGGCAGGTCAGATGGAACTTTTATATTCTGATATGTCTACATCCTGTGTTGTATGTATTCTGATTGACTCGGGTGCTATGCACTCTTTTATCACTCGGAGAGTGATTCGTAACTGCAATATGACGGTTAGTCATAGGGCAGATAGTTTGTTGTTGGAGACTCCGTTGAGTGGGTCTGCCGTTTTACAGGAGGTATGTTCTCCCTCCATCCTCTTCTTTTCTGATCATCGCATTCAAGTAGACCTTATACCACTTAATATGTAAGGATTTGATATAATCCTCGGGATGGATACCTTAGAAAGGTATAGAGTTGTCTTGGATTGTGAATCCAAGTTGGCTGTGTTTGTTGATGAAGGGAACACATGGATCTTTCAAGGTGAAAGAAAGATTCTACCCACCTGTCTTGTATCAGCTATGGTTGCTGATAAGCTGTTGAGGCAAGGATGCTATGCATTCTTGGCCCATGTGGTAGATGTTACCAAGGAAAGTTCCAATCCTACTAAAGTTCCCATAGTCAGGGAATTCGAGGACGTGTTTCCTGAAGAACTTCCAGGTATACCACCACCTCGGGAAATTGATTTTGAAATCAATTTGATCCCAAACACAAAACCTATAGCCCAGACACCGTATAGGATGGCGCCTGCTGAGATGGCAGAACTCAAGAAACAACTTCAAGAGTTACTTGAGAAAGGTTTTATCCGACCAAGAACTTCACCATGGGGTGCTCCGGTTTTGTTTGTTAGAAAGAAAGATGGGTCAATGCGGTTGTGCATTGATTATAGACAACTCAATAAAGTAACGATAAAGAATAAGTACCCTCTGCCGAGGATTGATGATCTCTTTGACCAGTTGCGTGGTGCAACCATCTTCTCAAAGATAGACCTGAGGTCTGGATATCATCAACTCCATATTAAGGATAGTGACATATCCAAGTCTTCCTTTAGGACAAGATATGGTCACTATGAGTTCACGGTTATGTCGTTTGGACTAACCAATGCACCAGCTGCATTCATGGAACTCATGAATAGAGTTTTTCGACCCTTCCTTGATCAGTGTGTTGTCGTCTTCATAGATGACATTCTGATCTATAGTAAGGATGCTCAGCAGCATGAGCAGCATCTTCGCCAAGCTTTGACCTTGCTAAGAAAACACAAGCTGTATGCTAAGTTTAGCAAGTGTGAGTTCTGGCTGCCGGAGGTATCTTTTCTTGGACATGTGATATCTGCCTCGGGAATTCGTGTTGACCCTACAAAGGTAGAATCTGTTCTACAGTGGGAACAACTGAAGACGCCGATGGAGATTCAAAGCTTCTTGGGGTTAGCAGGCTATTATTGAAGGTTCATTAAGAATTTCAGTTCCATAGCCTTACCCTTGACTAAGTTGACCCAGAAAGATGTTCCTTTTGTTTGGAGTGATAAGTGTCAGCAATATTTCCAACTGTTGAAGAAGAAGTTGACAAGTGCACCCATACTTGTGCTACCTGAGCAAGGCAAAGGATATATAGTTTTCTGTGATGCTTCTAAGAATGGACTAGGGTGTGTGTTGATGCAGGATAAACAAGTAATTTCTTTTGCTTCTCGACATCTTAAGAAACACGAAGAGAATTATCCGACACACGATCTGGAGTTAGCTGCTGTAGTTCATGCCCTGAAGATCTGGAGACATTATCTTTATGGAGAGACGTTTCAGATTTTCACTGACCATAAGAACCTTAAGTACATCTTCTCTCAGCATGAGCTCAATATGAGACAACGCCGCTGGATGGAATTAATCAAGGACTACGATTGTACGATTGATTACCATCCGGGGAAGGCTAATGTGGTTGTTGATGCCTTGAGTAGGAAATCAGCAACATCAACCATGGAAAGGGCACAACTAAACTCTTTAGTATGCTCTAGAAGGGATATGCTTATCTCTTTGAGACAAGACAATGTGCAGTTGAAGGTGTCATTGTTAGCCGGGTTGTTAGCTGAGATGCACATTAAACCTACCCTTAGAGAGCAGATTAAGGAAGCACAACAAGGTGATACTGTAGTTCAGCAGATTAGATCGGAGTATGGTAGTGAGAAACGAGATGGTTTCCATGACTCAGAAGATCAAATAGCCTGTTATCATGGGAGGATGATAGTGTCGGATGTGGACAACTTGAGGAAGTTAGTCCTAGAAGAAGCTCATTCTTCGATGTATGCCATGCATCCAGGGAGCACCAAGATGTATCGAAACTTGAAAGATATGTATTGGTGGCCTGGAATGAAGAAGAATATTGCAGAGTTTGTTCTGAGGTGTCATGTGTGTCATCAAGTTAAAGCTGAACACCAGAAGCCTGCAGGAACAATGAAACCTTTACCCATGCCACAGTGGAAGTGGGACCATGTTACCATGGACTTTGTTGTTGGCCTACCCAGGACAAGCAAAGGACATGATTCCATTTGGGTAGTTGTAGATAGGTTGACTAAGACATCACATTTCTTACCTGTCAAAACAACCTATCCTGCTGAAAGGTTATCACAGTTGTATGTTCAAGAGATAGTGCGTTTGCACGGAGTTCCTGTCACTATAGTTTCTGACAGAGGTCCCCAGTTTACAAGTCATTTTTGGGAACGACTTCATAATGCTTTAGGCACCCAGTTAAGGTTTAGTACAGCCTTTCATCCACAGACTGATGGACAGTCGGAAAGGACCATACAGACCTTGGAAGACCTGTTGAGAACATGTGTTCTCCAGTTTACCAGAAGTTGGGATCTACACCTAAGCTTGATAGAGTTTGCCTATAACAATAGCTATCAGCATAGTATTGATATGGCACCTTATGAAGCCTTGTATGGTAGACGTTGTAGATCACCCTTGTGTTGGTATGAGACTGGTGAGCATCAGTGGTTAGGACCTGATCTTGTGCAGCAAACTACAGAAAAGATTAAGGTAATACATCAATAGATTAAGACTGCACAAGATAGGCAGAAATCTTATGCTGACAAGCGTCGTAGACCCTTAGAGTTCGAGGTTGGAGACAAAGTGTATCTCAAGGTCTCGCCTTGGAAAGGAGTCCTTCATTTTGGAAAGAAAGGGAAGTTAGCTCCTAGATTTTATGGGGCCTTATCCAATCATTGAACGGATTGGAAAAGTAGCCTATAAACTAGAGTTGCCACCAGAGTTACAGAGGTTACATCCTGTGTTTCACATTTCTATGCTAAAGAAATGTCACCCAGACACTGAGTCAATTCTACAACCTATGGAGGTAGAATTGAATGATGATATAACTTATGAGGAAGGACCAGTGTCAATCCTTGATAACAGAATTAAAAAGTTAAAGAAGAAAGATTTAAGCCTTGTGAAAGTCCTCTGGAACCACTGTGGTGTTGAAGAAGCCACTTGGGAACTAGAGGATGAGATGAGAAGGAAATACCCTGCCCTTTTCTCTTAATACGTTTTATCGATTTCGGGGACGAAATCCTTGTAAGGCGTGGATAATTTGTAACATCCCTGACCTGGGTTATGAACTAACCCTAGGTGTTTTGCCTAAATATGTAATTAAATCCTTGTGATTAACTTTGGGCATGTAATTAAGTCCCTCAGAAAACATATATTTCAATTTTGCTCCTTTATATATAAAGTTCTAGCATTGTTTTGTAATATAGGGATCTATGTGCAAATTACCCAGTTAAGGGATTAACTTGCAAATTTCACATGTTGAGATGTTCCTCTGATGTTGAGACATCATCAGGATGTTTATGATGAAGTTTGAGGGATTTCCCAAGCTTGAGCACCAAGGTGCAGCTGTGGAAGCAACCCCTGTACTTGAAAACCCTAAATTGGTGTAAAGTGCAATTTACCCAATTTGAGGGGTGCAACTTGTAAAATACATCATCGAAAACATCTTTTATAACTTTTGTCATCATTTCGAATAGAAATGATGAAGAGGGCACTTCATTTGAATAATCATATAATAAAGAAGACCTTTGTGATTGAATAATCAAGGTGTATGTATAATAGCCCTTTTATGTGTATGCTTTAGTGATGGGTTGATCCTCTTTGCCTTCAATTCTTGACTTTAGAAGGAGTTTGTCTTTAGAAATAAGGGGTAGGGACGAGCAAATAAGAAAGGAAGGACTTAGATGAGAAATGGGATAAAGTAGAAGCTTTATGGAGAAATTTCACCCAAAATATATATATATATCACTTCCTTTGTAAGAAAAGGAACGTTTCTTTCATTCCCTCACTTATCCCCCTTGCTCAAACTGACTAAGGCAGAGCTCTGGAGCATAGGAGAATGACCAGGGAGTTCAAGGTAAGTTTGGATCATCCCTTTTGCTTGAATTCATGAAGGAAACTTGATTTCAAGGTTGAATTCATGGCTAGCTCACCTAGCTTTATCTTTCTAGCCATTCCTTTCCAACTTTTCCTTGGAGAATTCACCTTGGCCGACCTGTGGAGCTCAAAGACGCCATTAAAGACCTGAAGCTTGGAAGCTTGGAGCTCAAGGAACAACCTTTAGGCGGGTTTTATAACTCTAAACCTTATGCTTTGATTATACATCTTTTTCTATGCATATAGTTGCTAGTTCTTCTTCTTCCCTATCTTCCCTTGCATCCTTGCAAGCAAAATCGTAAAGAACTGCTACTATTCTTGAGGTAGAAGATACGGGCATTAATTCCTATGCTTATCTACGGATTTCCACTTTACTAAACGGTCCTAACCAATTGCCCATGCGGTTTGCACAACCGTTTGGTGGGCAAACGGTTTCAGGGTCGCATGGAGGCAAACGGTCTTCAAGACGGTTTGGTCCAGTTGACCAAGTGACAACCGTATGATAATCTTGTTCCTAATTATGTAGGCTGATCACCCACAAAAATTGAGGGGTTAACTCCAAAGGAATCGTAAGATATAAGCAAATCAATTAGCAAATCCAATTGAATTAAGTTCTGATTTTCAATCTATTTAATTTGCCCTTTTTGGGCAAACGGTCTCAAGACCGTTTAAGATGGTTGACCAAGCGTTGACCGTTTGGGATTATTGTTCATAATGATGTTGATTAATGACTCACCAAATTTTATGGATTAATTCCAAACGAGTTATGAGTTGAAGGTTGATTAATAGGGCAAATCCTAATTGAAATCAGTGCTGAAATTCCAATGAGTTAATTAGTGATTTTGGGTTGATTAGCCCAAACGGTCTCAAGACCGTTTGGGGAATCATCCAAACGGTCTCAAGACCGTTTGGGGATCACCCAAGACCGTTTAGAGGTATGGGTTCAAGTATAGTTGACCAATTGAAGGTCCAAAGGTACCAAATCATATTGCAATTAAGTATTGATGTGATGATTAACTCAATAGATCAAACCTTGATGAATTTTCACTAGAGTCCAAAGGATGGATGGGCAAACGGTCTCAAGACCGTTTGGAAATCATCCAAATGATCTCAAGACCGTTTGGTGTCAACCCAAGACCGTTTGGAGGTCTAGGGTTAAGGTAATTTGATCAATTGAGGGCCCAATTATAGTGGGTTATTGAAATAATCAAATTGCTGATTTGTGACTTAATTAAGGTTCAACCCCTATCAAATCAACTTAGATTTTGATGAATTCTTGGGAAAATGGTCTCAAGACCGTTTGGAGGTCATCCAAACGATCTCAAGACCGTTTGGGCCCAATTGGAGGTCAATTGATAGGTTCAACCTTGAATTGATTCACATTGTTGAATATTGATGACCATCCGATTTCAAACTCTAATTGAGATGGACTTAACCCTAATTGGCTTTCAATTGAGGGTTAATTTGGTGTCCAGTTGATCAAGACTCATCCTAATTGACTCAATTTATAAGTGGTTAACATGGCTTTGGCCAATTGAGGGCTTCAACATACTTAATCATAAACATTTGCAAGTTTTGAACCATGTTGGAGGTCCAAACGTTTTGAGCCCATTTGGACCAAACGGTCTCAAGACCGTTTGGATCCAAACGGTCTCAAGACTGTTTAAGGCCAAACGGTCTCAAGACCGTTTGGGCTCAAACGATCTCAAGGTCGTTTGGACCAATCGATCTCAAGACAAGTTGATCAAACCGTTTCAAACCGCATAAGCTCAAACGGCTTGGAAAGTCAACCTTTCCAAATGGTCAACACACCCAAACGGTTTCAAACTGTTTGGTGGTTGAAGGTTGAAACCGTTTGGAGGTTTTCCAGGTTATTTATACATAATCACTTGAAGTTGTAATTGGTTCAATGGTGATCTAATCTAAACCCTAATGGTAGCTTAGAACATTAAGGGACTAAGTGATTAATGAATTGACCCATGATGGAGATCATGAGGTAAATTACCAAAATACCCTTGAGGGGTTTAATTGAGTAATACCTTTTTCTAATAAAACCCTAATCACATGTTAATGATGTTTTGGCTTATGCTAGTCAATGAGGACTTAACCCATCCTGATCTAGAGTGGTGTTATCACCATCTACTAGTAAGAGGAGAGAGAAAGTATCATAAGAGAGAGAAAGTACCCTTTTATAGTGGAAACTTAAGTAAAGTACCTTCAATACACATGAATGTGAATGATTAGGGTATGATCCACCTATGTGAGATCATGGAAACCCTAATTATGATGTTTAGTGAATTTTAATCTTATCTAGGAGCTTTAATGATGATGTTTCTCATACATGATGATGATATGAGTTCAATTCACCATGAGGTGAATAGTAAACCCTAATTCTAGGGTGAGGACATGTATTGTGAATAGTAAACCCTGATTGATGAATATTGGGGAACTTGACTCTTCTAAGAGTTTGAAAGTGTAACTTCTAGAATGAATTGTTTACTGTTATTAGTTGAATTAACCATGCAGGTTGTCATGAGATGATGATCATATACAGGTATGGATTATGAAACTATATTCATTAAAAGCATGCTTTAGCTTTATGAATAGTGATATATCTTGATGCATTGTCAATGGCAACTTATGGATTAAAATGGGCTGTGAGAGCCATAATTACCATCAAGGTCATGCTTTAGAGATGACTTGTGATGAATGTATTGAGATATGATGATTGATGAGAGTTAGGCTTGTTACATTTAGTATTCTCATTTCATAACTGTTATGCTAATGTTATTGTTTGAAGAACAATATATGATGTTAAAAGAATACTGAATGTACCTAACTAATCAAGTGTAATGTAGAGCCCTGATCATAGATCCATCATTGTCAGAGATCAAATGATGGTGAAACAGGTTTTCCTAAGGGAACTCCTGGATCACATACTTTTGAGTATGTGGGGTATATGGATGTGTAGAACCTTACATCCTAGTGTAGGTGTTTGATGTAGATGTGTAATCCATCAATCCTTCACTACAATCCTATACCGTATCAGTGGATGGTAAACATGAAACCTCCTGATGACGAAGAAAGTACAGATATCAGTATCAGTGGCAGATAAACATGAAATCTCCTAATGACGAAGAGAGTACAGAACGCCACTGTAACTCTAAAATAGCGAAGGACTAGATTACCCTGGTAAGCTATTATAGTAGAGGCATGAGATGTCCCACAAGTAATCCTCTTACTGACTGAGGAAGGTGAAGGTCATGAGAATCCAGCTCTTTCGATGACCTAGTATGATACCAAGGCACTTAGCAGTGATTGGTTGGAGGATGAGTGGTAAACCTCATCTCCACAGGGCATAAAAGTAATGTTTGAAAAACATAATCCACA
Source organism: Alisma plantago-aquatica (assembly GCA_963693085.1). Classification (NCBI taxonomy): domain Eukaryota; kingdom Viridiplantae; phylum Streptophyta; class Magnoliopsida; order Alismatales; family Alismataceae; genus Alisma; species Alisma plantago-aquatica. The sequence goes on along the minus strand of OY856409.1, from coordinate 1,869,093,888 downwards.
GCGTAGCACACCTGTTAGAGATAACTACGAGTTGATTGATTGATGTTACACTATATAGTGCAAATGTCTTCATATTTCATAACTGTTGAACTCATGCTTACTATTATATCTGATGTGGAATACTGTGAAGCTTTTATTGTTTAAGTTATTCTTTGAGGTACTATAATAAAGCTTCTGGCGGAGAGTTATAACTCTCGCTGGGATAATTATGTAAAATTGTCTCACCCCGTAGACTTCAACTTTTTAGGTGGACGTCGAGGACGGTGGAACATGTCTACAGGTGACCAGTCCCAGCAGCAGCAGCACCAGGGGCAACAGTAAAATCTCAGGTGGAGATTTAGCCTGCCATGTGGTGTAGTTAGAGTCAGTCCTATGTGTCCTCTGTACTCTCAGGTCTTGGAGTCTTTTGGTCTGAGACTTTGGTTATGAGTTCTTGAGATTTTGTATCATGTTGTATATAATTACTCAAGAAGTAATTATCTGAGATGTAAACAGTTTATCTCCTTTTATGAAGGAAGTTTTATGGTTTCAATGCTTTTTTTTTTGGAGAAGTCAGAGGGCCTTTTTATTCATCTCGCCCCTCTCTTGCAAGCTGAAGCAAACTATTACAATTTAAACTACTCAAAACAGAATTAAACTTGGTAGTACTACTACCATTACAGATATCCATGTTGACTAGGTCAACAATGTGATTAGGTGGACTCCTATAGTAATAAGAGCCACGGTTGTTTTTGATATGGAATTTAGCTAGTTGGTCTGCAACCCTATTCCCCTCACGTTTAGTGTGTGCGCAGTACCAACCTGGTTTCATCCCACTTCGCACTGCAATAGTCCATCTAGATAACTTTGGGAAACTTGGGCCTTCGTCATCAATATCCATCTTAGCATTCATGCAATCTGTTTCAATGCAAATATTATCACAGTCTAGGTCTTGTCCGATCTCGACAGCAAGCTCAATCGCTCGAGTTTCAGCTTCAAGAGCACTATCAGCTTGAATGGTCCTGCCCCAACCACCACGCCATTGGCCTCTATCATCCCGGCATACTGCAGCAATAGCAGCTCTTCGGGTTGTCGTATTGAAGGCGACATCAGTATTAATATTCAACGCACCTTGCTTCGGTCTAGTCCAGCCAATGTGATTACTCTCATTCAGTTTTAATTTCTACTGATTTATCTCAAAAAGTTTTAATTTCTGCTGATTTTTGGTATTCCGCTGCTAATCGAATTGCTTCCGCTAAGTTTAAATCGTGTTTATATCGTGGTTTGGAGATCAGAGCCCACAGATATAATTTACCTCCATGGATTTGTATGAAACAAGATTATCTTATTTTATCCTTGATCATTCCTGGGCCAAAGTCTCCTACATACAAGATTGATGTTTATTTACAACCATTGATCGAGGAGTTAGAGGAGTTGTGGGATGTAGGAGTTGAAACTTATGATGCTGTATTGAAACAAAATTTTGAAATGCATGCGTCTCTATTATGGACAATTAATGATTTTCTTTCTTATGGATATTTTTCTAGATGGTCCACCCAAGGTGAGTTAGCATGCCCTTCTTGTCACACGGATACTTGGTCTTTCATATTGAAACATGGGGGAAATTTTGTTTTATATGGGGCATCGTAGATTCTTACCACAAAATCATAGATGGCGGCGGAATGACCACGCGTTTGATGGGAAACAAGAACCACGAACCCATCCTCAAGAACTATCTGGAGAAGAAGCTTTGAGTCAACTACATGACATCTTTGAAACAAACATGGGAAAGAGAAAGAAAAGAAGTTCAAAAGAAAAACCTTCTCATGCTTGGAAGAAAAAAACATTTTTTTTAACTTCCTTATTGGAAGAGTCTTTGTGTTCGCCATAATCTTGATGTAATGCATATTGAGAAGAATGTTTGTGATAGTTTAATTGGAACGATTATGGATATTGATGAGAACACTAAGGATAATTCAAAAGCTCGCAAAGACATAAAATATATGAATATAAGGCAGGAGCTTCTCCCATGTATTGTGAATGGAAAGTAAAAAGTCCCTATTCCATGTTTTACTTTATCATCTGAGGAAAAAAAGAGGTTTAGTGAATTCTTAAAAGAAATTAAATTTCCAGATGGGTTGTGCTCAAATATTTCTAGATGTGTGAATGTTAATGAGCGTAGAATTTCTGGGTTGAAATCTCATGATTTTACATGTATTTTTACAAAAAATCCTTCCTCTTGCAACGCGTGGAATCTTTCCAAAGGATGTATTTGAGACATTAACATAGCTTAGTATATCATTTAAAGAGTTGTGCTCTAAAGTTTTAATGGTAGAAGATCTGAAGATGTTAGAAGATCATATTGTTGTTACACTATGTAAAATGGAGCAGATATTTATACCATCATTCTTCGATGTAATGGTACACATTCCCGTTCACCTAGCAAACCAAGCAATTCTTGGAGGCCCTGTGCAATATAGATGGATGTATCCAATTGAGAGGTGATTATGTTTTACATAATTTTTTTAAAATTTTCTATGTTTTAAATTTTCCTTGGTTTCGTAGGTTTCTCCGAACATTAAAGTCATATGTGCGGCATAAAAATCGAGCAGAAGGTTCAATAGCTGAGATGTATATCACCAATGAATGCTTGGTTTTTTGCTCAAGATACATGAAGGAGAATGAAACTATATTTAATCAGCCACAATACCATGACACTAGAGACACAAAAATTTCATCTCAATATACAGTTTTCAAATATATCGGGAAAACATTATCTGTAGGCACAACCATTAGCCTTAGTGTTAATGAATGGCAACAAGCTCATAAGTATGTTCTTGAAAATTCAGATGCAATATTACCGTTTATAAGGTAACTTATATTTATTTAGCTACATTTTTACTTGACTTGATTTTAAGTAATACAATTTTAAAATAAATATTTTTTTAGTGAGCACAAACAACTAATCCAAGATATGGGTGTTCACAATATTGAGGCGCACCATAAAAAGTACTTCTTTGAGTGGTTGGAGAGTCGGGTAAACTTTTAAATGACTCTAAACTAATTTAAACTAAAAAAAACAGACCATTGTGGTTAATGTGTATTTATTTATTATGATAGGTGGTTCAATTACATATACAAGGCAAAGTGGACGATGAACTTCTAAGTTTAGTTCGTGGTCCTGATAAAGAGGTGTTAACTTTTACAGGTCTAGACATAAATGGATTTCAATTCCATACTGAAGATCGTGATGATAGGTGAACAACACAAAATAGTGGTGTTCTTGTTAAAGTAGACTCCACCAATGGACCTTTTATCTATTATGGTGTTTTGATTGAAATTTTAGAGTTGAGATACACAGGTGGAAGACAAGCTCATATTTTTAGGTGTGAGTGGTGGAACATGCATAATGAAGGAAGAGGATTTGAGCGAAAAAAATATGGTATTGTTAGTTTAAATACAAAATGCAAGTTGAAAACCAATGAACCGTTTATACTAGCATGCCAAGCAGAACAATGCTTTTATGCCCGTGACCTTTCCAAAAGTAATTGGATTGTTGCTACTGAATCACCACCACGTGACTTGTACAACATGACACATGGAGATGAAGCTATTATTGATGATGAAAGTGCATTTCAAGAAAACACATCAAATTTATCTACATCTTCATCATTCCCCTCAGATGGATTTGATGTTTCAAATTGGAAGAGGCATGATGTAGTGAAGTCTTTGTCCATGAAATCTGCAAAGAAAAAAGGATGGCTGGAAAAAGATGGAGACCATACATGGGAGACAATGAACTGAATTTATAATTTGTTAATCTGTATTTTCTTTATAGACTTTGGTTAATTTTACTAATTTCTTTGTGAACATTGATGGATATCATTTCCCTTGTGTTATCTACAATAATGTGATTATAATTAGAAAATGATTATAAATGTTGCCTTTGATTGCTTCTTTTGATATTTTTTTGGATCATTACCCTTTTAAATAATCTGAAGAGATACATGTAGGAAATATGGTCAATCTGTCTAGTACCCACAACCAACTTGTTGGTAATTATGAGATTCTAATGGTTGGCCATTATAGCAAGACCCAAAGTAAGTAATGTATGCTATATTTTTTAAATGTTTCAATTGAATCTCATGCGTAGCTTGCTAAATTTTAATTATGCAGATCAGTTAAAAAAGTAGAAACTTATACATAATTTTTTCCACTTAATAACTTCATCTTTGCAGAAAAATCTATTGATGAGATTGCACAAAAACGTGCACGCATGTTGATGGATGGTCCATGGAATTCATCCAGCAACAATCCAAGTATAGTTTTAAAATAAATTAATATATGTCTCTATGCATACAGTAGTATAAAATTATGTTCATGAAATGTAGCTAAAACTAGCGACAATATTCAAAACCCTCATCAAGTTGAAGGTTTTGTTCTTGCAAAAGAAAAAAATGGGGGCACCATCCCTTCCTCACATGGGAGCAAGTTCCATTCAAATTTCTCAAGATAAGAATGTAGATGCCATGCATGATGGTTTTCTTCAACAAATTCAAACCTATAAGGACTTTTTGATGAGAAAGATGAGTGAAGGTCTATTAGTTGTTGAATTCTATAGTTTAGTTTTAAGGAAGAAGTATGTGTTCCTTATGCTAAATTCTTCTTTCCTTTTTCTTTTAGAAACACTAGCCCTTGAGAATTTGCAAAAACATTCACATATGTTGACGTATGGTCCAAGAAATCTATCCACTCAGAATACTAGTGATAATTTGACTTTGTATGCTTACAATTAATACATAATACCTTTTGAGCATTATGTTTTAGCAATACTCGTGTAAAATGCAGTCAACAATAGCCAAAAAAATTGTAATCTGCATCAACGTGAATGTTCTGGTGTTTCGAATGAAAAGATACAGTCATCTCTACATGACAAGCAATGCAAAGCTCCTCTAAATGTGCATGCTACAAAAGCTCAAGGTAACATTAAATCTGCGTTTTTATATGTATGTATATATATCATTTATTTTTGCAAATATTGATAAAGTTAAGAATGTATATCAGTTCAATATGAAGATGGGGGACTAGCCATGAATAATCTTCGAGAAGATTACATGAACAAAGGTGAAGTTGCGGTAAGGCAGAAAAATACTGGCAACAATGCTCTAAAGTCTCAAAATGCTGGGCAGACTGCTGAACCAACTCAAAATCTGATCAAGAATAACTCTGGTGACAATTTGACTTTGTATCTTTACATGTAGATTATATTTCCCATGTATACATAATATTTTAACATTATTTCTATAAAATGCAGTCATAATCAGCCAAACATCTTGTAATCCACATCAACTTGATCATTTTGGTGTTGTGAAAGCAAAAAAAGGGGCATCGAATAGTAATGGTTTCTCTCTACGTGACAAGCAAAGCAAAGATCATCCTAATGTGCATGCTAGAAATGATCAAGGTAATATCCAAATTTTAATTTTTTTATATATGTGTCTATTATCCTACATAAGTATATATTGATAGTTCCTAATGTATGGTTGTTCAATATGTAGAGGAAGGACTAGCCCTAAATATTGTTCAAAATTTGAAGCACAAGAATAATGGTGATAATGATACTTCTACAAGTAATACAATATTCATTTCTATATACACCATGGTTTAACATCATTTTCATGACATGTAGTCAAATTTAGCCACAAAGCTTGTAATCCTCCGCATCAACTTGAACATTTTGGAGTTGCAAAACGAAAAAGAGTGGAACGAAACAACGAGGGTGTTTCCTTACATGCGAAGCAACATGAAGCACCACCCATCGCACATGCTAGAAAAGTTCAGGGTAATATTTAAATTTTAAATATTCAAGTGTTGTTTGCTTGTCCTATGCATATGTATATATTTATATAGATTTGACTGTATTTCACTGTGAAGATGGAGGATTCACCATGGATGGTGTTCCTAAAGGTCACACAATGGATGATGATGTTTCAGTAAGGCAAACAGTAAGGCGAACAGACACTGGAAAGAGAATCCTGAGGGATCAATATGTTAATAATTACTCTAACCAAGCTACTGAACCACTTCAAAATTTGACCAAAAAGAATACTGGTGAGAACTACACCTTGTTTGTACATAACTAATGTAAAAAAGCTTCTACATAAACAATATATTAGCTTTAGTTTTTTTGAAATACAGTTAATTTTGATAGTGAAACTTGTAATACATGTCAATCTAAACATGTTGGTGTTGGAAAAGAATGGCTTATGGTAAATCTAATATTTTTATATGTGTTCGGTAGTCTTACATATTTATTTTAGTGATTAAATTCCTAATATTTGGCAGCTCAACCTGAAGAGGAGGATTTGGTCACAGATAGAGTTCTCGAAGGTTGAATGATGATGATGTACCCATAAGGCAGGCTAATGTTAGTAATAGGATTTTGAGGTCCCAGACATTAAACAATCACTCACAACCAGATACGGATCCAAATCAAGTTATGTAAGAGACGGATAACCATCATGGTAACAATTAATTAGTTCTAGCTTAATTATGAATAAGGTAATCATTATTTTATTCATGTTTTAGATCAACCGAAGAGAAAGAGGGTTAGACGGAAAACGAAAGATATAAGCTTCAGGTCATTCAGAAATGGTGGTGGAGCTAAAATAAAGATAGAATTTAATTCTGAAGGTAATCCAATAAGTAAAAGCCAAACTCTTATGGCCAGTCGAATTGGAGTTATTGTTCGCAATTCCATAAATGCTCCTCTTAGTTATACAAGGTGGAGTCGCATGCCTAGTGAAAAGAAGGAGAAGATGCTCCAGTTGATCCAGGTTTCATATAGTTTCTATGTGTTACTTCATTGAATAATAAATGTGCATTTCTAATATTTTCTTAACTATTACGTAGGATGATTTTATCATTCATAGTGATGAGTTATTACCTGAGGAAAATGACCTCAGAACACGTTCAATATATCGATCATTGAATAAGGCTTGGCATGAATTTAAGAATGAATTGTATGCTCTTTATTTGACATACGCCACTGATGATGAAGCTCTAAGAAATTGTCCTCCAAATGTTACAAAATCTGATTGGGAGTTTCTTGTGAAAAAATACTGGAAAAGTGACTATTTTTAGGTAAATTTGAAATAAATTTGTGAGTCTATACAATGATCGTCTCTTTATTATTGATATTTTCTTGTAGCAATTTTTTTACTTATCTTTATGTTTTTATCCATTGATCTTATTTTATGTTTATTTGTAAGGCTGCAAGTACTCGTAACAAGATAAGTCGTTCTAAATAGTCAATGCTTCACTGTACTGGAAGGACTCAATTTAGTGTTATAGAACATGAGGAAGTATGAAATTTGTTCTTATTGTTCCTATTTTTATAGTATAAGGTTATACTTCATATTTCATAATATATTTTATGAAAATACAAACTATCAATAACAATGGAGTTGTGCCAAGTCGCGCGAGGATGTTCGAAAAGACTCAAACGAGAAAACACAAAAAGCTTGTAGATGATGTTGCTGAAGAAAAGATGGTAACCATGATTATATATAGCTCGACATAAATTTCAAAAAATTTGCAAATTGAAATTTCTAACAATTTAATTTGTTGTTTAGGCACAAATCACAGATTTGGTGTCTCAGCGTGAACATGGAACAATTGAAATTAGCGATGATGAGATATGCTTGAAGGTCTTTGGACTCGAAAGACCAGGCCAAGTACGTATGCGGGGAAGTAAAATTGCAGGTCATTCTCGCTATAGAAATCCAATTTATATGAAGGAGATTGAAAAATATAAGAAACAAGCAAATGATGCACGAGCTAGAGTTGAACAAGTAGAAAAAGTTGCAGCAGATGCTAGATCTAGAGTTGAACAGGCTGATCAGAAAGTTGAAAAAGCTCACACTTACATCAGAGAGTTATTCAATGTAACAAAGTCTAGAAGGATTATAAATGGCATGAATATTGACTACCCTAATGATGAGGTATTTCCTATAACTTATGGACTTATGGAACTCATTGTTTATTTATAACCATAGGTCATATTAATAACACTATTTATTTACATGTTTTGGAGTAAGATGGGAGTCCCTATAACTCATGGACTTATGGAACTCATTGTTTAGATGAAATATGCAAGCATTGAACCCATATATGATCTTTTTTCTATTATCTTATTTGTAGATAATACATAAATGTTTTTAATTTAAGATTGGCAGTGTATTACCTGACTACTTCTTTGTAGTTAAGACAAAACTTCTATGAATTGGAATTAAGAGGATGGTAATCAGTCTTTTAGATGACTAATTTAGGATCAATCTTTTAAATATATATATAGTCTTGTTGTTGCATCCATCAAGCTTCAACATTTATAAAGAAGTGCATTGGTCCTTGATTTGTTGGGCTTTGGTTTTGATTTGGAAAATCTCTCACAAACTGGTTCGTAAAATTAGTAAAGGTATTATATATGACCGGAATGAGTGCATGGTGTGGTTTGTTATGTTTCATATATTTGGAATTAAGTAGTAAATATTTTGTTCTTTTATACACATTGACTACTATAAGGATCGACATGTATGTATGCACATTTATACACATTGACTACTTCAAGGATCAACATGTATCACCACAGGATGATGGAAAGGGGGCACATTTCTTTTCCTGAGAAGCTAAAGAGACTATCAAGGATCAACATGTATGTATGCTGCTCTGCCTCTATACACATCCTTTTCTTTGAATACTTGGTCATAGGTTTGTTCTGATTTTGATGGATTGATTCTGCATTGATAATTACCATCCATTTTTACATGTTATTGAAGTCATTTACTAACATGTACATGTCCACCTCAATTATTTTTGTGCCAGACTTTCTAATAATTGCACATCACCAAAGCCCAGCAAGCACACACTTTTTTTTCCGTATTCAGCAGGATTGGATTGCATTCCAAAATTTTGTAGTGGAAAGTTTAATTTTGCTTTGATGGACCTAGAGATTGGAAGGAATCCAGCACTTTTTCGTGATACTGTAAACGCTGGATTATCAATTCCTTTTCGAAATGACAGGATGTCGGAATACAGTGAACAACGCTCATTCTGCCTCAGCTGCAGCCATTGCCAACTGCTCCTCATCTGCCCCATTGCCTGCACCTGCTTCCAGCTGTCTGTGGTACCTACCCTACTGCTACTCGTTTTTACCTATGCCCACTCTTACAACCACTCAGTTTTATCGGTTCCACTCTTTATTTTCCTTTCAAATAGTCTTGATTTTAATTGTTATTTTTTTGCTTTTGATTAATATATGTCTAAAGATTTGCTCAATGAGCTGATAATTCACTTTATGTATGTCCCACATTATGAAAATGTAGGGAGTTTATCTTTTTCTAAAATCGACCTCTCTTTTTTGTTAGACAGGAGATCTCCCATGAGTATTATTTTTTATTTTGTCGCAATGATGTCAGAGCTCAATGAAGATACAAATGAATGGCTTTATTTGAGAGAGGGATCTTCCATTCAAAGGTAACTCTTTTAGTTAAGACAAAACTTCTTGTAATTGGTATTAAGAATATTGTGATCAATCTTTTGGATGGCTAATTTAGGATCAAACTTTTATAGACTAATATAGTCTTGGTTGTTGCATCATCAAGCTTAGGCATGTATATAGGACTTAGGTCTGGCTGTTATATTATGCAACGAGTTATTCTTGTATAGGAGGCCTACTCGTGTCTTCTCATGCTATGAAATTTTCATTAGATGCTCTTCTCTGTCCGGGAAGATATGTTTTTGATGTTTTTGTGGGTTCTGCCACTAAGAGCGGAAGGAATGTGTGTTTTCATCTTTTGTTTGTGGGGATATGATTTTCATTTAGAATATCTCTCAAAAATTGGTTCCTAGAATTAGTAAAGTTTTATATAAGAGCAGAATGAGTGCATGACGTGGTTGGTTATGTTTTATATATTTGGAATCCAGTAGTAAATGTTTTGTAATTATTTCTTAAGGTTGATGCTTTTGTAATGGTGTCTAGGGAGCTGTTGGTAGAAATCTCCATGGCGTTGGGAATGGAAGAGGAGGCACTGCTCTGTCTACATGGCGGGGTGAAGCAAGTTGCACGACTGAACAACTATTTGCCATGTTGCACACCTCAGAAATTCATGGGTATCAACCCGCATTCAGACAGCAGGCCCGTGAAAGTCTATATTTTTTGTAGCTGGAAGATTATGATGACGAGGTCTCCTTACTAAGCTCTACCGAGGTGTTGTTTCCCCCTTTGTGAGAAATAACTCAGAGCCACATGGGTTTTTGTTTCAGATAATACATCTTCTCAAAGGGGTCCTAACCTCCACAACTCCCTTGACCGACGCCTTTCTTAGGGAAGAATGTCCACTAGGATATTTTGAGCGGAAAAGCAAACCAAAAATCAATGGCCAAATGGCGCTGGGACCTACGCATAAATCTCAAGTTTTTTATGCACCGATGGACGGACAACAAGACTTTGTTGTATGCGGAAGCTACTGAAGACTTCGTAGACCTCATATTCAGTTTTCTTGTCTTCCCACTAGGACATGCTGCTAAACTTTTGAGAGACAAGTCATACTACCCTACTTTTTGTGTTCAGAATCTATTCCTTAGTTTGGTAAAGATGGGGGAGAATAAATGTAGTCGCTTCTTCATTTCGGAAACAACTCGTAGTTCCATATTAATCCCGAAGGTTGCTCAGCTTCAGTTACTCTGTTTCTCAGCTAAATTTTACCTTTTGAGGAAGAGGTTGAGAAGCTTCAGTTACTCTGTTGTCTCAACTACTTTACCCCTGAGCCGTTCTATCCCTATTCAAAAACTTCCAAAAAGTTTTATACTTTGGAAGCTACAAATCCCAAGATGGTACTTCCCAGCATGAAATCTGGGGGAAACTACATGACGAGTCACCGAAATTTCCTGATGACCGATGATATGACCATCACTCCTTTTTCATCTACCTCGACGGTTGCCTTGGTGAATAGTCATGGTATTACTTTTGAGGAGATTATAGAGGAGGAGGTTACCATCGCAGAAGAAGAGGCAATTACTTGTATGCTTATGCAAATAAAATAACGTGAATACTTATGTACCCGTTTAGATATGATTCCAGTGTAATTGTTTTGCTGCCATTCCATTCCACAGGTACTAAAATTGCTTGAAGCCTGTCTGACCTATAAAATAGCACTGTCTGATGTGTTCAACTGCCAAGGAAGATGATTCTACTCACTATATGACGGTAAGACGTCCATGTTTCCCTATCATGCATCTTACTATATATATCATGACATTTCTGTTATAGTTTTTATTTTAGCTTGCACACATGCCATAAGTTCCTTATTATGAGTAATCCAGAGTTCAGACCCTACATAACCACGTTTAATAAACTTGTTTTCAAAAAATAATGTAATCCGGGCTCATACGATTATTTAGTTTATGCAAACATCAATTATATCTTGATTTAAACTAACCATAACCAAAAGCAAATAAATTCATTAATTGCACGGTATAACCTTCTTCAAGTTAACACAAGATTATTTTAGGACCTAATCTCTTTAACTAATTCAGGATTTCAGATAAATGACAACTTCCAACTTTGATGCCGACGGCATTGAAGCCAGAATTTGACGTGTATGAAGCTATGAAGGTAACTATGAAGAGCATTGTCCTTCGAAAGCCATCTCATACATATTGTATATGAAGCTGAGTTAGTTTCATTCGTCATAATATTATCATTTTTTATCAAAAGCGAGGAAATTAAATTATTTTTTACTATATTAACTCAGTCTTTTGCTATTTGTCCTCCGTTCATTTCACATCTGTTATTTTGTATTCTTTTTATTTACACTCGTACTTCAAATATTGTGAACTCCCCCTTGTACACTTCTGTCACCCTCTTCATCGTGCTCATTCAGCTCCATTTGTTTGTACTTCTCAAAAGTTCTATTGGACAAACAACTAAAATGTAACATGTTTGCACATCAAATTATATGCAATTCCCTCTTTTTTCCTTTTATCATAGAGATGATGCTCAATCTAACCTTTTACAATGAAAATGTTAGGAGTAACTAGCTTACATGGGTAATGGAAAAACTATTTTAACTTTTTAATATTAATGCAAACCCAAAGAAATGTGTACATGTCTTTTCTGCGTGATTGACGAGCAATTACATTGGTGCTATGGTTATTCTAGCATATTAAACAATGACCTATTGTGAACACCAATTGATGTTTTGCAGATATGGAGTAACGGGCTGTACAAAAGCATGGAGCATAGAGATACAATTCACAAACACAGAGCGAGGCACCTGCGGTGGTTTTGCTTGACAGTGCGATAGTACATGTATGCAAGGCATTAGCCTGTAGGATCAATGGCTGGGTCGTGGTGCAGGTCAGACGATCAGATATCTGCTGGTGTGTTAAATGCACTTGGGCGGCCATGAGACTGTTGTGTATAAATTAAATATTGTATCAACAGTTGAAAGACAACTGCTGCTATATGTAGTTTACGAATGATGTAGTGTTTCCATTAAATAAGGAACACCTACAAATTAACTGTAATATATGTGCAATGATGAAGAACCTGATGAGTTAGAACGGATTTTATGTACTAGAATACAATCAGTTATATGATATTTTGTCTTTGAAAGTATTATTGTGTTATTCAATTATGATTCTACACAATGTCTTTACTATATATGTATATGTATATATATGCATGTATGTATATTGTTAAAATATTTTTGTTATAAAACTATAATATTCTGGTGCCGCATGTGTGGGTGCTTACCTGTGTCCTCCCCGCTGCAAGGTGTGTCTATTTGCACCGCCTAGCATGTGCTTTGCCCAGGCCAACACACGCCCAACACATGCCACCGTTAATTGTCGACTCATGCACCCATGAACACATATGTTTTCCCAGTTGTAGGTGCCCATATGCCCATTCATGCCTGCTTGATTATTGCAGATGTTTGCACACAACACTTTTGTCCATTTCTGGCATATTAGAATGCCATCTTTGACACCTTTTCTGACAATTTCTATTTATTCCAGGCATGGGTGTAATGACATTTTTGATACTATTCCTGACAACTTCTAATATGCCGTAAAACTTTTGGCGGCATGCTTTTCAACGACATTTTTCCGACATATTGAAAAATGCCGGATAAATACAATATCGACATAAATATTAAGTTTTTACAACATTTTGTTATGTCGGGAAACTTAATATTTGTTGTAGTGATGTAAACCCTAGGACGTTTGTGACCTTTGTTGCTATCAAGATATAGTTTCCTCCCATCCTGGGAGAGGACCCTTTTGTAGGTTATGAATCAACTTTTGTTGGGTTTGACGAAACCCTAAAGAGGTCTCATAGAATCTTGAGAAGCTAAGTGGAGAGTACATAGTAAGAGAATGAACCTACAGACACATAGATAACCATGTCTAAGTGAATGAGGATGTGTTACCATGGGGGTAACCGGTATGGGGCCTGACCAAGGTAGGTAAATCACTGTGACCCCTATGAAAGGATGTAAGTCAGACCATGATTGCAGAGAGAGATGATGGAGACCTGGGTAAGGTTCTAAGTTAGACATGTACTATGTTAGAATCCTAAGTCTATCCTAGGGTCTGGTAGGGATAAGTCCGATGAGAGTAGGAGTTTCCTAATTCCCTAGTTGCACATGACCATAGGGTCGGGAGGTAACATCTATCATTGTCTGAGGGCCATGGGTTAGGAGATTGATCACCTTCATGAACTCATGGGACCCAAAGGGCAGATGAGGAGGGCACTCTCTAGTTGCATAAGGGAAGAGGGATGACCCCAAAAGAGCTGACACCCTATAGACCTAGAGGAAATGACCAAGGATGCTATGATGACCCAAGTGTGTTCGAGACCAATTTTCCTTGGAAGTAACCCTGATGTCGAGATGTTCAGACATGTGATGCATGTTTCAACTTAGATTTGAAGATCTACTAGCAATGTGGGATGTACCATCTCTACTCTTGGAATAGGAAGAACTTTGTGTTTGGACGGCCGTCAATTGTTTATTTCCTCATGTTATGGGGGTGAGAGATAGGACAATATTCATGCCATACACCAAGGATAAAGATGATGAGAGTGGAAACATTTCTATGAGGTATGAGGATAGAGGTAATAACATACCCTTATAGAGTGAATAATATGTGGATGGTTTACAAACACTAAGAGAAAAACTAAGGTAGTCATCTTATAATGACGTTCTTATCATGAGCTATGTGGAATTTATGAGCTATATAAGGTTGAGCTTGATTACCAAGAGGATCAACTCTGAGTTTTCTTGATGAAGATAGACTTGGAGTTCAAAATGAGATAATAAGTGGAATACATGGAGGTGTATGTCTTCAACATTACCTAACACATAAGGATGTGAGGTGGTAATGGATGCTCTTATTGAGAGGCAGCTATCTAGCTTAGCTAGTGGACATGCTGGAAGAGCGGGTTAGGTGAACCCTAAGTTTGTGAGATAAGTTTGGCTAACAATCAGATGTAACGAGATCTGTTGATCGAGTTAGTGGTTGCTTAGTTAGCCAGCCTAGGGATTGTCATGATGGAAGGATGGTTGTAGAACCTCATATGCACTTCTATGGAAAAGAAGGTGAGGAAACCCTGACTAAAGTGTTTTAGGGTTTCTAAGGAATCAACCTTGGAATCATGATGTACCGAAGATCATGATTTTAAGTTCATAGTACATCATGGTACTACGAAGATAGTAAGTGACAATAGTACTTTCGATGCCTAAGATGAAGTTGAATGTGGCATGTCACCATACATGACAGGAGGTAAAGATCGAACACCAATAACCTAGTGAGTAGATATGTAGGATAAAGAGTCCATAAGAGGGAATGGGAGTTCACAACTATAGATGTTGTGGTGAGTCTTCCTAGACCAAGGAAGGTTAGGATGCAATATGGGTTATGGTAGATCGCCTTACCTAGATGAAATAATCTACGAAAAGAGAGAATACTGACGGGAGACAGATTCGATTGAACTACATGTAAGAGAGATGGTTCAACTACACCTTATTGCGAGTTCTAAGGTTCTTGAGTGGGACCTAAAGATTCTCTTCCATGCGGTGGAAGTAGGTACATGAAGAACTCGATGTTAGTGTAGTTTATCACCCCTAACTAATGGATAGTATGATCCAGTCTGGAGGGTCTGAGGAGAGCATGTGTGCTCATTCAGGGTGATACATGGAGACAGTTTTGTCCTATGAAAGATGTGATGTTAACCACCATAGCCAGTATTGGGATGTAAAGAAGCTCTGTAAGAGAGGTTGTGTCAGTCACCACTTCATTAAGATGATGTTGGTGAAGGGATCTCACAAAGGTCAGAAAAAACCACAGTGTGTGCAGATGAAGTCACTTTGATCATGCAATGGCTGGAAAAGAGACCCCAGGGATGACATGAGTCATGAGCTAATGCAAAGTAGACTGACATGCAGTTCACTATGGCAGAATATGTGATATGAAAATCTGAGCCCTCTGAGCTATAGCTGAGAAAGCTATGTCCCTGATACATGGGTCCATTTGAGATGGATTGGTGGAGATGGTTATGTTTAGCCTTACCCCTCAGGATAATGTGATGTGTGATGAGTTCCATGTGTCCAATTTATAGCACTATGTGAGTTACTCAAGTCATGTGCTGAGCAATGAACCTAGTGAGCTCCCAAGGGAGGGTAACTTACCTTGAGTCACCTATAAGGGTACGAGATACCAAGTGAGAGAGAAATCAGAGAAAAGAATATGTGATGATAAAGGTTCTTTGGAAGCACCATGGATAGGGAAAAGCCACATTGGGGCCAATGATGGACATGGAAAAGTCTTATCCTGAATGGTTTGTATGCTTGATGGAATTTTGAGGACAAAATTCTTATAAGAGGGGAAGGATGTTACAACCTCAACTTTGTATAATTGAAATGTAATGATTTTATGAATATGTACTTAATTGAAAATGTTGTATGATTTGCTTCAAAGGATGGATTTCTTTGCAAATATCCCTTTTGATAGAAAATTCGTGATTCCTATTATTATGTTAATCCAATAATGGATATAAAAGAAAAGAGAAAAAAGAAAAGTTCAAATAATAGAGAAAAATAAAAGATAATGGATTCTTAAGTAATGCATTTATGAGAAATGTATAGAAATATCTAGAAAGTGGCATTAATGGCCACAATTGAATAAATTTCGTTTATATGTGATTTCTAATGAAAAGAAATAGGAAAAGAGGAAAAAGGGAATAAAGGATACAGAGAAATCCTTGGAAAAAAATCTTTTAATAAAGAAATAAGTAAGATAATGAGAAATAATGGGTGTAGATGCATCTAGAAGGATAACAAGCATCCTTAGAAAGGAATTTCGAAATCTTAGGATTTCTTGGGGTCCAAGAAGTCCCAATGGAGAAGAAGAAAGAGAAAATACAAATAATACAAAATAAGAGGATAATGTGATTAATGAATTTTTGATATTATCAAAAAGAGATATTATTTGCTTTAAGAAAGTAGAATTTCATGGCCAATAGATTAAAAGCCAAGCACAAGGAACATAAAAGAGGTAAAATTTGGATTCATTAATAACCAAGGATCATGAATAGAAAAGGACATCTTTTAATAAATAAAAGAGAGGAGTTATATCTTAAACAAGGAAAGTGTGGTTTCCATGGTTGATGAGGGACTTGTTTTCCTCATGGATAGGCGAGCTAGGGCATTGCTACCCTCCTCTATATAAGGGTAGACCCTTGTCCCAAGTCTAAAAGGATACCGTGAAACCCACTCTCTCTCTTTCTTCCTTGTTTTCATCAAAACCCTAACCAAGGGGGTAATGCGATGTATGGAGCAGTGACGAGCTGTGAAGTCATCACGATAGAAGCATGTTGCCCTACGATGCTGGAGAGAAGTTTGGCCATCATCACTGTGCCCTAACCCATGTGTAGAAGTAGAAGCACTGTCGTAAGAGTAGTCGCACGTTGTGGGCTTGGCGCGCTTGAGACCGGCCATCTTGGCTGTGATCTAGAGGTTCCCCGTGTGAACAAGAGCATGACAGAGCTAGGGCGGCGGCTGGTGGAAACCTTCGTGCCCTGGGGAGGAGGGGGTAGCCCCGAGAAGAGCCACCCTCGACGGCCGCTGCATGCGTCGTGAGGTAGAAGATGACCTAGGAGCTTTGGATAGTTTTGCCCCTCCGTGTGCTGAAGGGCTATCCACTTACGCGAGGGAAAAAGTAACAAACCATTATGTTTCTAAATCGGTCGCGTTGCATGGGAAAGGCTGACGTGGCAACCTGCCATTCGTCCAAGTAACTAATTCTTGCAAAAATCATATCTAATTAATGGTAGCTCGGATGGATGCATATAATATATGAATTTTGCTTAGAAAAATGCGAGGAATCCACTAAAAATAGATTTAGATCATGAGTTCTCTTGCAATATGAAAAGCATGTAAAGATGATATCTTTAATGGTTTAACTAATGAAAAACCCTAATCTTTGATAATTAATGTATCGAGAAGGATTATATAGATGTTTAAAGTTGATAATAACCTTTTGATTAAAAAATGACACATTATATCTAAAAGGATGATCTTTATGCATAGTTTGATTAATTTAATGTTCTATGAACACGAATATGCTTTAATGGGCCTTGAAACCCTAATCTTATTTATTATGACTCTTAAAAGGCTTTATTTGTTCAAATCCATGAATAAAATTGGGATATGATGAATCTAAGCTATTTTAAGTATAAAAGTTCCTAATTGTGGATAAATACCCTTAATATGGTAATTAGGGTTTTCTAAGGGATAAATATGGAATTAATGATAAATAGAATTCATATGAGAATTAGACCATAATAAATTATGAGTTGTTAATCCAGAAGAAGCCAAAGGTGATAATTGGCCTTAATGATCGTGTCATGACTTAAAAGGATAAAGATGGTAGTTTTAGTATAAAAGAGGCATAATAGACCTAATTGACATTCACTTGTGCCTATGATGTTGAAATTAGGGTTTGTGAACTAAAAGATCATTAAAAGTGATAAATGCATAATGGAGGCTAAAACCCTAATAAAACCCTAAAGTTGGCCTAGAAAACCTAAGGTAGAAGCCAAGTCAATCTTGAAAATGTTTTGAACAAAACAATAACACCTGGATGTTATGCATTAATTTTAGGATATTGTTGATTGCTTGATTGATTGTTCTTGATTATTATTGCTTGTACATCAAGTTCCTCTGGTTCAGGTATGTGGTTACACTTATGGTTAATCTCCTTAGTTTCACGGTGATTCTCAGATGTTTTATCGGTTGCTTGAAAATAACTGGTTGGATGACTTTTATTTCATGCAACTGTAAATTGACTATGATTATCACCTTAAATGTGTATACATGACTAGATCAGATCCTAATTCTCCTCTGTGGCTTTGCTAATGATGAAAAGGGTAACCTAGTATAGGGTCTACGTGTTAGGTAGGACCATTAGGTTATAATGAGTTAGGAATTGGGCTATCTATGTGTAGTGCCATGCGACTCTTTAGCATATCATGAGTTGGGAATTGGGCTACCTATGGGTAGTGCCATGCGACTCATCAACCCTAGGTATTGATCTATCTGCTAGGTAGGATCATGGGGGTTAATTGGGATCTACCATATGAGAGGTAGTATCCAGGTCCACTACAGGGACAACACAAAAGTTAGGATATGTATGGATTGAGTAGTTCTGTTTAAAGTGTAAATTTTTCTTGCTAAAACATAATTGCTTGCAATATGTTGTTATAGATAATTTCCTAATTATTGTTTCTCCCACATACCGGTATATTCATTTATGCTCACTGACGTGTTGTTTGTCAGAATTTTAGGTACAAATTGAAAAGGACAAATAGTAAAGTGGCATATTGTGAACTTAAGAAATAAAGTGCAAGGATGATTAGTTAGAATAGAGTCCAAAGGTGGATAGAAGTTAGATATCCAAGATTTTGAAAAAAAAGGTATGCAAAGTTTTATTTTTTTACTCCAGCTTTCAGTATAGTCATAGTAGAATTTAATAATTATTAATGATTATTTGTCAAACCTTTGATCTGGGAAATTGGGATTACGGCTCTAACCTCTTGGTCTCCCTTACTTGGGGGTTATCGGGAGGTGGGGTCATTACAATCACCATCGTCAGATGCAGCACCAGCATCCTCACCATCACCAACATCAACAACAACATCAACAATCTCGTCATCAGCCTGGTGAGGCATCTCCTCATCAATAGAAGGATCGAAGTGACGACCGGGCCAACAAGCATTCTACTCATCCAAAGTCATACCAAGAGCACAGAGTTCATTCTCTCGAGGGAAGGAAGGAGCAGAATTGCTAAGACTAGAAAGTAGAGTGGCCAAGGGGCCAGCAGGACTAGTGGAGCAGATCCACCAACAACAAAGGGTGTGGGAGCAGTATTAGAAGGCTGTGGAATAGGTGGAGGGGCAGGGTAGAAGTGATTGTATGCATAGGATGCATAATCACTGTCGGGTTATGGCTGGTAGGTGTGGTATGGGTGTGTATAGGATAAGTTCATGTTAGACATGATTGAACATAAATCCTGGTGCAGATGTTCCTAAACCATGAGGTTGTATGCCTATTAGTGTATCATATAACCCATGATGGATTCATTGGACACACGAAATGAGGCACAACTAGGTCAGGTAGGTTGAGGAGGTGGAGGAGCTTGGGTTGAGGTAGAGGTAGGTGTAGTTGAGGTAGAGGCAGAGGGTGCAGCACGAGGTGTAGTGGAGGAAAGGATAGGCACACATTTCTTAATAGTTGTCTCACTGATACACAATCCCTTTCTGGCAGGTCATTAGTGGAATTAAAAGAAGAGTGATTTCTCAGTGGCAAATTGGAAAAGGCCACATAGGGCAGAATATGGATGGGTACCACAGGTGTTCTTTCCAAAGTGAAAGCAATTCAAGTGGTGGAGGATGTATCTAGACCACTTGACTCTGACAATCTCTAAGATGCAATACATTATCACTACAGTGTTCTCTGCAATATCCATTTTGTTTTTCTTTGGGTGTATGTTGCAATTGACCACTAGGACTAATATATGCTTCTTGAGATCTAAGGAGGAGGAGGGTAGGGTGCTCTTCTTCTTATAAGCAACTTCAGATTTCTTCAAGTAATGATGGATGTCAGGAAGTGTGATATCATATTTCTTGTAGAAACCTTTGTGGTCAAGCAGGTCAAAATACTCACCATAATCCTTACGCTAGGTATCATTCTCATTGTATCCTAAAAAGAAGATATTTAGGATATCTTCTGTGATTTGGAATTTCTACTCGGCTACAATAGAAGTAAAGATAACATGAGTATTGGGAGGAGGTACAAGAGTGTCATAATTCCAATGCAAATTTGAGTAGAATTTGTGAACGGCTTTCATGCTAGACATGGAATTGTGAAAGCACTCACACTCGACACCTAGGGAAGAAAGGTGATGAACAGAAAGCAACTTAGCCACTTGATCTATGATAGCTTGACGCCTAGGGCTAGGCTCAAAAAGGGTTCTAAAAGGAAAAAGACTCAGAGGAAGAAGATCCTTATATTGATTTACAACCTCATTTGGGACAAAGAGGGTCTCACTGAAAGGAATCAAGTGGGCAGATGGGGAGGAGGATGGTGCATTTCTAGGGGTGTCTCTCTTTCTTCTATTTGAAGCCATGGAGGAGGAATTGAGAAGAAGAAGAGATCTAAAACACCAAACACACCACCAAAAACATTCACACACCTAGGTAAAGCTAGGGGGAAGGTCTAGGAAGGTTTCCCTAGGTCAGATTAGAGATAGGTGAGGGAAGGGAAGGTTGAGGGTGGAGATCTTAGGGCTAGAGGGAATGGAATCGGTTGACTTTTCTCTAGTTGAGATGAAGAATAGTCGGACAAACCCAACTTAAGTTAGCTTCAGCCCAACAATCGGTCGAGTTCTATGAAGTGGAAACCCGACTGATTGGCCTTTTTTAAAAAAATCTCTCATCCATGGATCGGTCGAGTTTGTCTTGGGGAAACTCGACTGATGGTAAACCTGACCTAAAACCATCAAACTTAATTTCTAGACATATGAGTGCTAATTAAATTTATTTTTCAAGTTCATTATGTATATTGAACATACTTAGCCACATTTCACTCATCATTGTGTACTATTTTGCAATAAAACAAGTGTTTTCAAAAAATACCCAAAGACAAGAGAGAAACAAGGCAAAATGAACATGTAAAACTGATTTTAAGCATATTAGCATGTAAAGATGATCAAGATAGATACAAAACATATAGGATAAATGGCAACTAACTAGAAGGCATATCATATTCATTCAAAGTAGTTATAAGCAATTTTGATCTAATAAAGTTAAATTGCTCTCTAGCTAGAGGTTTAGTAAAAATGTCTGCTGACGCAGATTTACCGTGCGTAGAAACGCAAGTGAACGCGTCGAGTAGTACAGGCCTTTGTGAGGCCCGAGTCAAACTCAGGGATATGTGCAATCATCGGGGACTCCTACTAACTACTCGCGATCAGCTAATCCGATTAACAAGTTGAGAGTTTTTGTTAAAATTAAAAGAAAAAAAATGAAAACAAAACAAAACAAGCAATCGATTAAATGTTTGTTTAATCAATTCAAAAGGAGATCTTTAGGGTTACGGTTTCACCGCAGGTTTTCATTGTATTAAATGCTATATAGCTACTCAATTTTATCTCTCTATTCGGGTAGTGGCCTGAAATCAGAATTGCCCACTATCGTGGTACAATTCACTACCTATGTCGAGGTTGGTTCCACCGTCGTAGTAACCTATACCCTAAACTAGGTGCATTATAAATGACCTCTCGGTATCCACCATTAATCTTACACCGCCTTGTTCAAGGGATTTGTCAATTAATGTAAATTTCGTCTCTTTTCAACTGTTAATCCTTCTTTCAAAGAAATTAAGGGCATTAGGTTATCATTATAGTGATCAAGCATAACAATATATTGGACAACACGAAACTATACCACAGATTTAAGAGATAAGATATGAATTACTATTATAAAATCGTCATACAATGAATCCCCAGGCTACTCCCGATCCTAAAGATAAAGGGGATTAGCCCCGCATGTTCATCTCAAGACAAAGCACGGTAGAGAAAAGGGGAAACATGAGAAAAACGAAATTGAGTGGTAAAACCCCTGAACGGAGAAGGTCCAATCGATCCTTGGCGTGGAATCCGCGTTCTGCTGCCTTTTGGTGGTGGAATTCATCTTCTTCAGCATCCGGATCGGTTGGGGTGTGCTCTCGTACTCCGTTCTTCTCTCCTTGCTCTCCGGGATGTGTGCAGCAACTAATGACGTGATTCCCCAGTCAAGGGCGCCGTCATTATGTTTAATTCCTGAGTTTAGTCATCAATTAATCACCACCGTGCGATTAAGATCATTCTGAATCAAACTCATATTTGACGGTGTCGATACCATCGACGCGCGGGTCAATGGTATCGACCTAGCGCGATAGCGGCAACCCTTCTTTCCTTTTGTCTGAGCACCTGATGTCATCTCGATACCATCGACTCGGGTAGATTGGTATCGACAGCTCTGTAGCGACAGTTTTGTCATTTTGTGTCACTGTAGCTCCTCCCGTCGATAGTATCGACCATCATGTCGATAGTATCAACTCCTTCCTCGCCAGCAACCTGATGGTATCTCGATACCATCGACATCCCCGTCGATAGTATTGACCTTGTTCTGGTCCTTGCGGCTGGCAGCCTGTGGTCCGGTCGATGGTATCGACCACCGTCGATGGTATCGACCACCATCGATGGTATCAACGACAGTAGATACTTGTTTTTCCTGAAATTAACACACGGAACCACATAAATCCACAAAAATTATATTTTTTCGATATTTAATACTGAAAATTCTTAAATAAAGCGAATTTGACATAAAGAAGTAGCATAGACCAAAATGAATGAATTATGCAACATTAACCATGAAAATGATTAATAAATGCATAAAACGCATATCAAACAAGTCTATAAATGCGACTCAAAATCATTGCATCAAACTCCCCTAAGCTTGAACATTGCTCGCCCTCGAGCAACTAAACCTTAGAATAGAATTTCCAGAGTCAACTAAAGAACAAAGCATCACAACAAACATCCCACATGACTCCCACCGGACATTCACATATCGGCCCTCGCTAACCACAAAATGATAATTACCCTGAAGGCGACAGTAATCATCCATAAAAGATGTTGACCTCAAAACTGATGAACATTATCACATAAGGCAGTTAACATAATAAAATTCGCCGGTCCAGGCTTGGTGCATCTTGTATTCTTCTATACTACGTTGCTCGCCCTAACTACCAAGCAGTTCTCCTGATATTCATTAGTGAGGAGAAATTCACGGTGGCCTACCAATCTGAGCAATGGGTAGATGAAATGGGCGGCTAATGGAAGAAGTGGAAGCATTACACGATTTCAACATGCATACAACAAAAATGCCCTAAATGATGCAAATGCACATGAAAAATGCCCTAATGCCTAAGATTAGATGGAATGATGCATGCACTAACCATCCGTCTCAAAAAGAGATGGATATCTAATTAAGCTACATCATGTACTCACTTATCTTGCAATACATGTGAGATTATGTTCCTTTCTCCTTATTCTTGTTGCTTCTGAATAACTTTTTTTTTCAATTTCAGATTTTTTTTTCTTTTTTTTTCTCATTACAAACCCTTATATCCATGCTTGACAAGAATACTTATCGGGCTTATATTTTCTGCATAGCTCAAATATTTGCACTATTTGGAAGGTATGGAACAACTTAATTCACCATTAAAGAATAAATGAGGTACATGACATACTTTATGCATAAAAGTTATGAATGCAACTACATGACATGCACCTAAGGGTAATGTGCATGTATACCTATTCTAATCTTTTTTTTTCATTTCATTTTTTTATATATGCAAACATGTGAAGGTGGCTGCAATGCAAGTCCTATCTACATGCCATGCAATCAAAAGAGTTAAAATCGTACTTTACTTCCAAATCTTGGTGGATTGTGAAAAATAATGAGGTGGACAGATCACAAGACTAGTTGACTGAACCTTTGAAAAATATTATATGTCCCTCCTTACTGACCTGTGTAGTAGTTAAAAGGTCTTTTCTCTCTTACTTCAAATTAAAGTCTCATTATCACTTGGTCAACTTAGACTCAAACAACCAATTCCGTCCACTTTCATGAATCATTCGGAATGTACAGTTGTGATTTTCAGTTTTAAAGTTGACAAAACCAATCATTTTCTAAGTTAAGTGATCAGGGTTAAACAACACTCAAGCTTGCGAACACTCAAAAGTTTTTTTTTAATTTACCCTTAATTTCCCATGCACATGCAACTGAGATGACTCAACATTAAAGACATCCACGATTACACTAGATAGATTGTGGATCCTAAAACAAACTAAGATTGCAGAAAACAAATGACAGGAAACAAAAGCAAAAAAAAATCCCTCCTTACTGACCTGTGTAGTAGTTAAAAGGTCTTTTCTCTCTTACTTCAAATTAAAGTCTCATTATCACTTGGTCAACTTAGGCTCAAACAACCAATTCCGTCCACTTTCATGAATCATTAGGAATGTACAATTGTGATTTTTATTTTTAAAGTTGACAAAACCAATCATATTCTAAGTTAAGTGATCAGGGTTAAACAACACTCAAGCTTGCGAACACTCAAAAGTTTTTTTTTTAATTTTCCCTTAATTTCTCATGCACATGCAACTGAGATGACTCAACATTAAAGACATCCACGATTACACTAGATAGATTGTGGATCCTAAAACAAACTAAGATTGCAGAAAACAAATGACAGGAAACAAAAGCAAAAAAAAACTAAAAATAGAGAAAATAAAGATAGAATTGTTCCTACTACCCCCCCTAAGCTTGAATTCGACTATGGCCTCATAGTCAAAAACATTCTCAAAGGTTTGAACAGTGATACCAGTTTACTCTTGTGGTGGAGGCGGGTACTACAGAGCCATAGGGTCCCAAGAAGGATACTCCCCCTAGAAGCTTGGATCAAACTGGGCCCTGGGTGGAGGTTGTGGATAACATCCAAAATAATTTTGGCTCCAATAGTGGTCGTAGAAAGGCTCCTGCTGCATCTCCATCCGATACAACCGATCATGTATCTATTGTTGGTTGTCAAGGAGGAGGCACTCATTCTCTAACATCGCCCTATTATTATCCAGTATCCGGTCCGTAGTGTCTTGAATACCAGTATACAATGTCATGTGTTGCTGCTGTGTTTGCTGGATGTCTTGCAGCATAGTGTACATGCCCTGCATAGAATAAGCATCCTCGCTTGGCTGCGAGGGCGATGGTGGCGGCGACGTAGGCTGTGATGATGAAGATGCACCCGGATGCATCTGAGGACGCTTCCGTGGTGCCACTCGTGCTCGAAGAGGTGTGAATGCCTCCTCTTCCTCCTCAGCCTCGTCGTCATTTCCGTCGTCGCCACTGTCGTTGCCGCCTTCTTCATCGGAGTCAGCGATGGCTATGATTGGCCACCGGAAGTGTTGTGCCCCTTCGATGTTGAAGACTGGATCAGGCAACGAGCACTTGTGATAGGCTTGGTTCACGTGGCAATGCGCATACGCCAAACCACCTCGAAGAAGTAGGAGATTGGACAGGTGCAAATGTTGCAAGTTCACCTCGCTCCTAGTAGATAGAGGAGTGAGGGTCTGGACATTCAAGTCAAGGTATGAATCCAGCTTGGTGATGAGCCCGTCGAAGTGAATCGGTGCTTTCCTCGTACTCCTCTTCACCGCCAATACTCTCTGCAGAAAGAAGGCACCCCAATTGCACTCTTGACGCTTCAGGAGCTTATACAAGAAGAAAAGATCCGACTCCTAGAATTTTCTAAGGGATAGATCACCCCTAGCAAACAACGTCGAACTGAGCATCTGGTGCAGTATCCAGACGAAAGGATGCTCGAAGTCAGCTACCGCAGCATTATGGTACTATCAGACTTCCCCGGTGGCACCGTAACCAGCTCAACCAAGATGACGTCGTAGTCGGTGTGGTTGTCCAGGCGTCGGTAGTCGTTTGACGAGTGGTTCCAGTTGAAGATCTTGTTGAATTGCCGGAGCGTAAGGGTGTAGTCAATGTTGAACAACTGGAATGGCACTCGACCTTTGATCCACTTGCAGTCGGTGGCAATAACGTCGTTGGGCACGATGCAGACGTCCAACAACACCATGAACTCTGCCACCAACTCCTTGTACGTGGGCCAGTCGCCGAAGAATGGCTGGCCATCTGCATGAAATTCCAGCTCGTCTGGTATTCGGCTTGTGTGGCGTGCCTGTCCTTTCAGAATGTAGGCCAAGTTGGCCTCGAACCCTAAGTCGCGGATCATGTTCCGTTCGACATAACGGGTTGGCTCTATCTTCCTCTTTAAGATCTCCTCGTAGATGTTCTTCACCTCCGCGGATGGATGAATCAGCCGCGGGCATGAAACCGGCGTGGGAGGAGGTGGCATGAACTCCGAGATATTTGCCGGGTTCGCACGTGAAGATGACGCACGAGCTCGATGCACCATGTTTGCGAGAGAAAGAGGATTAGAAAGGAGCTCGATGAAGATTGAAGAATCGGATCTCCGCTCGATGAAGAACTAGCTTGGTGTTGCTTGTCGACAGCTTGCATAGCTCTGGAACTCGCTCGGCACAAGTGGAGGCAGATTGCACTGAAAGTGTGATGTCATCTGATGCAACTACTCCCCATATATAGCCGTGGCTGGCGCTACTGTCTGCCCGTCGATACCATCGATGCGAGTCGATGGTATCGACTCGGGTAGCACAATCCGTACCTCCGCTAGTATCGACGGTTGTCGATGTATGGATCTACGGGGCCCGGATTGCTGATGTGTCGATACTATCGATGCGGGTCGATAATATCGACCCATCCCCCAGATCGACTTCTTTGTTTGTTGCGATGTCGTTGATCTTTCTCGCGGATCGTTGACGTGGCGCGTTGATACTATCGACGCGAGTCAATAGTATCGACTCTCTGATTAGGGAAAATCATCGCGAGGCCCGACCGCCGCCTTTTTCACATGAATGTGTCGATACCATCGACACACCCGTCGATGGTATCGACTTCACTGAGTCAATTTCTTCTGAAAATCTCCAGAGATCTCGATGGTATCGACAGGCATCTTGATACCATCGACCTTGACTTTGCGATCTGCCTGTAGGTATGTCGATACCATCGACGAGGCCGTCGATAGTATCGACTCAATCCGATTTCTGCAGTCATAAACCTGTACCATGGTCGATACCATCGACACAAGGGTCGATGGTATCGACTCTGCCTCAGCCCTACACAAGTAGAAAACAATCACGATATCTTTTTTACACTAAAAACTAAGTAAAAACAAATTAAAATACGAATATAAATGAACTAATCTAAGGTACCAATGGTTGTGTTGCCTCCCAACAAGCGCCCTTATTTAACGTCTTAGGCTAGACGACTTGAGTCACATCATGCATCCAAAAGTGAAATGAGTTTGACCTCATTCATCTTCCTTGTGTAATCTTCTCCAAAATATAGCTTCAACCTCTGTCCATTCACCAAAAATTTCGTCTCACCATCGCGCACCAAGATTGCGCCATGTGGCTTGACTTCTTCCACCATAAATGGTCCACTCCACTGGGATTTGAGCTTCCCGGGATGCAACTTCAGCCTTGAATTAAACAGCAACACATGATCTCCCTTCTTGAAGGTGCACATTTGAATGTGACGATCATGGATCAACTTAGTGCGCTCCTTGTATATCCGAGAGATCTCATATGCAGTCATGCGCAACTCGTCCAATTCATTCAATTCAACAATCTCTTCTTCCCCGCTTCATCATAGCTCAAATTGAGCTTTCTTAACGCCTAGTGTGCTTTATGCTCCAACTCCACCGGTAAGTGACAAGCTCGGCCACACACCAACCTAAAAGGCGTGGTGCCTATAGGTGTCTTGTATGTCGTCCTATATGCCCACAATGCATCCGGTAGTAAGGCATTCCAGTTCTTCCTCGTGGAAGCTACCGTACGCTCCAAAATCTTCTTAATTTCTCGATTAGAGACTTCCACCTATCCTTGAGTTTGCGGGTGATATGGGGTACCTATGTTATGTTTTACCCCATATTTCTTCAACAATGCCGAGAACTTGTGATTCTTAAAGTGCGTACCCCCATCACTGATGATCATTTGGGGCACTCCAAACCTGCAGAAGATGTTTTCTTTTACGAAACTGCACACTACAGAAGAATCATTAGTCCTTGTGGGTATTTCTTCTACCCACTTCGACACGTAATCAACAGCTAAGAGGATACATAAATTCAAATTTGAGGACACAAAGGGTCCCATGAAATCTATACCCCATAAATCAAACACCTCCACCTCTTGAAAGACATTCAGGGGCATCTCTTGTCGCTTTGAGATATTACCTGCTCTTTGGTAGGAATCGCATTGTCTCACGAACTCATAGGCGTCTCAAAACAAGGTAGGCCAATATAGGCCACTTTCCAACACTTTGGCAGCCGTACAAGAGCTCACGTGGTGTCCGCCTGTAGGTAGAGTGTGGCAGTGACGAAGAACACTCTCGTATTCCTCCTCAGGTACACACCTGCGTAGAACACCATCCCTGCATTGTTTTAACAGAATGGGGTCATCCCAAAAATAGTATCTTAGAGAATGGAAAAACTTCTTCTTCTCTTGATACGTCCAATCTTCTAGGATGATCCTGCAAGCAAGATAATTTACAATATATGAAAACCAAGGGTCTTTAGAATTCACTTTCAACAATTGTTCATCCGGAAATGTCTCGGTTATGGGTATGTGTAAATCTTTTTCATCCACCCTCTCTAACCTAGACAAATGATCCGCCACAACATTTTCAATCCCCGCCTTATCTTTAATTTCGATATCAAATTCTTGTAGGAGCAAGATCCACCTAATCAGTCTAGGTTTGGCATCTTTTTTCTCCATCAAATATTTAATAGCGGCATGATCAGTCCAAACAACTACTTTGGATCCAACTAAATATTGTCAGAATTTTTCAAAAGCGAAAACCACGACAAGCAATTCTTTTTCAGTAGTTGTGTAATTTAATTGAGCATCATTCAAAGTCTTGGATGCATAAAAAATTACGGCAGTTTATTGTCCACCCGCTATCCCAACACAGCTCCTACCGCAAAATATTATGCATCACACATGAGTTCTAATGGCTTAGTCCAATCCGGTGTTTGATCAACCGGGGAGGAAATCAATTTCTCCTTCAGCACGTTGAACGCGTGTAAGCATTTGTCATTGAAATAAAAAACAACATCTTTCTCGAGAAGCTCGGATAGCGGTTTGGCGATTTTAGAAAAATCTTTTATGAACCGACGATAAAATTCGGCGTGTCCTAAGAAACTTCTTACCCCTTTTACTAAATTTGGTGGGGGGCAATTTATAAATTACTTCAATTTTCACAGGATCTACCTCCAAACCTTTGCTAGACACCTTATGTCCTAGCACTATTCCTTCACTCACCATCATATGACATTTCTCCAAGTTGAGGACCAAATGTGTGTCCTCACATCTCTGTAATACCTTATCCAAATTATAAAGATATTCATCAAATGAAGAACCATAAATGGAAAAATCATCCATAAAAACTTCAAGACAGCGTTCTACCATATCAGAAAAAATGGCGAGCATACAACGCTAAAAAGTCGCTGGTGCATTGCATAATCCGAAGGGCATGCAGCGATACGCAAAAGTTCCTTAGGGACAAGTGAAAGTAGATTTCTCTTGGTCCTCAGGATCGATTGAAATCTGATTGTATCCCGAACACCCGTCTAGAAAATAGAAATGAGATCGATCGGCTAAGCGCTCTAGAATTTGATCAATGAATGGTAAAGGAAAGTGATCTTTCACTGTAGTGGCATTAAGACGGCGGTAATCAATACAAACTCGCCACCCGGTTACCAAACAGGTGGTGACAGGTTCATTTAAAATGTTTTGAGTGACAGTAATACCCCCCTTTTTAGGGACTACTTGTGTGGGACTTACCCATGTCGAGCCTGAAATCGCATATATGATACCTGCGGAGAGAAGCTTAATCACCTCTTTCTTCACCACCTCCATCATGCTCGGATTCAATCGACGTTGCAGTTGGATCACCGACTTGGCTCCCTCATCGAGCCGAATCTTATGCTGACACAAGGTAGGGGAAATCCCCTTTATATCTGCGACAGACCATCCAAATGCTCCCCGGTGGTTTTTCAGCACTTTCAACAATTGGTCTTCCTCTTCCGCACTCAGATATGCCGAAATGATCAAAGGTAACTTTTCTTCCTCTACTACAAAAGGCGTACTTGAGGTGCGGTGGCAGTGGCTTTAGCTCTAACTCTGGTGGGCTGATCAAGGATGATTTAAGCGGAGGGGGAAGTTCACCTAAATCTTCATAATACCTCGCATAGAAGCATGGAAGCATCTGAAGCATTTTGGTGCACTCCTTGAGTGATTTGCTTCTCATCCAATCATGAGTTATATTGACTAAACAAGCCTCCAGTGGTAATTCCGGATATGCATCAAAAACTGAATTTTCTATAGCATCATCCTGCATAGATGGAGGAATGTCCTTGTTCTCATCATTCGGGAATCCTACAGCCTTGCAAAGGGAAACTACTTTGGTTTGGTCCATGATGTCTACAGCCAACGTCCCTTTGTCCACCTTAGTCATTACATGAGACATATACAGAAATGGCTTCCCTAGACAAGTGAGATAGTATTATCAAAATGTTTCATCATGTGGCATTGCTCCTTGGATTTTGGTGAAGTGACGCTGGAAGGCATGACCATCTCAAATCGGTCATCGGCTATACCCAAGGTCAACCTACCTCTCCCCATATCGAGTATCATGTCAGCTGTAGCTTGGAATGGTCTTCCGAGTAGTAGCTCATTGCCTTGCTCATCTTGCATCTCCATGATGACAAAATCTGCAGGAAATACAAATCTATCCACTTTCACAAGCACATCTTCACAAATCCCATATGGTTTCACTACAGAGTTATCTGCCTATTGAATTGTCATATTACTTGGCCTTGACTCCTTTAATCCCAACTTTTTGAATGTAGAAAGGGGCATTAAATTGATGCTTGCTCCCGAGTCACATAATGCTTCACCAAATTTGACTTTACCGATATAGCATGAAATGTTGAAACAACCCGGATCTTGCCTCTTTGGTGGTAATGTGCCCATGATGAAGCCACTCACCTGCTCTTTAAGCACAACTACTTCCGTGTCTGGAATTTTTCTCTTCTTCGTGATGATGTCTTTCAGAAATTTTCCGTAAGACAGAATTTGCTCAATAGCTTCCAATAGAGGGATGTTTACTGAAAGCTTCCTGAAACTGTCCAAGAACTTTTTGAATTGATCATCTACCTTCCTTGCCTTAGTGCTGTTCGGATAAGGGACCGGCATTGCATGTGCCCTTTGATGTGGTGGCACATAGGGTTTCCTTTTCTGAGGTCCCTCCTCCTCTGCAATAGGGTCTTCAGTAGCATCCTCAACTATGTCATCGACTGGTTCTGTGACCGGTGCAGGCAGCTCCTTAGTGGCCTCAACTTGAATTTCAGCTTGGGGTTTGCTTGCTTCATCGACCCTGGGATTTAACACTTTCTTGCCACTTCTTAGAAAGATGGCCTTAGCTTGTTGGTTCCCTCCTGGAACATTTGTATTTCCCGGGAAACCTGGATGTGCCAGCTTCTTCAAACTGGCTATCTCCCAATCCATCTATGCCATAGATGTCTCCATTGTCCTCATTTGAGCCCCATGGCTCTGCAGTGTCTGCCCGAATTGGTTCATGAACTCCCCTTGTTGCTTTATTTGCTGGCTGAAAGTAGCCATAAGTTCTTGATTTTGCTTTATAACTTGATTCAGCAGCTCTGTGCTCTTATCCTCTGCAGCTGGCTGGGGTTTAGCATCTGGATCCTACAAGAAGTTGTTAGGATCCTTCCAGGAAAACTTCTTGTCTTTTCTACATGAATAGTCATTGTTCCTGTAACCTGGCTGCTGCTTCATACATTTCACTTGAGCCTCATCCTCGGACTCAGTATCCTCCTTTGCAAGCAATTTCTTTGCGAGAAGATCCATCTTCTCATTCAGTTCCTTTATTGCCTTAGATTCTCCTACTACTCGAACATGTTCCATAGTGCCTTTTTCACCCCATGATTGTTTCTTCGCCATGTTCTTTAAGATCTCCCAGCATCTAGTGCCCATGTTATTCAAGAAGAATCCAGAACCGGACGAATCTAGGTTGCTTCTATCATGCTCGGAGAGAGCAAAATAGAAGATCTTCACTTGGGTCTCCTTATCCAGCCCATGATGCGGGCATCGCCTGAGCATGATCTGAAATCTCTCCCAGGTCTCAGAATAAGTCTCGCATGCTTGTTGAGTGAAGTTGTGGATATTTCTTATCATGTCATTGGTCTTTTTGGGCAGGAAGAACCTCTCAAAGAAGACCTCCACCATGTGGTCCCAAGACTCCACATATTCATCGTCTAAGTTATGTAGCCATTCGCGTGCAATTCCCGCTATTAAACTCGGGAAGAGCTTCAAGTAGAGCACGTCTTGTGGAAATCTGTCGATTTTTACCATGTCACAATTCTCCGCAAACTGACTTATGTGCACGACGGGGTCTTCATTTTTTAGTCCATGGAAGGCATTAGACTTCACCAAGTTGATCAAGGCTGGATCAATCTTGTAGGTCGAAATATTCAACACTTTCTTCTTTATAGGCCCCTTGGAAGCGGACGAGGAAGAAGCCTTGATCTTCCCCCATATTTTTTGTGGCCCGTCCATCTCTTCTTGTTCATGTTCAGAAAGTATATCCTCCAACTCGTCTTGATTATAATCTCCCTCGTCTTCTGGTCCCGGCAGCGGAACCTTTGGTGCACGACCCACGTAGTCAGTACTACGCGTCTGCACCATGCATAGTACCTGAAAATAGAAAGATTAAATTTAGTACAGTGCTTGACGATTGCAAATATTTATAAAATAGATTATGAATTTTTTGGAATGATAAAAAAATAATAAAAAGTGTCCTAGAGTGGCCGCTCACAGCACTCAAAGTGCCAATAAATTTCCGTATCCCCAGCAACGACGTCAAAAACTTGACACAGATTTACCGTGCGTAGAAACGCAAGTGAACGCGTCGAGTAGTACAAGCCTTTGTGAGGCCCGAGTTGAACTCAGGGATACGTGCAATCGTCGGGGACTCCTACTAACTACTCGTGATCAGCTAAACTGATTAACAAGTTGAGAGTTGTTGTTAAAATTAAAAGAAAAAAAATGAAAATAAAACAAAACAAGCAATCGATTAAATGTTTGTTTAAGCAATTCAAAAGGAGATCTTTAGGGTTACGGTTTCACCGCAGATTTTCATTGTATTAAATTCTATATAGCTACTCAATTTTATCTCTCTATCCGGGTAGTGGCCAGAAATCAGAATTGCCCACTGTCGTGGTACAATTCACTACCTATGTCTAGGTCAGTTCCACCGTCATAGTAACCTATACCCTAAACTAGGTGCGTTATAAACGACCTCTCGGTATCCACCATTAATCTTACACCGCCTTGTTCAAGGGTTTTGTCAATTAATGTAAATTCCGTCTCTTTTCAACCGTTAATCCTTCTTTCAAAGCAATTAAGGGCATTAGGTTATCATTATGGTGATCAAGCATAATAATATATTAGAGAACACGAAACTATACCATAGATTTAAGAGATAAGATATGAATTACTATTATAAAATCGTCATACAATGAATCCCCGGGCTACTCCCAGTCCTAAAGATAAAGGGGATTAGCCCTGCATGTTCATATCAAGACAAAGCATGGTAGAGAAAAGGGGAAACATGAGAAAAACGAAATTGAGTGGTAAAACCCCTGAACGGAGAAGGTCCAATTGATCCTTGGCGTGGAATCCGCGTTATGCCGCCTTTTGGTGGTGGAATTCATCTTCTTCAGCGTCCGGATCGGCTGGGGTGTACTATCATGCTCCGTTCTTCTCTCCTTGCTCTCCGGGATGTGTGCAACAACTAATGACGTGATCCCCCAGTCAAGGGCACCGTCATTAGATTTAATTCCCGAGTTTAGTCATCAATTAATCACCACCGTCCGATTAAGATCTTTCTGAATCAAACTCATATCTGACGGTGTCGATACCATCGACACGGGTCGATGGTATCGACCTAGCACGATAGAGGCAACCCTTCTTTCCTTTCGTCTGAGCGCCTAATGTCATCTCGATACCATCGACTCAGGTCGATGGTATCAACAGCTTTGTAGCGACGGTTTTTTCATTTTGCGTCACTGTAGCTCCTCCCGTCGATAGTATCGACCATCGTGTTGATAGTATCGACTCCTTCCTCGCCAGCAACCTGATGGTATCTCGATACCATCGACATCCCCGTCGATAGTATCGACCTTGTTCTGGTCCTTGCGGCTGGCAGCCTGTGGTCCGGTCGATGGTATCGACCACCGTCGATGGTATCGACGGCAACATATACTTGTTTTTCCTAAAATTAACACACGGAACCACATAAATCCACACAAAATATATTTTTTCGATAATTAATACTAGAAATGCTTAAATAAAGGGAATTTGACATAAAGAAGTAGCATAGACCAAAATGAATGAATTATGCAACATTAACCATGAAAATGACTAATAAATGCATAAAATGCATATCAAACAAGTCTATAAATGCGACTCAAAATCATCGCATCATCTGCCAACTAGTTTTCCGTGTCCACATGCGTGATATAAATATTCTTCTTGGCAATGTGATCACAAAGAAAGTGATGGATAACCTCTATATGTTTATCTCTACTATGAAATATAGGATTGTAAAACAAGTTAATTCCACAAGTATTATCACAATAGATAGGAGAAGCATCAAAATGAATGTTAAAGTGTTTGGGCATTTGCTTCATCCATAGGACTCGGGCACAACAACTCCTGGATGCAATGTACTCAACCTCAGTGGTTAATAATGCCACGATGCTCTATTTATTGGAGAACCAAGACACCAAACATGGTCCTAGGAGGAAACAAGTGCCACTTGTGTACTTTCTATCAATCAAGCAGCCTGCATAATCGACATCACTATAGGTAGTAAGAGTAAAGTCCCTTGACTTGGGATACCATAGTCTAAAATGTTGGGTTTTGGCTAAGTACCTTAGAATCCTCTTAACATCTATAAGATGGGATTTCTTAGGATTTGATTGAAATCTAGCACACAATCCAACTCTAAATATTATGTCAGGTCTAGAGGTAGTTACATAAGGTAAACTTCCAATCATACCTCTATAGAGCTTCTCATCTACCTTCTCGCCTTCTTCATCTTTATCACGGTTGGAAGTGGTTGACATAGGTGTGTCCATCGGCTTGGTGTTCTCTATCCCAAAGCACTTAAGTAGTTCACTTGTGTACTTACCTTGGTTGATGAAGTTCCCATCTTTTGTTTGCATGATTTGAAAGCTGAGGAATAATGTGAGTTCACCCATCATAGACATCTCAAATTCACTCTGCATAAGATCACTAAATTATTTGCAAAGTGTAAGGTTCGTTCCACCAAAAATTATATCATCAACATATATTTGAATGATAAGAAAAATATTAGAAGTGTGTTTTAGAAACAATGTAGAATCCACTTTTCCCATGATATAACCATGATCTAACAAAAAGTTCTCTAATTTCTCATACCAAGTCCTTGGTGGTTGTTTTAGTCCATAGAGAGCTTTATGCAACAAATAAACATGGTTAGGTAGAATATCATGTTCAAAGCATGGAGGTTGTGCAACATACACTTACACCTCAATTGTACCATTCAAAAACACACTTTTAACATCCATTTGATACAAAAGAAAGTTTTTATGACTAGAAAAAACAAGCAACATACGAATGGACTCAAGTTTAGCTACAGGTGCATATGTCTCATCAAAGTCAATACCTTCCTATTGATGATAGCCTTGAGCCACTAACATTGTTGTGTTTCTTACCACTTTCCGACCATCATCTAGCTTGTTTGGTAGACCCGTATGGTGTCAATGATCTTTCTATCACTTGGTTTTGGCACAAGGGTCCAAACTTTGTTCTTTTCGAATTGTTCCAGCTCCTCTTGCATAGCTACGATCCATTCTTCATCCTCAATAGCTTCCTTGACATCT
Organism: Alisma plantago-aquatica; assembly: GCA_963693085.1. Taxonomy (NCBI): domain Eukaryota; kingdom Viridiplantae; phylum Streptophyta; class Magnoliopsida; order Alismatales; family Alismataceae; genus Alisma; species Alisma plantago-aquatica. The sequence continues at coordinate 1,869,057,589 of OY856409.1, read as the reverse complement.
TTAGGTTCTAGTTGTGAGATGAAGGTGACATTGTCTTGTACTTTGTTGAATGCAGCCCACATCTTTACTCTCTCAAATGGATCACCTAAAATAAGCTCCTTAGGATTATTCTTTGCAAACTGGGGAGTTGGATCCTTCTTTTCATCATCTTTGTCTTCTTCTTGAGCAGCCACCTCTTTTCCCTTTTGGGTGATGTTGAGTTCTTTAAGGATAGGAGTTACTTCATCTACAACATCAGCATTTGAAACAATATCTTTGGGAATAGAGGGGTTAGTCTCAACAAACTTTACATTAATAGATTATTCTACCTTAGCAAGATCAACATTATAAACTCTATATGCCTTGCTAGTAGTGCAATAGCCTAGAAAGAAAGCCTTGTACGATTTCGGATCAAACTTGTCAAAAGAATCTTTCATATTCACAACAAAACAAGGACATCCGAAAATGTCGAAATACTCGATAGAAGGCTTCCTACCATGCCATAGCTCATAGGGTTTTTTCTTAAGTGAAGGATGAGTGAAAACACGATTTTGCACAAAACAAGAGGCATTCATAGCTTCAGCCCAAAACTTCTTGGGAGTGTTATACTGAAGAAGCATAATCCTAGCCATCTCCTACAGAGACCTATTCTTCCTCTCTACAACCCCATTTTTTTGAGGTGTTTGAGGTGAAGAAAAGTTGTGTGCATAACCTGATTCTTGACAAAAATGCTCGAAAAGCTCATTTTCAAATTTCCCCCATGGTCACTACGAATGGAAAAAATATGGCAAGAAGCTTCATTCTAAACTCATTTGAAAAAACTTGAGAAAACATAAAGTGTATCACTCTTTTAAATGAGAAAAAAGGTCCAAGTATATCTAGAGAAATCATCGACAATAACAAGGCAATACTTGGAACAATGAAGCAATTCTGTACTCATTGGCCAAATAGATCAATATGAAGAAGTTCAAGAGCTCTCTTAGTGCTAAGGACTCCTTTGGATTTGAAGTAGGAGTTTATTTTCTTTCCTTGTGTACAAGGTTGGCATTCTTCATCCTTTTCAAAATCCAATATAGGAAGTCCCTTGACTAAGTTTGTTTTTTTCGGCTTCTTTAATTGATGCATATTTACATGACCAAGTCGACAATGCCAAAGAGAAATATTATTCGAGTTGGCTACAATGCATCTTCCAACCATAGGCTTAATAGAGTTAAGAACAATAACATAAAGATTAATACTTTGAGTTCCCTTATATATAACTTGGTAGGTGAGGGAATCTAGAATCAAGCATTCAAAAGAAGTAAATAGCACAAGGTAACAATTATCACAAAGTTGACTAACACTTATTAAATTGTGATGTAGGCCATCCAAAAAAAAACATTCTTGACACATACGGATTCACCTACACCACCTTCACCTTTGACTTTACCTTTTTGTTGTCTCGAAAGGTGACAGATCATCCTTTCATCTTTGTGAAATTGTTGAAATGGCTTATGTCACAGGTCATGTGCTTTGTGGAGCCACTATGAACAATCCATCTATGTTTTCCCTACAATATAGGAGAATGTCAGTTCCCAACTCAAGCTTTGGGATCTGGAGTTAGCTTGGGGACCCATTTCATCTATGTCTTGGTCCCCTTAGGCTTGTAATGACAATAAGTGGAATAATGATCATCATATTTGTAATGACAACAAACCATAGGATTCTTAGTGCCTAAAGATTCTCCAACAAAGAAAGTGATCTCCTTGTATTTTTCTTACCTTTGTCCTTACTCTTGTCATTTGAGGCTCCCCCTACAAATCCCAAACCATTAGTACCACTTTGTTTAGTAGAATGGTCAAGGATTTCATTTAGGGATTTCTTCACTTTGAGGAATTTTTGCAGGGATGCTCTCAATCTATGGTTATCATCATTCAAAGAAACATAGAAGATAAACTAGATATGTCATCCCTAGCATGCACAAGATCAACCTCAAGACATAAATCTTTAGTAAGATATGAATCCTTTTCTAGAGAGATAGAAGCAACATTAACACTAGGCAATAAGGGTCTAGAGGATAGATCATTTACGTGACTAAGAAACCTAGCATTTTTATATTTTGGCATTTGAATATCTTTGAGATAGACATCTCTCTCTTTTCTACGAGCATCAATAAGCAATTTAAATTCAGCATTTTCAGTTTTAAGCAATTGAAGTTCTTTTAGGCAATTTTGGTTCTCTTCCTTAAGATTCTCAATGTTCTTAAGGTAGATACCATTCTCAACTTCAACCCCATTGTAGTGGAGGTCAAGATCAAGGTATTGACCTTGCAAATTATCAATACTTTCAAGGTTGGTTTTCTCATTCAATTCTAAAATCTCAAGCTTGGCATAAATATCATCAATAATTTTTCCTAACCGTTTTCTCTTAGATTTACATTTAGCAAAAGAAGAATGGGTAGCGATAAGCATGTCAATTATAGCTTCTTTAGGCAATCATGCAAACTTACCTCACCAATGTCTTCACTTGTAGAGGCCATGAGTGCAAGGTGACACTCTCCATCTTCTTCAAAGCTAGAGGTGGTTGAATATGAAGCTTCCCAAGCTGCATGAGTTGCATTCTTGTGTCTCTTTTCCTTCATGACCTTCCTCTTGTGCTTTATCTCCTTCTTGTAATCATATTCATTCCTTGAGCTGCTCTTGTGGTTAGACTTTCTTGACTTTGGACATTCTCTCTTGTAGTACCCCTTTTAACTACACTTACAATATCTCGAAGTAGAAGAGGAGGAGGCTTGATTTCCCTTGAAGTGCTTGCCCTTGATGTAGTTCGCTTCATGCTCACTAGGGCCTTCATCTTTGCTAGAGGAGGAGGGAGAAGTCCGGAAAGAAAGTTGTTGTTTAAGGATGACAACCTCTACTTGTGCTTTGAAAACACTATTTTTATTTTCTTGGCCTCCTTCTCTTCTTGCTTAGCTTCTTCTTCTTGCTTGTCAAGTCTAGGCTCATGGGCTTGAAGATTGCCAATGAGTTCTTCAATTGGGATGTCACCAAGGCTCCTCACTTCTACAATGGGGGTGACCTTTGACTCCCATCTCTTTGAAAGAGTTCTCAGGATTGTTGAGTTGATGATGCCTCTATCAAAAGTGTTGCCCAATGCATCGAGACTGTTGATGATGACATTGTAGCCTTGAATACATCTCCACAATGCCTTATTTATTTCCCATCTTGAAGTTCTCTAAGAGGTTGTTTGACATGTAGATCTTTGCCTCCTTGACTTGCTTTGTGCCTTCATATTTGATGCACATCTTGTCCCAAATCTAATAGGCAGTGTCCCATGATGAGATTCGGTTGAACTCCATGGGAGTCAGGGCTGCATAGAGGATGCTAATGGCCATTGCATTAAGTAGATCCTCCTTGAGAGAAGCTTCACTCAATGTTGCAATCGCTTCAGTTGGCTCCCTGTAAGGTGTGACCATCACCTTCCACATATCAAATTTCATCCCTTGAATGTAAAATTGCATTTGTCTCTTCCAATAGAGGAAGTGGGTGTCATCATGGATTGGAGGATGCAAGGATAAGAATCCATCTAGGTTGAGTGAACCAAGTAGGTTGTCACCCATCTTCTCATCTCGTGGGAGATTGTTGGAGAATATTTTTGGCTCTGATACCACTCGTTTGATCTAAGGGATCTACATGGGGGTGAATAGAGCTACACAAATTCTCACAAAATTGATTAGACCTTCACATTATATCAATTTGGAGCAAAATCTAAATGGCAATTTGAAGTCTTATGTAAACAAGCATAGCATGTACGAGAGAAATTGATAGCAAGCACTTGACAAAGGGATGTAGAGTGGTTCCACACTTCAAACTAGAAGTGATTTAGCCCACTACCTAGAGAGTCACCCTCTAGGACTTTGCAAGTGTTTTGATCACCAAAGCGATTTACAGCAAAAGACCACCAAAAGACTTATCCATCCAATCATAAGGAGAACTCCACTTTACCAAGGAACGTAACCACTTAGCTTGAGTCTTCATCCTTCACCTAGGTCTTACCCACTCAAGCTCAAGTCTTCCACCTTGAAGGACTTTGCTTCTCCTCTTGTATTTTCAGTCTTTGCCTTCTCCTTCACTTGGAGAAGATCACCACCTCTTCAACAATGTTTAAGAGGACCATCTATAGCTCCTTCTTCACTCAATGGAGCTTGCTTTAGCTTTTCTTCATAAGAGAAGAGGATAGGGAAATAGTGGAAGATTTGGGAGCTTTACATTACAAAGGTGGTGATCTCTTACAATTAGCCTAACTCACTCACAAATCATGAAATGAAGTGTAAAATAGAGAGAGGAAGGGGCTCAGGGAGTAGTAGCAAACTCAACTATATCAAGGACCTTGAATGTAGTGAATGAGAAAACTTGGAATGAACCTCAAGGGGTCCTATTTATAGCTGGGGGTACTCATTTGAGTTAAGGAACTCTTAGTGCCGAAATATAGCCATTTTTGCACAAGGAAACATATATAGTTTCATCCAAACAATTCACCAACGGTTATAATCACATTTTCTATGTTTTTCATACAGTGCAATCAGACGAGTTTCAATAAAGGTAACTCGATCGATCAACTAAAAGACAAACCAAATTTTCAAACTATTGGTTAAGTTTATTCTGGGAAACTCGACCGATCGGCCAAAATTGCATTTGGTCAAAAGGTCGTTCGGTCGAGTTCTGTGAATGCACAACCTGACCGATTGCTAGTTTTAGAAACTCAATCCATGGGATCGTTGAGATTGTAACTCGACTGATCAACAACTTGTGATCGATTTTCTAAATTGGCAAATAAGTGATTAAAACTTGGTATTAAGTGTCCCACATATTTTTCTCATCTTAGTTACAAGTCATATCATCAATATAAGTGATTACAAAGTTCTTCTAAGGTCATTTGAAGTGATTTCCTTAATATCGCTTGAACTTGGACATGCTAGGGCTTATGTAATTTGATCCTTTTCATGTACCTAAAGCATGAAATCAATCTTGAATACACATATTAGATACATATGAATGTAATGGTTAAGTCATTATCAAAATATGGACAATATATAACCTCTAGGTCAATAGAAAATACTTTGAAAGGGTGAGACTTGGTCATTGGGAAATGGTTTCATCCGCTCAACTATTTTCTTGGACAACAACTTCACATTTGTGTTGTTATGAGATATAGGTCACATATGGTTACAACCCTCACAAGAAAGTCTCAGGGATCAGCACCAAAGTGCCATGTGCCATGTTTCTAGAGATAAGTTTCCCTATAAAAGACTTAGTTGTGGTTAGGAATATTGATTTCCAGAGTTCTTTCCAATTCCCTTGGAGAAATCAAGCATTGGTTCGATCAGGGTCAAGATCCTTGATTGTGTTCATCTTCTACATGGCTTCGTGTATCTCTTCCACAAAAAGTTGTCACTCCAAGTTTGATCATGTGATGTAGTTGTAGAGGACCCTGTGTAATTTTCATGTTGTTGACTAAATTCCCATATGTATTTCCTATAAAAAGAGAACCAAAACTAGTGGTAATAAGTTTCTTGAGGGCATCTTCCTCCTCCACCAAATTGGCAATAGAATCCTTTAACTTGTTTATGGCATTCATCCTTCTTTAGATTTAACTAGATCCTAGAAGTATTTAGTATTCAAGTCTCCTAATATGCTCTAGTTGCACCTCAACCTTTGTTTTCTAGTAGCTTTCTCATTGCTCAAGACTTTGAGTAACTCTATTTGTAACATATTTAGTTCCTCATGAACCTCCTTTCAATATACATGAATCTATACATCTTGCTTCTTCCCAACAGTCTTCAAAATCTAGTCCTTCCTCCTTCATTCTTCTCTCCATTCATCCTTGTCCCATTGACTTGACTTCTTTGTGAAATCAATGGTAGTAGAAGTGAAATCTAGCTCATCCTTTTGATTTTGAGCAAGGTAACTTTGGAAATTTATTTGAGAGTTCCATACGACACAAGCCGTCAAATGAAAAGTACACGGACCTTTCCTCAACATAGTTTGTACTAAAGTAGGGACATGATCAGAAGATATTTATAGGGATGACTTCTAGCTTTATTTGGGGGAAATAATCTAGCCAAGCTTGGTTAGAAACAATCATGACTAGCCTATCTTGTAGGATGCCTTGTTGGAGCATCATAATGGGACCCAACACCCCTAAGTCTTCTATACCCATGTCCTTTGGTACTTCTACAAACTATATACAACTATTGATATTGAGACTATCACTCACAACTTTTTATAAGGGTTAATTGAAGGGTTGAAATCATCTTGGACCATCCACGGAAACTTGGTGTTGCATGCAAGCATCCTCATTGGTTCCACAAGATGCACCTATTCCCTTATTTAGTGTTATCATAGATGAATGTGATTAGGAAACTCTTGATAACCAAACAATGGATAAGCTTCTCATGGAGATCTAAGATCTCCACAGCCCCAAGATGAGATTTCTAGAGAACCCATATGTCATCAGAGAAACCAATAGCTTCGACTTGATGAGAAGCATCAAATACCAAATGTTGTACAAAAGAGTCAGTAAAAGAAATACTAGTGTGTAGCTCCACAATTCCCAGGATATCGATATTGTAAATATGTGTATAGTATTTGATTGTGTTATACACATCCATTAAGAAGATTCCCTACATGCTCCAAGATGGGAATATCATAGAATTGTTGGATTATCAGCAGGAAATCATACCTTGTGCTCACCACCTATACATAGGACATGAATCTGGTTCTTCCTACCCCTCTTCCTGGAACCCGTGCATTTTAAATCATTAGTAGCATATATCTTCACATTCCAAAACTGTACTCCAACACAACTTCCACTAGATTCTAGAGGGCCACCTGAAGACTTTACATTCTGATTGGAACCAATAGAAAACCTCATTGGTGTGTTCGATATTGCTTGATCCTTTGTGATGATTTCTATATCATCGTCGATAATCTCAATTTCCACATGTTGGTTTTATTCCCTATTGTTGTGTTGCATATTCTCTAGTTTTTATTCATTGTTTGTTGGTTGTGTACTCGTTGCAGTGGTACATAGGTGTTTCTCACCTTCTACTGGTTTCTCTTCTTGTTTTTCCTACCTCTTCTTTTAGTCAACCCAGTGACCTCAGTGGTGATAAAGCCATGATCAAACATCACCTTCTTCCACTTTTTTTATTAATAGATTGCTAAATGTATTAGCTCTCTCTACATTTTTGATGCCTATGGATTCTAGCAGTTTTCTTGGCTTGCATTGGAAAGGTTGACCATGCATAGAAATGGTGAATTTTCCCAAAGTCTTGGGGGATTATGTCCGTTGTGGCTTACCGTTGCCATGTTTCTCCCACTCAGCTTCAATTATCACCCTACACTCCATATTGGTGTTACCTAGTCACCCACAATGCAAGTAGATGATTGGCAAGTCTTTGTACTCAAGGTTGTACCTCTCTTCCTATATGTATATGGTAGGGATACAGGTTCCAGCAATCCTTGCAAATTTTCCCTTCGTTTCAGTTCAATGTTCATGTTTACTCTCATCAGGGCAACAACGTAGTCTATGACATACCTTGAAAATATCTACTTCTATAGGAAGATAGGTAGCATTCAGATGTGTGGCCATGCAACTATATATCTAGGGTTCCATTTGGAAGGGATGGACCGATGATCCCATGAATGAAGGCTCAATTAGGATCCCATCATCGGTCATGGAACTCCTATTAGGCGTACAGATAGTCATCTTGTCAAAGCAACTGATCAAAAAATAATTGTTTTAGTGATCTATCATTTAGAATTTACTAATGGGGCTCCACCATAACCTTTATTTGGTTTTGCATCATCGTGAACTCAACCTCCCTTCTAAGAATATTCACTATCACAATATAGTACTAAGGCTTCATCAATAATGTGTCTAATAATCTTCACTATCTGGTGGAGATGACAGGTGGCCCGCATCAGTCCTCAAAGGAGAAGGAGGACCATGAGCGTACTGGGGAAGTTGCAGAAGCGGCTGGGGGGGTTGTTGTCATTGGAAACAACAATTAGGAGGTCATGGAGATTGAGGTGGTTGAACAGGAGGTGGGTTTTCCTGTGATTGGGATGATCTCTCATCCCCCAGTTTGCTCCAACCAGTTCTCCATGCTAGATAACCTAGAGGCCGATGAGCTGTTTGAGGAATTGTTTGGCACAGCCTTGGGGAGGATTGCATAGAAGGGCAACCAAAGCAGCAGGGGAAGATGAACCTCACTGAGAATGTCCAGCTTGGGAAGGGGTGGACACACCAAGCAGTAATATGTCTATCCTCACTTGGAATGTGAGGGGGGCGACACGGCCGTGGAGGTAGAGGAGGGTCAGGAAGGTGATACAGGAGAATGAGGCGTCAATTGTTTTCATCTTGGAGACTAGAATCAAAAGGAGATTTGAATAGAAGGTTGCTAGTTTGTTTACAATGGGGTGGGGGTTTAAATCTAATCTCAATCAGATTGAAGGAGGTAGTATTGCTCTCAATTGGAATAAGGAGGTGTGGGACGTGCAGGTGATCCACGCTACTAACCAGGTGATGGTAGCTAGCTGTATCAACCAAGGGGGGTTCCACTGCATGATTACTAGTGTAAATGGTCACCATGACAAAGGCAAAATATGTCAATGTTGGGACACCATTAAGGAGTCAACTCAACAACAGGTGCCTCAGTTAGTTTTGGGTGATTTCGACCATGTCAGAAAGGCAAAGGAAAAGATTTGAGGGCTGCCCATACCAGATTCGATACTGAATAAGTTTAATTATACGGTGGACACAGCTAACTTGATAAAGCTGAACATGTCGGGTGGTATTGTTACTTGGCAGAATAGAAGGTGCCATGCTCGAAGAATATCTAGCCATCTTGACAGGGGATTAGTAAACTCGGTCTAGCTAGATGCCTTTCCTGAAGCCAAGGTGTCTTTAGGGGGACATCCGAACAGCGATCACGCGTGGTTGCTTGTGCCTCTAGTGGAGCATAGATTGAAGAGGAAACCATACATATTTTTGAATTTCTAGGTTGATTGGCCTGGCTTTGACATGATGGTTAAGGAGGCATGTAACCAATAGGTGGAAGGTAATCCAATTTTTCAAGTTATTAGCAAACTAAAGAATACCAAAGTGACACTTAAGAAGTGGTCAGCAGATTTCTATAACATGGACAACATGATCGAAAAGGCAGAAAGGGAGTATAAGGAGGCTTCGTGTTAGCTAAGAAGTCACCTTATTGATATTGAATGCATGGCAGTGGAGGAGCAAATGGGGAAGAAACTCCTTTAGCTCGAGAAGGCAGAGGAGTGCTATCATTGGCAGAGGAGTAGGATGCGGTGGATTAGGGATGGTGATAGAAATACCAGGGTGTATCAAAATGCCACTAAGAAGAATTTCATGAAGGATTTTATACATGGGCTCATTAGAGAAGATGGCACCGGGACGGCTAGTCCAGGAGAAGTTGCGGAGGAGGCGGTTGATTATTTTAGGAAGTTGTATAACAAACCCCATCACCTATGTCAGCAGTGGGTTCTACCGGAAAGAAGAGTGGATGATGAGATGAATAGGAGGCTATGTGCTCCATTGACTGAGCAGGAGGTAAAGGAGGTTGTTTTCTCCATTGGATTGTCTAAAGCTCTGGGGCCTGACGGTTTCTATGGGAAGTTCTTCCAGAGTTGTTGGGACATTATCAAAGAGGACCTTTGTTGTGCGGTAAGGTTGTTCCTGGTGGGGGGGGACTATGGTAAGATTGGAGAATCACACCTTTATTAGGCTGATCCCAAAGACTTCGCTGCCATCTTCTATCCAGGACTATAGGCCGATTTCCTACTATAATGTGTTGTACAAGGTCTTTTCAAAAAATTTGGCAGGGAGGTTGAAGAAGGTGTTTTCGGATATCATATCGCCTAATCAACTTGCCTTCGTGCGGGGGAGGGAGATTAGTGATGGCCCGTTACTGGCTACTGAGTACCTTGCAGACTTCAATCGCAAAAGTAGCTCACAGAAGACATGCTTTAGGGTCAACATTACTAAGGTGTATGACCATGTTGAGTGGCTGACGTTGTGGAACATTATGAATGCCATGGGCTTTTCTAACAGGTGGATTCAGTTGATGAAGTAGTGTGTGGAGCACACATCATTCTCTTTCCTAGTCAATGGGGTTCCCCATGGCATGTTCTCTGCTTCTAATGGCCTAAGACAAGGAGACCTTATATCACTATAAAAAAACATGTTTTAACAACTATTTTTTTTGGTCGGTCCAAAAAGCGTGTTACTATTAATACCAAAAACTTTGGGCACTAAGTACCCCATTACATCAACATGAGCTAAAAGCTCATTACAACTAGAATGTAAGACACTCAGAGAATAAAAGCAAAAAACAGAGCTCCTATAGAGCCATCTATCTGGACAAGGAAAGGGAGGGGACGGACCTGCCAGCCAGATGACAGTCCAGAGAACACCTAACTAACCAAGAAATCAATAGCAATATCCACATCCTCCTGAAATTATGATGCCTTAGGAAGCATATAATCAATAAAACGACAGCATAACTAGTATCTCGAAAACTAAATGCTATCCAAAACCCAAAACAAAAACAACCAGTTAGCAAGATCTCAGAACACCAAGATTTCAAATCCTGAAGACGTTGAACCAGAACCAAGACCTACATCTGATCATCCAAGCACTTGCAATAAACCTCAACTTCTGAAAGTGTGCCGAACAAGCAACTAAGGAACATCGTGCTGACCCATGAAAACAGGCTAATCCCCTGATGAGCTGACAGGTTACTGCCTGGAAGCCAACCTCCATGACACACGAGCAGCAAGGTTCCTCGTGAGATCTTTCTGGTAAACCTGCAAGAGAGCATGAGAAACCCACACAGCTTGAAGCCCCTATTTGCACTGGGTCGAATCAACAAGCACCTAGCAGGTGACACCTTCAGACAGAGAAGAACCAGTAGGCCAGAAGACGACTCAGCATGAACGGTCCACTGCTTGGCCATCTATTCAAAAGAATAGAAACAACCAACTTCTTCCAAGGAAGTTGCTTGTCAACACCATAGTGGTGTTTCTGCACCCAACAAAGAGGGGGGGGGGTAGGAAAGAACCAACCCCAACAACCCCTTGTTGTAGCTCCAAGGAGCACAACCCCTTGTACTCGCCAACAACAGCTGCACTGTAGAAGATCCGAGCAACCACCAGCAGACCAGCCGCCTGAGAGGCAGACCATTGCACCTGTTTCCACGGAAGCAACCCGTCGAGCACCTTGTGGGCGTATGACTAAGGGAGAGTTGAGGATCACTGCCCGAAGACCAGAGCACCAGGGAATGCCGCCCATATCAGCTGAAGTTCGGATCACGTGAAGAAGAAAGCATAAGTAGAACCTCGCGGACACCGACACGAGCCAAACGAGCCGGATATTGACGCCGGTCAACCTCACAATGAGGTGCCAGTAGAACCATATCAAGGTTGAAACCTAGGGGTCATCACTGCCCCGGTCGGTGGAGAGAAGGCGCAAGTGAGAAAGAGGTGAGCCACCCCTTCGAACACCTACTATCGGAGCTTCCGCTTAGATCTCAGATCTGGGAGGGTAAGGCCTTCTCCATCCACCACACTTGAGCGAGAGGGAGTCGACTTGGTCGAGCGCCGAACCACGAAAGCCCCTTGACCAACACGATGCTCCCGACTAACCTTCAACCCAACAAGCCGAAGTAGACACCTGCGATTCAACCTCACCGGCACCCTTTTCTCCAGCGATGCACTCAAGCTACCGTCCATGCCTTGCCCTAGTTTTAGGGTCAGGGGAAGGAGGACACTGTGGAGCCGCCTCCTCACATAATGAACCAAGCTGAGAATTGAAGAGCCAGGGGGAGGAGGCGTCAAGGGAGACGCTCCCTCCCCCCAGCGGCAGCCGCTGGGGAGATCCTAGTGAGAAGGGAGAGCGATCCCTAGAGAGAGAGAGGTCTGATCTTTTTAACAACTATTTTTATAACTACATATATTGTATTTGTAGTTAAATATGATGATTTTTTATAAAATTTAAATGTGTAAATAAAACAAATGTAGTTGATTATAATAGCTACAATTTCCTACAAATTATAATCTATTAGAAAACTCGTGCTCCTTTTTTGCCCCCTCCTCTCTAATAACCACACCTCCAAAAATTTCAATTTTGCACGCTAGATCTATTTTTTGTCATATTGGTGCTCGATACTCAAATGTTTTCCCAAATCATGCACATCACCCCATACTTTCTCTCCTTCCCCAATCATCCAGACACTGAGTACCTCATCTCCTCTACCCCTGTGAACCTGATAGCCACCCCACCCCACAATTACGTCCTCTCCCTATCACCCTCTTCTCATCCCCTCACAAAACTAGAACACAATCACACTCTCACGACATGCCCCATCCTTTGCTAGTCATCGGTAGACACCAAAAGGAATAAGCATAACATGATGTATGAGGGTCTCAAGAAGGTACGGTAAACCTCCTCACCCCCTTCTCCGATCATGGCTAATGTAGCCTTCCTGCTCACTAGATTTCCCAACAGTGCAACAAGAAGAAACCCAGGGAGAATGGATCCAACGACTCTATCAACAAGGCCACATGGAATGCTAGGGAAAGAAGCCTGCGACGACGTTCCCCTCCAGCAGCTCGCCGACATTGACGCTCATCGATGGAGTTGTTCTTGAAATCTTGTTGGGTGTGCTTCTGCTATTGGCTCTCAGACTCACCAAGATCCCTGAGTAGAGCGGCAAAGCCACCGACCCTATCGCTAAAATGAAGGTTCACGCAATGGAGCAGAATGATGCCAAACCACCGATGGAGATTTATGAGAGGTGGGGTTACTATTTACATTTCTAATCCCTTCCCTTCTCCTACAATTGTGCTTACTTGATATACAATGCCAAATTGGGTTGTACGGACTGCTAGGCCATGTGATCCTATTTGATGATACTCAGTTTTGGTGTTGACTTTGAGTTTAAAAAAGGTTTATGGAAGAGTGGTTTCTTGGGAGCCTAGAGTGTTCATCTACCACAATTTCCTAGCGCTTGTCCTAAGGGAGGAACTACACATTTGACTTCCTATATATTCTTTTTACCATCATTACTTATATCTCAAATAATGGATCTGGTTCATAAGCGCAATATTGTTCTTAATATTCTACATTCTAGTTCTAGATTACGCATTCAAACTTAAAGAAGAAGCTAAGTCATGACTTCCACCTCAAGAATGCCTAAAAACTGAGAAATTCACTCCGATTTTCCCACTAGAAGACGTTTTGCATCTCTCTGATCTTGTCTACTATTACCGATAATTGATGACAAATCATCTGTTGGTAGTGTCATCATCACGATATTCACATTTCAAATTTAATCCAGTTATCTTCAATTGTCACTTTCACTGTAGAGCCTACCAACTTAGTTGTACTCTAGGGAGTAGGTAGAAGCCACATGCAAAAGCACAACAAAACACATTGATTACTATATCAATTTCTTATGGCTGCTTCTTTTCCTGGATTTTATTAACATACTTTATTCAAAGACTCTCTCTTGACTAGAAACAATTCAATATACAAAACTGGAGAGGTCCAATTTTTGCACCGACTGATATGTTCTTTTGCCATTATTGATTGCTTATATACAAAACAAAGTTTCCTGAATGAGCACAACTGATGAGTTATATACTTTGATAAACCACAAAGCATAACTGAAGTTGTAAATAGTAACCATATCAGAATTTATTTTGTACTCTCTATTTTGTAATAATGTAGATTTTTTTTATCTTCCTTATGAGAATATATCACACCGCCATCTATTATCTTACAGACAGTGTGAAAAGAATTATACTTCCTTTTGCTTGTTGTTTTGGCCTGTGAATGTTGGTTATATTCCCTCTAGTGAAATCCCATGTTTTCTATTTCATTCTCGATCACCAAGATTGTGTGTGTCAAGTTGATGTGATACCTTTTAAAAAAAGTGACCCTGATAGTTTCTTTTGTGACCGAACTCGTAAAAAGATATGCATTAACTTTGCTCTCCAGACATTAATTACTCAATATTTACTATTGATGAATTTCTTTTACTTGGATTCAGTTATCTATTTAAAATTTGAAGAACTAAAACTATCATGTTGAATATAAGTAAATCTTGAGTTGAACTTGAGACATAGATAACAAATTAGATGTACCTTCCTCAGATAAGGTAGAAGCATAAGTAATTAACTATAATTATCGATGTGTATATAATATAATTGAGTAGTGCTTACGTGAATCCTATGAACAAACATAAAAACTTCTAATGGATGGATTTAAATATGTGATAGACTTGCATCCTTAAAAATTAAGAAAAGAACTATTCACCAAATAGATGGTTTAGGCTTCTCTTTATTTGTCCTTCATCGTGACTGACCTATGCCAAGACCTCTCAATTACTAGTATTCATAAATTTGATCTGTTTCATGACCAATTTCTTATGGAAGTTGTATTCAGTTAGGTAATGTTGTTATATTGTCTCATTTTGAACTTTTTATTTTCTTACTCTCAAAAATAGTTCTGAACCTACAACTTTGTGAGAAAAAACATAATCTTCTTCGCGGTCAAAAATGAATTGGAGTCTTGTTATTGTTAAACTCTTGTTCAATGTTTTCATCTGAATGCTCCTTCACCTTCTTTAGGGGTGTTTCAAATGTTAGAATATACCACTAAGATTCCTATTGTTGCTACTATTCTAGATGATTGTTTGTACCTATAATTGACCAATGTAGTCGAGTCAACCTAATTCACAATTTTGTTTAGAATTGTGAGTAAGCCAGCCACTGTTTGACTATTAATTGATTGCCTTTATTTTCACTGTTGGTTATTAGTAGGAGACAATCATTTACTCTGATACACTGGTCATATTATTTCTTAAATAAACACATTGAAAATTGTAACAAATATTTCTAGTTTGTTATTTTTTTGGAAAAGCAGAGGGAATTTGTGAGTATTTGATACCATGTTAACAATGCTTAAAGTTACCTACTTGTGATGCTTATAAAAATTACCTTCTTGATTGTAGAGTAGGGAAGGAAGAATGTATTCTATGCTGATGATGTTTTTGAGCACCTTTTACATAGTATATCCTTAACTATATTTTTTTTTGTTGCAGTTCTAGCAACTATAGTGGGTTTTATACTTCCATTCTAGAAAAAGGTGATGAGATAGTTTCCACTCCTATCAAGTATTATACTTCTATTTCCTTTATAAGTTTATGGAATTTTTTGTAAACACAATTAACTTTGGAACAAGTCAACATACATAAATCTATGTTTTGTCTTTGGCTTTTTCAATGATATTGAGTGGTAGTAGCTGAAATTACCTTATTTCCTATCATATCAGTTGGTAGGTCTGCATATAAACTTTGAACATTCGACTCATTACCAAATTTGTGATGCACAAAATTAATCAGTCAGTTCAATAGGTGAGTTGGGAGGGAAAACGAAAAGCCAATCATGTTCTCTAAAAAGCATGAGTCATCGAAATCTTGGATCCAATAAGTTAACTATTAGAGTACCCACCATAAAAATATAATAATTTGCAGCTTAAATGTTATCAAGACCACCATTGGGTATAATGGCACACATAAGACCTTCCATGTTAGTCAAATATAACTTCCTACTCGTTAGTATATGGGGAAAGTTTTATTCTTTAATATACTTAATATTTCTCATCATAATGATATAAGGATACTATAGTGGAAAGAATTACACATTTTCCAAAAAAATCCATCAGGGAATAGGAGTGAGGAGTGCTCGAGATTATCCCAATTATTCATCTAAGATTTCCCATCAGTTTGTTCCATGCACTTGGCACATACTTAATACTTTCTTAACCATGCCTAACAACAACAACCTTTTTATTTTCTGATTGGTAGAGATGATATGGCATGACTCATCCCAAATGCTACTTGGGGTCCATGTTTGGGGTTGTTGTCACTATTAGCCCGGTAACTCCACACCATACTGGCGACCTAATTGAAGGGTGATTGATGCAAAGTAACTTCACCTTCATTCTTTAGAGTTTCAATTTGTTAGCCTTTTTATATGTTCACTCTTTCTATCTATCTCCCCAGCTGTTGATTAGGTTCAATTAAGGCAAACAAGGGAAGTTAGGTTTGATTAGGTCATGACATGCCAAATTAGGTCTGATTTTGGCCAAATTAGGGCATGGTTGGTTAAATAAAGGTCTAACTACGTCAAATCTAGATAACTTCTAAATTAGGACAATTAGGTCTATTTAAGGCCAAGTTAGATGTGAGATAGGTCAAGTTAATGATTTATTAAGCTTTAAAAAAATTGATATAAGTATATTTTGTAATTAATATATTCTCATATAACTAAATATTCATATTTATACTAACTTTATATACATCCAAAAATGTAAAACACCAAAGATTTCCTAAGCACCCCTTGGTGAGGACTGCCTTCATAAGTACGTCTACATTAGGCCTAGATTTAAGATCTGTGTGCCCTAGGTCAATCGAGTATATAGTTGGATACATAATGGCAATTTGGGATCAGAGAAATTTTGGTGTGTGGAGTAAGAATTTTGGATAGGAATGAAGTAACCTTTTAATAATACTATTAATTACAACCACTTCAACATAGGGAACAATATGTGCTCAAATCAAATTAATATTTTTATAACATATGTCAATGACTACTGATTAACTTTAGGTTTTAAGATGTTATATTTTTTTTACTTGTATATATTGAACATTGGAGTGCCTATTGTGTACTTTGCAAAACCATATTCTTTTGTAATTGGATTGACATTCAGTTCATATGTACCTCAATTTGAGAAGTATTGTGATGTTGACATCTTTAATGTTTTATTCTAGCAAATATGTATCGTCATATTTTTTCCTTAATGTATTGAGTTTTTGTATTTTGAACAAAATCTATGGGACTAGGTTGGTGTAAATGCCATTTATTGGGACACATAAGTATAGAAAACCATGTAATTCCTACTATTCTTGAAGTGCTGCATACATGGACTATGGTGTGCAATTTCATGCCTCTTTCTGACTCACTCTGTGATGAAATAAAGCCCCTAAACATGCTAGTATTTCCTGGTATGCGATTACTTCACAAGATGTTGAATAAGCAGAAAAAACACAAACAATGAACGTAAATATTATGTATCAAATCTTATTTTCTTTCAAAATCTCCCCAATTTCTTTCTAACTATTATTATGAAGTATTCTATTTATAGTAAAAGAACAGTTTCCATTCTATATTAGAATCCACTAGAAAAATCACTTGTTGACTTCCACTACTATCAAGCATGCCCTAAATTTATACTAATTGACTAATACAAAATGTTTATGGGTCTGGCATGACAATTAGCCAATGGTGATCAATCCCACCAGGAATTGCTCCTCTTTGCAAAGATTGCTTGAATTGAGAAGTTGCCTACTTCAATTGCTCAAGGGGTTAGTAGTTATGTACTCAATGGCAAACCTAACACCATATATATGATATGTGTTTATAAATACACCATACCATACGTGACATATGTCAATATATGTGTAAAAACATACATATAGTTTTATAACATACACAAGTACAAATATACATAAACATATAAATATATAGTAATCTTTATTAATTAGTGATAGATCATTGATTTTATTACAACATAAACACTTAGAGAGAAAAAAATGTTAAACAACCAGTTGAAGTGTCTTCTAGCATGAAATAACTCGATGAAATAAACATGATTTTTTTTTTGAAGTTGTATACACTCTACATCATAGAAATATGTCAAAACATATAATTCAAATGACCACCAACCATGCATTGGTTATTACTAGAACTCCTGACACTTATAGAAGTCCTCCAGAATTATGGCATGTTTGATCTAATTTAGAGGTATGAAACACTATTATCTCTACATATTAATAGTGATATAATCCCTATATTGTAAAAGTTTCCCTTTATTTTTGTGTTGTCTATCTCCAGAGAGGGAAGGTGTAAGAGCATGACAGGATCCCACATGATCCCCATTTAGTCATAGGAGGGGACCAAGCTCATGCAACTGGTTCTGCTATAGTTGTAGGGGGGGAGTATGCTAGAGCTATTTCTACTAGTTGTGTGTGTGATCCTAACAAGGTTGCAAGTGTTGGAGGTTTATCATGATGAAAGAGAATGTTGAAGGCACTAGTACTGCTGGTGCTTATGAGAAAGTAGATATAAGGCTGGAGGCACATGTACTTTTGCTGGTAATTACTGTGGTAATTCTTTATAGATACATTTTCTTAGAAAATTAGAGAATCGAAAGTGTTTATTTGGCTTAAGATATTCCAACAACCTTGTTAGTTTTCTTTTTGTATCAGTTGATGGCTTGGCCAATTTGGGTTTAGATAGAAATATAGCCATGATAGAAGGTCATCTTCTTGATGAGCTTGTGTCTTCAATAGATGGAATCTTAGAAAAGGCCATCATTCTTCTATTTTCTAGGTTAGCTTACTACTTGGTTGATTTTAGCTACAATTCAAGGAAAGATGAGTTTGGGGTCTAATCAGACATGGTTTATTTTTGGAGTGTGTGTTATGGTGTAACAGGTCTGGCTCATCAGGTCCTCATTTCCATTGGATCTAAATGCTAAACTACAATAAAGGTAAACAACACAGACTGACTGTGTTATGTTTTTTTAACGATGGTAGTGTTTGATACAATAGTCATTTGTTGACCACTATGATTTTTTATAAAAAATGTCATCAGTTAATACAACAGAAAAGGGCTGTCTATTTGGAGCCTCTACTGATTCCATATAGTATAATCATTTAAACTTCGATGGACTGGTCTACACATTCACACTTGTTACCTGTGATCATGTAAGAACAAGTTCATAGTCATTTGACATGACTTTACCGTGTGTATAACGGAAGTGTACACATCAATGTAATATAGGCCTTGTGAGGCCCAAGTTGAACATAGGGAAATGTAATTATTGATAGACTACTACTAACTACTCACGATCAGCTAAACCGATTATAAAAGTTTGGAAGTTGTTTTGAAAAAGAAAAATAAAACAAAAGAAAACAAAGCAATCGATTAAATGGTTGGTTTAATCAATTCAAAAGAAATCTTTAGGATTGTGGTTTCACCACAGGTTCACATTGTACTAATTCCTTCATAATTATCACAACTTGTCTCCCTTTTCGGATAGTGGCCTGTATCCAGAATTGCTCGCTTCTGCGATACAATTCACTACCTTAATCTAGGTCGGTTCCACGCCAGTAGTAACCTATGCCCTAGACTAGGTTCATGAAAAGCATGTCTCTGGGTTCCCACCATTAACCGTACATCACCTTTTCCAAAGGATTTATTAGTTAATGTGATCACCGCCTCTTTTCAACCATTAATTCTTCATCTAAAGCAATTAAAGGTATTAGATTACCATTATGGTGATCAAGCACAATCATAGCAATGGAGAAAATGATATCATACTGTGAATTTGAGGGACAAATTATGATAAACTACGTAAAAAGAGTCATATAATGATTTCCCGGGCTACTCCCAGTACTAGAGACAAAGGGGATTAGCCCCGCATGTTCATCTCAATGCAAAACACCATGCAGGAATGAGAAAACATGGAGAACACGTGGATGGAGATGGTGTAACCCCTGAACGGAGAAGAACTGGGTGATCCTCGGCACATGATGAGCGTTCTGCAGCCTTCCGGCGGTGAAAAACTCCATTTGTGTCTCTAGAATCTCCTAGGGCATAGCTCTTGGCTCCGTTCTTCACTCTCTCCTCCTTCGGGACTTGTGCAATGCAATCAGAACTGAATGATGGCTTTGGTCCGTCTTTTTATAGGTATAGGTACCACTTACGACTGCCAAAAGAACACAACCATCCGATTGAAGTCGTGTTGGATAAAACTCTGATCCGACAGCGTCGATACCATCAGCAGGGTGTCAATGGCATCGACACCTTAGGGTACCGGCGGTTGCTTCAATTTCTGCGGTCTGTCTGAGGCCTTGTCGATACCGTCAACCGCTCCCGTCGATGGTATCAACGGGACGGTATTTGGCTCACTGTTGGACTTTCAAGACCATCAACAAAGTGTCGATGGTATCGAACTATCTACTTCCTCTCCAACTCTGTCACTGTTGCTCTGTCGATGCTATCGACAGAACGTCGATGCTATCGACGGATCCAAAATTATGAATTGCCTGAAAATGAGAGAAAAACACAAATCAAATCTGAGAAATATGATAATCTATGCAAAAATAAAGTAAAACAATATGAATTTGATGCAGACGAGGATAATAGGCTAAATGAATTGAATCATGCGATCTTAACCACAAGTATGACCAATAAGCACATAAAACGAGTGTAAAATTAGCCTACAAAAGTGACTCAAAACCCTTGCATCAAACTCCCCCAAGCTTGAACTTTGATCGTCCTTGAGCAAAAAAACTATATAATAAAATTGTGAGGGTCAACTAAAGAACATAATCATATAAAAGACAATACAATATGATTCCCACCTGCAAGGCACATACTGGCTCTCACTAACCACAAAACGATAACTACCCTAAAGGTGACAATGATCATCCATGAGAGATGTTCACCCCATAATCAATGAACACAATCAAATAAAGAAGATAATATAATAAATTCCTCCGGTTCATGCTTGGTGCATCTTGTGATCTCCTATCTACGTTGCTCAAATCCTAACTACCATCTATAATGGAAGCAGATCTCCTGATATACAAGAATGAGGAGATAATCATGGGTGGCCTACTATTTTGAGAAACGAGTAGATGGAATGGGTGGATGTGAAAGAACAGAAAGCACAATATAGTTTAACATGCAGAAACAACAAAAATGGCCTAAATGATGCATATGCATATGAAAATGACCTAATGCCTACATTTTAGGTGGAATGATGGATGCTCTACTATTCCATCTCAATGTGGGATAGAATGTCTACAAAACTACATCATGTACTTATTCTTCCTATTATGCAGGTGAAACAAATTCCTTTCTCCCTCTGATTTCTACTTATTTTTTCTTTTCTTTTTTTTTCTTTTTTTTTCAATTCTCTTTCAAGCCCCAATTTTCTCAATTGACTACAGAAATATTTACAAAACATAATTTTTTTCGGGCTTATTTTCACATAACTACTACAATTGATGCATTACAATCTACTTTTTAGAGAGTATAGAACAAGTTACCCACTTTTCTTATTTTTCTAAAGAAATAAGGCACATAATGTCCTATATGCTCAAAAATATGCAAAGTGAAACTACATGAAAGTAATTATGCAACTATAATGGCATGCACTCTAGAATGTGTGCATGCATAACTGATCTACAAATTTTTTTATTTTTCATTTTTTATGCAAAATCTAACTATAATGCAATCCTATCTAAATGACATGTAATCCAGAGATGAAAAACTATAATGTGCTCCCAATTTTTTTTGGTGGAGCACGAATGAAGTGAGGTGGATAGATTACAAGACTAAATGACAGAACTAAAAGAAAAGATTATATGTCTCTCCTTACTGACATGTGCATAGGGTAACTAATAGGTTTCTCTTACTCACTTCAAATTAAAATCATGTTACTGTTTGGTCAGTTAAAGCTCAACATCCTTATCCGTCCTCATTTCTTGAACCATAAGGATATACAGTTATGATCATATGTTTTAAAGTTGACCTACCCAATGATTTTCATAAGTTATGTGCTCAATTTCAAACAATTCACACATCAGCCCCATACGAAAAACATTGAGATGACACACTTACGTTAGACACCCACGGATTACACTATATAGAAAGTGGGTCCTAGAAATCCGTAAATAAAACAAATTACAAAATTAGAAGAAAAAATGCAAAAAGCTAAGTAAAATGCTCAAACAGAAGAAAATAAAATAAAACTAAGATAGAAATTGTTCCATCTCCCCCAAGCTTGAATTCGACTATGGCCTCATTGTTAAGAACAAACTCAGAAGGTGGAACAGTGATACCATGCTACTACTGAGGTGGAATGTGTGGCGGGTACTGGTGGGTATGGGGGTTCCACTCTGGATACTGACCCTGAAAGTTGGGATCATAGGGTGGCATGGGCGATGGCTGTGGATATCCCCCAAAGTAGTCTCTGCTCTAGTGATGATCGTAGAAAGGCTGATGTTGCTGCTCTATCCTCCCTAACCTGTCATAGACCTACTATTGGTTGGCAAAGAGATGACGCTCGTTCTTGAAGATTGCCTGCTGGTTTTCATAAAGCCTATTCTGCGTATCATGGATCCCTACAAAAGATGTATGATGTGACTTCTTCATTGTTTGATGAGACTCTTGGATCGACTGGATCATGGTATACATCCCCTGCATAGAATAGGGGTCATCTCTGTCATGTGAGGGTTGTGGTGGTTGTAGCTAGGAAGAAGAGGATGCTCCATAGTTTCGTGGACACTTTCTCGGAGCAACTCGCCGTCGAAGAGGAATAGTGGCTTCCTCCTCCCCTTCTTCATCATTGTCGCCCTCTTGAGCCTCCACCTCTGCAACTGGTTCTTCCTCATCTTCCTCAACATCAATGATAGGCCACCTATAGCTTTGGTCTGGTCTGATGTTGAAAGTAGGGTCAGGCAATTGCCTCCTGTGAAAGACTCCTAGCACGTGGCAGGTGGCGTAGATAGTGCCATGACAAGCTTCAATGAGGCCTGCATTCACAAAATGGCTCAAATTGAGTGTGTTCTTGCACTCTAGCTTGGGTAGCCCAGACAAATCTAGGCCCAAGTACATTTCAATCGACATAATTAGACCCCCAAAATAAATGGGAGACCTGTGATTCCTCTTAACCGCCATTACACGCATGAGGAAGAAAGCTCTGAAATTGATAGGTGTCCACTCCAGTAGACTATAGAGGAAGAATAGGTATGTCTCCTAAAATTTGCTTTTAGACAACTTTGATCTTGCAAAAAAGGTGTTGGAGAGAATCCAATGCAAGATCTTGACAAATGGATGCTCAAAATCAGCTATGGAGGCATTGTGCCAGTTGATCGAGTATCCCACCGGTACAGTAACTAGCTTGGCAACCATGGCGTCATAATATGCATTGTGCGCTGGCTGGCGGAGGTCATTATGGGCCCACCCATAAATCACGCTGAACTCGTGAAGGGTCATCGTATAGTCCTTGTTGTAGAGGCAGAAAGAAACGCACCCCTCTTTCCACTCTGTGCACGCCGATACTAATTCATTGGGGATGACACAAATGTCCAGAGATGCCATGAACTTGATGATGATCTCCTTGTAAGTGGGCCACCCACTGAAAAATGGATGACCGTCGGCGTGGTCACGACACAACCTAGGGGACTCACCCAATTGTACATGCAGCACATAGTCCATATTGGCCTCCAAACCTAGATCCTTGATCAATTGCCGGCCTCCATACCGGGTCGGCTCGATGGAGTGCTTCCATAGCTCCTTTTAAACCTTCTTTATCTCCGCCGATGGGTGGACTAGCCTCAGACGAAGGACTCATCCTTGATGCGGGGTGGGTAGTGAAGGTGGTGCAGCCCTAGATGATGACGCTCCCATTCTCACCATGGTTGCACAACAACAAGTGAGGAAAAGAAAAGAGAATGGAGGTTGGATAAGATGATCGGGGCACTCGAATAAGATTGAGATCCATAAAGCCGAAGAAGATTCTCGGAGATGATCATCGGCGGTGATCTTGGTTGCTCTTGGGCGCTCAGGGATGCTAAGCCTTGGATGTGGAGGGTAGGCAATGATATTGTGTGATTAGAATGAAGATTGTCCCTCCTTTTTATAAGGGACGGTCGGGTCTGCTGTCGAGGCATCAATACCATCGACATTCCCATCAATGGTATCAATGACTATTAGAATCTACCCCTCGCTGCAATCGACGGTTGTTGAC
The DNA here is from genome assembly GCA_963693085.1 of Alisma plantago-aquatica. NCBI lineage: Eukaryota > Viridiplantae > Streptophyta > Magnoliopsida > Alismatales > Alismataceae > Alisma > Alisma plantago-aquatica. Next base: position 1,869,033,655 of record OY856409.1, on the reverse strand, counting down.
GGCTCGATGTGGGGACCCAGATCAGCCTCGTGTCGATGGTAGAGTCAGGGTGTCGATACCATAGACATAGTCCATGGATAGGCATTGTGGACCGCTTGATGAAGATCTCAGATCGTTGAAATGTCGTCAATACTATCGACCCATGTGTCGATAGTATCGACACCTGTATGTTCCTTCGATCCCCGTGAAGTCTGACTAATTCAATGTTGATGTAGACATGTCAATACCATCGACCAGTGGGTCAATGGTATCGAAATCACTAAGACAATCTTTCTAAAAATCTCTAGAAAACTCGCTACCATTGATGACGAGTCGATACAATCGACGCCTGATCCTTTTCTACCTGTTCCAGTGATACCATCGACGAGGCCGTCGATGGTATCAACGGAATGAAATTTCAGTAGAATTGTCTCATGTTCCAAATTTGATACCATCGGCCCAGATGTCGATGGTATTGACCGTTCCCCAACCTTCACACTCAAAAAACACATTAGGGTATCATTTTTAGAGGCTAAGTGCTAAATTAATGAAAACTACCTTGGAATGCGAAAAATTTAAAGAAACAAACATGTAAACTACCAAGGTTGGGCTGCCTCCCAACAAGCACCTCATTTAATGTCTTGGGCTAGACGCATGCATGCTCCTCATTCCTCATTTAGTGACTTGAATTTGATCTCATGCACTTTCCTTGTGTAGTCTTCCCCATAATAGTGCTTCAACCTTTGACCATTCACCAAGAATGTTCTTTCACCATCTCTCACCATGATAGCACCATGGGGTCACACCTCCTCTATAACAAAAGGTCCACTCCATTAGGATTTCAATTTCCCGAGATGCAACTTCAACCTCAAATTGAACAATAGGACACTCTCACCCTTCTTGAACACTCACAATTGAATGAGGCAATAGATTATTTTCTTTGTCCGCTCCTTGTAGATCCTTGAGTTCTCGTATGCATTCATCCTTAGCTCATCCAACTCATTGAGCTCTAGTATTCAATTTCTCCATGCATCACCCATACTCAAGTTCAACTTCCTTAGTGCCCAGTGCGCCTTGTGCTCTAATTCAACTGACAAGTGACAAGCCCTCCTGTAAGCCAACATAAAAGGCATGGTGCCTATAGGTGTCTTGAATGCGGTTCTTTATGCCCATAGTGTGTCTGGTAGTAATGCACTCCAATTCTTCCTTAAAGAGGCCACCGTGCGCTCCAATATCTTCTTAATCTCCTTATTGGACACCTCCACTTAGCCCTGTGCCTGTGGGTGATATGGGGTACCTACATTATGCTTGACCCCATATTTGCTCAATAGTGTATTGAATTTCATGTTCGTAAAGTGGGTGCCTCCATCGCTAATGACCATCTGTGGCACACCAAACCTACAAAAAATATGCTCCTTCACGAACGTGCACATTACCGCAGCATCATTAGTCCTTGTGGGTATTGCCTCTACCCACTTCAACACATAATCAACAACAAGCAAAATATGCAAATTGGAATTAGAAGACACAAAGGGTCCCATGAAATCAATGCCCCACAAATCAAATACCTCAACTTCTTGAAATACATTGAGGGGCATCTCTTGCTATTTTGAGATGTTACCTTCCCTTTGACATGAATCACACCTCCTCACATAATCATAGGCATCCCAAAAAAGTGTAGGCTGATAAAGGCCACTCTCCAATACCTTCGCTACAGTCCTCGTACTCACATGATGACCTCCAGTGGGCAATGTATGACAGTGACTGAGCACACTATCATATTCACTCTCAGGTACACACCTGCATAAAATTTCATCCCTGCACTGTCTCAACAAAATAGGGTCATCCCAAAAATAATATCTCAAAGAATGGAAAAACCTCTTTCTCTCTTGATAAGTCCAATCATCCATAATTTCTTTACATGCAAGATAATTCATGATATGTGAAAACCAAGGGTCGTTAGATTGAATGGAAAGGATTTGCTCATCCGGAAAGGTCTCAGTAATGGGTATGTAGGTATCTCTCTCATCTACCCGCTCTAACCGAGACAAGTGGTCCGCAACAACATTCTCAATGTCCGCCTTGTCCTTAATTTCAATGTCAAATTCTTGCAAGAGTAAGATCCACCTAATGAGTCTAGGCTTGGCATCATTCTTTTCCATTAATTATTTTATGGCGGTATGGTCTGTCCATACCACATCTTTAGACCCCACCAAATATTGCCTAAATTTTTCGAATGCAAAAACCATGAAAAACAATTCTTTTTTAGTGGTGGTGTAATTGATTTGAGCATCATTCAAAGTCTTAGACGCATAGACAATAATTGTGGGTTTGTTCTCAAGGTTTTGCCCAAGAACGCCCCCACGGAGAAATTTGACGCATCACACATAAGCTCAAAGGGCTTAGTCCAATCCGGTGTTTGGACAATCAGCGTGGAGATCAAATTTTGCTTGAGAACTTCAAAGGCATGCATACATTTATCATTGAAGTCAAAAACAACATCCGTATCAAGCAATTCTGATAATGGCATAGCAATTTTAGAAAAATCCTTGATAAATTGGCGATAAAACCCAGCAGGACCAAGGAAACTCCTCACCCCTTTAACCGAATTCGGTGGAGGTAGTTTGGAAATAACCTCAATCTTCACTGGATCTACCTATAGTCCCTTGCTAGACACCTTGTGTCCAAGCACTATGCCTTCGCTAACCATCATATGGCATTTTTCCCAATTGAGGACTAAATGTCTGTCCTCACATCTTTGTAGCACCTTGTCTAGGTTATACACGCACTCATCAAAAGACACACCATAGATGAAAAAGTTATCCATAAAAAGCTCCAGACAACGCTCCACCATATCTAAAAAGATAGCAAGCATGCAGCGTTAAAAAGTAGTCGGTGCGTTGCACAAACTGAACGGCATCTGGAGATATGTGAAAGTCCCATACGGACAAGTGAAAGTAGACTTCTCTTGGTCCTTAAGGTCTATGGAAATCAGATTATAGTTGGAATAGTCATCTAAAAAAAAAGTGAGAGTGGCCATCCAACCGCTCTAAAATCTGATCAATGAATGGGAGAGGAAAATGATCTTTTAAATTGGCAGAATTCAACCGACAGTAATCAATGCAAACACACCACCCAGTTAACAATCGGGTGGTGACAGGCTCATTCAAAAGATTTTGAGTTACCGTGATTTCCGCCCCCCCCCCTTTTAGGGACTACCTGTGTTGGGATCACCCATGTAGAGTCTAAAATAGCATAGATGATGCCCATAGAGAAAAGCTTGATCACCTCCTTTTTAACGACCTCCATCATGACGGGGTTGAGGTGACATTGTGGCTGAATCACATGTTTAGCTCCTTCAGCGAGCCAGATCTTGTGTTGGAAAAGAGTAGGGGAGATCCCCTTGATGTCAGAAACTAACCACCCAAATGAACCACGATGGTTCTTCAACACTATCATCAACTGTTCTTCCTTAGCATCACTCAAAAATTCCGAAATTATCACTGGTAGCTTTGCATCAGCTGCTAAGAATACGTATTTCAAGCGAGGGGGCAGTGGCTTAAGCTCTAAATCTGGTGGGCTGACCAAAGAAGATTGAAGTGGTGGTGGCAGTAGTCCTAGCTCTTCATAGTGCTTGGCATAGTAGCAAGGAATCACTTGAAGCATCTTAACACATTCTTGTAATGACGTAATTCTCATGCAATCATCCATTATCTTAAACAAACAAGCTTCAAGAGGTAATTGTGGGTATGAGTCAAGCATGGAGACTGTTATAGCTTCATCCTCAGTAGATGGTGAGACTTCCTCTTCTTCATCATTGGGATAACCCACAACTTTAATAAGAGAAACCACTTTTGATTGTTCCATGATATCCACAACAATTGTTCCCTTATCTACCTTCGTCATGACATGAGCCATATCAAGAAATGACTTCTCTAACAAAAGAGAGATGTTATGATCAAAGTGCTTCACTTTGTGACATTTCTCATTCTCTTGTGACTGCTTTGAATTTGGCAGCATGAATATCTCGAATCTATCATCAACTATACCCATTGTCAACCAACCTCTACCCATCTCCAATATCATATCGGCAGTGGCTTGGAAAGGTCTTCCTAAGAGCAGTTCATTCCCTTTCTTAGCTTGCATCTCCATGACAACAAAATCAGCCAAAAACACGAACCTGTCAACTTTGACTAAGACATCCTCGCAAATATGATACGACCATACCACAGAATTGACCGCAAGTTGAATTGTCATGTTGCTTTGTCGAGATTCTTTAAGACCAAGCTTTTTGAATGTAGAGAGGGGCATCAAGTTGATACTTGCCCCAGAATCACACAATGCTTCACAAAATTTCACCTTCCCAATATAGCATGGAATATTAAAACATCCCGGATCTTATCGCTTTGGTGGCAATTTTCCCTGAATAAAGGTGTTGACTTGTTCCTTAAGCACTTCCACCTCAGTGTCTAGAATATTCCTCTTCTTGGTAATTATATCCTTCAAGAACTTACCATAGGAGGGTATCTTCTCAATACCCTCTAGTAAGGGAATATTGACCGAAGGTTTCCTAAAGCTATCCAAGAACGTTTTGAACTGTGCATCAACTTTATTTGCCTTCAGACTATTTGGATAAGGAACTAGGACGGTCTATGCCCTCTGATGTGGTGGCACATAAGGCATCCTCTTCTCAGCCTCTTTCTCTACAATGGGATCTTATGTGGCCTTCTCTGCATCATCCTCCATTGTCTCTATAACACTACATCATCCTCTGCGGCCTCACCTATGTCTTCTTCTTGTGGTGTGCTCGGTTCATCGTCCTTGGAGTTTAAAAGTTTCTTTCCACTCCTTAATAGAATGGCCTTAGCTTGATGGTTCTTTCTGGGAACATCAATATTCCTCGGGAAACCTTGCATTGTGGGCTTCTTTAGACTCATAATCTCCGTTGCCATCTGTGTTAAAGATGTCTCAAGTGTCCTCATGTGTGCCCCGTGGCTTTGTAGCGTCTGCCCAAACTGATTCATAAATTCCCCTTGAGTTTGCAGCTGCTTGCTGAAAGTTCTCATGAGTTCTTGGTTTTGTTACACAATTTTATTAAGCAACTCGTTACTCTTCTCCTCTATAGTAGTTTGTAGTTTGGCATCTAGATCCTCTAGAAAGTTATTGGGATCTTTCCATGAGAACTTCTTATCCTTCCTATAAGAGTAATCATTATTTAGGTACCCTTGTTGTTGGCGCATGAAATTGACCTATGCCTCATCATCAGATCCTTCATCCTCTTTTGCTAGTAATATCTTTGCTATCAGGTCCATCTTCTCATTTAGCACTTTAATTTCCTTTGATTCCCCTACGACTCTATTTTGTTCCGGTGCATCTCTATTACCCCACGACTGGTTCTTCGCCATGTTCTTCAAGATCTCGCAACACGTTGTACCTATGTTATTCAAGAAGAAGCCCATGCCCGTTGAATCTAAGTTGCTTCTGTCATGCTCATTAAGAGAAAAGTAGAAAATTTTAACTTGGTTGTCCTTGTCCATCCCATGATGTGGGCACTTCCTTAGGATGATCTGAAAGTGCTCCCATGTCTCTGAATAAGTCTCGTCGGCCTTTTGACTGAAGTTATGGATCTTTCTCATGAGGTCATTCGACTTCTCGGGTGGGAAGAATCTCTCGAAGAAGACTTCTATCATCTGGTCCTAGGTCTTCACACGCTCGTCATCGAGATTGTACAACCATTCACGTGCATTTCCCGCTAGAGAACTGGGAAAAAGATTTAAGTAGAGTGCTTCTTGTGGGAACATGTCAATCTTTATCATATCACGGTTTTCCACAAATGTGTTGATGTGGTCCACTTGATCTTCATTGTTCAGCCCATGAAATGCATTAGACTTGACCAGGTTTATCAGTGTCGGATCAATCTTGTATGTAGGAATGTTGATCACCTGATTTTTGATCGACCCCTTAGACACAGATGAGGAAGAAGCCTTGATCTTCTCCCATATTGTATGTTCCTCATCCATTACTTTAGGTTTAGAATCTATGTCGATGTCTTTGAGTTGATTGTGGATATGCTCCTCCTTGTCACCTGATCCCGAAGGCAGAATCTCAAGTGTCGACTGTGTGTAGTCCGTACTACGCATCCTCACCATGCACTAGTACCTGAAATGCGAAAAATTGATTAAATACAGTGCTAGACGAATAAAGAATTTGAAAGATAGAAAATTTACTCTCAATTATTAAAATTATTAAAAGTGGCCTAGAGTGGCCGCTTGTAGCACTCGTAGTGTAAAAAATTGACGTTTCCCCGGCAACAACGCCAAAAACTTGACACGACATTACCGTGCGTATAACGCAAGTGTATGCGTCAATGTAATATAGGCCTTATGAGGCCTGAGTCGAACACATGGAAACATAATTATCAATAGACTACTACTAACTACTCACGATTAGCTAAACCGATTATACAAGTTTGGAAGTTATTTTGAAAAATAAAAATAAAAACAAAAGAAAACAAAGTAATCGATTAAATGGTTGGTTTAATCAATTCAAAAGAAATCTCTAGGATTTTGGTTTCACTGCGGGTTCTTGTTGTACTAATTCCTTCACAATTATCACAACTCATCTCCCTTTCTGGATAGTGGCCTATAGCCAGAATTGCTCGCTTCTGTGATACAATTCACTACCTTAATCTTGGTCAGTTCCACGCCAGTAGTAACCTATTCCCTAGACTAGGTGCATGAAAAACATGTATCTGGGTTCCCACCATTAACCGTACATCACCTTTTCCAAAGGATTTATTAGTTAATGTGATTACCGCCTTTTTTCAATTGTTAATTCTTCGTTAAAAGCAATTAAAGGTATTAGATTACCATTATGGTGATCAAGCACAATGATAGCAATGGAGAAAACGATATCATACCGTGAACTTGATGGACAAATTATGATAAACTATGTAAACAGAGTCATACAACGATTGCTCGGGCTACTCCCGGTCCTAGAGACAAAGGGGATTAGCCCCGCATGTTCATCTCAATGCAAAACACCATGAATGAATGAGAAAACATGGAGAAAACATGGATGGAGATGGTGTAACCCCTGAATGGAGAAGAATCCGGTGATCCTCGGTGCGGGATGAGCGTTCTACAGCCTTCTGACGGTGAAAAACTCTGTATGTATGTCTAGAATCTCCCGGGGGCATAGCTCTTGGCTCCGTTATTTTCTCTCTCCTCCTTTGGGACTTATGCAATGCAATCGGTCCTGAATGATAGCTTTGGGCCATTTTTTTCTAGGTATAGGTACCACTTACTACTGCCAAAAGAATGCAGCCATCCGATTGAAGTCGTGCTGGACAAAACTCTAATCCGAAGGCGTTGATACCATCGACAGGGTGTCGATGGCATTGACACCTTAGGGTACCGGCGGTTGCTTCAATTTCTGGGGTCCGTCTGAGGCCTTCTTGATACCGTCGAATGTTCCCGTCGATGGTATCGACGGGACGATATTTGGCTCATTGTTCGACTTTCGAGACCATCGAGAAAGTGTCGATGGTATCGAACTATCTGCTTCCTCTCCGACTCTGTCATTGTTGCTCTGTCATTGCTATCGACAGAACGTCAATGGTATCGACAGATCCAGAATTGTGAATTGCCTGAAAATGTGAGAAAAACACAAATCAAATTTGAGAAATATGATAATCTATGCAAAAATAAAGTAAAACAATATGAATTTGATGCAGGAGAGGATAGTAGGCTAAACGAATTGAATAATACGATATTATCAACAAATATGACCAATAAGCACATAAAACGAGTGTAAAATTAGCCTACAAAAGTGACTCAAAACCCCTACATCATCATTATTGTTTAGTATTTTTGTTGCAATCTGTACATGTTGTAAATAATTCTATTACAGTTCTTTTTCCCCGACTCACAATTAATCTACTTAAATCAGGTTAAAAATCTTACTTTTACATGAGCTGGGGTATACATACGAATTGTATCATTTTATTTTCTAATATATTAGTGAGGGGGTTGTTGCCTAGACAATCTCAATTTCCGATCACTTGACCAACATACTCCAAAAGCTTTTTTTAATTACCTAGTATTTTCAAGCTTTATATCTCGGTATTGGTCAATGACTCTAGTATTTTTAAGCTATATATTCAAATATTGACCAACTAAATGGACTGTCCAATGTATGGCAGGTCATTCTTCATCTCTATTGTGACTTCTTTGCCTACAACACTTCGAAGTAAAAGAAGAACAACATTCTTGTGTTTTCAACAAATTTAAGCGCCTGACAAAAATGCAAAGATGAGGGGGAAACCACTATAGGTGCTATGGGAGATTGGTGTCTAGTGTTGTTGTTACTTGGTGACTACATCGCTCATGCCCTACCGCTGTTGGGCTTGATTTCTTTTTGTGTTGTTTTCCAGCCTAACTGCAGGTGTGCTTTGGTTCCACTTGCTTCTTCTTGTATGATCTCAAGGGCTTGTGGTATTGAGTTTTTATGTCTATAAACTTTTGAAACCTGAAATGGATTTCATTTCCTGGTATCCCAAGTTGTGGTGTAGAGGTTGATCTGAATTTCAATTTAGTTTTTTCTTTAGGGTGAGTTTACTTCTATCTAGAGTTAGTCTATAAATTGCAACATCAAGATTTTGGATGCTTAGTACATCTATTTCTTTACTGTAGCTATGGTTTGGAAGTGGCACTACATTTGGGTCTATGCCAGAATGTTGGATGTAATAGATGATTGGACTTTTATGTAACAGATGTAAAGTTCCATCATAGAATGATAAACCATTTCTTTTCTATGTTTAAAACACATGGTTACCATTTCTTTTCGTGGGAGGATTTCAGAATCAGATTCACGAAGTAACCTTTTCTGATTCATCTACAAAATAGTGATTGTTGACATCCATAAATTTTTAGGCTTTGGAACTCCAAAAATAACTTTAGAACCTTCTTTCTGCAAACCATTACGTTTCATCCTACTAGTGTTGGTTTCTTCCCTAGTAGTCAAATCGGTTGAAAATATTTTAACAAATGCATATATTGTACGAGTACCACAATCCCCTTTTGCCCTCAAATTTCCAGGAATGGGAATTTTACTCTTTGAAATATCTAAAACATTAGCAAAAGAACTAGGCTTTTCATCTCCTTTCCTCCTTTTTTTTGCTTTTCTCAAGGTGTATCCCCATCATTAGGTTTGACTAGGGTCTCATTTGAACATGCCCACTCTAACCATTCACCTAGACAAGAGAAGGTCAAAGATCCCAAAATCTAATAATTAATAATTCACTTTCATTTGAAAACAAACAATTAAATTTGAATCATCCAAGTGGCTTTTCTCATTGATACGTGTTGGATTTCTAGTAATTTGTTTTTGTGTCATCTGTGCTTAAGTACAATTTTTTTTGGACACCTGAATTCCACTGTAAACTATCTTCAATGTTTTTTACCAATTTAATTTTCAAAAGAAAAGCTTTTAGATGATTTCCTTATGCATACAACACAACTTGATAGATCCTATAGAATTTGCACTACTTTATATATTTGAAAAATTGTACCTTATTTCAATTTGTATTATCTAACACCAATTCTCTATCTCTACTTGGCACTATACTATTTGCATATACCCTCACAGCATTCATAAAAAATACAGGGTACAAAATAACAAAGGAACTATAAAGATTTGGAATGAAGCCAACACTTGTTGTTCTAACAAAAGGACTGGATGAAATCAGGCCACTTGGTAAGTTCAGAGTGCCATTTTTGTAGGTTTCAACATCGAAATTTGAGTGAACGTGGCCTTAAAAATTGATGTACTTCTAGCGGTCATAGATGTCTATATACAATCTTGCTACTATACATGATAGATAGATGTGCTAGAAAGTATAGGCCATAGACATGTGAAACCCAAACCATTGTGTGTGGGAGACAACATTCATCAAACTGGTCTGACTATAATATCAGATGCTACCCTGATCTCAATATGTAAGTAATCATGAACTTGAATATTGAATATTGTACTTCATTAGTCTTTGTTCTCTAACATTATCATCTATCTCTATATATTTCCAGCGTGTTTCAATCTCTTCTTATATGTTCTTTTATACTTAATCTCTAATAGTTATGGAATATAGGAGACTATTATGGGATAATATTGGTGGACACCAAGTAGCTTCATATAGCTTTTGATAGGCCCCTTCTGCATTCTAATTACATCAAACTGAATTTGTCCTTTTTTTAGGGTATTGGAACTATATCAGTAACCTTTCTCAACACTTGTGTGTCAACAATATATTCTACATTAAAAACCCTCAAGCCCAATACCATGTTCAAAGTAGGATATGGCATGGATTTCAGAGTACTAATATAAAATACATTACATAGGTACAAATATTCACTGTAATGAAGAATATTATTAAAACTCAGCATGAACAAGATCAAAACCATTTATACTACTAATATGAGAACGTTTAGGATAAATAACCCTAGTCTGTTTGCGTAACTTGCATGATTCACATTGAAACACATTTGTCCCTACATCAGATATAATATGGCACAGTTTCTCAGATGATGGGTGCCCAAGTCTGTAGTGCCACTGTAAAGCCGATACTGAAGAAGATACTATAGAAGCCAGAGCCACATCGTACATTCTCTTCAGATTGTCTAGGTAGTACAAGCCATTAGTTCCTTCATGCCCCCCTCACCAATCTTCATCCTCGTGTAAAAGTACTAAAAAACACATGAACCAGGAACTAAAGTCAGGCTACAGTTCAGGCTACACAAAGTCTTGCTAATAGATAATAAATTCAGCAAAAAATGAGGCACATAAAGAGCAAATTTCAACATGATATCAGGCACAATGTCTCCAATCCCCGAAACAGTAGACTTGGCGCCACTAGCAAGCATAACAGACGAATGAGCAATCGGTCTAGACAAATTTCTGAACAACGATCGATTCTCAGAAATATGAGACTATGCACCCGAATCAATAACCCAATTCATATTACCAGAACTAGAAGATGGTGTAGTGAGGAAGGCAGAGTCACAACCAGAGTACGTCGCAACATGTTCTCTAGAGGTGGTGGCAGTAGATGATGAGCCAGTATGCTCAAGCAATAGACACTCGCCCTCAGCACGAATGAAGTCAGTAGTAGAAGTACCTGGGGCATCAGGCTGGGTAGACATTTTTGAAGAGGTATTGGCATTAGTGGCCACATTGGCCCAAGCCAGTTTGCCATATTTTTCCCACCATTTCTCTTCAATAAGGTTAGACCGGCCATAGAAGTTATAGAAGTGTTGGCCCATCTGAGGACGAGCAGTAGCATGCAGTAGCACTTGCAGGTCGAGAAGATGTTCTATGACCTAAAGAATTCCTCTCCCTGCCAGCACCAAGGGGAGGGCGAGTTTCGTGAGTCCGACCACATCCATGTCCATGACCACGACCAGACATCACAACAAATGCAGTAGTATCACCAGTGTTAGTGGGTGTCTCATATGACGATGCAGGCAAGCGTTGTAGCCACTGAAAGGCACTTTGTAGAGTAGGTAGAGGATCACTGGCTAGAATTTGATCCACCACCCAAATAAAGGAATCATGTAAACCACAGAGAAACTGAACTACTTGTAAGTCCTAGTGTTGACGTTGCATAGAAGCCAAATCAGTAGACAAGGGATGGTAGGCTTCCAATTCACCCCACAATCCCTTGAAAGAATAAAAGTAGTCTGTCAAGCCAGATCCCGAGAGGCGTAGGTGGTTGAGCTGCTTGTTGATATCAAACGTTTTCTTGGGGTTCTGACTGTGTGAATAGGTACTGGCAAGCTGATCCCACATCTGCTTTGCCATCTGTAGGTATAGTAGTGTGACACTGATCTTGGTCTCACTACTATTTAGAATCCATGTCATAATCGCAGAATCATCCTTTACCCCATCATCATAGGCTTTCACATCTTTTGAGTTGGCTGTTGTAGGAGGCACTGGAGGTGGATCACGCGTCAAGTGAGACATTTTGCCTTGTGATTTGACATATATATGCATGGAACGCACCCAATGCTGGTAGTTTCTCCCATCCAGTTTCATCATTGTAACTTGACGGCACAGATCCTCATGTATAGACGCCATGAGGTAGAAGAAGACCAACTCCTGGAGTAACAAGAAGGAAGCAGAGTGTAGGAATACGTAGAAGAAGGATGCCTTCGTCCTCAGGTAGGAAACAATAGGCATAGATCTATAGATTGGATGGATCCCTTACATACGGGCTACTCCAGAGCGCAACAAGGAACCCGGTGGCTCAACGACCTACATGGGTAGGCAGAAGCAAACTCTGAAGGTGTCCCACAGTCATGAATCAAGCCACCGAACAAGGTGTGTGGCTGCCCTGGAGGCTAGATGCCCTGGCGGCGAGCTGCTCCTGTGGCGGCCTGCCCCGGTGGCTGCCCCACGGCGCACCTTCCGCGTAGACACAGGCAGTGGTCGGCACTAGGCTGCGTGGTGGCGGCTGCTCGGCTTTCTTCTGGTGGTACGCGGGAGGGTCGAGGGGTGGCCGACGGTGGGCGGGCGAGTAAGACAGAAGGGAGGGAGGGAAGGGGAAGAGTGGTGGCTCTGGATCTAGGCCTACTCTAGTACCATGTGAAATAACTAGAGAAATGGAGAGCTTAGGGTTACACAATGTGTGTACCCTTGTATTTATAATAACATAACATTTACAATGAGGTCCATATATAAAAGTAAATTAACAAAACACTAAATAAAGACAAGTATATATTAACAGTACATATATATCTCTTTGGTTGAATCTGGCTTAACATCCAGATTTTTTGCACCTTGTGACATGAACAACATTATGTAGATGATCAATAATGGTTTTTTTGAATATTTTCATATCATTTACTAAACATTTTCAAATCATCTTTTCACCTACCATAAGTTTTTTAGGTACATTTTATTGTCGATTGTACAACTGTTCTTTCTATTCTAAATGTGCCATTATTTTTTCTACTTCTGGATTTTAGGTGGTTAGATAATATTAGTGTTGTTGGTGGTGGTTATGACAGATAAAAAATATACTTTCCTTGAAAAGGTCATGATCTTGGGCCTATGCGGTGGGTATGTCAGATTTCATAAGTTCAACTTCCCAGTATATAGCGCATATAGTAGTACTATGTTATATAACAACCTAATCTTTCTATTTGGTAACTTAACTCACCAGGGTGAAGGAGTTGATATGATTCTTATTATGGAGCCACTTCTCTATGCTACAGGTGTTGATATTGTATTTCCCTATCTGTAAGTAGTTGCTTCCTTGTTTGTTGTTGTTGAATGTCTATGCACGATTCTTCATTTGTTTGATGTACATTCCATTGTATCCTGATGCATCTTGATGACACTTTGTTGTTGTTTTCTAATACAACTATCAAATTCTATTGAACTTTGAGGTGAAATGATTTTTGCAGTTCTCTACATCAATGAATTAGTTATTGATTTCATCATCTGAGTTTCACTCACTACCAATATTTCTATAGTCCAAAGACATGGTAGTAGCAACATCATCTGCAAGAAGCTACACTTGATCACACAATGAAGCTAAATAAGATATTATGGGCTTTTCAAGACACAATTTGCTATCCAACTGGCTCTCTCCTATTTTAACTCTTAGATGCTTCAAATTGGGGGCAAGTCACCAAATACGATACTTTTCCTACATCCCACTATATATCTAGTAACATGGCTCCTCAACATTCTTCATTCCTGACCTTTGTTGTGATGTAATACACATCACCCACGTTGTTGTTACCACTGTGAGTTTTTTCTATTCTTTCTTACATTGGCATATTGTGACTTATTAATCTATGCTATGGTCTATTCAGGGTGGTGTCCTACAATGGTTTGTTAATAGGAATGAATGTTTTGTCATCTTTTATTGTAGAAATGACATCAATTTTTTTTTGTAGTCATAGGATTTTTTTTTTGTTTTAAATCCTTCGTTATGTCTATTTCTAGGCTTAACAACTTTATTTAGTCATAAAATGATCCTATTATTTCTCTTCATATACATCAAGTAAATAACCATTGACAAGTGTAACATAAAACCATAGGTTGTAAAAAGGGGACTCACTTTACTTACCATGCAGTATGAATATGTTATGAATGGAGCCTCTAAATGTGAAAGTGCAAATTAATGACAACGTTCCATACCCTCAATAGCATCTGAGTTCGACGTTACATACATTGGAATTTAGATTCTTGTAGTGGGTGAGGTATTGAATGTCAAATTTCTAACTTATGACCCCACACAAAATTGGAAGACACTAGTTTTTCATTTTGAATTTTTTATCCTAGTGATTAATTAAGGTTGCTAAAAGCTCTTTTGTTTCTAGAGAATTATCAAACCAAAAGTCATATGCACTCTCATTTCAACTATTAAATTATTTCCTCAGATAGACCAATAATATCATGATGAGTCTGTAGCATGTATTTAAATATTCCATTATTCCATCTGTATTGTAAGTGGCATTAAATTTGAATACTGGTATCAAAATATGTGAATAGTACAATCTTGATATGTAGCTTCCCATATGATATAGTTGGGTACTATAATCAGTCTAGCACTTGCATGCATTTGCTAATATATTTAGATTTATAGCCCCAATTTTTTTCGAAATTGTGATTCTGTAGTCAGGAATGGGTTAGTCGAGGTTAGTCTGTAGATCTGGATTGGGTTAGTTTGGATCTGGTCTGATTTTGTTTGGCAACCTAATATGATCCTAGTCAGCTGGTCAGGATTGAGTCAGGATTCAGTCTTATTCTATTTGGCTACCAGCCATGATTTAGTTTAATTTTGTTTGGCAGCAAAGTTAGGATCTAGTTGATTCCTCATTTTTTTAATATAAAAATATTTGGATGATACAAAAATATTATATGACAGTGCATTACAAAATATACATTTCAAAAAAATGTATACAGATGCTTGTTTTAGTTGTGAGTATGACTCGAGTATGATTAATTTTGTATGTATGGGCAGACTATGCTTATTATGGTGGAGAATACTCTACTCCACAAAGGTGTTACAGTTCACTGACTGGACCTCACCATTCCATGTCATGTTTTACTACCCAGAGCTTGACCGTGTGGACCTGGAGCTGTCATCGCTGTACATCCTCCAGATATGTATTCCACCATGATAAATTGATGAGTACAGTCCAAATCTGAGTGGACCTGGAGCTCCCTCTCAATCTCTATTTGCATTGGTCATCTCCCTTAAATCTTGATATAATTGGTGGAATTCGTTCTTCATCTTTCCCTTCCTTGCTTGTTTTTCCATCCCAACGACACTATTGCATTTGCAGTTGCTGACTGACGACCTTTAATTGTTACTCTATTAAATGTATCCCTTTCTCCGAGCAGTGCCTCCTGGTAGTAACCGCCTAGAAGTTTGACATCGTAGCCAACAGACGAGTCCATGTGATTGACTTAAATCTGGCCTCCAATGATCCAATTGACGTCGCTGCCTTCGACACCATCGATGGCGCGTATGACTGTGCTTGGTCCAAGTCTCACAAATCTCTATTTGTCACCATTATGGATGACAGATCCATCCAACTATGGGATGCCGCCCACCCTCCCCCTGCCAATCTGATCTGGTCTCTCCACTAGCACGACCACGAGATCCATTCAGTGGACTGGAATTTTGTCCGTCGTGACTCCTTCCTCACTCCCCAGAAAGGTGTTCTGGTTCTACAACGACCCCCATGCATACCTTTCGGCATCGATGGCATCAAGGTCGATTGGCAAAGTATTCTGGATATGCTAGGCATAGACAACGGTGTAGAGGAGAGTTGGGAGGAGAGAGGGAAAGAGTGGTGTCGAGAGGAGAGAGGTGAATAAGAGGGTCTATAGTTTCTCTGGAGAGGAGTTGAGGGGTGACGGGAAGATAGAACAATTGCAAACAGGATTGAGAATCCAAATCCTACTCAGAGCTTGGTCTGGTTTTGGGGGTTACAAAATCCAAAACGTATCCCATTGCCAACCAAACACCAAAACAACCCAATCCCGACTAGATTAAGTAGATGTGGGACAAAAAGACAACTCTTAATCCGGACTCAGTCCCGAACCAAATAGGGGCATAGATCTTGGCCCTTATGCTAAAGACAATTATATTACTAGTTTCTTTTATTCATTTTTTCTATGTAGTAGCAAGGATGTAGTGGACATGATCATCCTTGATTTCCTTCATTAAGAAAAAGAGCATGGGGCCTTTGGGATTAGTTTTCGATGGTAGAATTTAATGTTGCCCACCGGTATATAAATGTAATATAATGTTCTTTACTTTGTAATTTCTGAATTTATAATTGGTTCCTTATGCATAAATATATTCAACAAAATTTTACTGGAAAATTTCTCACGATAAAGATGTACATGAATTATCAACATTGTACGTGTTTAATGTTAGTTTATGTTCTTTCTTTCCATAGGTTCATGAGAAGTTGGAGGAAATGGTACAAATTTTTTCTAGGATATGATCGCTATGATCTATTAATTTGAGAATGACAAAAATAAGTTGAAATCTCAGGTACTTATAGTTTAGACATGTGCTTAGTTTACATTTATTTGTGTACTTTCACCTCAAATAGGTTACCCATCCTTAACTGTAGTATTAAGAGAAAATTCGAAACTACTAAATTCTTAATGTTTAAGACCTATAAATGGAGTTTTAAAACGTTCCACTATGTCATTTGTGGTTTGGGTAGTTATTGTTGCAAGAAAGAGCTATCTCAGGTAACAGGTGCACAAATTCATTGATTATTGTTTATGTTATATATATTATAATACAAGGGACATACTACATATATGACCGCAACAACCCAATATGCTACTTTAGTTGTCTTCCTCTATATAAAATCCTTGTTCATGTTGTGAAAATAATCATTTATTTAATGCAAATTGTTGTAAAGACGTATCACGTACCTCAATGCATTTAGGTGTGAATTTGGTTAGGTGTTCATCATGCAACAGGGAAGGCATTACACATCTCATGATGACTGCAATATAGACCTTTTTATATTCTTACTAGAAATTGAATATGCAGTTTCTATATACTGCCCTTCAATATTCCAATAACGTTCTCCTTAGATGCCTCTTTCTCTTCATGAAATTAGCCATGGTTTGAGTTATAATATTGATGTATTTCGTAAGTTTTATTAGTGCATATAGAATGTGGATCAGAGACCACATGAACTCTAAAGTTGATAGAATATTTTCTTCTTTGCACTGCTACTTTGCAATTTTCTCAAATAACTCTTTGTTGGTAGGTATGAAATGTATGTCTAGGGTTCCAATGTGAAAGACTTCTATTGTGTCCAGAGAACAAATTTTCTCAATCTCCATTCTATTTAGGTTCTACCCTGAGGTCACTTGAAGGTTGTATAGTAAATGGTACGCTTCAGTTTAAAACACATCCCAGTTGCTCAACAAAGTTTTGGATGCCAAAAGAACAACATGTCCATTTCTATATCTGAAAACTACACATAATCCAACCTTGGATTTTTGTGTGATAGTAGCATGCATATTCGTCTTGATTGTATTTTCATCCATTGGTTTCTGAGTATCATTCAATTTGAACCTAAAATAAGTTTGATCCTTGTGTATCAGTTATTTCTGTTTATTATAATCAGCTATCTAATGGTCGAGGCTTGCTACACTGAGAGATGATGCAACAATATCTTGAAAAAACAAAAACTTGTTCCTAAAAACCCACAAAGCCAAGAAGGTAGAACTATAATTGATAAGTTCATTATAGCCTACCTTGTTTAGTAACCATTTTAGAACGCTTATGAAATTTGCAGTTAGTGCAACCATGAGAATTTGTTTTCTGACTGTGTTCTCCCCATGTGTCCTTGATTTGGCACACTTACAGTTGAACTATGTATACCAAGCATTCTCCATTACCATTTCACAAAATTTTACTTACATCACGTCTAATCATATAGCCATTATATTGGATAGGTAGGTGGTTTTTAAAATACCTCCACAGGTTGTGTTTGAGATTAGGGGTATGCTCATCTTCCATATATTTCTCTAGGAGTTTTAATTTTCATTAGTGAACTTCTTCCTTCTTTCAACTTTCAAGAGTATAGCTGCTAAAAGTCAGTAAGTATATCGATCCAACTGTGAAATAATTGTTTTTAGTGGGGTTCCAATGCAGGTCATTAGTTGCATTTGGTGTAACAGGAATGCATAGGATTAAAGGGATCACATCATCATGAGCATGTCTCCCTATACCAACAACTAGTTTCCATCTCCAACCCATTCTTCGTTCCATCTTTCTAATTAAATTACCTTGCACGTGATGTGGATGGGAATGGACTTTTTAGTTTTCTAGATGTTGCCTAGAGTTCTATTTATCTATTACACATAAAGTCAAAAGGGAGATATCACTATGCTTGCAGAGTATGTGTGGCTTAGTGAGGAGTCATGTCGTGAATTAGATTGAATATTGTTGGCCACAATAGATCTCTGTTCCCGTAATGACATGGTTTTTTTTTATTTGAGTACCTCATACATTGGTCTTGTTATTAATACTACTAGCTATTTATGATTTATGGCCGCAACAGATCTCTATTCCATTTTCCTTTTTTTACCACTTCAGTCTATCAAGCCCACAATGTTGATCGACTCTTCTGGTGTGGACCAAACATTCACTCACAGTATTCTTCTTGGAGTTTACTGTTATCCCCACTAGTTATAAGATTTTAACCTATGTTTGAATTCAGATATTTAAATATTAGAGAAATATATAACCTTCTATAATCAAATCCCACCTTGCAGTCTGAATGTACTACTGAATAAGCATACTAGTTATACATATATCCTTGTTCAGATTATTAATGAGTATGCAATGTTTTTTAGGAGACCATGATAGTGCCAAATGATGGAAGGAGAGATAGACGTCAGGTTGAGGTGGCAGTGGGAAATTGAACTGGTGTTTTGGGTGATTATATGATGACATAAATGCATTTCCATTACACCCTCTCTTACCTACTCTACCAAAATCAATCATATTCCTTGATACGGTTTTGTCTAGCTTTTTCATCCAGCGCCAATTCTCATAATGATAGAATGAATCGACAACTATGTTTGTGGGTCATCCCTATAATTGTTTTGCCCACTGATGGTTGTAGAATAGAGAGGAAATTTAGTAAAATATTAGGATTCACTTTTACGATATCTCCATGATTTGCTGATCTAGTTTATGTTGATATGAACAGGTTAATTTCTGACCTATTCAAAGCAATCCCTATTGATCTGGTTTATGTCGATATGGGACTTGTAATTGTTAGCTTACATCTTAGATTGTACAAATCTTTAAGTGACATCCTACCTTGGGTTGTTGAGGTTCAAGATTTGGCTATTTATATGTTCCCTCAACCTGGCTTGATGTTTAAAGATATGCAATCTGATGTG
Organism: Alisma plantago-aquatica; assembly: GCA_963693085.1. Lineage (NCBI taxonomy): Eukaryota > Viridiplantae > Streptophyta > Magnoliopsida > Alismatales > Alismataceae > Alisma > Alisma plantago-aquatica. Next base: position 1,869,014,206 of record OY856409.1, on the reverse strand, counting down.
CTTTTATTCTGGTCATTTTTTGTTGTTGAAGTTGGGTATTCTGCTGACTTCAGTTGTTTTTTAAGTTCAAGTGTGGCCTCAACATCATTTCCATTGTACTGGTTAAAAGTCAGCTTGTTTATTAAAACATATTCATTGATTTTTGATGTGAGCGTGCCCGATATTATGGTACAAAGGTTCCATACATTATGAAGTAAATGACTCATTAGGAAACAAATGGTATGCACTGCTGTCTTGAGGACTTGCAACATAAAGATAGTCACTTTTTGGGTGCAGGCAACCTTTCCTCTCAATCAGATTCTTCTATGCTCTCGACAATTGAATACTTCTTTTCAAATTTGGAATTGTGATAGTGCTTCACAGTGTATCCATCTACATTTCACTTTCATCACCATCAGTTGGGATTGTTTTGTGGTCACATAGTTGTCCTCAGCTTTTGGACTAGGAGGCCTACTACAATTTTAGAAGTGAGATGTAGTCCTCATACGCAATTAGAATCAGATGGTGATGGTGGACCAGACCAAGTCCTAAAATGGTAAAAAATCTACACTAAACAAATCATCTCTTGTCATCTACCTTTCTTTATGCGATTAACTATTGCAGGTTCAGATTCTATCCATGCTTAAAGATTGTACTACTTTGAGGGAAGAGCAAGAATGAAGGAGATTGTGAGTAAGGTGCAGCTTAAAAATGAATGAAATAATTATTCTATTCAATGACTGCAATTTTGATACATATATGATGCAGGATAAAAAAAGGCCTCAATGTCAACTTATTGCTAAATAAGAATCCCTCTTTGGGTCTAGATCATGTCCAAAAAAATAGAGTACAAAGAAGATTCCTAATACATCTATGGATGGTCCAAGTTGTAATAGAAAGACGTCACTATGAGGGGAGATGCTACAATCTTCAAATCAAGAATTCTTCCATTCAACAAAATCGACCCACTCATCAAGGAAATCAGGTGAAGGGCCAACATGTCACAAGGTCACAACTTTGTGCAACACAAGAACCCATGTTATCGCCAACTCATTAAACAAAAGGAGAACACAACAATGAGTCTAAAATTGGTCGAGAAAGATACATACTCTTTTTCCAAGATGTGTGTAGACCTCACCGAATTTATTAGTATATGTATATCCTTTTCTTTGTACAAATTAAGTAATAGGGGTAAGATATGGATCCTCCCCATGTACATTTGACATTTCAGTATAAATGAAAGCATGTTTGTCGCATAAAGAGCATAACTTGGTCTAACTACTACAAATTTGTTACTAAAAGAGCTTCTGGACTAATTACACAATATATGAATAATCAAACTATACATATATGTATATGTGGCACTACATATGTAGGTAGTGCATAATCCAACTACATATATATGTGTGTAGTAGATGTTGCCTTTCCCTACACATTAACTACTTATAATTTGTATTAACTTCATATTTTTGCTACATACTGACTATATATACAATTGTAGGCATACATTTAGCTATAATTATACCTATATTTAAATACATAAGGACTATATCTAGCTATGATTCAGGATACATATGAATTTGTATCAAATGGATTATCTAACTACATATTTGAAAAATATAGTTAAAGGCTTTAACTATACGAGCATTTACTACAATTTGTATGTGTAAAGAAATATGTAGTCAAAGCCTTTCGCTACAAAATATGGGGGTTTTGCTACAACTTTTTTATAGTTAAATATCTTTTTTTAGTAGTGAATATCCCCTCTCCTCTTCGCTATCATTATGGAGGTGCTTTCTGTAGGCATGGATCAGGCACTGCTGGATGGTAGGTTGAGAGTATATAAGGTGAAGGGCACACCAATGTTGTCTCACCTTATTTTCACCGACGACGTGATGATTTTCTCTGTTGGCCACTTCAAGTACCTTAAGCACACAAGACACACCATAGAGGCATTTGGAAAATTTACAGGATTGTTCATCAGTGCGATTAAGTCCAGAGTCATCTTGTCACGATCGTGTGACAGCTAGAGAGGAAGACTGAGAAGAGCGGGTGGGTTGGCTCAGGGTTCGTTCCCCACGTGCTATCTAGGCATACCTATCTCAGGGGGAAGAGGTAGTGGGAGTGACTATGAAATGTTGGTGGATGATATGAGGGCTATTGTTGATAAGTAGACGGGGCTGGCCATCTCCATGGTTGGGCGCCTGGTGTTGTACAACTCAGTACTTCTGGGGAAATTCAATTTTTGGTGCAGACAATCAGAACTGCCCCGGTTCATCATGGACAAGGTTAGAACCATTGTGGGGGGCTTCATCTGAGGTGGTAAACATCAGGTCGTACCATGGGAATGTATTGCTAAGAGGAAGTATCAAGGAGGTCTAGGTGTGCTTGACCCCTAGGAGGTGGTTGAGAGAAATACCAGATGATGTATTCATCGCTTACTGGTGGAAGGAGGGGCCTGGCCAGAGTGGATGGGACTAAGGTATGGTAAGAATTTTCAGGTGGAGGTTTCTACTGGATCTTTTCTCGTATGGCGCAGAATGCTGACGCTTTGGCCGCAAATTAGTGAGTACTATCGGGTGGAGGTGGATGACACACGGAGTTGTTCACAGGTGACTCCATGGGCGATCAAGCTGCTTGGGCCTCCTGTTCCATGGATGGATATGTTATGGAGTAGGTGGAACACTCCTAAATGAAATTCCTACCTCTACAGGACCATGATGGGTAGGCTTCCGATGGAGGATAGGTTGCTAAGGTGGGGACTGGATGTGAACCCCCAGTGCTCATTATGCAGAACGGATGTGGAATCACATGAACATACTTTTTTCAGTTGTAGTTTCTCCAGGTACCTACTGGTTAGGTGGTCCCTTAAAAATGGTTGGGGCGGTGTTGTGCCATCGTCTGCGAATGACTGTGTACTATGGATCTTAGAACGAATGGATAAGGATAGGCACATGAGTTGGTTTGTGGGGATGTGTTTTGTTGTGTTATGCTTTCTTATTTGGCAGGAGAGGAATGTCATAGTACACAATGGATACAAAAGGGAAAAGTTCACTCTTTTTGATGTGTTGACTGAACTTCTTTGTCATGTTTGTAGGGCCAGAGCTGCTGTTTATATTGGTTTGAGCACAGTCGCTAGAGCTAAGTGGGGTTTTGTAGCTAGTTCCCCCTGTATAGTATAGGTACACCTATACTTTTTGCCTTTGAAGTAATATTTTACCAGATCAAAAAAAATTATGTATACTTCCCTTTGTTCAATTTGAAGCTTGGCGTTCTGTCAATATCCCTTATCTTGAGTCCCCTTAGGATATATCTACACTCTAATCTTTGAAGCCCATGATAGACTCCATCTCATTGCCACATGCTCCAGAAGCAATGACTTTGTAGGAAACTAATTGATGAGGATCCAAAGGTGGCATCCCTCCTTGTAGACCTTCTTGGATCAAAGAAGGGAATGATATCAAGACATTCTACATTCAATCCATTGATTTCCATGGTCACATTTTTCCTACTTCGATGAGATGTTTTTCTCATTTTGATCTTTTGGATCTGAGAAATCTAGGGGTATGTCGATGTTGTGTGGAATTTCGGCATGTGTTGCATCTAGATCTTATGCCTCCAGTTGTCTCTTCTCTTGATCCACCAAGTTGGGGATGTTTGAGATCCCTTCCATGATATCAATTGATGTGACAACTACTTCCTCACACATTTCTAGTGGTCGGAGGCCCTACTCCCCATAGCTTCCTCAATTGCCACTGTAGGTTCCTTCTATCCCAAACCCTAGCACCATTGCACTGATTGACTACCAAAATGTATGTTTGTTTTTTATACAAGAACTTAAATTTCACTAGATTGAATGGTTTTAGTCATTTACATTATTTCAATGGAACGGTAAAACTTTAATATCTAGAGATTATGTTGTGTGAATGAGCTAAAATTTTATCTGGAGACTTTTGAGTATGAATTGGATATTTTATAAATTTGAAGAATTTTACAAAAATTGAGGATTCCTTATTAATAAATAATTCCTTGTTATTTTTATATAAATTGAGGAAATTATAATTAATTATTAATCATTCTTTTGGTCAAAATAACCTAGGGTTTCTCTATCACCCTATGTAGTTAAACCTATGTGAGATTTTTTGGCTATGAGACATCATTAGATATCTACAGAAGTTTACATTCAATGGATACCTGAAACAACCTACTTCAAGGTCATCTTCAACCTGGTAACTAGAGTCTCTAAATCCCTAAGTACCCAGATCTCTCTCACCCTTTCTCCACTTCACCTAATATTGGGTGCATTGGAATCATTTAAAGAATCTTCCCAGAGCCATATATATCTTCTTGCCGAATCTCATGTCTGTGCCAAGCTTCAAAGCTCCAAACATGGCACCACTATGGAGGTTTTGGACCTCAAAAGCACTAATCCTAGATCTTGTTAGTTACAAATCGAGCGTTACTTTGAATCCACCATGCTTCCACACACATAAATGACACTTTTGATTGCTCTTTTACCCCCCAAAAAATGCTTCAATCAAATAGCCATGACGCAATATTGTAGCAGCCACATGCATTGTTCATGTCTACTCTCTCTCTCTCTATCTATCTATTTATCTATCTTTGTAAGGTATACACCCACACTCACTCTAGTACTTGTATAGATCATATATATAACACAAATTACCTTTTCAATTTTTAGAATGAGCTGGACACAATGAGACTACTCTAAATATCTAATTCCAATCCCTATTGTATAAGTTCTTATAAGGACATTTAGTGGTGACTATGAAATCAAAGTTTCAACCTTTATCTAAACTTGATATTGAAATTGGAATATAAATTTGGATCAATATCAAATTTATATATGGAATCTCTATATCAAACTTTAATATATGAACTTAAACTTGGTAATATTAAGGATCCTTAGTGTTTACACATATAATGACTAAATAGATCTTTCATCTACATGTGTATGTTTGATATTTGATTTTTTGACATGTTGAGCAATTTTAATTACTTAATTATGTCAAACAATCTAAGTTTAATAGTTATGAATCCAAGTCACTAAATATACCAACTTTTAGTAACATTTGATACTAGAAACCTAGATCCAGTAATGATGATGCCTAAACTCACTCATATCAATTTTTGATACTTACACTCATGAACATCAATGAAATATTGATTATTGTAATCTAATCAAATTCTTGTAAACAACTTGACCTTGATCATTGAACTTCACCTTTGATGATGATTTAGGTATTAAGTTCATAGTATGGATTAGGCATGGACAATCCATCAATATTGATAAATGATGATGGTAGAACATGATAATGGTTTTGAAAACACGATTAAATCGAATCTTAGGTATCTATGGAGTACCACATATAAGAACAATAATGAGGCTTTAGAAATCCTGATATACTCCTTATGACCCTACATATACATGACTAGAATACCCCCCATTATTGTGACTTGATTTGACTTTGACCTACTTTTGTTTCCCAATATTATTTTACTATGAACTCTGTTGAAGGTATAATTACTATCCTCCTTGACATACATATTGTAGCGCTTGGTTGTATTTCAGTTGTTATTTCTTTTTTCTTCACATTTAGTAGTATTTGAATGAACTAAGTGACTTCCTATGATACAATGCTCTGATTTTCCATTGTAATTATATTATAAAACCATAGTATAGAAATCCATTATACATTTACATTGAAGTTCGATGTGCAAACAGACCCTCACCATCGGGTGTATTCAGGATTTAATGCATAGGAAAAACAATCCCTCACATCGGGGTGTAGATAGGGCCACATATATATTAAAAAAAATAGATCCACACCTTTGGGTGCAGTACGTGGATCTAACATGGAGGTAAGTAGACACTCACCTTTGGTTTTTCAGGGTTTTATACCTATATAGTGTAGGGAAATCTAGCAATGGCAGTGGAAAAAAATTGTGCCATATTCCCCCTCACTAGCAGATCGCGTTAACATCAATGGTTAGGGAAGGAAGGTTTGTAAGACATATACCTGGTCCTAGAACAATTCCAGTGACTATCCTTACAGTGTCATGCTTCTTTTCCAAGAAGAACCTAGACAGTTGTCGGCGGTGGACTCCTGGTGTAGCACCACGGATGGCGGTTGGTGACTTCCTCCTATAAGGTGGAAATGGCCCCCATGCCTCTATGTAGTGTTGGATCCTAGATGGGTGATTGGATGTTCTAGAGGGGGGGTGAATAGAGCTGAATGCACTTAATCAAAATTCATTAGACCTTCAAGATATATCACAAGATAAGGTTTCTAAATAGGAAATTTGAGTTCAACTAAAACATACATAGAAAGGGAGAGAGATATTGAACAAGCACCAAGAGACAATCTATGTAGAGTGGTTCCACACTCCAACCTAGGAGTATGCCAATCCACTACCTAGAGAGGTCAACCTCTAGGATTTCTTAACCATTACACTCTTATATTCAGACATAAGACTTACAATACATGGCCAACCAAAGGACTTAACTATCCAATACAAAGAGTCTTCAACCTGACCAAGGACTTACCTACTTTGCAACTAGTCTTTGACCTTTTCCAAGGACTTTCCCACTCTTACACAAGTCTTCAGCCTTTTAGGAATTACCCACTCTTCTTGGATCTTGTTACAACCCCAATTTTTGGATTCTTTTGGTGAGAAATGTAATTTATCCTATTAAAGATATTTGAAAAAATAATGATAAAATTTGTTTTGAAAAAAAGGATTTCGTTTACAATATCCTTGTTGGTTGTTTTGTGGGATTTATTGGCTATTGGGCCCAATAACAAGGATAGGACAAAAGAAACTCCATTATTAATAAGAAATGGATAAAAGAAAGATGTAGAAACCTCTAGAAGACAAGAGAATATAATCCAAAGTTGGATTTCGTGCCTCTTGGGTTCCTTGGGTTCCAAGGAGTCCAAAGTTGCAAAGATAATGCAACAAGAAAAGAAAAGATCAATTAAATATTTCTTTATTAAGAAAGAAATTGAAAACAATGATAAAATGTGGAAAATAAGTGGAAAGAGGTATAATGGAGTTCTCATTGGTGGATTTTCATATCCAAAGGATTCCTAATGTTAAAAGGAATGCCAATGAGGAAAAAAAAAGAGATAAAGAGAAATCCTCAAAAAGAGATATTTCAATAAGAAATAAAAACGATAATGAGAAATAATGGATATAGATGCACCTAGAAGGATCATAAGTATCCACTAAAAAGGATTTCAAAATATTAGAGTTTCTTGGGGGTCCAAGGAGCCCCAATGGAGAAAAATAAAGAGAAAAGGCAAATAATAACAAAATAAGAGGATAATGTGATACATCATTAATTACTTTTTGATAATATGAAAAAGAGATGTTGTTTGCTTTAAGAAAATAGATTTTCATGGCCAATAGATTAAAAAGTAAGGCTAGAGATAATTTTCATATTTCTAATTATCCATGAAATAAAGAATATTAAGAAGATAAATAGGAGAGAGAAGATTACTTCTCCTTGAAGGAATAGGGTTCCTATTGGGAAAAGAACATGTTGACTCACTAGTGGTCATCTTAGGGCGTGGACACCCACCCCTATATAAAGGGTAGAGCCCTGGTTCGGGTCCAAGAGAGAGATCCCACGTACCCTTCTCTATTCTCCTTCTTCTTCTTCTTCCAACCCCTAACCAAGTGGTGGAGTTGTCCCTAGAGCCACTAGACGACAAGCGGGAAAGTTTCGAGGGAAGCCGAATACTCCACGATGCCAGGAAGAATCTTCGCCATCGTGGCTATGCCCTAACCTAGGTGCAGCAGCAGCCGCACGACTGCAACACTGGCCATGGGTTGCGGGTATGCCCAGCCCAACCTAGCCACTCTCGTTGAGAACTGGGTGGCACCCCAAGTGTGGTAGAAGGTAGCGGAGCTAGTAGAACCATCGTCGATGGCTTTCGGGTCCTGTAAGAGGAAGAAAGGCCGTGCCAAATGCGGCTAGGGCTGCTGCAGTGCGCCGTTGAGAGATTGAAGGCAACCCTTCGGTCATTGGATCATTTTGCCCTCCCACAATTTAAAGAGCCGACCACTTAAGTAAGGGCATAAGAGTAATTTGGTTATATTTCCAATTGAGCAATGTTGCATGGGTAGGATGACGTGGCCGCCTACCATTGGCTTTGCTAAGTAATTTCTTACAAAACTCGTATCTAAATATTGGTAGCTTCGATGGGAACATGCAAAATATGAATTTTGATCAGGAGAACTCAAGGAATGCAATAAAAATATATTTGAAACCTAAATCTGATTGCAATTCAAAAAGTAATGGAAGTTATTAACTTTAATGTATTAATGATAAATAAACCCTATTTTGAGATGATAAATCTATTTAGAAGGGTTTTATTGATGATTAAAGTTGGTATTAACCTATTCATTATAAAAAGGTACATTAAGAACAAAAAGGATGAACTTTGCACGTAATTAGTTTAATTTAGAGTTTCATGTGAATAAATATGCTTTAATGAGCTTTAATGGGCCTTGAAACCCTAATGTTAATTATGGTGACTCTTAAAGGCTTTAAATTGTTCAATTTCATGATTAAAGTTGAGATATGATAGTTCTAAGATATTTGAGTATAAAAGTTCCTAATTAAGAATAAATACCCTAAATTTAGTAATTAGGGTTTTGGAATGAATAAAAGGTGGAATTAATGATAAATATAATTCATATGTGAATTAGATCATAATGAGCTATGAGTTGTTAATCCAGAAGAACCAAAGATGATAATTGGGCCTAATGATCTTGTCATGAATTAAAAGGACAAAAATGATAGTTTTAATGTAAAAGAGGCTTAATGGACTTTTAATTGTGCCTTTAATATGAAATTTAGGCTTTATGTTGTTAAAAGGTAACCTTAATATCTTTTGTGAAGAATAGATGAGATAATTAGGGTTTGCGAGTAATTGTATAAAGATTATGGTTTAAAATAGTAAAAATGAAGTGAAACCCTAATTACAATGGAAACCCTAAAAGCGGACTAGAAATCCTAGGAAGCGAGCTAGGTTTAATAAAGATCTTGATGGCATGATTAATAATAGGAAATTGTATGCATATTTCAGGATCTCATTTTGTGCTTGCTTGCCTATTTGGATTTCTTGATTGATTGGATTATTCTATCTCAAATCAGCCTGACAGGTATGTGGTTAAACTTATGGTTAATCACTTTAGTTTCACGACGATTCCCGGAAGTTCTATCGGTTTCCTGAAAATAATTGCTTGGATGACTTTTATTTCATGCAACTAAAAAGTGACTATGATTATCACCATAAATATAGATACATGACTGGCTCAAATCCTGGTCCTCCTCTGTGGCTTTTCTACTGAGAAAAGTTAATCTGGTAAAGGGTCTACTTGTTATGTGGGACCATCAGGTTATTAAGAGTTAGAAATTGGGCTACCCACATGTAGTTCCATGAGACTCTTTAGCACACCATGCGTTAAGGAGTGGGCTACCTATGGGTAGTGCCATGTGACTCAACCCTAGAAATTTATTCACTTGATAGGTAGGATCATTAGGGGTTTAATGGGGATCTACCATAAGGAAGGTAGCATCCAGGTCCACTGTAGGGACAGCACAGAGGACTAGGATATGTATGGATTGAACAGTTATGCTGAAAATGTAAAATTTTTTGTTAAATCATTATTGACTGCAATATGTTGTTATAGTTAATTGCACAATTATTGTTTCCCCCACATACCAACTCTATGTTGACCGATGTTTTGTTTGTCGGCGTTTGAGGTACAAGTGAAAAGGACAAACAGTAAAGTGGCATATGTGAAATTAAATAAGAATTAAAGTACAAAAGGAGGATTAGTTAGAACAGAGTCCATATGTGGATAGAAGTCAGATATCTGAGTTTTTTCAAATAAAAAAGGTATGTAAAGTTTTATTTTATTATAGCCTTTCAATTTAATTAGTAGAATTTGATAATTGTTGTTGATTATTTGTCGATCCTTTGATCCAAAATATTGGGATAATGGCTTTGACCTCTTGGTCTCCCTTGAATGGGGGTTACTGGGAGGCGGGGTCGTTACATTTGGTATCAGAGCATGGGTTCCTCATTTAATCTGTGATAATTATTAAATTTTACAAACTCTGTAGAACCCAAGGGAGTTATTAGAGGATTCTCCGAAAGTCATAGGTGTCTAGAAAAGGATCACACCCGGGGGCTGGCAAGATTTTCCTCTGCACCGCTAGTCAGAATATGAGGACTCCTGGATCCATGTGACTGCTTGGCCAATGTCTCAAGATTTGACTCGAAATAAGATACCTTTAGGACTCTCTCATCTTATTCATCCCTTCTGAACTCAAATGCTATTAAGGACCTTAAGAATTAGGGTTTTTCACTCTTTTACTCACCCTCTTGAGATATGGGTAAGGTTGATAAGGTTTAAGGAATCCTCCACCAAATTAATGAAAAGCATGTAAATAATATGTCAAGGACATATGATTAATAGGTTAAGCATAAACTAAAGAATAGATACATGCTTAGGTCGTATGACATAAGTCATCCTTCCCTCAGGAGAGACCTAAGGCTAGATCTCCTTGTCAGGAGGATGAATGAAGGAAGTTAGTCTTGGAGGTAGAGAGCTCCATTATAAGTAGAGACTTGGCACACCCTCTGAGGATGATGCTAACCCTAACCCTAAGTGGTGGTTAGAGAGAGAGATGACATGATGAGTTAGATGTCATGATAGACTGGGTGTGAGGGTGGACATGCCTTTGGATACCCATATGATCCATGAGAGGTTGGATGACCTAGCACCTTTGGCAACCCAACCCTGGAAAGAGTTATGCATGTTAGAGTGAAGGATAGCTCCTTCATTGATGAGGTTAGAGAAGAACCTATGGAAACCCCATGAGCTTATATGAGCATGGCATAGTAGGACCCAGAATATGTCAGTAGTGAAAGCAGTAGGTTGAAACCCTGGCCAGGATAGCTTATGAGATAAGCATAACTTTGAGCAAACATAATCTTGAACATAGGCTTCACCATGTACGGGTATGCTTGAAAGCTTGACCCACCTTCATGGAGAGAGGACCTCAGGTAGTAAGGTTGTTTGTAGGGTTAGCTCTAGAGAGAGAGAGAGAGAAGGACCCATGCAAGAAGGTTGGAAGCCTAGACTCTGAGATATGAGGAAAAGTGGGGAGTTGAGGATGATACGACCTAAGTGGATGATAGTGGTTTCCTCATTCTTGATCCCTGTAGGCTGATGATGTCTTGGTTGCCATTAGAGGAACCAAACCCTAGAGAGAGGATGAGGCTTCTAATACCTATGTGCCTATGGTATAGGTGTTTACCTTCTGAGATAGGAAGAAGAGTTCCTTAGACCTGGAGAGGTTTAGTAATAGGGTGTGAGGCCTTGCACCTATTTGGTTGTCCTTGAGGAGCACTCCACTCTGCAATGTTGCTCAAGTAGAAGGATCATGGGAATTGCATGTCATACCTTTTACATGCTTCGCTCGTGGTTAAAAGTTGAGCAGGCAGTTGGTCATCAGAAAAGTGAACCTAGGGTTCCTAGGCCTAAGGGGGGAAGTGGTGTACCTGATGCTCATGATGAGATTTGAGTTTCTATAGATTTGAGCATGACACTCCTCATGTTTAGAGGAAAGGGGAAATCCCTTAAGTTTAAGGTATGTTTGATAACCCCTCACAGTTAAGTTGATGATATGGGAAGGTTTGATCTTGAACCAATGTTGAGGATGAGAACAAGTGTGACCTAGCATGGTTAGTAGGTGGTCTGCTTGTGCCTTTGTTATCAAGATGTAGTTTCCTCCCATCTAGGAAGAGGGACCCTTTAGTAGGCTGTATACCAGTTTTCTAGGGTTACGCATGCTCATGTGGATGTAAACCATAGACATAAGGACGTTTTTTACCTTTATTATCAAGATGTAGTTTCCTCCCATCCAGGAAGAGGGACCCTTTAGTAGGGTGTATACCAGTTTTTGTGGGTTTTGAGGAAACCTAAAGAGGTATCATAGGATCTTGAGGGGCTAAGTTGAAAGTACATGGCATGAGAATGAACCTATAGACCCATAGATAACCATCTCTAGGTGCATGTAGATGTGTTACCATGGAGGTAACTGGTATGGGGCCTGACCAAGGTAGGCAGGTCGCCATGACCCCTATGAAAGGATGAAAGTCAGCCCATTAATGCAGAAAGAGGTGATGAAGACTTGGGTATGGTTCTGAGTTGGACATGTATTATAATAGAATCCTAAAGTCTATCCTAGGGTCAGGTAGGGATAAGACCGATGGAAATGGGAGTTTCCTAATTCCCTAGTTGCACATGACCATAGGGTTGGTAGGTAACAACTATCATTGTTTGAGGGCCATGGGTTAGGAGATTGATAACCTTCATGAACCCATGGGACCCAAAGGGCAGATGAGTAGGGCACTCTCTAGATGCATAAGGGAAGAGGGATGACCCCAAAAGTGTTGGCACCATATAGAACTAGAAGAGATGACCAAGGATTGTGTGGTGCCCTAAGTAGGTTCGAAACCAATTTTCCATAGAAGCAACCTTATTATAGAGATGATTGTGATGTAGAGACATAAGTTGCACGTTTCAACGTAGATTCAAAGGTGTATGGGTAGGGTAGGATGTACCATCTATACTCTTATAATGGGAAGAACTTTGTATTTGGACTGCATCCAAATGCTTATTTCCTATTGTTATGGGAGTGAGAGATAGGACAGTATGCATGCCATACACCAAGGATAAAAGATGATGTGAGTTGGAACATTGCTATGAGGTATGAGGACAGAGATGATAACATACCTTGGTGGAGTGAACGATATGTGGATGGGTTACAAACACTAAGAGAATAAGGTAGTCATCTTGGGAGGATGATTCATCATGATCTATGTGGAATTTGCAAGTTATACAAGGTTGAGTTTGATCACCATGAGGATGAGCTCAGAGTGTTCTTGATGAAGATAGACTTAGAGTCCAAGATGTGATAATAGGTGGAGTACATGGAGGCATATGTCTTCAATATTTCCGATCACCTAAGGATGTGAAGTGGTAATGGATGCCTTGGTTGAGATGCAGCTGCTTAGTTTAACTAGAGGCTAGAAGAAGTTGTTGGGTGAGCCCTAAGTTTGAAAAGGAAGATATGTTTGGCTAACTCTAACAAAGTTTTTTGCACAAGTTAGTAGTTTTTTGGCCAGCCTAGGCGTTGATGCAATAAAAGGATGGTTGTAGAACCTTAGATGTACTTCTTTGGATAGGAAGGTGATAAAACCCTAATGAGAGTGGTTTAGGGTTTCTGAGGAATCGATCTTGAGGAATCATGACATACAGGAGATCATGATTTAAGATCACCATATACCATGGTACTACAAAGATAATAAGTAACAATAGTACTTTGGATGCCTAAGATGAAGTTGCATGGGGTATGTTTCCATGCAAGCCAGAAGGTGAAGGACGAACACCAGTAACCCAGTGTACTGACATAGGGGATAAAGAGACCTGAGAGGGAATGGGAGTTCATCACTATGGATGTTGTGGTAAGTCTCCCCTAGACCAAGGAAGGTCAAGATGCAATATGGGTTCTGGTAGATATCCTTACTTAGATGACATGAGAAAGAAAGGAGTAATGTCACGAGACAGATCCAGTTGAACTACAAGTAAGAGAGACGGTTCAACTACACCATGATGTGAGTTCAAAATTTCTTGAGTATAACCTGAAGATTCACTTCCATGAGGTGGAAGTAGATACATGAAGAACTCGATATTAGTACAGGTTATCACCCCTAACTAATGGTTAGTATGATCCAGACAAGAGGGTCTAATGAGAGCATGTGTGCTCATTCAGGGTGATACATGGGGGACAGTTCTTTCCCTATGAGAGATATGATGATAACCACCTTATCTAGTATCGGGATGTAAAGAAGCTCTGTAAGGGAGGTTGTGTCGGGCACCATTTCATTAAGATGATGTTGGTGAGTGGACCTCGCGAAGGTTAGAAATGGACCACAGTGTGTGTCGGTGACGTCACTTTGATCGTGCAATGGCTAAAAGAGAGCCAGGGGAGACATGAGTCGTCAGCTGATGCAAAGCAGACTGACATGCAGGTCACTCTGGGAAAGTATGTGATGTGAAAATCCGACCCCTTTAAGCTACAACTGAGAAAGTTGAGTCCCCGATATAGGGTTCCATTTGAGATGGATTGGTGGAGATGGTTGTGTTTAGCCTTACCCCTTAGGATAACATGATATATAATGTGTTCCATGAGTCTGATCGAGAGCACTATGTGAGGTACCCAAACCATGTGTTGAGCCCTGAACCTATTCAGCTTTTGAGAAGCTGAAATATCCTGAGTCACCTATGAGGGTACGATATACCAAGGTAAGAAAGAACTCAGATGAAAGAATATGAGATGATATCGGTTCTTTGGAAGCGCCATGGATAGGGCAAAGCCACATACGGGCCAATGATGGACATGGAAAAGTCTTATTCTGAATTGTTTGTTTGCTTGATGGAATTTTGAGGGAAAAACTCCTATAAGAGGGGAAGGATGTTACAACCCCAATTTTTGGATTCTTTTGGTGAGAAATGTAATTTCTCCTATTAAAGATATTTGAACAAATAATGATATAATTTGTTTTGAATAAAAGGATTTCATTTACAATAGACTTTTTGGTTGTTTTGTGGGCTTTATTGGCTATTGGGCCCAATAACAAGGATAGGACAAAAGAAACTCCATTAGTAATAAAATGGAGAAAAGAAAGATGTAGAAACCTCTAGAAGGAAAGAGAATATAATCCAAAGTTGGATTTCGTGCCTCTTGGGTTCCTTGGGTTCCAAGGAGTCCAAAGTTGCAAAGATAATGCAACAAGAAAAGAAAAGATCAATTAAATATTTCTTTATTAAGAAAGAAATTGAAAACAATGATAAAATGTCGAAAATAAGTGGAAAGAGGTATAATTGAGTTATCCTTGGTGGATTTTCATATCCAAAGGATTCCTAATGTTAAAAGGAATGCCAATGAGGAAAATAAAAAGAGAAATAAAGAGAAATCCTCAAAAAGAGATATTTCGATAAGAAATAAACAAGATAATAAGAAATAATGGATATAGATGCATCTAGAAGGATAATAAGTATCCACTAAAAAGGATTTCGAAATATTAGAGTTTCTTGGGGTCCAAGGATCCCCAATGGAGAAAAATAAAGAGAAAAGGCAAATAATAACAAAATAAGAGGATAATGTGATACATCATTAATGACTTTTTGATTTTTTTTGAAGACACAACATTCATTACATTAAAGCCATACGACATCTACATGTAAAGGGAGATACACCAACCGAACACAAAAAAGTAAAGAGCAGATACAATAACCAGAAACTCATATAGAAACGTGATAAGAACAATGATGTATTGATCTCTCTTCTATATCGCTGACCAAAATAGCTTTTTATGAGAGATTCCTTCAACCTGAGATTATATCTGATATAAAGTATATGCTCCAAACCAGTGAGCAAAGAAGTGATCACCTTCGCACTTGCTGGCATATAACAAAGAAACAAAAAAAATACCTAACATGAAAGGAGGACACAAACCACACGAGGAAGGTGTTGTTGCTTTAATGACTTTTTGATAATATCAAAAAGAGATGTTATTTGCTTTAAGAAAATATATTTTCATGGCTAATAGATTAAAAAGCAAGGCTAGAGATAACGAAAGAGATAATTTTTGTATTTCTAATTATCCATGAAATAAAGAATATTAAGAAGATAAATAGGAGAGAGAACATTACTTCTCCTTGAAGGAATAGGGTTCCTATTGGGAAAAGAACATGTTGACTCACAGGTGGTCATCTTAGGGCATGGACACCCACCCCTATATAAAGGGTAGAGCCCTGGTTTGGGTCTAAGATAGAGATCCCACATACCCTTCTCTATTCTCCTTCTTATTCTTATTTGAAACCCTAACCAAGCGATGGAGTTGTCCCTACAGCCACTAGGCGGCAAGAGGGAAATTTTCGAGGGAAGCTGGATACTCCACGATACCAAGAAGCAGCTTCGCCAACGTGGCTATGCCCTAACCTAGGTGCTGCAGTAGCCGCATGGCTGCAACACCGGCCATGGGTTGCAGGTATGCCCAGCCCAACCCAGCCGCTCTGCTCGAGAGCTGGGTGGCACCCCAAGTGCGGTAGAAGGTGGCGGAGCTAGTAGAACCACCATCGATGGCTTTCGGGTCCAGGAAGAGGAAGAAAGGTTGCGCCAAATGTGGGTAGGGCGGATGCATCACGCCGTCGAGAGGTTGAAAACAACCCTTCAATCATTGGACCGTTTTGCCCTCCTACGAGTTAAAGAGTCAGCCACTTAAGTTAGGGCAGAAGAGTAATTTGGTTATATTTCCAATTGAGCAACGTAGCATGGCTAGGATGACGTGGTCGCCTATCATTGGCTTTGGTAAGACATTTCTTACAAAAATTGTATCTAAATATTGGTAGCTCTGATGGGAACATGCAAAATATGAATTTTGATCAAGAGAACTCAATGAATGCAATAAAAATATATTTGAATCTTAATTCTGATTGCAATTCGAAAAGTAATGGAAGTTATTAACTTTAATGTATTAATGATAAAGAAACCCTATTTTGATATAATTAATTTATTTAGAAGGGTTTTATGGATGATTAAAGTTGGTATTAACCTGTTAATTATAAAAAGGTACATTAAGAACAAAAAGGATGAACTTTATACATAATTAGTTTAATTTAGAGTTTCCTGTGCATAAATATGCTTTAATGAGCTTTAATGGGCCTTGAAACACTAATGTTAATTATTGTGACTCTTATAGGCTTGAAATTGTTCAATTTCATGATTAAAGCTGAGATATGATAGTTCTAAGATATTTGAGTATAAAAGTTCCAAATTATGAATAAATACCCTTAATTTAGTAATTAGGGTTTTCGAATCAATAAAAGGTGGAATTAATGATAAATAGAATTCATATGTGAATTAGATCGTAATGAGCTATGAGTTGTTAATCTAGAAAGAACCAAAGATGATAGTTGGGCCTAATGATCTTGTCATGAATTAAAAGAACAAAAATGATAGTTTTAATGTAAAAAAGGCTTAATGGACTTTTAATTGTGCCTTTAATCTGAAATTAAGGTTATATGTGGTTAAAAGGTAACCTTAATATCTTTTGTGAAGAATAGATGAGATAATTAAGGTTTGCGAGTAATTGTATAAAGATTAGGGTTTAAAATAGTAAAAATGAAGTGAAACCCTAATTGCACCCTAAAAGCAGACTAGAAACCCTAGGAAGCGAGCTATGTTTAATAAAGATCTTGATGGCATGATTAATAGTAGGAAATTGTATGCATATTTTAGGATCTCATTTTTTGCTTGCTTGCCTATTTGGATTTCTTGATTGATTGGATTATTCTGTCTCAAATCAACCTGGCATGTATGTGGTTACGCTTATGGTTAATCGCTTTAGTTTCACGATGATTCTCGAAAGTTTTTTCGGTTGCCTATAAATAACTTCTTGGATGACTTTTATTTCATGCAACTATAAAGTGACTATGATTATCACCATAAATATAGATACATGTCTAGATCAGATGATGGTCCTCCTCTGTGGCTTTGCTAATGATGAAAAGGGTAATATGGTAAAGGGTCTACTTATTAAGTGGGACCATCAAGTTATCAAGAGTTAGAAATTGGGCTACCCACGTGTAGTGCCATGAGACTCTCTAGCACACCATGAGTTAAGGAGTGGGCTACCTATGGGTAGTGCCATGTGACTCAACCCTAGAAATTGATTCACCTGTTAGGTAGGATGATGAGGGGTTTAATGGGGATCTACCATAAGGAAGGTAGCATCCAACTCCACTGTAGGGACAACACAGAGGACTAGGATATGTATGGATTGAATAGTTATGCTAAAAATGTAAAGTTGTTTGTTAAATCATAATTGACTGCAATATGTTGTTATAGTTAATTGCACGATTATTGTTTCCCCACATACCAGCTTTATGTTGACTGACGTTTTGTTTGTCGGTGTATTAGGTACAAGTGAAAAGGACAAAAAGTAAAGTGGCATATGTGAAATTAAATAAGAATTAAAGTATAAAAGGAGGATTAGTTAGAACAATGTCCAGATGTGGATAGAAGTCAGATATCCAAGTTTTTTTAAATTAAAAAAAAGGTATGCAAAGTTTTATTTTATTACCGCCTTTCAGTTTAGTTAGTAGAATTTGATAATTGTTATTGATTATTTGTCGAACCTTTGTTCCGAAAAATTGGGATAACGGCTCTGACCTCTTGGTCTCCCTTAAATGGGGGTTATTGGAAGGCAGGGTCATTACAGATCTTCAGCCTTTGACTTCACCTTCACTCAGAGAAGCTTTCACCAAGGACTTACCCAATTTAACAAGGAGTCTTATGCCTTCATCAAGGGCTTACCTACTCTTGCTCCAAGTCTTCATCCTTGATCTCCACCAAGGGACTCCTTCCCTTGTTCTTATTCACCTCTCTTAGGTAAGAGAAGAACCTTCATCTTCATGGTCAAAATGAGAGATAGGGAGGTGGTGGAAGTGAGAGCCTTACAAAATATACATGTAGGACTAGCTCTCTTACAAATTTCCTACTCACTCTAGCTAATGTTGCAAGTGATTAATCTTAGAGAGAGAGGAGGTTGTAGTATCACTGAACTATAGAATAGGAACCTCATATAGAGTTTTGCATTGAATGCTCAACCTTAGAATGAAGCCCAAGGGGTCCTATTTATATCTAGGGATGCCTCTTAGCCTTTGGGAACACTTCAGAATGAAAACTAGACATTTTGTGGCTTGCAATGAATATATTTTAATTTGTTGCAACTCCACAATGGCTAGAAACACTTTTTTGTACAGTGCAATTGGTTAAGTTCCTATAAAGGCATCTCAACCTATCCCACTATGCGACAAGACCAATGTAAGCCATTGGTCAAGTTTATCCTGAGGTAACTCGACCGATCCACATAAATCAGTTTTGGTCTACAGAGGGATTGGTTGAGTTCTATGAGATGAAAACTCAGTCGATCAAAAGTCATTTTCAAGATCTAATCAGTATAGGTCGACTTTGCAACTCGACCGATGAACAACATGTTGTGCATTTTAGAAAATGGATTTTGAGTGCTTAAACATTTGATCTAAGTGCTCCTGATTTTTTCTAAGCTTAATTACAAGTCATACAATCATTACAAGTGATTAACAACATGATTATAATGTATTTACATCATATTCTGAAAACATTCACTTGTATTGACTTTGACTTGTCTTTTCTCAAATTTGAGACGCGTAAGTTAGGCATTTGGAGTGTCTATACCTGATCTGAAATTACTCAAATAGAAGCATTAGACACAAAGAACTGGAATGGTTTAGTCATCATCAAAATAAGGTTTTAGTCAATTTAGACATTGAGTCAAGACGTAGTCCATGCAAATCACCAGGAACTCCTATCATTCTTTTGGAACTGACAGGAAGGAGTTGTCCCTTTGATGTCAACATGCTAGCATTGACTTGTTCTCCCTTTGTTGTCTCTCCCTTTTATGGGTAAGACATGATTTGGGTTGTCATGTTACCACAACAATGAGAGCACAATGTTTTTAGTGTTAGTTGTATCTTCTAAAATCCTTGACTACGCCCCCCCCCATTTATGGGTGATTTAGAGTCAAGGTTTCTACATCAACTGGGAGTCGAAGAGACAGATTTTCATGAATTTCTAGCTTCTATGAATCATGAATCGATCAGTTCACTTCTAGTTGGATGACATGTGAATCAGTTGACTCAACACTTGATTTTGTCAGTTCACTATCTTTCCTATTTGCAAACATATTTCCTTTTAATGTGAAAAATAATACACAACATGATGTTAGCATCTATCCTTGATACAATCTTATTGATCATTGAACTAGGAGAATCACATACTACACCGGTCAGTTCAAACTCTAAACCCATCGGTACATATTATGAACTAGTCGATTCATTTTACCAATTCATTCAACGTTCAATCGATGTTGTTCAAATTGACTCAACCCTTGAATCGGTCGACTCAACATTTGAGTCTTTTGACTCATATTCCTGGTGAGCCAGTTTTCAATCAATGTTGTTTAAATTTAATACTTAAACACTATACTAACCGAGTTAAACTTTATTGATGACCAAAGCCCTATTCCTTGTGTATCCTATGTGTGTTACCTTATAGGTCCCACATTACATTGAGTAAATGTTCATAAATAATTTATGAAATAACAAGCAAAGAGCGGTATCTAGCAACACATATTACTACAGAAGTAATTTGTAATGTCAGAGAGCAACTTCAACCTACAAACAATGGTTAATGTTACAGTGATCATATAGTTCCTTTGTCTCTGATATTTAAATTGAACTCAGGGCATGGAATCATCATCCTCTCAACATTCAATACATGTTCCTTGAACTATAGAAGATTGTTTGAGATGTATGTGAGCTCACATATCATATATTGATTCACATGAATATGTTGTTATGTTTCTTAGTCTCACTTATCAAGTGTCCAAGATATCAGCTCCAGTAGGAGAGACAAATCCCATCTACATCACTCATAGTCATTCCCCATGTGTCACAATGTATCCAAGCATCACTTTGTCTTAATAATTATTCAAGGTCATGTTAGATGGTGATAATATACATAAAACAACATGATATGAGTGTAGTGACTTTAAGTTTGAGAAACACAATCACCACTATCACTATGAGAGTTGATTCTGACTACCACTCAATGGTTTCCATGTATCACACTCAAGGTGAATTTGTCTGATATATTGTTTTCTAACAAGTACATATGTGTTTGGTTTGATACCACATATCATGACTAATAAGATTTTGTCATCATCCAACACATATTCTAGTCTTATGTGTTATTGTTGTCTATTAGCTTTCATAGTAACATCTAACTAGGGACCTAACAAGAATGTATGCACTCTTATCAGACATACGATCTCATTGTTCAGGTGCTCAACCTGAAGGCATATGTCATCGAGTAATATCATTCTTTAGACATCTATCATGTTATACTATTATATTGTAATTGAACAAACATATAGGTGAAGATTTCTTTTATTATTAATCTAATCATTGACAAGATATTCCATTGAAATCATTGTATGATTGTCTCTCTAGGAATACTACTAATAGACTCCCACTTGCACTTAGAGCCAATCACAAAATCCCATGTGAACTGACATGACCTTCATGCTTATGCTACGAAAGTACTTTTATCAATGAGCCAACAACATTGCTTTTAGTTGGTACTATGCAAATCTTCACATCTCCTCATTGTATGATCTATGCTATGAGATAAGATCATCATTGTATGTTCTTGGAATACGAATGTGATATGGATTCCTTATCTTGTGAAATAGCTCCATTGTTGTCACAATACATCTCTACTGCATCATTAATTCTTGCAACCACCCAAAGATTAGTGATGAAATTCTTGATCCAAACAACTTCCTTTGCTACATTGGAGGTAGAATTATACTCATCCACTATTGTAGAATCAACAACTTTTTCTTACTTAGAACTCTTCCAGCTTAAATCTTTGCTCTTTAAGAAAAAACAAATATAAAATGTGATCTAATGTCATCTTTGTCAGTTTGGAAGCATGCATCAGTGTAAGCCTTTACCACCAACTCTTCCTCACCACGATATATAAGGAACTAATCCTTACTTCTTCCCAAGTACTTAATGATTTTCTTTACCATATTCTAATGACTTTTTCTGGGATCTGACTGATACCCACTAGTCATACTCAAGACATGTGAGACATCAAGATGAGTACATAAATTGCATACATGATAGATCCTATTATAGGTTCATATGGAATTTTACTCATACGTTCTCATTCTTCAAAAGAACTAGGGCATTGATCTCTAGAGATACTAACACCATGATACATGGTTAAGTTTTCTTTCTTTGAGTTCACCATGCTAAACCTTTTCAACAATTTGTTAATGTATTTGCTTTGACTTACGCCAAAAAGCCTTCTTTTCTATCTACATAGATCTTAATTCCTAAGATATAGGATGCTTCTACTAAGTCCTTCATAGAGAATGTATTTCCTAGCCAGGTTTTTACCAAATGTAAGGAAGGTATGACATTCCCCATCAATAGTATGTCATCTACATACAATATGAGGAATACAATCATGTTCCCACTAACCTTCTTGTAAACACATGGTTCATATTCATTTTGAATAAATCCAAACTCTTCTACTATTTTTTCAAATCAAAGATTTCATCTCCCAGATACTTGCTTCAATCCATAGACTGACCTTTGTATCTTACATACTTTATTTGCATCCTTTATATGTATAAAACCCTAAAGTTGTACCACGTACAAATCCTCAAATAGATTCCCATTAAGGAATGTTGTTTTAACATCCATTTGACAAATATCATAGTCATAACAAGGTGCAATGGCAAGCGTGATCATCATGGATTTAACCATGGAAATTGGGGAAAAAAATTCATCATAGTCAACACCTTAAAGTTATCTGAAACTCATTGCAACCATTCGGCCCTTGTAAGTTTGTACATTACCATCCATGTTAATATTAATGACTTGGGTAATTATTGGACAACTGAAATATAAGATAATATGCAAGTTTCTAATAGGAAATAAAGTGTATGGTGTTTTAGATAAATAAAAGAGTAATTATCTAGCCATAAGTAGAACACAATGTTGAGGCACTAAATAACATTATCTCTTTTCAACCTTTGTACATTTGAAAATAATAATGGAACAGAGAGAATTCTAAAAATTGGGAGAAAAAGGATATTCTATGTGATAGTGATATTGTTTTTGATAATGTGTGAACGATGCAATTTTTATATGAGAAAGGCATCCCAATAATACCCAATTAATAAATATAACTTGAGAAAAGTATTGATGAGTTATCAAGGAATTAGGATAATTAGGTTCCCATGAACAACAGAAAGCGCTTAAGAGGATGTCCGCCTATGGAACCTTTGTGGGTGGGTTGGCCTCGCTAGAGCGGTAGTTGGAGACGGTGGCTGCCATTGGAGTCGATGGTGTCCACCTATAGAACCTGCATCATGCGGACGTGCATGTATGTGAGAAGGGAGAGGGGATGGAGTCACATTTCCACAGGAGCGCTCCTCTTGGTTGGGTCCAAATCAGAGTTGGCCCAATAAGGATTTAGGTAAATCAAATACTATACATGTTGATGTGTCGCTACCTTGCAAAAGTTATATTTAAATATTGGTAGCTCAGAACAAGACATGTTATATATGAAAACTGATAAAAATGAGAGGAATACAAATAAAATATATTTAAGATTTGATAATTCTTCCTATTCTAAAAGTAGCATTAATATGTACTAAAGTGGTGATTAAAGCACAAAAACTCTAGATTTAAGTATTAACATGTTGAATAGGTTAAAATCTCTTTTTTATGTTATTATCTGACATTGTCGACCATAATGGAAATATCACATGGTTATGATCATAATGATGATACACTATGTTTTCTAGAGTAGAAGATCCTTAATGTGCATAATTAAGATCTTGAACATCAATGATGTAGCTTTCTATAACCTTAATGTGACTAATCTGATATAAATGTTCATGATTATGTAACATGATAGATTTGATGATCATGGCTATATCTAGTATAAGTCTGGGTTCCTAAGTCATTAGATCAATGAATATGGGTATTGTAGTATCAAACATAACTCTAATAATTACTTCATAATAGCGAAACTAAACCCTAGACTAGGACTGAGTAGGGTTTAATGTGATTAATATGATGGTGATGCTTTAGGATTTGCATACATTCAGACATAATATGATATGCTTGGATTCATCCTTGTTGATTGTATTGCTTGAACGTAAGTGAATTGTATCCTTCATGGTAATCTACATGGTTAGGCCTATGACTACCTACATTAGTTTACCTATGTTTTTGAGTGTTTCTTGAAGATTATACAACTAAATATTTGGATGTCTATTTACATTTTTTCAATTATAATTCCACTATGAGTATCACATAAAAAATATTATGTGAAAAAACTATAGTTCCTATATTGCAAGTATTTGATGGAATATATGTTGTTAGTTTGCGTTCACACTTTTGCATGCACTCCACGTACACAGTATATTTCAATATACTCATATATATTTTTGTTTTCTAAAATTTAGGTACATTATAATACTAAAGATGTTTATTGACCTAATAAACCAGATGAAGTGACATGAAGGAATTAATCTAAGTAAGGAGGATTTAGATAGATACTTATTCTCTATGTATAGTTTTGATAATGGAATTTCATGTAAAACCATCTTGTAATAAATTCAAAATGAATGGAATTATTCACTATTGATTATTATTTGTTTAAAACACAGATCCTTGGGAATTTTTTTGGTAATGGATCTCATCTTTTAGGCCTTCCTTAATTGGGGATTGTTGAAAAGTGAGGTTGTTAAAGGAGTGGTGGAAGTTGGCTCATCCAGCTCTGGTGTATTCTGGACAGTGAGTTTGAGATCTTTTGTGAGAATGATTATTAATATCCTGAACAAATCATGGAATATATTCTTGTTCAACTTGTCCTTCTCAAAGATCGATCATAAGGAAAACATGTTGATGTTTTCCATTTGTTTTTAGAAGAGAGTTTTGTAAATTTGTCAAAACCCTTTTGATTTGATT
Organism: Alisma plantago-aquatica; assembly: GCA_963693085.1. Classification (NCBI taxonomy): domain Eukaryota; kingdom Viridiplantae; phylum Streptophyta; class Magnoliopsida; order Alismatales; family Alismataceae; genus Alisma; species Alisma plantago-aquatica. The sequence continues at coordinate 1,868,989,453 of OY856409.1, read as the reverse complement.
TGATTAAAAGTAAATTTAATAACATTAATTAGGTATTTAATTAATTTTTTCTCCCGCTATTTTTTTCAAATTGATATCCCTCACATACCAATTTGGAAGATTGTAGTGTGCAACCTTCTAGTGAGTTTGTTGGGAAATGTGATATCATATATGGAAGAGGAAACAAAATTGTACTCTCCATATTACCCATAAACATTAGATCACATCAAGAACTATGAGAGGAAACAAGGTTTCAAGGTTATACCTAGTTGTGGAGCAAGTCCAATGACAATTCCCTTGGTGTAGCGTGCACCTTTCTTTGAGTCTGACTTGGACGACTGTCATTGTTGGCCTCTTTGTTACAACCCCAATTTTTGAGTTTATTTGGTGAGAAATGTAATTTCTCATATAAAATATATTTATAAGAATGATGAAATAATTTGTTTTGAATAAATGAGTTTCATTTACAATAGCCTTGATGTTTGTGTTGTGGGCTTTATTGGCTATTGAGCCCAAATAACAAGAAAATTCAATTAGAAAATGAATGATTGAGTTTTTGAGAAAAGAAAGGATTTCGTGCCTCTTGGATTCCTTGGGTTCCAAGGAGTCCAAAGTTGCATAAATAGAGCAATAAGAAAAGAAGAGATCAATTAAGTATTTCTTTATTAAGAAAGAAATTGAAAATATTGATGAAATGTGGAAAGTAAGTGAAAAGAGGTATAATGGAGTAATCCTTGGTGGAATTTCGTATTCTAAGGATTCCTAATGATAAAAGGAATACTAATGAGGAAAATCAAAGAGAAATAAAGAGAAATCCTCAAAAAGAAATATTTTAATAAGAAATACACATGATAATGAAGAATAATGCATTTAGATGCATCTAGAAGGATAATGAGTATCCTTAATGAGGAAATTCGAAATCTAGGGTTGCTTGCGGTCCAAGGAGTCCCAAATAGCAATATAATGGTTTGAGGAAAGAGAAAAATAATCATTAAATGAATTTTATTAATGGGTAACTTGCCTTTGGAGAAATAGTCCATTTCTTTTGGAGTTTCAGACTCAAACATGACATCCAAGTAGATAAAGGCAAGAAAGATAAACCCTTAAAATTTGGTTGGAAAATACAGCACAGTTTCCTAGTTATGCAATTTACAAAATTACCTAAAGTTAGGTTGTTAATTGCCTAAGGGTTTGATGTCACAATGAAATTGGATTTTTTTTTGGAAATTCGGATTGATTGAGGACCGTTGATCAGGAATCAGAGGGATGGGACTAAGTCCCAGTCACAAAAGGCTATGGAGCCGGCAAAGGAAATTCTGTTTCCCACTTTGGTTGAGTTTGAGAGGATGTGCGCAGATGGAAAGTATCCCATTGAGATCGGGAGGTCTTTCTGAGTCTGATCATCCTGGGTTTCCATAGGTTTTGTAGCGAAACCAGAGAAACCCCAAATCTCAGGTAGCCATGGACGGGCCCTATATATATATATATATATATATATATATATATATATATATATATATATATATATATATAGGGGAGGTTGCTCCACGATACCAACATCCCCACCAATTGTTCTCGCATGATCGGACGCCTGAGACAAGTTCTTCGGCGCATCCAATTTGGCCAGAACCATCGACCTTCCCCGTCGTCGAGCTACTGTTGCCGCCGGAGGGACCAAAGAACCTTGGCAAAGAAGGAACGGTGCAGGAGGGAGATTAAGGGTGCCCCTGAGTTCGCATAGGGTTGGAAAAGATGTCGGACCCCTCAATTTGTGTGCAGGTGGTCAGGAGCATGGAGTCAACAGACGAGTTGACTCAAGAGTTGTTGCTGGTCGAGACTCAAGGTTGAAGATGACTTCCGGAAGAAAGTTACCAATTTACCCTCCCTCCTCTAGTGTTCAGGTATGGGCATATTTGCCTTTTTGGTTGCTTTTGATCGCAAGTAGGTGCACGCATCTGGGGCGTTGGATCCTAGGTGGACCAGCGGTCCATGAATCAGGCGATCCGTGATTTTTCTGAAATAGCCAATAAATCAATAAAAAGGGGATTTCTTAATAAAATTGTATCTTGAGCTAGGAAACTAGGATGGGAAAAGTTAATACATGAAAAATGATCAGAAAAATATGAGGGATGCATTAAAAATGGTTTAGACACCTAAATATGTATATTTTTGCAAAAGTGCATATTTTGGATAGAAGAGGTATTAATTTGTGGCTAGAAACCCTAAATGTTGATAAAAGATATATTTAATCTTGCAAGTGAATAAATTCGATCATTATTAACTTATTAAGTAATAAAGTTGAGTCTTGGTATATTTTAAAGAGGAAATTGCAAGAATTAAGGTTTAAACCTAATAATGTAATTAATACCCCTAGAAACACTAAGGTAAGGAAAAAGGGAAGAAAAGATATGGTAATCCGAAAATTAGGGTTTTGTGATCCAAATCTGATCTTAAGATCTTAATGTAAAATAAATTGGAATAATTAGGGTTTGATGGATATTTTGATAAAAATAAAGTAAAAGTGGTAAAAAGGAAGAGAAACCCTAATTATGGTCAAACCCCTAAAAAGGGCTAGTAACCCTAAGGCACGATTAGGATTATTAAATTTATGTACCATGATCGATGATAGAAAATATTGGATGATATTTTAGGATTGAATTGTGCTTGCTTGATTTACTCTAGATTACTTGATTGTTGGACTAAATCTGCATTCAAAAATAGCTTTACAGGTATGTGGTTACGCCTATGAATATCCCGAATTAGATTCTCGAGGATTTTCGAGGTTTTATCGATGACTTGAATTAAACTGTTGGTTGCATTTAATTCATGCAAATTCTAATGTGAATATTACTATCACATAAGAAATGTGCCTACTAGCTCAGATCCTAGTCCCCTCTGTAGCTTTATAGATTGACCTAGTAAATGGCTACCAATGGGGTAGATCCATCAGGTCATTAAATGACTTAGTAAATGACTACCAATGGGGTAGGACCATCAAGTCATCACGAGTCAGGGATTGGGCTACCATTGGGTAGGACCATGCAACTCCATAACCCTAGGAATTGGCTACATGTGTGGTAGGACCATGGGGGTAAGGATCTACCATATGAGAGAGGTAGTATTCATGTCCACTGTAGGGACGGTACAGAGATAGGGGATAGGCAAGGATTAAGTAGTATTGCTTAAAACGTAATCTTGGATGTTAAATGATATTTGGTTGACTACATTGCTAACATAGTTGCACAATTATTGTTTCCCCCACATACCAGCTTCTTGCTGACCGAAGTTTTGTTTGTCGGCGTTTTAGGTACAAGTGAAAAGAACAAATAGTAAAGTGGCATATGTGGAATTAAATGAAAAATAACGTGCACAAGAGGATTAGTTAGATTAGCTTCTTCATGGATAGAAGTTTAGAAATCCTAGTTTTTCCAATGTATGAAAAGTTTTAATTTTATACCATATTCCAGTTACTTAGTAGAATTTCATAATTATTATTGATTATTTGTTGAACCTTTGATCCTGTTAATTGAATAACGGCTCTGTGCTTCAGGTCTCCCTTAATTGGGGGTTACCGGGAGGCGGGGTTGTTACACTCTTGGTCAGACACCATAGACAATAGTTTATGGCGTCCTACTAGTAGAGCAAGTACCTCCTTGCCTCTATAGTAGTCGACACAGACCACTGGGAACTCCTATCATTCTAGATGAACAGACATGAAGGAGTGTTCCCTTCTAGTTGACATACTAGCATCAACTTGCTCCCCACAATTGTCTCTCCCTAGTTGTTCCTTCCTTTAATAGGTAGAACATGATTGAGATATCTTGGTTACCATAACTAGAGAAGACAATACTTGTCGAAGCTTATTGTTGTGTCAGGGAAGCGCCCAATATTATAGGAGGGTCAGGGTCAGGGTTTTCAGTCAGTCTAGGAGTCAAAGAAATAGAATTGCATGAATTTTCTAGAACCTATGAACATCAAACTAGTCAGTTCACCATTGAACTGGTTGATTCACACATGAGATGATCAATTCATACCTTAAACTATTAATTTCACTTTGTTTCCTATCTATAGTAGTTCATGAGCTGATCATCATGGACCTAAGAAAATCAGTTCACTTGTTGAACCGGTCATTTCAGGGTGTAGATTACCTTTGTTGTTTACATTGAATACCTAACACTTTAGTAATAATTTTAAACATTATTCATGAACAAACTCCTATTCAAAGTGCATGCTATGTATGTGACCCTATAGGTCCCAAGTTACATTGGCAGTGAATGTCCATAATAAATTTATGGCATCACAAGCAATGATTGTATCTTGCAAGACAACACTGCTACTCAAGTAATTTGGAAAGTTAGAGAACATCTTTAGCCAACAATCATTTGATTGGTGTTGCAACAATTGTATAGTTCCTTTGTCTTTGATATCTAATTTATACTTGATGCATGGAATTGTCATCCCTTTCAACGTTCAATCCATGTTCCTTGAACGTGAGCACATGTTTGAGATATATGTGAACTCAACATCATATATTGATTCACATGTGCATGGCCATGTGATAACACCAATTTTCGTGACGTTTTTGGCCTTTATTCTGTTATCAAAACTGTCGTTTTCTGCCATTTTCCTCTATTTTATATGCAATTTCGCAATAAATAGCCAAGCAATGCTCTCAGTCCAATATTTCCATCTTTTGTAGAGTTTCCTCCTATTTTGGCCCATTTAACACCAATAAGGCCGTTCCGGCCCGCAAATAAGTCCATGACTATCTCGCCCCCCCCGACGCCCGATACACATGCTGACCGGTGGGGCTGCGCGATACGACGACGCGCAACGCAAGAATGTCGCGCGATAGGTTGTCGATGGACGACACACCTCTTTACCCGACGGGGAGCCGAGCACGCCGCGACTACTCTAGGTATCGCGTGATATCAGCCACCCAACGACACGCGCCTCTCGCCTCGACTCCCGACAGCCGAGCGATACCGGGCGATACCCGCAACAGCCGACCACCAACTGAACGGCAGAAAGCAGGACACGTGGCATTTCGAGCACCATATCTTCTCACGACCAGCTGCCTATAAATAGAAGCTACAGGGAGATGAAAAGACATCTTAGACAAATCAGACAAGCTTGGTCACTTCAGGTTTTGGAGAGTCGAGTGATCTTCAGAGGAGACTGCGAGAGCAGGCGTATTCTGCTCCAGTGTTCGTACCGGGCGACACTAGGTGAGCTCTTCCCCATCCCGAGAGGGAGGGGACTGGTTCACCTAGGACTGTACCGGGCGACACTGGGAGCCGATGTAGATACGCGACACGAGTGCCCGACACCAGTTCCCGACAATAGGATATGCAGCTCCATGCCCGACACGATAACGAACCCGATACGCTCCGCCCGTCAGGCGTGTCGCCCGAGAGGGTGTACTGCCCGACTTGAGCGTATCGACCAGGTCCTTGAGCGATGCAGTCACCCGTCGTGGCGTGCCGCTTGAGAGAGTGTGCCGCCCGACACGGCTGTATCGGGCTAGGCCCCTGTCCGATATCGGGCGGGATGGTTATTGTAGCCTGTCGTCCTTCTACATCAAGAAGGCGACACATATCTTTAATTCTGTTATTTAAATTCCTTTACTTATGCATTGTAATTAAGACCTTTAATGCTTATAGAAATGGAAATGCTTAATTACTTGCTGCTCTATGCTTGGTGCAATATGTTGGATGACTGTTATGTTTGATATCCAAACTCTAGCTTGCATGTTTTGGATCACGTTTCGCTTAGCTACCGAATCGTGTTTTCCCGTCGCAACAACTTCGAGAGTTGTGTTGTGGCTCTAGTGTTTGGTCCGTTTCTGGAGTACGAGAGTGCCTGGAAGGGAGTCATTTCAGTGACATTCCACTCTAACTTTGAGCCCAGAAACCTCGAGAGGGGTGCCGAGGCTTGGTTAGAGGTACCCGCTCTGAGAGGAGGGGTACAGGAGGTTACCGGTGCCACTTGTTTTGCTATAGTCTTATCCTTCATACCTTGCTCTAGCTCTAGTTTTATCTTTCTGTTTTTATCGCATGAAAACCCCTAAAAATTGCTAAATGACTAAAACCTTAAATCCTTTTAGTAACTCCACTTGGAGATAGTTTTCTTGTTTTGTTTGTGACATCTTTACGCTTCCCTTCTGGGGAATTTACAATCTCTTTTACCTGCCGGAGTGTAGGGTGTCGATTCTGGGTTCTCAACACTACCCCCCTTGTCCCTGTGTTCGACCCCGTATATCTACTTCGACCCCGTAAACAATGTTGCGGGGGCCTAGAAGGATTCGGGTTTATAAATGTAAAAGCTCGACTACCTCAAATCCGCCTAAAAATTTAGGACGCGCGATTTAGGCCGGTCAACTTTTTGGCGCCGTTGTCGGGGACAAGGCAAAAATGGTACTGTAGACGAATCCGAATCCACTAAAAACACTCCTGTGCCTCAAGCTTGGAAACGAGCTTGACAGCACCCTTTTTCTTTATTTTTTCTCCTTACTATTATTCTTAGCCTAAGCTAAACAATTCAATTTTCTAACTTGGTTTTTATATGCTCTTGCAGGAACCCTGAAAGCTGACCTGCTCCACCGAGTTTTGATATCATGTCTCGTTGTGAGCAGTCTCTTCCTGAAGGTGAATGCCAGGGCCGAGGCGAGAGGGTGAGCCAGCCCAACTTGGTTGGTCAGCTTTCCTCCTACATAAAAAGACAGGACACCATTATCAGCAAACTGATACAGGATACACTTCCCGGCCTCGGAGTTCAGAATTCCATGCAACACCAGATGGCGAGTCTGCAGATGCGCCAATGGGAAGTCGATCAACGATTGGCCCAAATGGTAGAACTGATGAAGAACCCTGCGGGGAAGACACTCTCCTACCCGGAAACTACCAGAATGGCGGTACTAAGGTCCGGGAAGATGGTGGAACACACATCTGAAGCCGAACCGGAGCCTGAACCTAGGTTTGAAAGTGCTATTCCAGCAGAGGACGAAGGTGGACAAGCAGAAGCTCAAGAGCCTGCAAAGAAGCCTTCCGATGAGCTACCTGGTGGGAGGAATCCTTACGCTCCAAGGTCGTCGTTCCCATATAAGCTGATAAAGGAAAATCTGAAGAAGCGTCATGAGAGGTTCATGGACTCGATCAGGAAACTGCATCTTGAAGTCCCCTTCCTTGATGCATTGGAAGAGATGCCTATGTATGCCAAGTTCCTCAAGGACCTTATCACAAAGAAGAGAAGGGGAGGAAGGACAGAGACAGCGTATCTAGCTTCCACCTCCTCCACCTTCTTGAAGCCCGACACGCCAAATAAGAGAAGGGATCCCGGAGCTTTCACAATCCCGTTCTCCGTAGGAGACAACGTCGAGCACAAGGGCCTAGCAGACTTGGGAGCAAGCATCAGCCTCATGCCCCTAAGTTTCACGCAAAGGGTGGGTTTGACCGACATGGTTCGAACCAACATGCGGATCCAACTGGCAGACCACACCTTCAAGACACCTGTCGGCATCGTCGAAGCTGTGCCGATCAGGGTTGGAAATTTCTTCATCCCCTGTGACATAGTCGTAGTCGACACGGCTGAAGACCCCCATTGCCCGATCATCTTTGGACACCCTTTCTTGGCAACAGGAAGAGTGTTGATTGATGTCTCCGAGGGGATAATCACTTTGAGGGTCGGAAACGACCATATTGACTTCAAGTTGAAGGATATCATGAGAAGCCCTTCCCTGGCTGAATCAGCATGTTTCGCAGATAGCTACACTAAATTCTGCGAGGAAATAGAGGAGGATATCCGAACAGTGGATCCCATCACAAGGGTTATAAGCAGTCAGGATCCCGACCTCGAAGATCCTGAAGTCACGAGGTATCTCCACCTTTTCGACCTTTCTGAAAAAGATTTGCAAGAAGAAGATGAGGTGGTGGAGTCTGCAAGGTATGCCTCCCTCGAAGGTGAGCCTCGATAGGAGGTACCTAGACCGAAGCCAGAGTTAAAAGTGTTGCATGAAGGCCTGAAGTACGAGTTCTTGGACGAAGAGCAGAGAAACCCTGTCATTGAAAACACCAATCTTTCAAGCAATCAGCTGGATCGACTCCTTGAGGAGTTAAGGCTCCACAGGGGGGCTATAGGATATTCGGTAGAGGATATCAAGGGCCTTAGCCCCGCCCTGTGCATGCACCACATCAGCTTAGATGAATCAACCAAGCCTCTGGCTCAACCCCAGAGGAAGCTGAACCAGATGCTCAAGGAGGTCGTCAAGAAAGAGGTAATAAGGCTTAGGGATGCGAGGATTATTTACCCAATCAGCGATAGCAATTGGGTAAGTCCTATCCACGTAGTACCCAAGAAAGGAAAAATGACGGTGGTTAGGGCGAGAAGGGCGACGAGGTGGTGGTAAGAACCGTCACCAGGTGGCGGATGTGTATTGATTATCGAAAGCTAAATCAGGCTACAAAGAAGGATCATTTTCTGCTACCCTTTATTGATCAAGTTCTCGAAAGGTTAGCGCATCACAATTTCTTTTGTTTTCTTGATGGCTTTTCAGGTTTTTACCAGGTACCCATCTTGCCCGACGATCAAGAGAAAACAACATTCACCTGTCTTTACGGCACTTATGCCTTCCGAAGGATGCCCTTCGGACTCTGCAACGCCCCCGCCACCTTTCAGCGATGCATGATATCGATGTTCTCGGATTTTCTAGAAGACATCGTACAAGTTTTCATGGACGATTTTTCCGTCTATGGGAAGGACTTCGATAGCTGTCTTAAGAATCTGTCATTGGTTCTTCAAAGGTGCGAGGAGAACAACCTAGTTCTAAACTGGGAGAAATGCCATTTCATGGTACGGGAGGGCATCGTCCTCGGGCATAAGATCTCGACGCGTGGGATCGAAGTGGACGCAAGCAAGGTTGAAGCAATATCCAAGCTTCCTCCACCAAGATCCGTGACGGGGGTGCGAAGCTTCCTCGGGCACGCGGGATATTACCGAAGATTCATCAAGGACTTCTCAAAGATTTCCAAACCGCTGTCCAATCTTTTGGTAAAGGACGTTGAATTTGTTTTCTCTAACGATTGTCTAAGTGCTTTTCAGGCCCTTAAAAATGCTTTAATATCACCACCTATCCTTCAAGCGCCAGAATGGGGTTTACCTTTTGAGATGATGTGCGACGCTAGCGACTACGCAGTTGGAGCAGTCCTGGGGCAAAAGAAAGACAAAAGGCACCATGTGATTTGCTACGCTAGTCGCACGTTAGACGAAGCTCAGGTAAACTACACAACAACTGAAAAGGAGATGCTCTCTATCGTCTTCGCGTTCGATAAGTTCAGGTCGTATCTCGTCAGAGCAAAGGACAAAGTATACACAGATCATGGGGCAATAAAATACTTAATGCAAAAGAAAGACGTGAAACCCAGGCTGTTGAGGTGGGCCCTATTGCTCCAAGTGTTTGACCATGAAATTATCGACAAGAAGGGCATAGAAAATGTGGTCGCCAACCACCTATCAAGGATCGTGACCGAGAGACAGGGAGGGCCACCTATCAACGATGACTATGCCGACGAGACCCTTAAGTTGGCCGAAGCTCAAAAGTCTACCCTGGTTTGCGGACATCTGCAATTATCTTGCTTGTGGAGAACTACCTCCTGACATCACGTACAACCAGAAAAATAAGCTATTTGTGGACGCCAAGAACTATTATTGGGATGATCCTCTCCTATTCAGAAGGTGTGCGGATAACTTATACAGGAGGTGCATCCAAGAAGAAGAAATCGCGGACATCCTGAAGCAATGCCACGCCTCCCCCTATGGTGGTCACCTGGGTAGCGAAAGAACAGTAGCGAAGGTGCTACAGTCAGGTTTCTACTGGCCCTCGTTATTTAAAGATGCCGCACAATTTTTGAAGACTTTCAAGGAGTGCCAATTTATAGGGAACAGAGGACGGAGGAATGAAATGCCAATGGCAAGCTGGATAGAAGTAGAAATATTTGACGTATGGGGAATCGACTACATGGGACCGTTCCCTCCATCCTGGGGGTATCAGTACATACTTGTGGCAGTGGATTATGTATCGAAGTGGGTGGAAGCGGTAGCCACCCAAACCTGCGACGCCAAGTCAGTTATCAAGCTCTTCGAGAAGACCATCTTTCCTCGCTTCGGTGTCGCGCGCACGGTTATAAGCGACGGAGGGTCACACTTCGGGGAAAGGCAGTTCAAAGCACTCCTGCGCAAGTACGGAGTAAGGCACACGATCGCCACACCCTACCACCCACAGACGTCAGGGAGGTAGAGGTTTCCAACAGGCAATTCAAGCAGATCTTGGAGAAAACAGTCAGTCGAACAAGGAAGGACTAGTGCATGAAGCTTGACGACGTGCTCTGGGCCTACCGAACTGCTTATAAGACGCCCATCAGAACCATCCCCTACCGGCTTATCTACGGAAAGTCCTACCACCTGCCTTTGGAAATGGAACATAAGGCCCTTTGGGCAATCAAGTTCCTAAATATGGACCTCGACAAAGCAGGAGAAAAGAGGTTTTTGCAGCTTCAAGAGCAAGAAGAGCTGAGATTGAACGCCTACGAAAATGCAAAAATCTACAAACAGAGAACAAAATTGTGGCATGACGCCCACCTCAGGAGAAAAGATGTAAGCGAGGGGGATAAAGTCTTGTTATACAAGTCCTCTATTCATCTCTTCCCTGGGAAGTTACAAACGAGATGGTCAGGACCGTTTACCGTGTCAAAAATATACCCATCCGGAATGATGGAGCTTTACGACAAGGACGATCCGACCAAAGTGTTTCAAGTGAATGGGCACAGGGTGAAAAGATTCTATGAGGATGAGGCCTTTGTCAGGAGAGCAGAGATCGACCTGCAAGATATGGGCACAGTCGAGAGCTGAACAAGATGATCTTTCACCGGTCGATCTGGCGACGCAAACTTCAGCGCTCCTCAGGAGGCAGCCCGAGTTTTTCTTTCTTTCATAGAGTAGGATGCATTTTTCGTATTCTTTGCAAAAACAAACATCATGGCATGTAATAAGGTCCGAGTCGGTGCATGCGCCGAGCGCACCAACTCTCCTATTTTATGGGCCACCGTTGTAGTATTTTCTAAGGTCAAGGGCTTAACCCTTGGCCAATGATGTTTTGCCCTTTAATCGTTGTTTCTTCTCTTAAGTTTTAGTTTTTTGCCCACCTATTTTAACCATGTCGGGCAGCCGCTCAGCTGGTGCACAGGACCGCCCGTACCAGGCTTAGGTCTCTCGGGCATCGCAACGGCCGTGACGGTCGGCATTCCTGGGCGGCGTGCACCCTATCGTGCATGGGAATAAATGCCCTTAATGAGACTGATACGACCATCGTCTCGGGAACCGCCTGACCCGTTGGCCGACGTGCGCCTCAGAGATGTCCATTTCACACCCGGCCGAGCCGGCTATAAATAAGAACGGAGGTTTTACCGTGTCGGGCTGTCACACTTTACTCATTTTAGCCACCTATAACGCATGCAGTAGTCCGCCCTTTTTCTCCCGTGTCGGCCAGTTGCCTTCAACGTGGTATCGGGCGATGGCTCCTATGAGCAAAGGTATAGCCCGATAAGCTTATCGACCGACTGACCTCTTGACCGACATGCTTATCACTCGACAGTCTTATCGCCCGACAGGCTTATCGTCCGACACGGGTTTTTCCTATCGCGCGCTGTCTATTTTGTATCGCCCGACGCAGTTAAGCGCGACATAACGACCGATGGTGTCTGCCCGACACACCATGTCAGGCAACATGTTTTCTTTGGTGCAATCCTATCAGGCAGTTGCTCTTTGACGACCTTATCGGCCGATACACCATATCGGGCGGCGTGCTTCTCACGTCTTGCTATCGGGTTTTTGTTTCATGTGACCTTGTCGCCCGACATGCTTGTCGCCCGATACACCTGTGTCACGCGGTAGTCGGATCGCGCGGCAATCTCGTATCGCCCTGGATCTACCCGGGGTTACACTGCGACACAAGTTTTAACAGTTTTTCTTTTTATCTACCTAATGTGTAAATAAATTTTAAATCTGAATAACAGGTATGGCTCGTACGGAGCAAACCACCGGCCGCGCCAGCAAGCACAGTGCGGGGATCAGCAACAACTGTCGGATAGAAACGGCACCAACAAGAAAGGGATGGATTCTTCTTCATGTGATAGCTCAATTGGAGGGTCACCTTGTTATCAGCCTGTCTCTGCGGTGGTTTAGGACCATCTCTAGAGATAGCACGAGTACGACGACCAAGGCCTCCGAACAAGTTCGAGGCATTCCGGTTCCGTCCTCCTAGGGGAGAGGGCCCACCCTGACTACACACTCCTGGGACTAAACTGGGACTGATAATCAGTCCTTTTGTTCATGTTCACAATGGAGATCTGGAGAAAAGGTGGGCCAGAAGTGAATTTTGAGGGTTTATGCTCCTGCTCAACCTCTCATTTGCCACAGCGAACCCGCTAGACAACCTCCCAATGGCATGATGCAACTTCATAGGAGTATATTGCAGCACATCAGGGAGCTAACCCTCACTGGCTAAACATTACCTTACCCTGCCTTCTTCACCACTCTGGGACAGAGTGTGGAGTAAGTTTGGGGGGGTGTACCTGTGTTCCAGTGAGGGAGGTATAAAATTTTTAACTCTTCAAGCTTTCTACACGTAGGGTTCCATTTTTATCTGATGTGCTCTTATAGCTTTCTGTATATCTGATCTACGCATGTATGCCATATAAAAATTTTCAAAAATCTGCCCTTTCAAATTTCTGTCCCTATGTATATGTACAAAGTTGTTGTAATAATAATAATAAACCTGATGCAACTGCTTGCCAAGTTTATTTTCTTTGTGCTAAATATGACACAAGTCATGTTATATCTTTTTGATAGTACCGCTTCAAATGAACAAAAGAATATGTTTTGTCATGCCAAAAATTTTGAAATATATAATAATCTCGCAAACAGCTAAGAGACGAGTATGGAGAAGGAAAAAGCTGCCCAAACAGTAGAAATCTCATTGTTTCCCCTTACCAGACAAAAATCCTAAAAGAGAGAGAAGCCTTATGAGCATGAATAAAAGCATGAGAGTGGTGCCCAATAATATATATATATATATATATATATATATATATATATATATATATACATATATATATATATATATATATATATATACACACTTGTTTCCCAAAAGTACCCATCTTTAGGCATGGTAGATCTGGGGCTGTGGTACATAGAATGTGAAATCACTGCTCTAAAGCCAACTGGCTTGGACTGCAGGGACCACTTACCCGTTAACGGACCCGTACCTAGATGGACTGATGGGAAACAAGAAGAAAACCCAAAAATCCTTAGCCTACCCTATACACAACTTTCTGCCCCGAAAATAAAGCTATTTGATGTGGAAGCTAACTTCGGAATCATACAACAACGCCTCGCCGAAGCTGTAGAGAATAATCTTACTTAAACAATAAGGCACGAAAGGCGAAGTCTTTTGTTCGTAATGAGGCAGCATTATCTCTAAAGGCATTACGATACTTGTTTTACATCTTATCCTGAGAAGCATACTACGCAAGAAGAAGTATCGCCAAATAAAGTTTAAATATTGATTGAGGACAATCAAAAAGCTAAGTTTGGGGGAGTTGATAACACCAATTTTCGTGACGTTTTTGGCCTTTATTCTGTTATCAAAACTGCCCTTTTCTGCCATTTTCCTCTATTTTATATGCAATTTCGCAATAAATAGCCAAGCAATGCTCTCAGTCCAATATTTCTATCTTTTGCAGAGTTTCCTCCTATTTTGGCCCATTTAGCACCAATAAGGCCGTTCTGGCCCGCAAATAAGTCCAAGACTGTCTCGGCCCCCCCTGACGCCTGATACACACGCTGACCGGCGGGGCTACGCGATACGACGACGCGTGATGCAAGAATGTCGCGCGATAGGTTGCCGATGGACGACATGCATCTTTACCCGATGGGGAGCCGAGCACGCCGTGACTACTCTAGGTGTCGCGCGATATCAGCCACCCACCGACAGGCGCCTCTCGCCTCGACGCCCGACAACCGACCTCCTTGTGCCGAGCGATACCGGGTGATACCCGCGACAACCGACCACCAACTGAACGGCGGAAAGCAGGACACGTGGCGTTTCAAGCACCATTTCTTCTCACGACCAGCTGCCTATAAATAGCAGCTACAGGGAGCCGAAAAGACAGCTTAGACAATTCGGACAAGGTTGGTCACTTTAGGTTTCGGAGAGTCGAGTGATCTTCGGAGGAGACTGTGAGAGCAGGCGTATCGTGCTCCAGTGTTCGTACCGGGCGACACTAGGTGAGCTCTTCCCCATCCCGAGAGGGAGGGGACTGGTTCACCTAGGACTGTATTGGGCGACACTGGGAGCCGATATCTGCCGATGTAGATACGCAACACGAGTGCCCGACACCAGTGCCCGGCAATAGGATATGCAACTCCATGCCCGACACGATAACGAACCTGATACGCTCCGCCCGTCAGGCGTGTCGCCCGAGAGGGTGTACCGCCCGACTTGAGCATATCGGCCAGGTCCTTGAGCGATGTAGTTTCTCGTCGCGGCGTGCCGCTTGAGAGAGCGTGCCGCCCGACACGGCTGTATCGGGATAGGCCCCTGTCCGATATCGGGCGGGATGGTTACTGTAGCCTGTCGTCCTTCTACATCAAGAAGGCGACACATATCTTTAATTTTGTTATTTAAATTCCTTTACTTATGCATTGTAATTAAGACCTTTAATGCTTATAGAAATGGAAATGCTTAATTACTTGCTGCTCTATGCTTGGTGCAATATGTTGGATTACTGCTATGTTTGATATCCAAACTCTATCTTGCATGTTTTGGATCGCGTTTCGCTTAGCTACCGAATCGTGTTTTCCCGTCGCAACAACTTCAAGAGTTGTGTTGTGGCTCTAGTGTTTGGTCTGTTTCTGGAGTACGAGAGTGCCTGGAACAGAGTCATTTCAGTGACATTCCTCTCTAACTTTGAGCCCAGCAACCTCGAGAGGGGTGCCGAGGCTTGGTTAGAGGTACCCGCTCTGCGATGAGGGGTACATGAGGTTACCGGTACCACTTGTTTTGCTATAGTCTTATCCTTCGTACCTTGCTCTAGATCTAGTTTTATCTTTCTGTTTCTATCGCATGAAAACCCCTAAAAATTGCTAAATGACTAAAACCTTAAATCCTTTTAGTAACTCCACTTGGAGATAGTTTTCTTGTTTTGTTTGTGACATCTTTACGCTTCCCTTCTGGGGAATTTACAATCTCTTTTACCTGTTGGAGTGTAGCGTGTCGATTCTGCGTTCTCAACACTACCCCCTTGTCCCTGTATTCGACCCCGTAAACAAAGTTGCGGGGACCTAGAAGGATTCAGGTTTATAAATGTAAAAGCTCGACTACCTCAAATCCGCCTAAAAATTTAGGACACGTGATTTAGGTCAGTCACCATGCTTTTCTCAATCTCACTTATCAAGTGGCTGAGATATCAAACTCCTGTATGAGGGAAAAATCACATCTAACTCACTCACAGTCATTCCCCATGTGTCATAATGCATTCGAAACTCACTTTATGGCAACCATTATTGAAGATCATGTTTGATGATTAAATATTACATCAAACAACATGTGATAAGTGCAGTGAATTTAGGTCTAAGAATCTAAATCACTGTCATCACTATGAGATTTGACTCTGACTACCATTACACGGTTTCCATGTATCACTCTCAAGGTAGATCTGTCTGACACACTATTCTCTAACAAGTATCTATGTGTTTGGTTTGATATCATATATCATGACTAATGAGATTTTGTCATCAAGAAACACACACTCTAGTCTTTAGTGTTATTCTTATCTATTAGCTTTCCCTAATAACAACTGACTAGGGACATAATAAGAAAGTATATATACTATTAACATCTACATAATCTCATTGTTTAGGTCCTCAAACTGAAGATATATGTCATTGAATAATATCATTCTTTAGACATTTATTTTGTAATATCATCATCTCATAACTAAATAAAATAGAATAAATTGGAAGATTGCCTTTGTTATTAATCAAATCATTTAAAAATTATACCATTACAATCATCATATGATTGTCTCTATGGGCATACATACCAACAAACTTCCACTTGCACTTAGATCCAATCACCCATGAACTTAATCCCAAGTGATCTAACATGACCATCATGCTTCTGCTCTGCTTGTGCTTTTGTCAAGGGGTCAAAAGTATTGCTTTTGGTTAGCACTCTACAAATCTTCACATCTCCTCATTGTATTATCTCTCATGTGAGATGGAACTATTTTTGTATGTTCTTTGAACATTGATGTGATCTAGGTTTCATATCATGTGCAATAGCTCCCTTGTTGCCACAATATAGCTCAATTGTGTCATTGATGGTTGGAACCACCCCAACTTTAGAAATGAACTTCTTGATCTATTTTGCTTCCTTTGTTGCATTGGTGCAACAATATACTTGACCTCTATTGTAGAATCTACAACTATTTCTTGATTGGAACTCTTCTAGCATTCAACACTATTGCTCAGGCAAAACACAAATCATGATTTCAATTGAAAATCATCTTTGTCACTTTGGAAGAGCGCATTAGTGTAAATTCTTACCACCAACTCTTCCTCATCATCGTACAAGGAGTTGATCCTTAGTTATTCTCAAGTACTTAAGGATGTTCTTCATGGTAGTCTACTAGGCATCACCTGAATCTAACTAATATTTGCTCGTCATGATCATGGAATATGAGACATCGGGGAGATTACATAACATTGTGTACATGATAAATCCAATTGTAGATACATATGGACTCTGACTCATGTGTTCCCTTTCTTCACAAGATTTGGGACATTGAACTCTAGATATAGTAATGCCTTGAGACATGGGAAGGTTTCCTCTCTTTGAATCCTCCATTTTGAACCTCTTCAACACTTTGTCAATGTATGGGCTCTGACTTAGTCTAAGAAGTTTTCTAGATATATCTTTATAGATCTCGATTCCTAAAATATAGGATACTTTACCCAAGTCCTTCAAAGAGAATGTATTTTCATGCAAAGTCTTTACCATCTGTAAAGTAGGTATGTCATTCTTCATCAATAGTATGCCATCCACATACAATATGAGCAGTACAATCATGCTCCCACTAACCTCCTGGTAAACACATGGTTTTATCTTCATTTTGACTAAAGCCAAACTCTTTGATTGCTTCCTCAAATTCAAGATTCTAGCTCTGAAATGCTTTCTTCAATCGTCAGATTAACTTTTGTATCTTACAAACATTATTTGCATCCTTTGGATATATAAAACCCTTAGTGTGTCATATACACATCCTCAAGAAGATTCCCATTAAGGAATGTTCCATGTATACAATATGTACTTATTCCATGTATAACTCCTATACTTTAAGGCCAATTACAATGGGATTTGAAGTATGGGTTTTCATTCTATTTGACTAAGTTATAAATACAATCAATTTCTGAAAATATTATATCTAATTTAATTTATCTCATAATTGATTCTAAAATCTATTTCTTTTTATATAAGTTAGTATCTTCCCATTGATTCCAATTCAAGAGTGGTCAAATTGAGAGTAATTGACTGGTTCAAGATCTAATCAAGTTAGTTAGGAGTAATAATATCAAATTGGACTATATGATATCAATGTATGATAAGCAATATTAAACTTTAGGGACTTCACGGAAATATTTCTCAATTGAGGATTTTGACCAAAAAAAAGGGTTGAGTTGAATACTAAGCATTATCAAAGACCATGATATTGAATCAAAATAACGGATTGGGTTTTGAAATGAAAGACAAACATTGTAAATAAGTTCAAATTTGGAATAAAAAAATAGCTCAACATAATTTAGTAGCCAAAATTGGGTATGTTACAATTTACCCCGCATGTCATGTTTCCAGCTCCAGCTATCCTCACTATTGGTATCCATGGGCACGTGCAAGTTAGCAATTTTGTCAATGCATTCCTTTGGTAAGTAGTTATTTAGAAACTCTAAATTGTAGGAGCCATTCATATTCAAAATACTAGAGACCCTCAGATCTTGGATACTCTCTTCAACTGGCTACAAGTCAATGTTGCTCAGATTTTCAAAACTAGGAAGCCAATTGTTTGTCCACACCATTGTATCATTGCTGGAATTTATGGTTTTAATATAGTTAGATCTCAGAATTCCATCCCTGAATGCAGAGCTCTCCAAAAAGAAGTTGCATAGATTCCTTTCTGGCCGCTGAATCCTTTGTACTTTTGCTTCGAACCCTCCCTCCAAAGAGATGTTTTATTATTCATAAACTTTCGTGAGCTTTTCCACAGGAGTGATTTGTTCCAATCAAACATAGACTTAATGACAAAGCCTCCGTTCTCCATATTGGTGTTGACTTTACTCCATGAAACTAGTGAGGTAGGATGTGTCTTATGACATCACCCCTCGATGAAATTGCATATAACATTGTCTAGTTTAGTATATACCGAACTTGGAATTTTACCTACTTGCATCACATAAGTAGGGAGAGATGATAGAACAACCTTCACAAGACAAACATGTCCTACTAAGGATAAAATTCTGACCGCCCCGCTGTTGATCCTCATCTCCATGCTGTTTTCTAGATATGAGTAGGTCATTTTGTTAGTAGAAGAGGAACCCCTAGGTATTTGCCTAGGTTAGTAGTCCCAGGGATGCTGCTGGTGGTGCAAATAGCATCTATGGTCATGCAATAAACAGAAGATAAGAAGAAGATCCTTCACTTTTCAATCAAAATGTGTTGCCCAAAAGAAGCCTCAATGGTTTTGACACATTGGTTTATTATTGATATTTGTTCCATTGGAGCCTTTACAAAAATTACAATATCATTTGTGAAGATCATGTGTGATATGTAGGGGCCTTTCTGAGAGATCTTCATTGGCTTCCACTTTTTGTCATCAACACTTTGGTTGATTAGTTGTGTTAGTCGCTCCATACACAATACAAATAGATAGGGAAATAAGGGTTCCCCCTGACTCGAGCCCATGATGTTTTAAAAGTCTTGAGAGATTCTCTGTTCAAAATAATGTTGGTGTTACCCACTGATAAGGAATTCAAAATATAGTTCTTGATGTTGGTAGGCCAGGTAATTTTGTTCAGCATGTTTTTGATAGAAGCCCAGGACATGTGGTCGTAGGATTTAGCAAGATCAACCTTGATGGCCATCTGGAGAGAACACGAGCATCTTCTCAACTTGTGAATAATCTCCTAGAACAGAATAATATTGTCCAATATACATTTACCTGGGATGAAGCTCGTCTACACAGGTGACACCCATTATAGGACATATTTCTTGACTCTCTCAACAATTATCTTTGAAGCTAGTTTCAAGAAGGCATTATTAAGAGATATCAGTCTCAACTGGTTATAGTTGGTAGGATTCTTCACTTTTGGAATTTGTAAAATACTATAAGTGCCCATAGAATCGTGGATGGGGTCCCCATTTAGCATGTTTTTGACATATTTGAGTACAGATTCCCTGATGATTTTTCAATTTTTCTTCATGCATAAGATGTCAGTACCATATGGCGCTACAACTTTAAAGGGATCGAAGTCCTTGATGATCTTTCAGACTTCAGACTCAGTGGGAGTCACAACCAAAACTCATTATTGATGTTCAATTAACATTTTAAACATATCTGGGAGCTTCTCCATAACCAGGGTAGAAGGCATTTAGGATGTCATGAACATGCATTGGAAATGATTGGAGACGAGTTATTGAAGTTTTGTATAGTTAGAAACCCACTTTATATGTTCATCTTATAGACTCCTAATACAGTTGGATCGCCGTCTATTGTTGACATAGGCATGATAAAATTTGGTGTTGTTATCTTCGTATTTAATCTAATTAATATGATTGTGTTTCTTCTAGTCGTCGTCTTCCTTTAGGAAAATTGCTTCAAGATCAAGTTCAAGCTGTTGGCAAGTGCAGTCTTTTTCCTTGATGTCGTAGTTCTCATTTTCCATTTGAAGTCTGGTGATTTTAGAGATAAGATAGTGTTTGTGTTTACGATGCTTCTATCTAATGATTGCATCCCATTGTGAGATTGGTTTTTTCACCTAGTTCAGGGTATCAGGGAAAGATATGGAAGTGTAATAGTGATGGATCAACAACTTATGGAAATTTGATTGATCTTTCCACGATGCTCTAGTTTTAAATCTCCCCTTCTGCTTTCATGTTTGGGTATTAAGAATAGCAATGGGATTGTGGTTAGAGAAAATCTATGCCAGATTCTCACATATGAAGTGAGTGTATTTTTGGATCCATTCGACATTCGCCAGAGCCTTGTCAATCCCTTTTTTTGGTCCTCAAAACTCATTTGTATTTTTTTATATTATTAAAAATATTTTTGTACAAACATAGATGAAAGAGAAATAAGAAAAATAGGCAAACAGGATGTATGAGATAGAATTTACAGATAGGAGGAAAGGAGAGAATGCTAAACATAAGAAAAAGCATAAAATTTTGCACTTAGCACTCCTGTAAGATATATGAAGATAGTCCTCTAGACCATATATTAATCTACCCAAGAGACATCTGGTAAAAGGGAAAAGTGTAGACCTATGTACTATACAAAACATGAAGAAAGTAGAACTTTTCCAGGATCAAGATTAAAAAAGACAGAAAGACTCAAATGTTGAGACTCCATGCAGCACCAGACAAGCATTGTAAGTAGTAAAGGCTTCAAAAACCTTGTGAAAACAAACTCTTCAAGGACTGCAACCAACACAAGAAACTAAGGCTCATAAAACTGAGACTCTATAAAACACCAAACAAGCTCTGGGAAAAGCCAGAAGAACTCCTTTAAGAAGAGAAGAAAAAAGCATGCCGAGACCGTCTTCATTTCTAGAAACCATAAAAATCAAGCAAAACCTTCTTACAGATATCAACAATAGGGAATTCTAAGTCCATGTGCACCCTACGGTTTCTTTCCATCCAAGAATGATACACGACACACAGGAAAAGAAACGTGTGCTTTTTCTTCTTAATCTTAAGAACATCTGACCGTTCTAAGAAACATAACTGAAAATTGATTAAAATCTCCAACGCTTTCCATAAATCTTTCATGAATGAGAACTTGAATAAGAAATGGATGGTTGTATCAAAGTCCCCTTTGTAGAGGAAGCACCTTGAAGTTCTAGAAATACCTATTCTTCTCAAATAATCAAAGGTTGGTAGCTTGTCATGGATGATTTTCCACATGTTCAATTGGAATTTCCTAGGCATTGTATCTTTCCAAAGCTAAACAAAAATATCTGAATTAGGTTCAGGGGTTCGAATAGTATTCCAAACATGCTTTAGATTGAGAATCTTCCTATCATTGAAATACAAGAAATTAGCACCTTCACCAGACATGGGAATATTGTTAAGAAATTTCAACAAATTCCTATTATTTCTATTGTCAGATACATTCCATTTCATTTCCTTCAGAACATCACTCACCTTATAGTAGATAGGCAGGCCAAGTTTAAGGTAAGCATCTTTACCAACTAAATCCCAAAGAAAAGTGCTTTTAGGAATCCAGGGGTCAATCCAGAAGAAAACATCATTCCCATTTCCAACTCTTATTTTGGTATGAGCCAAAATTTCATATCTACACTCCAAGATTTTAGAAAACATCCATGACATTGAAGAGGAACCTTTAATCGACCAAAACGAGGACTTAGATAAATACCTCTTACTAACCCATTTTACCCATAGGGAGTCCTTTTTATTGGCTACATCCCATGCATTAAGAAGAAGACATGCTTTAGTGACTTCACCAATCTTTCTAATTCCAAGCCCACCCTCCTTTTTGGTCAGAGTAACTCTGTTCCATTTAACGAGATGGAGGGCAGACTTCTCATCATTTTTCCCCCGGAGAAAATAACGACATAAATTTTCAATCGAATCCATGGTGGCCTTTGGAATGGGAACGAATTAAACCAATGGTTGTAATGAATACTTAAGGTAGAATGAAGAATCTCTAACCTTCCTTCCATAGAAAGAGTCTTAGATTTCCATCCTTCTAGCTTTGTTTTGACTTTATCTATCAGCACAGAATAAGCAAACCTTAGTATTTTCCCGGTGACTAGAGGGACTCGAAGATAGGTAGAGGGCATACTACTTTCCTTAATCTTGAGGATCTCTAAAATGTCATCTTTACAAGAACTCTTGCAAAAAATTACTTCACTCTTGAGGTTGTTGATTCTCAGACCAAAAAGTTTCCCAAAATTATCCAACACTTTAAGAATCTTTGTAGCATAATCTGGACTAGATTTCAAAAAAATCATGAGATCATATGCAAACACCAAATGTGAGAGAGAAAATGAGTTAGAAGCTTTAATAGGGATAAGAAGTTTATTATCCACATCTTGATTCATGAGAACTTAGAAAGCCTGCATAACCATCACAAACAAATAAGGAGCTAGAGGGTCTCCTTGTCGTATGCCATTTGAAGGAAAGAATCTATCTGTAGTCTCACCATTGAACAAGACTTGATATGAAGTAGAGTTAAAGATACTGGAAATCCAATTTATCCATATAGAAGGGAACCCCATCCTATGCATAATAGCAAACAAAAACTTCCAATTCACATTATCATATGCTTTCAAAATATCGATCTCCATGCACATTTTACCACCCGTGGAAGACTAATTAAAATCATGTAGAATTTCATTGGATTGATGGATGAAGTCCTTTATATTCCTGCCTTTAATAAACGCAGATTGATTGTTGCTAATAATTAGGGGCAAGATACTTTGAAGCCTATTAGCCATTACTTTAGAAATGATTTTGAAAACAACATTGCATAGAGATATGGGGCGCCAATTTTTAATGTTAGAAGAGCCACACCCTTTACCAATCAAAGTAATATAAGTGTTGTTTGATTCCCTATGTAGCTTCCCATTAGAGAAAAAATCTTTCACAACCTTAGAAATGTCACCTCCCTCGATAGGAAAAGCTTTTTTAATAAAAAAGGAGTTGAAACCATCGAGACCTAGAGTCTTATCTATATTTAGAGAAGCTATGGTATCATCAATCTCTGCCTATGTGATATCCCTAATGATATTAACTTTTTGTTCCTCATTAAGAGTGGGTCCAGACCATCTAAAATCAATCATCCCCTTGCAGATATGACCATTGTTGAACAAACCAGAGTAATAGTTCAAAACAAAATCTCTATTAACATCCAAGTCATAGTTAACCATACCATCAATATAAAGACACCTAATATGATTTCTTTGTCTCCTGGTTTTTAAGGAGGAGTAAAAAAACTTTGAATTCCTATCACCTTAAGCAAGCCATTGCATTCTAGACTTTGGAAGATTTTCTCTTCCTTTTTCAGCATCATGAAGAGCCTTCCTTAGAACCTTTGCATCATGTTGTAATTGAATATTCAAAAGGTCAAGATCAGCCTTTGTTTGAACTTGAAGAGCAATGAGTTTAGTAGTCTTAACATTATCGAAGAGGTTTCCCACACTAACTCGGTTCCATTCCTTTAAATCCTTTCTCAGAGATTGGAATTTTCTATAAACCTTGAACATAGATGTACCTTCAATTTCAGTATCCCAAGAACTTTTAACAACATCAACAAAATCATACTTAGAAACCCAAGAGTTAATGAAGAGAAAGGGATCTTTAACCAATCCGGGATGCCCTATGGAAAACAAAATTCATCTATGATCACTTATATTATTAGAAACCATCTTGCCAGAAAATTCATCCACCAAATTTAGAAATAAATCATTATAAAAAACCTTGTCAATCTTAGAAGGAATAAAACCATAATCCTATTGATGGTTATCCCAGGTGAAGAAAAGACCTTTTAGATCCAACTCATAAATGCCACAGTCAAGTACCAAATCATTAAATTCATTCATGGATTTGTTGGAAGGTGGATTTTTTCTAACTCTTTCACTGTCCCTTCGCACATCGTTAAAATCACCCAGGAAAATCCTAGGGAGATTGTAGATTTGACAAGTATTGTTTAAAGAATCCCATAGACTAGATCTATAACAGTCCCCATTGTGACCATATATAGCAGAAATGAGAAAAGAAGAATTGTCCACCAAAACATTGCATAAGATGTGTTGATCACTTTCATAGAGCTTAGTAATCAAGCAGTCATTTGGATTCCACAAGATCATAATACGACCCAAGACAAGTCAATCAATATTGGAAATAAAATCCATACTAGGAAATTTTTCAGAGACAAATTTACCAAGATTCCTCTTCCTCATCTTAGTTTCCTGAGAAATGCAAATATTACTACCTACCTTTCTCAACTCCTCTTGGACACTTTTAATTTTATTGTTAACGCCTCTATCATTCTAGGAGGAGATCTTAAGAGGAGGACTCATCTATTCACTTGGTCCATTCAGTTGGAAGCCTCAGCTGTTTCGTCAATAGTATCTAAGATACTCAATGGAGAAAACATTAAGCTAATGATTCTCAGAGGCACACCTATAGAAATCTTAGGAGCTACCTCTGGTGGAGAGCTTAAAACCAAATTTGATTTGTTCATTTCAAAAGGGCCATTAGCAAAAGAAATGGACAAGTTATCAAAGACTAGAATGGGGTTCAACGAAATAGAACGAGAACTACATGCTCCTGAATCAACCACAACTTTAGACGAAGCAATCAAAACCTCAGTAGATAAATCACCATCACTTCCCTCATATACTACATTCAAGTTCTTTTTCAGGGATTATGGGGTAACATGACAGCATATTTCTTCATGATCAAATAGTTTTCACTTATCACAAACACCTAGTATCCACTCATATTCAACTGATACACAATAAATTTTCCCATTGTCTCCTTGAAGCTCGATAACAATAGAAAAATTTGAGGATGGATTAATGAGTACTTGGATCCTTGTGAAGTCAAGATGATGAAAACTCTAGGTTGCTTTATCAGTGCTAATTGGGAAACCCAAGAACGAACCAATTCGTTCAAATGTTCTTACATCCCAAATCTCTATCGGCAAGTTGAACAGCCTAATCCAAATAGGAACACTTTTGAAACCAACTTTCAACATAGGACATCCCAGATTCCATTTCATCAATACCATTAGAAAATGTTTCACAAACTAAGGTCCCTCCTCCAAGGTGAACTTCATATCACAGTAGTTATAAAATCTAAATATGAACATATTGTTAGTCCTAGGAATAATATCAATGATACATTCAAGATTCAACACATTGTCTAAGTGAGCATGAAGGAGTTCCATATCTGGTGAGAAGTCAATTATGTAACTATAAAGGCAATACTTCCATCTCACCACATTCTCAGAAACTTCATCACTCAAAAATAGAATGTGACCCTATTTGACTTTGATCTCAGTGGGAGCCAGAGGTGCGGCAAGATTCCTTGAACTTTGATTAACCTCGAACCATTTTTTAGGAACACAAAGAGTAGGTGTGAGAGCATCATTTGAGGACTTTGCCTTCCAGATTAAAAGATGGTCTCCTAAAGATGGTCGGCGGTGCTCATTCGCCTGGTATGTCACCTCGCCCGTCGCCTCATGAGAGGGTTTTATTGCACTGTAGTATTTATTGTTGTTTCAATCCTTTCATGGAGAAACCCCTTCATGTAGGTGAATTTTTAACCTGAACAACCAATATCATTCAGACCTTCCTTAATAATAGTATTATTGAATTTCATGGCTTCAGCTAGATTGAATCTACCACTTCCCATCTTTTCATCTGAGATCAACATATAATTGAAATCTCCTAAAGTGATCCATGACTTGTCGATCGAGAGGACAAGTTGAATAAGATGTTCCCATAGAATAGGCCTACCTCTGGGGCTTGGGGATGCATAGATAAATGTGTAATACATGCTTCTATTGACACAACAATGCACATAGTACTTATGACTTTGGATTATCTGAATGTCACATTCAATTCTTTCCAAAGCACCCAAATTTAGATAGAGAATCTATTTGCCTCGACCCTATGGGAGCTCAAAAAACCAATGTCCTTGTGTTTACTAGAGATTTGTGGCTCAGAAATGGAAATAATCTTAATTTTGTGTTTGTTTTGATAGGTCAGGAGATCAAATTATTCATCCCGATCTCCTCTTGTAGGAAAATTCAAAGAGTTACACATATAGGAATTAGACTGTATATTAAACCTGGTAGTACTACTACCATTACATTTGTGATAACCTCCTATTTTAGTCGTTTATCTTAGTCTTTTTCCTTAGTTTACCATACTCTTTTTAAGTTTAAACTATACATAATCCTAATTTTACCCCTTTTTGTAAATACACCATCAGACTAACTTTTTCCTTTTATATATGAAGAAAAAGCACAAAAAAATCATAAAAGAATAACCCAGCCTCAAGACCGAGTGGATTCAAACGGTCTCAAGACCGCATGAAGCCAACCGGTCCCGAGACCGCATGGAGTTCAAACGGTCTCAAGACCGCTTGAAGCCAACCGGTCCCGAGACCGCATGGAGTTCAAACGGTCTCAAGACCTCATGAAGCCAACCGGTCCCGAGACCGCATGGAATTCAAACGGTCTCAAGACCGCATGAAGCCAACCGGTCCCGAGACCGCATGGAATTCAAACGGTCTCAAGACTGCATGAAGCCAACCGGTCCTGAGACCGCATGGAGTTCAAACGGTCTCAAGACCGTTTGAAGCCAAACTGTCTCACAGTCCAAACGGTCTTGAGGCCCCAAACGGTCTTGCGGTCCAAACGGTCTCCAAACCGTTTGTACTTCACTCAAAGCCTATAAATAAGACCCCAAGGGTCCTCCAAAAGGGAGAGAGAACTCAAACGTCCAAAGGCTGCCCCAATCATTCCAGAGCTCTTGCCACTTCCATCCTCCGCCCTGGGGCTTTCGGTCTGAGGTCCATACTCCACCCTGAAGCTGCTTTCTCCTTCTTCGTCAAGAAGGTGGGAAGGAGAGACCTCCTCATCGTGCAAGCTATGAAGACTGGTGGATCGTTGCTCTCTCTCTCCAAGGGTTCGACCTTCTTCCATCCTTGTGGGGATGATGCTCTCTCTCTCTCTTCTCGCCTCCTTCTTGGTCTTAGTCATGAGGGAGTAGTCTTCTTCACTAGGGTGCGGGGAGTAGCCCCACTACCCATACTTTCATATCATGTAAAATGTAATCCTTAGGTTGTAATGTAGAGTTCTTATCTTTGTCGGTTCAACATCAAACGATTAATGAATACTTGTTGCTTGATCTCCAACTTGTGTTATCTTTTATCTTTTAGTATGAATTGTCTACGTTTGTACTATTAGATTCGAAACTCGTTTGCATGTTGGTTCTTGATGCATGTATCCACCATGTATCTGTTTTGGTATCTAGAAGTGTATCTCAAGAAGTGGAGTAAAATCACTATCATCTGTTGCACTTTCATACTATGAAATGGAATCAGTTGACGTATGGAAGTGCAACCTTGGTAAGTCGAGGAACACAGTTTGCGAGGGGAATGATGTAAAGTAATGTGACCATTTGATCGGGAATGGCTTGCGTTGCAACATTCCCGCACTTCTCGTAGCTAGGTTATCCGAAAGGAGACTAGGTCTACAAGGATACTAACTGACCGAACTCTTTTTGCAGGTTAAGTTTTGCTTTACATGTGTTGATCGATGTGTAGTGGCGGTGAAAAACCGATCACATCCTAGTGATCTTTATCATAGTTTAACTCTTATATTTACTTGCTTTCTTTACTTTTCATGTTTTAGTTTAAAACCATCAAAATCCAACTTTTCGATATAAGTGCCAACTAGTGAGTAGCTAAGTGAAGTTCTATACGTTTTTCATCTTGTTGCTTGCAACAAGACCGTTGTCTTTTGGGTTTGATCCTAAATTTGTACTATGATAAGGCTTCCATACTCTTATGGGGTTGGAGTTGTTATCTAAGCACCAGTTCTAGGTAAACCTAGAGAGAACATCAACTCCCTAGGGTTTTTGGTGCATCTTTGGGACTCCCATTGGAAGAGTGATCTTTTAGTGTAAGTCACAGCTCCATCAAAAAATGGCGCCGTTGCCGGGGACAACGGAACATCGTTATTTCACTTAGTACCTTTGTAGTTGGTTAGGATTTTACACTTTCTTTTTGAATCATAACTCTATATATTCTTGAAACTTTCATATTTTCACTATTATCTAAAAGGTGTTCTCTTTTCTCTACTCAGGTAGAACACGTGCATGCAATCACCGCATAGTCGTGGATTCTCCCCTGATCCGGAGTTCGACTCCGAGGTAGAGAGAAGTTTCCACTGCCGAATCCGTCTCAATCGCCAACGCGCTAGACAAATGGATGACGAACAGCACCAAGCAGCTTTGATAATGGATAAAGTTAATGCTGCCATCGCCGCACAACGGGCACAACTTATCGCAGACACCCGTGCCCAAATACAAGCGGAGATACGAGCAGAAGAGCAAGCCCGCATAAGAACAGAGACCGAGGTTGCTCAGCTCGAGTTACGAAACAAGCAACTGAGGGACTATGCAGTCCCGAAAAACTACGAGGATAACCACTCGGTCCAGCCTCTGATCATCAACATCCCAAACTTTGAGATCCAGACCCAGCGGATCCAGATTATGCAAGGAATGTCCTTCTCTGGAGGTTCAGGAGATGATTGCATGGACCATTTGAAAAGGTTTAAGGCATTATGCCGCTTGGTCCCGCAAGTCGGTATCGCTTTCGATGCGATAATGCTCCACCTATTCCATTTCACCTTATCTGGAAGGGCCTTGAGTTGGTACAACTCATTGGACAGAGAACCTATTATAACCACTTGGGCCCCTCTAGAGGAAAAATTCCTAGAGAAATTCTTCCCACCCTCGTTGACCTATGAAATCAGAGGGCAAATCAATCACTTCTCCCAGCTACCTGGGGAAACCCTCGCTGAGGCATGGGATAGATTTAAGGAACTTCTACGCAAATGCCCTCATCATGGAATTTCACAGAATCAACTGATAGAAACTTTTTATCGGGGGGTAAGCGATGATATTAAACGATTCCTAGATTCCTCATCTGGAGGAAATTTCATGAGGAAGAACTATGAGGACGCTTGGAAGATTGTTACCTTAGGAGCTGAAAACCAGTCCAACTGGGGACGGTCAGCTGGAAAAGGCGTCCTTAAAGTTTATAAAGCTGAGGAATCCATAGAAATGAAGTCAATAGCCGAGGCCTTGAAAACAATTGCTCATAAACAGCAAGCCCTCGAGACAACTCTAGGGGAAATTGATAAGAAGAAAACCCCACTGGTTCATCAAGTCAAAGTCATCACAAGATCCTGTGAGGCTTGTCATGCTTCGGACCATCTGACTCTCTCCTGTGGAATGTTGTATAATGTGATGATGGATCTGCATCCACCACCACAACCATATGAGTCCATTACCAATCAAGCTGAAGATCAGATTCCGGAGCAAGTCAACTCCATCCATACTATTCCCGGACAAGTTTACTATAATCCCAGTCAACCAAGGAACCATCCTGGGTTCCAGTACAGGAATCCTTCTGGAACTGCGAATCCGCAACATCAGACACAGGGGGGGTCTGATAGTAGGCTACCACCTGGGTTCTCAAACAATTTTAACCAAAATCAAGGGAACCCAAGGAACAATTTCCCGAGGGCTAACTACCCTAGAAACCAATCAGCCTACTATCAATACACTCATCCCCCACTTCATCCGCAGTTGCATACTCAGCAGCCTGAACAACAAAGTCTTCAGAAAAATGCTACTGCACAGCAGAAGGATGAGATATCTTTGATAAGACAGATGCTACAATCTCAGCAAACCATACTGGCTAACCAACAAGCCCAACAGAAGGCAGTTGAAGCCCAGCTTGCCCAGATTGCTGCACAGTTGAAGCCTCCGGCAGGCACTTTTGCTGGGCAGCCTGAGTCAAACCCTAAACATGGGCCGAATAGACATGAACAATCAAATACTATGCCAACAACATGACAATGTTATAACTTCGTCGAGCCAGTGACATAAAACCAAGGCGCTACTTGGGAGGCAACCCAAGATTTCTACTCTATGTTCTGCTCTTTAATTTCCCTTAGCTTTATCTTATGAAAATACAAAAAAATCTACATAACTAAAACTATCAAAAAAATAATAAAAAACAAACAACATAAAAATATATATAAATCAAAAACAAACATAAAAATATAAAATCTTTTATGCCTTTGTCCTTCCAAGCGGTTCTAAAACCGTTTGGACTCCAAACGGTCCTCAAACCGCTTGGGACCAAATGGTCTTGAAACCGTTTGGAGCCAAACGACCTCGAAACCGCTTGGAATACAAAGGGTCGCTAACCGTTCCCTATAAATATAAACCCTACCCCTTCGTCTTTCTCTCTTCGAACTTTCAAACTCTCTCGAGCACTTGTGCGAAGAACTGTTCTTTTGCTTCTGCTTCCTTTGCTCCCGCGCGATCACGCTCCCGTTCACCAACCACCTGCAAGGTAGTCCGGCGACCACAACGCATGCTGCCCCTCTTCCCTACCACCTTCGCCGCCGTTCCTGAGCTTTCACCATCTATTCCACCATCGCCGCCTTCTCCGCCGACGGTTTTAACGACCATCCACACATCACCATCATTCTCACGACGCCACCGATTCTATCTTCCACCATCTTCACTGAAGTCATCACCTTCGATTCGGACCACTATCGTCTTCGACAATTTCATCACATCACTGGTTTCACCGCCATTTTCATCGTCGGAACACCCTCCACCTCCGCGCCGGTTCACCTTCGTCTTCACCTGCGCCGGCGACCCTGCAGCTCTTCGTTTTCCAAACGGTCTTGAAACCGTTTGGGACCAAACGGTCTTCAAACCGTTTGGGAACAAACGGTCTTCAAACCGTTTGGAACCAAACGGTCTTGAAACCGTTCGGGACCAAACGGTACTCAAACCGTTTGGAACCAAACGGTCTTGAAACCGTTTGGAACCAAACAGTCTTGAAACCGTTTGGAACCAAATGGTCTTGAAACCATTTGAGACCAAACGGTCTTGAAACCGTTTGGCACCAAACAGTCTCCAAACCATTTGGTCTCCACATCCATTAATCTTTCACAAAATTTCAAAAGACATAACTACAAATAAAATCTAATTTGTTTTAAATCTTTTGCTCTAACTCATAAACTCTTATTTTTTCAGAAATGGCATCACTAGAAAACAAGACCACCGGATCGGGAGCTGCTCCCTCTCAGACAAGGGAGTAAATGATCAAAGAGCTGGACAGGCTCAAGAAGATCAGAGATGTCTTCAACACCACCAGAGCAGTCCCACCAAAGACTAAAATGATGGATGTCTTGTGTGAGATTGCCCGCCTCACCGAATGTCTAGCTGAGGCATCTGAAGAAGAAGTAGAAGAAATCTCCTCTGATGATGACGAAGGTTCGGATTACACACTGAATCCTGAGGAGGAATCCGCTGCCGAAGATCACAAGGGGAAACATAAGGTCTTGGAGACTGCATCTGGGCAGCCCTCCAAGAAGCGGGCAAGAAAACAAGTTCGACTCGTTTCTGCCATGGACCAACCCCTCGCCAAACCTTCCATCCCTACAGCTACCATCGCTGCTACTACCACTATCACCACCATTCCTACTACCACTATCCCCATCATTACCACCACTTTCATTCCCATCACCACCACGATACCACCACCAGAGAACCTCTTCATCCAAACCACCATCTCCACCAATAAAACCCTAAAACCTACCAAGTATGTTTGCTCCAGCATACTAATCAAGATGGGGATATATGATTGTATCTTCAATGTGCTAGACAAAGTCAACCTCACCAGGTTGTGTCTAATACCTGAAGTATCTTACTACGAACCCACCGCAGAATTCTTCTCCTTTCTGACCAAGGAGCCTATTGACAGCACGGATAAGTCTCGGGACGGGGGTGACAGAAGGCTTGTCACCCAAATTTTAGGCAGCAAGGTCGTCATAACAGAGAATATGCTGAACTCCATCTTTATCGACGACCAGGAGCAGCTGCGAAAGGCTAAAACAGTGGGAACCGATCATACAGAATTCAACAGACATACATTCTGGAAATCCTTAACCGGGATCCCCACTTACGATGCAAAGACGTGCAAGGCGTCAAACATACACTCTGGTTTTGTGCGCACTGTACACAAAATCATCGCTGGCGCACTCTTCCCCAGGACAGAAGGGGGGAACGTTATAACCTCCGATCTTTTTGTTCTCTGGTCTATTCTTAACGAACGGCCAGTTAATATCGGCCGTCATCTGATCTAGAAATTCTCAATCTCCATCCTGGGGAAAGAGATTTGCATGGGGGGTCATGTCACATCTATCATCAAATATCTTAAGATGGACAAACCTTTACCCCGCTGCACGCAACTGAAGGGCGACATCCTTACCAACGAGCAAACTCTGAAGAACTCGTTCATAATTAAGGAAAAGGATGGGAAATTACATTATATATTCTGCCCTATGGTCAAATCATCAAGGAATCTCCTCCTGCTTCCGGAGTTAGCAAACTATGACACAACACAGCTCCTCTTCTCTGACAAGGAGCTTACTCAACTGCTAGCTTCGGTCAAAATACTTGAAAGGAAAGCAACAGCGGGACAAACGGAGATGAGCATCACTGCCCCGACAGCTTGACCAACTAAGATGCCTGTCAAGCGACCTTCCAGGAGGCAGCTGCGGGCCCAATAGTTGTCGGGGACACCAACATCTCGGCCAAATCCGGATGTCGAGCATTTCCACGAAGAAGTCTTAACAACATCCTCCATCGACTCTTTTATCTAGAGTCTCCACGAGCAGCTAACCACTGCCACCACCACTCCGCCTTCCACCATTCCAACATCTACCACTCCCTTCCTCCCCACATCCACGCAACCATTCACATCCACTTCTTCACCCTTTTTTACGTCGGACTTCCCTTTCTCCATCCCTATGCCCGACTTCACCACCCTTCCATTTAGTCCCGCAGTTTCCACCCCATCATTGTCGCTACCACCACTTTCGCCTCAAATACCACCACTTTTCACATCCTCCACCACCCCGATACCGCTGGTGACTACATCCACAGTCACTACGTAGCTCGGGGCATCATCAGTGTCTCTTCCGCAAGACACTAACACCGTCCCACACAGACCCCAGTCATCTCACCCTTCCGCTCCTGGGGTCCCTTTTACTAAAATCGGTGAGGAATTCGGCCGTCAATTTGACGCTGTCCGAAACCTCCTCACCGATCCTTCTAACATATTAAATTCTATTTTTTCTTGTGTACAGGATTTATCACGACAGGTAACCAAGATCGGCGAACAACACCGAGCCTTGCCTACCTTCCTCCAAGGCATCCAGCAATGACAGGACGAAGTGGCTAAGCAAGTTGAGCACATCAACAGCCACACCAACAACCTGCCGGACCTGGTCCTTAGAGCAACGCATCAGCAAGAAGCTACAGCACAAAAAGTCGATGAGATCTCTAAATAGACTCAACCTCTGCCAGAGAATCTCCGCAAGCTTGAGCAACATCAAGAAGCCCTGAGCACGCGCTTGGCTACCATTGATGGAACACTTACGCAGCTACATCATCACCAAGAGGAGGCAAATAACGATGAAACCCAACATCTACGTGCCCAAGTCACAGAACTGACAGCACGTCTCCTCTCCGCTGAGGGCAGATTCACAGACCTCAAAGAAGCCCACGATGCACTGCTCGAAAAACATGAGCATCTGCAAGTGGCTTTCGACGAGCTACAAGCCACTCATCGGCGGTGTAAAAAGTCTGCCAACAAAAAGCAAACAGACGAAGCTACGGATGACAAAGATGACGATGATGAAGAAGACGATGACTCCGACTCATCTGCTGACTCCAACAAAGATACATCTTCGGACGACAAGCATGATGACGGAGAAGACCCCGGGCATGCAGCAGGACCCTCCCAAAAAGGGTCTGACAAAGGTCACCAGGACAGTGACCATCACCCTAAGTCCCCACACAACGACAATGTCAACATGTCATATGGGGATCAATTCTTTGACTATTCAGCTATGGGGTCCATCGGGGAAGCTGCCAAGGACGTGGCTTACGCTGAGTTACAACAATGCATACTAGGAACCAGCGCCAGCCCGCCAAAAACCTCTGCTCTCTTCTCAGCACCTTCTCCCCCTTACCATGACGAGGCAGACCGAGTAAGTCTAGACACGGACGAGGATCTTGACTCTACCTCTGACTTGGACGATAATCTAGAGGGCCATGTAGAGGCCTTCGAACAACCTGCTTCTCCTCCACCACAAGAGCTTCCCCCGCCACCTCCTCTGCCGCACAAAATGCACGACCTAGATATGGCAGCCATCTCTACTTTAGATGCTCAGGACATTTTTATACTGAACACTATAGTGGACGATGCAAAAGCGGGGGAAGACATAATCTATCATAACACCAAAACCAGGCGTAAGTTGACACGCAAAGATTTCTGTTGCATCCTACGACCTTAGTCCACGGTGCCAATGGCGATCTTTCGTGTCCTCCTTGCCAATTGTATAGAAACATATAGAAGTCACAAATGGCAACAACCGGTTTTTAATGCTTCGCCCGCTTTGTCTTTTGGCCTTTTATACAAAGACATACGTGAAAAATCAAATGAGCGGCTGCGAGTCGGTTTGGCATGAAGGGCACGTTATCTTA
The DNA here is from genome assembly GCA_963693085.1 of Alisma plantago-aquatica. Classification (NCBI taxonomy): domain Eukaryota; kingdom Viridiplantae; phylum Streptophyta; class Magnoliopsida; order Alismatales; family Alismataceae; genus Alisma; species Alisma plantago-aquatica. Next base: position 1,868,954,746 of record OY856409.1, on the reverse strand, counting down.
CACTGCCCTTCCAAGTCTCGGACCACTGGCTTTTTATGATCATGGATACCAAGGCTCGGGATGCCAAAGTATACAACTTCTGTAGCACCGAGCTATCAGCCGGTACAATAAATTTCGTAGGAGAAGCAGCAGGAGAAGTCAGGTGTATACCCTTCCGACTGCTTAAATTAATCTGGGCTGCACGCCCATCTCTTCGACAGGACTAGAGCCAACCATGGTTCAAAATCATAAACCCTCCAGTCCAAGCCACCGAGGGATCTGGGGATAGCGCTTTCTGCACCATCCGTCACATTCAAGCGTTGAACCAGGAAATCCCATTCAATGACATGGTAGCTGAAGACTTTCATTCCTTACGTGGACGTTACGCCATGGAACTCATTTGTGATAGACGATTCTTCAACGACCCAACTATGTCACCAGATGATGTTCCTCACTACCTTTTCTCAGTTGTCCAGCGACGACAACGGCAACCTTTTCGACAAGTTTTGAAGGAGTTAGAGCAGACCAAGTCACCAGAGCAAGATAAAAGCAAGAGCGATCCTGCTTACACCATCAACCCAACATTTCCTGATTTTGATCGCGATTCTTGCAAGGGTCTTAACGACCTCGAATTGCATACCATTATGGCGCAACTCTCCACAGACAAAGATGGCCTGGTATACATGTCTCAAGACATACTCGTAATGGCAGATTCACTATGAGAGACTCTACAGGATAAGGGATCCCTTTCTGTCAGCCTCATGGCGGCCTACCAGTTTCTACTTGGCCAAAGCAACCCAGACACATACATGGTGTCTCCATATATGAAAGATGATCTCCTAAAGCTCAAGAACTTTGGCACAACCGATGCACTGATCTCATATCTCCAACACACAATGCCGAAGTTCATCATGTTACCCATCCTGTATCATGAGCATTGGATTCTCCTGGCAACAAACCTCCCAGAAGGAACAACCACAATATACAACAGTTCCGACAGTCAGTTCAACGCTCGACAGCGACACTACGTCGTGACGCCAAAGACGCCAACAGAAGTAGTGGCAAAGGAGTGCGCCGAGAAATTAATCGATTTTCTGAGTCAGCATACAAAGGCGTACGACAAAGAACATTTCCATCACCCGGCCTTCGAACGATTGCCACAAATGCCCCCAGCAAATACGACAATCGAACGATTGCGGCTTCCACATCCTCTACTGGATGTACACCATCATTGTTCTTCAAAGACCAGTAGAGGAAATGACTGACGTGGACTACCACGCTTTACGAGGACAGTTCGCATCCAATCTACTTCGTTCTCCGGGGGCAAATGAAGATTTACCTTAACCCGCAGCCCTTGTCCTAATGACTTCTCAACCTATCACTTTGTCACTCTGGGGACAGAGTGCGTGATAAGTTAGGGGGGGTACATTAGACAAGGGCGAGGTATCAATTTCTACACTCCTCTTTCTATCTAACACTTTCCATACAATTCTTTATTCTTAAATTTTCTCTTAAATAATTCTTTTTACAATTCTTTTTACTTAATTTCTTTTTCTTCCCTTTTTGAATAAAGTCACCTCAATTAACTCTAGAATCATGTTAGTCCCTACAAGTAAATCACACTTAGACATTTAATGGCGATTTAACAATTTCCACCCACCACTGATTCCACGTTTTTGCTTCAATTCTTCATCTGACTCTCCACAGGTCAAAATAAAGGCAGAAATAAGCCAAGATCTCGAGGATGAGAGGGAAATCAGGCAACTTCCAAATCAAAAAGTTCTGCAAGTGGACCACAAACCAAATAAGTGCACGTTGAAAAACTTTAAGAACAACTTTCCTCTCTTCAAAATAAAAGAGGCTTGGCCGCCCAAAATAAATTCTCAAAAATCCCAAAACCCAAGCCTGTGAGTTATTGAATAAAAGCCAGAGAGATGAATAAAATTATGAGAGTTGTGCCACGCATAAGGATCTATACGAAGAACTGACGAATGTCTCACCCGGCCGGCACATTCCGCTGCCCTCACAAAGGTAGATGTGTCGTGCCTGATAGTGAAACCCTAAAGTTTCCAGGTATATGAAAGGCTCATAAACGACTCGCCCGGCCGGTACATTCAGCTGCCCTCCTAAAGGCAGATGTGTCATGCCCGGTAGTGAGATTCTAAAAAGCATAGACAGCCCCTCCCCCACTTGAAGGGGGAGCTACACTTCAAAGCCTTTAGCCAACCCTCATACCCTCTCTAGCTTCCATTAGGTTTTTCAGAGAGGTATAAAGCTGATTAGAGTCAACAACATGCACAAAATAAGGTGGTCCCAATGCAAACTTTGAGATACGGAAAGAACCTGATATCCAAGCAACTCTCGAAATCCGAAAGAATAAAGGCATGCAATAAGATTTGATATGACCCCAGGGGAACTCAAGTCAAGAATTGAAGCAAGAGTATGGAAATCCTAAATAAAATCGCCTCGCCATTACATGTCTCAGCTCTATCTAACTTGAGGACAAGCTAGACTCTAAGTTAGGGGGGGTGATAACCTCCTATTTTAGTCGTTTATCTTAGTCTTTTTCATTAGTTTTCCATACACTTTTTAAGTTTAAACTATACATAATCCTAATTTTACCCCCTTTTTGTAAATACACCATCAGACTAACTTTTTCCTTTTATATATGCAGAAAAAGCACAAAAAAATCATAAAAGAATAACCCAGCCTCAAAACCGAGTGGATTCAAACGGTCTCAAGACCGCATGAAGCCAACCGGTCCCGAGACCGCATGGAGTTCAAACGGTCTCAAGACCGCATGAAGCCAACCGGTCCCGAGACCGCATGGAGTTCAAACGGTCTCAAGACCGCATGAAGCCAACCGGTCCCGAGACCGCATGGAGTTCAAACGGTCTCAAGACCGCATGAAGCCAACCGGTCCCGAGACCGCATGGAGTTCAAACGGTCTCAAGACCGCATGAAGCCAACTGGTCCCGAGACCGCATGGAATTCAAACGGTCTCAAGACCGCATGAAGCCAACCGGTCCTGAGACCGCATGGAGTTCAAACGGTCTCAAGACTGTTTGAAGCCAAACGGTCTCACAGTCCAAATGGTCTTGAGGCCCCAAACGGTCTTGAGGTCCAAACGGTCTCCAAACTGTTTGGACTTCACTCAAAGCCTATAAATAAGACCCCAAGGGTCCTCCAAAAGGGAGAGAGAACTCAGACGTCCAAAGGTTGCCCCAATCGTTCCAGAGCTCTTGCCACTTCCATCCTCTGCCCTGGGGATGTCGGTCTGAGGTCCATACTCCATCCTAAAACTGCTTTCTCCTTCTTCGTCAAGAAGGTGGGAAGGAGAGACCTCCTCATCGTGCAACCTACGAAGACTGGTGGATCGTTGCTCTCTCTCTCCAAGGGGTCGACCTTCTTCCATCCTTGTGGGGATGATGCTCTCTCTCACTTCTCGCCTCCTTCTTGGTCTTAGTCATGAGGGAGTAGTCTTCTTCACTAGGGTGCGGGGAGTAGCCCCGCTACCCATACTTTCATATCATGTAAAATGTAATCCTTAGGTTGTAATGTAGAGTTCTTATCTTTGTCGGTTCAACATCAAACGATTAATGAATACTTGTTGCTTGATCTCCAACTTGTGTTATCTTTTATCTTTTAGTATGAATTGTCTAAGTTTGTACTATTAGATTCGAAACTTGTTTGCATGTTGGTTCTTGATGCATGTATCCACCATGTATCTGTTTCGGTATCTAGAAGTGTATCTCAAGAAGTGGAGTAAACTCACTATCATCCGTTGCACTTTCATACTATGAAATGGAATCAGTTGACGTATGGAAGTGCAACCTTGGTAAGTCGAGGAACACACTTTGCGAGGGGAATGATGTAAAGTAATGTGACCATTTGATCGGTAATGGCTGGCGTTGCAACATTCCCGCACTTCTCGTAGCTAGGTTATCCGAAAGGAGACTAGGTCTACAAGGATACTAACTGACCGAACTCTTTTTGCAGGTTAAGTTTTGCTTTACATGTGTTGATCGATGTGTAGTGGCGGTGAAAAACCGATCACATCCTAGTGATCTTTATCATAGTTTAACTCTTAGATTTACTTGCTTTCTTTACTTTTCATGTTTTAGTTTAAAACCATCAAAATCCAACTTTTCGATATAAGTGCCAACTAGTGAGTAGCTAAGTGAAGTTCTATATGTTTTTCATCTTGTTGCTTGCAACAAGACCGTTGTCTTTTGGGTTCGATCCTAAATCTGTACTATGATAAGGCTTCCTTACTCTTATGGGGTTGGAGTTGTTATCTAAGCACCAGTTCTAGGTAAAACTAGAGAGAACATCAACTCCCTAGGGTTTTTGGTGCATCTTTGGGACTCCCATTGGAAGAGTGATCTTTTAGTGTAAGTCCCAGCTCCATCAATTTGTCATTCTCTAGCCAACTATAAATAGCCCTCGGTGGTCAGATGTAGTGATGTGCACCTTGTTTGTTTCTAATATGATACTTAGCTAACCCGTCTGCAGCACTGATAGCTGTTCTCTGGATATGAGATAGGGTCCAATGGGCATTTATAGCCAACAAAATTTGGCACTCACGAATGGTACGTGCATGTTTGGGATGCTCGATGATTGTATGCAGCACCGCATTAATGGCTTGTTTGCAATCATACTCTATGTCCAGTTCAACTAGCCCACACTCCTCCACTTTCTGCATTACAACCTATATAGCAGTAGCTCCACATGAAGAGCTGATTGAACCTTAGTGGACATAGCACCCATGCCCCACAACCAAGTATCTCTGTTGTCTCTGACAATCGCAGCGACAATGCTTTTCCATCAGAGTATTGTTGCATTGACATTCATCTTCAGGCGGCCGATGTTTGGGGTATTCCATCCCTCTACGACCCACTGGGCTGATTACGCCTATTCCACTTTGTCATCCTGCCATGTCCTCCAAGAAGCAGTCGTCTCTGAGTAGATGAACTGGAAAATGTGCTCGGTTGGCTTGAGTACCTTCTCAAAGATATGCTAATTTCTGTAGTTCCAGATGTACCAACATGATATCAGGAAAAAGGTTCAATTTCTCTCCTTTCAGTCACATCCCTTCATTTATCCATGATCTTACATCAGCAGTGAAGAAAGTAGGTGAATGATCTCCATGGAAAAGCTTGTTCCACACCGGTTTAGAGAACTTGCAGTCTCGAATTGCATGGATAGTTGTTTCCTCCTCCTCCTGCATCACCCGCATAAGGGATCTATGGGCATATGGTGCTCGTCTCTCTTGTGATTTGTGAGAAGCGCCCCATGCATAAACAGCCACATAAAGTGCTTGACTTTGTATGCTACCTTGGATCTCCACAGGCTATTCCAATCGCCTTCAACCTTCAGGTCGCTGGTACTTCTCAGAATACTATACACATATTTTGTTGAATATTGTCCATTCGTGGTGGTCCTCCGCACAATGATGTCATCGCCATCTTTCGGGAGTGGGGGTTTGAGAGACATGATCCGGTCGACTCCCTCCCTAGACAGCCAGTACTCGAGGAAGTCCATTTCCCATCATCCATTACCCAAGCTCACGTTGGCCACCTGAAGATCAGCAATGTCAGTCGGGATTGGGTGGACAGCCAAGTCGACCAATGATGTCCCCTCGAAACACCAATGGTCTTTCCATAAGTAAGCCTTGTTTCCATTCAACACTTCTGTATATGAATTCTCGTTAATGAAGTTTTTCCCCTTCAGTACATCTCTCGCCAATCTTGACAAATTTGGGAGATTTCCACCCGTGTAGCATGCATATCTGGGTCTGATATATCAGCACCATGTCGTGTCTCTTCCCGCAACTACCTCCCATGTGTTCTTCATGAGGAGGGCCATATTCCATTCCCTCATGGTGAGGATGCCCAATCCTCAATGCTCCTTCCCGTTGGTAACTTTGTTCCAGCCTACTAGCGAGATAGGGTGCGTGTTTTGGTTGCCACCCCAGATGAACTTCCTAATACTGTTGTTGATGCGATCGCAGAGGATCAGAGGAAGTTGTGCAGTATGCATGGCATACGTTGGAATAGTTGTAAGTGTGGCTTTCACAAGGCAACACCGGCCTGCAAAAGAAAGGCTTATGGCCGCCCAGCTATTGATGCGGTTGTCCACTCAAGATAATATGTCAGCATATGTGCGTTTATTAACTTTCGAGTGAATTATGGGAACTCCTAAGTACCTTCCAAGGTCATTCGTTTCCTTGAAGGCCCCAATCTTTTTCACCTTCCTTCTTTTGATTCTCGAAACACTAGAAGAGAAGAATATTTTTGTTTTCTTTATGGAAATAGATTAACCCAATGCCTCCCCAAATTCTTTAAAACATTGTTTGATGGTCCTTATTTGTTTACCTAACACATGACTGAAAAGGATGAGGTCATCCATGAAACACAAATGGGACAGTTTCATTCCACTCCTTATGATAGGCACGGGCTTCCATTCTTTCTCGCCGACCAAGTTTTCGATCATTTGGCTCAAATGCTCGATGCACAATACAATGAGATATGGCGAGAGAGGATCTCCCTGGCATAAGCCCCTGCTTGCCTTGAATGCTTTGGTAGGAGACTCACTCCATAGCACTGAGTACTCTCTAGTGGTGAGTGAATTCATGATATAACTGGCAATGTTTGGGGGTAGATCAAGTTTTTGCAGTCTGTCATTCACGAACTCCCATGACAGTCTCTCATATGCTTTAGATAAGTCTATCTTGATTGCCATGTATTTGGCCCCCTTCTTCCTCTTCATCATATGTATAACCTCTTGGGTCATAGCTATGTCATCAGTAATGCGCCTACCCGACACGAAGCTGCTTTGAGAGGGTCCAATCCACATCTGCATATATCCTTTTAGGCATTCCATGAAAATTTTGGATGCAAGCTTGAGACATATATTGTTCAAAGAAATGTGACGTAGTTGCTCACAAGATTCGGGGTTCGACACTTTAGGGATTAGAACAATAGTAGATGTAACATCCCTGACCTGGGTTATGAGTTAACCCTAGGTGTTTTGCCTAAATATGTAATTAAATCTTTGTGATTAACTTTGAGCATGTAATTAAGTTTCTCATAAACGTATATTTCAGTATTTGCTCCTTTTTATTTAAAGTTGCAACATTGTTTTGATATGTAGGGACCTATGTGCAATTTACCCAGCTAAAAGGGGTTAGCTTGCAATTTGCACATGTTGAGATGTTCCTCTGATGTTGAGACATCATGAGAATCTTTTTGGTAAGTTTGAGGGATTTCCCAAGCTGGGGCACCAAGGTGCAGCTGTGGAAGCAATCCCGGTGCTTGAAACCCTAGTTTGGGGTAAAATGTAATTTACCCAAATTAAGGGATACAAATTGTGAAATATGTCATCTAAAGTATCTTTTTAGACTCTTGCCATCATTTAGAGAAGAAATGATGAGGAAGTCACCTCAATTGAATTATCAGATTATGAGATATACCTTGTGATTGAATAATCAGGGTATATGTGTAATATCTCTTTAAGTATGTACCTCATTATTAGCTTGCTCTCCTTTACCTTCTTTTCTAAGACCTTAAGAGAAGGTTTGTCCTTAGAATGAAGAGGAAGGGACGATCAAGTAAAGAAAGAGGGACCTAGTTGGAATTATGAACAACTTATGAACTAATGTTGAAAATCCTACCCCATGTATATAAGCTCTCCTTCCCTTAAGTTGCAAAGGAACTTACCCTTCGTTCCCTTACTGTTTCATTTCACCAAAGACGACCAAGGACTGTCTTGGAGCTAAGGAGGACGACCAAGGGGTGCAAGGTAAGTCTAAACCCCTCTTCTTGCCTAATTCCATGGTAAGAACTCGAATTCAAGGTCATCTTCATGGCTAACTCTTGAAACCCTACCTTTCTAGCCGTCTCTTTTCATCCTTCCTTGGAGTTTTCACCTCGGCCAACCTATAAGAACTCAAGGACGCCATTAGAGCTTGGAGCTCAAGGAGCAAGCCTTAGGCGGGTTTTATAACTCTAAACCCATGCTTTACTATGTGCATCTTTATATGCGTTTTGATGATAGCTCTTAGTGTTTCCCTACTTTTCCCTGCTATTTTGCAAGAAAATCCATGGGATATTCGTACTGTTCTTGAGCTAGGAGATGAAGGCGTGATTTCCAAGAAAAACCCACCGCTTTTCACTACCTTAAACGGTCTCAAAAGTTGGCTCTCTCGGTCTCAAGACCGCGAGGTGAGCAAACGGTCTCGAGACCGCGACAGGGCAAACGGTCTCCAAGACCGTTTGGCCCCGTTGACCGAATGTGGACCGTATAAGAAATCTGTTCCTAATTATATAGGCTAATTACCCTCAACATTTGGGAGGTTAACTCCAAGGGAATCGGGAGATATGACCTTTTTAAGTAACAACTTTATTTGAATTTATTCCTGATTTTCAAACGGTCTGAAATTGCCTTTTTGGGCAAACGGTCTCAAGACCGTGTAAGGTCGTTGACCAGGTGTTTACCGTATGATATTACTGTTCAAAATAATGTTAATTAACAACTCACCAAGTTTGATGGTCTAATTCCAAACGGGCTAAGAGTTGAAGGGTGAATACTAGGGCTAACCCTAGATGAATTCAGTACTGAAATTATAGTGACCTAATTAGGGTTTTTAGGGTTGATTGACCTAAACGGTCTCAAGACCATTTAGAGGTCACCCAAACGGTCTCAAGACCGCGAGGGCAATCAACCAAGACCGTTTGGAGGTCTGGGGTCAAGGATAGTTGACCAATTGAAGGTACAACTACACCAAATTACATTGCAATAAAATATTGACACGATCATCAACTCAATGGGTCAGACCTTGATGAATTTGCACTAGAATCCAAAATTTGATGGGAAAACGGTCTCAAGACCATTTGGAACTCATCCAAACGGTCTCAAGACTGAGAGGAAAATCACCCAAGACCGTTTGAGTCTAGGGTTGAGTAATTTGACCAATTGAGGACCCAATTGCAAATAAGTTATCAATTTAATCGAAATTCTGTTTTGTGAATCAATCATGGTTCAACCCCTATCAAATCACCATAGCTTTTGATGAAATCTTGGGAAAACGGTCTCACGACCATGTGGGGTCCACCCACATGACCTCAAGACCGTTTGGGCCAAGTTTGGGCCCAATTGGAGCTCAATTGAAGGGTTCAACCTTGTGTTGATGCACATTGTTGAGTGTTGATGGGTGAACATTGATAGATCCTAATTGAATCGATTTCAATCATAATTGGTCAACAATTGAGGGTCAATTGAATGACCAATTGGTTAAGAATAACCTTAATTAACCCAATCCATAGGTGGTCAACATATATGGGACCTTTTGAAGGCTTCAACCTCGATTGACATTATCGGTTGCATCTTTGAGTCTTGATTGAAGGACCAAGCGGCTGAGACCATGAGAGCCTCGCGGTCTCAAGACCGTGAGAGGGCTCCCGGTCTCAAGACCATGAGGGGGCTCACGGTCTCAAGACCGAGAGGAGGCTCGCGGTCTCAAGATCGTGAAGGGCCTCGCGGTCCTGAGGTCAAACTAGCTAAACGGTCTTCATGACCCTCGCGGTCTTAACCTCAATTGGAGTCTTCGTGGTCTTGGATGCATGATGGCTCGCGGTCTTGGATGCATGATGGCTCGCGGTCTTGAATGCATGATGGCTCGCGGTCTTGGAGTTATAAGGAGGCTCGCGGTCTTGGAAAGTCAAAGTGGGTAAACGGTCAACACTTTCAACCGATTTCAACTCAATTGATGATTAATGATTGAAATCAATCAATGTGATTCCAAGTTGACTTCTTTCAATCAATTCATAATATAAATGGTCCAATGTTGCCCAAATCAAACCCTAATGATAATCTAGGATAGTAAGGGGTTATTTGACTAAGGTTTTTGACCATAATGATGATCAATGGGGGGAATTACCAAAATACCCCTGAAGGGTCAATTGAGTTATACCTTGCTCAATTCAAACCCTAATTACATGAGAATGATGTTTTTAGTCATAATGACTCTATCCAACCTGATCTAGTCTAATGTTACCATCAACCATTAGTATGATGAAAGAGAGAGTACTCTAGAGAGAGAAAGTACCCTAGAGAGAGAAAGTAACTCTAATCACATAATGGTGATGCTTTTGGCTATGTTAGCCTATGATGACTCAATCTAACCTGTTTTAGAGTGATGTTGACATCACCTAACATTATGATGAGAGAGAAAGTACTTCTAGAGAGAGAAAGTACTTCTAGAGAGATAAAGTACCCTTTTTAAGTGGAAACTCAAGTAAAGCATCTCCAATGCACATAAGTGAGCATAATTAGGGTATGGTCCACCTGGGTGAGGTCATAGAAACCCTAATTATGATAAATGATGAACCTTTAACTAATCCAAGAGCATAAATGAAGATGTTACTCATACATGATGATGTTATGAGTTTAATTCACCTGGATGTGAATAGTAAACCCTAATTCAAGGGTGATGACATGTAATGTGAATAGTAAACCCTAATTCAAGGGTAATGGCATGCTTTTGAGTATTAAACTCTATTTGATTTGAATTAAAGATTTAACTCTTATCACAAGAATAGGAAGTACATTCCTTATTGTTGTATTACCTTTATCAGATGTATTAACCATGCAGGTTCTGATATGAAGGTAATCATATCCAGGTATGGATGTTGATGTTATATTCATTAAAGGCATGATGTTAGCCTTATGAATAAGTAAAGTAATCTGATGCCTTGCCAGTGGCATCCTATGCTGATAATGGGCTATGAGAGCCATGAATACCATCAAGGTCATGCCTTAGAGATGACTTGTGATGAGGATAATGAGAAATAATGATTGATATGAGTTAGGCCTGTTACATTTAGTATTCTTCTTTTATAGCTGCTATGCTACTGTTATTGTTTGAAGAACAATCTATGCTGTTAAAGAATACTGAATGTACCTAACTAATCAAGTATAATGTAGAGCCCTGATCATAGATCCATCATTGTCAGAAATTAAGTGATGGTGAAACAGGTTTTCCTCAGGGAACTCCTGGAGCACATACTTTTGAGTATGTGGGGTACATGGATGTGTAGAACCTTACATCCTAGTGTAGGAAAGTGATGTAGATGTGGAATCCATCCATCCTTCACTATAGTTCCATACCGTATCAGTGGTAGGTAAACATGAAACCTCCTGATGACGAAGAAAGCACAGATATCTGTATCTGTGGTAGGTAAATATGAAACCTCCTGATGACGAAGAGAGTACAGAACGCCACTGTGACTCTAGAATAGCGAAGGAACAGTTTACCCTGGTGAGCTATAGTAGTAGAGACACGAGATGTCCTACAAGTGATCCTCTTACTGACTGAGGAAGGTGAAGGTCATGAGAATCCGGCTCTCTTAATGACCTATGTATGATACTGATGCGGCTTCTCAACGATCAGTTGGAGTATGAGTGGTAAGCCTCATCTCCACAGGGCATAATGTTGTTTGTAAAACATAATCAACCATGTAGTATAACTTGTTAGAGATGACTCCAAGTTAGTTGATTGATGTTACATTGCAATAATGTTGATATTCTCCATATCTCCTAAATTGTAGAGATCTTGTTATACCTGCAACTGTTATAGAAATGCTTTGAAGGCTTTACTGTTTAAAATAATCTTTGATGTTATAATAAAGCTTCTGGCGAAGAGTTATAACTCTCGCTGGGACAATTATGTATAATTGTCTCACCCCGTAGGCTTCAACTTTTTAGGTGGACGTCGGAGACGAAGGAACCATCCTACAGGTGACCAGTCTCAGCAGCAGCAGCACCAGGGGCAGCAGTAATCTCAGGTGGAGATTTGTCCTGCCATGTGGTGTAGTTAGAGTCAGTCCTATATGTCCTCTGTACTCTCAGGTCTTGGAGTCTTTTGTATAGTAATCTTGAGATTTTGTATCTTGATGTATATAATTACTCGAGAAGTAATTATCCTGAGATGTAAACAGTTTATCTATCTTTATGAAAGAAGCTTTTATGGATTCAAGCTCTTGTCACGAAAATTTTTAATTTCCCGTGATTTTTGTCTTCCGCTGATTACCGATTCGCTTCCGCTAAGTTTTAATCGTGTTTATGTCATGGTTTGGAGATCAGAGCCCACAATTAGTGGTATCAGAGCTCCAGGTTCAGTTGAGTCTACAGAGGCATAGGACTTAGGATGTCGAGTCTACCTTTAGTACTCCTTCCTCATCTAATAGAATCTTCTGCTCCTCAGGAGAAGAAGATACATAAGAATGTCAGAACATCGTGATGAGAACGTGGCAGAGAGTAGTGCTAGTGCACCTCGAGGCGGTGCAAGAGTTCCGAGAATAGAACAACCTGCACCTGAGTCGCCAAGAGAGCCACCCCAATTCGACCCAGCTGACATGAGTAATCCAGCTGTAAAGACGATGTTCGGGCAGTTCATGACTGCCATGACACATATAACCGATAGGATGCCCATTCCTGCACCTAGGGCACCTGTCCAGCCTGAAGCACAAGGTATCAGTAAGACATTCGAACGACTTCGTCGTGTCGGAGCTACCGAGTACTACGGAACTGCCGACCCTGCAGATGCTGACTTATGGTTGACAGAGTTGGAGAAGGCTTTCAGGATTCTCATGATTTCGGAAGCTGAGAAGGTTAGACATGCTGTCTATCTTCTCAAAGGCAGTGATGGTCACTGGTGGAACATGGAGGAGCAGAAGAGACCTGGAGTAGAGTTCTCATGGGAAGAGTTTCGTCGGGAATTTATCAATAGATATTTTCCAAAGACCTTCCTAGATGAGAAGATCTCTCAGTTTGAGAAACTAAGGCAGGGTATGATGAACATTAGTGAGTATGAAGCTAAGTTCATGGAGTTGTTGTGGTTCTGTCCGCACATGGCTGCTACGGATGAGGAAAGAATCAGAAGATTCGAAAAGGGTTTGAATTCTGATATGTCAACCCCTGTGTCTGCCTTAGAAAACAGAGAGAGATTCTCTACCTTCGTTGAGTCAGTCCGAAGGATAGAGAGATCTGTGGTTGAGAAAAGACAAACCCATAAAAGATTTCCACAGTTCCAGGGTTCTTCATCTAAGGATTCCAAGAAACCTAGATTCTCTGCACCTAACCCTCCACCACCCAGATCGAGTTTTCAAACTCAATGGACACCAAGAAGAGGTAGAGGACGGAGTCAACCGTTTCAAGGGACGCATAGTTCTGCATCAGTGTCAGTTATTGGACCACCTAGACCACAGTAACAGGAGAAGAGTTGCTAAACTGTGGTAAGGTGGGATACTTGATGAAGTATTGCCGTTCTAGGCCTGTCGGTGTGACACAACAAACCCGGAGACAGAATCAACAGGGATCTAAGAATAGACAACATCAAGGAGCAGCTCGAGGACGTGGACAAGCGTCTCAAGCTAGATCATCAGCACCACCTCAACACCAAGCGACTGTGAGGTTCTATGCTATGAACCCACCTGAGGCAGTGGTCAATCCACGGGTAGTGGCAGGTCAGATGAAATTTTTATATTCTGATATGTCTACATCCTGTGTTGTATCCATTCTGATTGATCCGGGTGCCACACACTCTTTCATCACTCGTGAAGTGATTCATAACTGCAACGTGACTGTTAGCCATAGAGCAGATAGTTTGTTGTTAGAGACTCCGTTGAGTGGGTCTGCCGTTTTGTAGGAGGTATGTTCTCCCTGCACCCTTTTCTTTTCTGACCATCGCATTCAAGTGGATCTTATACCACTTGATATGCAGGGATTTGATATAATCCTTGGGATGGATACCTTGGAAAGGTATAGAGTTGTCTTGGATTGTGAGTCCAAGTTGGCTGTGTTTGCTGACGAAAGCAGCACATGGATCTTTCAAGGTGAAAGAAAGATTCTGCCCACCTGTCTTGTGTCAGCTATGGTTGCTGATAAGCTGTTGAGGCAAGGATGTTATGCATTCTTAGCCCATGTGGTAGATGTTACCAAGGAAAGGACCAATCCTGCTGAAGTTCCCATAGTCAGGGAATTCGAGGATGTGTTTCCTGAAGAACTTCCTGGTATACCACCACCTCGGGAGATTGATTTTGAAATTAATCTGATCCCAGATACAAAACCCATAGCTCAAACTCCGTATAGAATGGAGCCTGCCGAGATGGCAGAACTCAAGAAACAGCTTCAAGAGTTACTTGAGAGAGGTTTTATCAGACCGAGTACTTCACCTTGGGGTGCTCCGGTCTTGTTTGTTAAAAAGAAAGATGGGTCAATGCGGTTATGCATTGATTACAGACAACTCAATAAAGTAACAATAAAGAATAAGTATCCTCTGCCGAGGATTGATGATCTCTTTGACCAGTTGCGTGGTGCAACAGTCTTTTCAAAGATAGACTTGAGGTCTGGATATCACCAACTCCGTATTAAGGATAGTGACATATCCAAGTCTGCCTTTAGGACAAGATATGGTCACTATGAGTTCACGGTTATGTCGTTTGGACTAACCAATGCACCAGCTGCATTCATGGAACTCATGAATAAAGTTTTTTGACCTTTCCTTGATCAGTGTGTTGTCGTCTTCATAGATGACATACTGATTTATAGTAAGGATGCTCAGCAGCATGAGCAGCATCTTCGCCAAGCTTTGACTTTGCTAAGAGAACATAAGTTGTATGCTAAGTTCAACAAGTGTGAGTTTTGGCTGCCAGAAGTATCTTTTCTTGGTCATGTGATATCCGCCTCGGGAATTCGTGTTGACCCTACAAAGGTAGAATCTGTTCTACAATGGGAACAACTGAAGACATCGATGGAGATTCGAAGTTTCTTGGGGTTAGCTGGCTATTATCGAAGGTTCATTAAGAACTTTAGTTCTATAGCTTTACCTTTGACCAAGTTAACCCGGAAAGATGTTCCTTTTTCTTGGAGTGATAAGTGTCAACAATCTTTCCAGTTTCTGAAGGAGAGGTTGACAAGTGCACCTGTGCTAGTGCTACCCGAACAAGGAAAAGGATATGTAGTTTTCTGTGATGCTTCCAAGAACGGACTAGGATGTGTGTTGATGCAGGATAAACAAGTGATTTCTTTTGCTTCCCGACAGCTTAAGAAACACGAGGAGAATTATCCAACACACGATCTGGAGTTAGCTGCTGTGGTTCATGCTTTGAAGATCTGGAGGCACTACCTCTACGGAGAAACATTCCATATTTTCACAGACCACGAAAACCTTAAGTATATCTTCTCTCAGCATGAGCTCAACATGAGGCAACGTCGCTGGATGGAATTAATCAAGGACTACGACTGTACAATTGATTACCATCCAGGCAAGGCCAATGTTGTTGCAGATGCCTTGAGTAGGAAATCAGTAACATCAACCATGAATAGAGCACAACTAAACTCTTTAGTATGCTCTAGAAGAGATATGCTTATCTCTTTAAGGCAAGACAATGTACAGTTGAAGGTGTCATTGTTAACCGGTTTGTTAGCTGAGATGCATATTAAACCTACTCTAGGGGAGCAGATTAAAGAGGCACAGCTAGGTGATGCTGCAGTTCAACATATAAGATCTGAGTATGGAAATGAGAGGCAAGATGGTTTTCATGACTCAAAAGATCAAGTAGCTTGTTATAATGGAAGAATGACAGTGCCAGATGTGGACAACTTGAGAAAGTTAGTCCTGGAAGAAGCCCATTCTTCCATGTATGCTATGCATCCAGGGAGCACCAAGATGTATCGGAATTTGAAAGATCTGTATTGGTGGTCTGGGATGAAAAAGGACGTTGCAGAGTTTGTTCTGAGGTGTCCCGTGTGTCAGCAAGTTAAAGCTGAACACCAGAAGCCTGCAGGAACAGTGCAACCTTTACCCATATCACAGTGGAAGTGGGACCATGTGACCATGGACTTTGTTGTTGGCCTACCCAGGACAAGCAAAGGACATGATTCCATTTGGGTAATTGTTGATAGGTTGACTAAGACAGCACATTTCTTACCTGTCAAAACAACCTATTCTGCTAAAAGGTTATCAGAGTTGTATGTTCAAGAGATAGTGCGTTTGCACGGAGTTCCTGTCACAATAGTTTCTGACAGAGGTCCTCAGTTTACAAGTCGTTTCTGGGAACAGTTGCACAGAGCCTTAGGCACCAAGCTAAGGTTTAGTACGGCCTTTCATCCACAGACTGATGGACAGTCGGAAAGGACCATACAAACCTTAGAAGACCTGTTGAGAGCATGTGTTCTCCAGTTCACTGGAAGTTGGGATCTACACCTAAGCTTGATAGAGTTTGCCTATAACAATAGCTATCAGCATAGTATTGATATGGCACCTTATGAAGCCTTATATGGTAGACGTTGTAGATCACCCTTGTGTTGGTTTGAGACTGGTGAGCACCAGTTGTTAGGTCCTGACCTGGTGCGGCAAACCACAGAAAAGATTAAAGTTATACAACATAATATTAAGACTGCTCAAGATAGGCAGAAATCTTATGCTGACAAACGTCGTAGACCCTTAGAGTTCCAGGTTGGAGACAGAGTGTATCTTAAGGTCTCACCTTGGAAAGGGGTCCTTCGTTTTGGAAGGAAAGGAAAGTTAGCTCCTAGATATATGGGGCCTTACCCAATCATTGAACGGATTGGAAAGGTAGCATATAAACTAGAGCTTCCCCCAGAATTATAGAGGTTACATCCTGTGTTTCACATTTCTATGTTAAATAAATGTCACCCAGACACCGAGTCAGTTCTACAACCTATGGAGGTAGAATTGAATGATGACATATCCTATGAGGAGGGACCAGTGTCAATCCTTGATAAATGAATTAAAAAGCTAAAGAAGAAAGATATAAGTCTTGTGAAAGTCCTCTGGAACCATCGTGGTATTGAAGAAGCCACTTGGGAGTTAGAGGATGTGATGAGAAGGAAGTATCCTGCCCTTTTCTCGTAGTATGTTTTATCGATTTCGGGGACAAAATCCTTGTAAGGGGTGGATAATTTGTAACATCCCTGACCTGGGTTATGAGTTAACCCTAGGTGTTTTGCCTAAATATGTAATTAAATCTTTGTGATTAACTCTGAGCATGTAATTAAGTTTCTTAGAAATGTGTATTTCAGTATTTGCTCCTTTTTATTTAAAGTTGCAGCATTGTTTTGATATACAGGGACCTATGTGCAATTTACCCAGCTAAAAGGGGTTAGCTTGCAATTTGCACATGTTGAGATGTTCCTCTGATGTTGAGACATCATGAGAATCTTTTTGGTAAGTTTGAGGGATTTCCCAAGCTGGGGCACCAAGGTGCAGTTGTGGAAGCAATCCCGGTGCTTGAAACCCTAGTTTGGGGTAAAATGTAATTTACCCAAATTAAGGGATACAAATTGTGAAATATGTCATCTAAAGTATCTTTTTAGACTCTTGCCATCATTTAGAAAAGAAATGATGAGGAAGTCACCTCAATTGAATTATCAGATTATGAGATATACCTTGTGATTGAATAATCAGGGTATATGTGTAATATCTCTTTAAGTATGTACCTCATTATTAGCTTGCTCTCCTTTACCTTCTTTTCTAAGACCTTAAGAGAAGGTTTGTCCTTAGAATGAAGAGGAAGGGACGATCAAGTAAAGAAAGAGGGACCTAGTTGGAATTATGAACAACTTATGAACTAATGTTGAAAATCCTACCCCATGTATATAAGCTCTCCTTCCCTTAAGTTGCAAAGGAACTTACCCTTCGTTCCCTTACTGTTTCATTTCACCAAAGACGACCAAGGACTGCCTTGGAGCTAAGGAGGACGACCAAGGGGTGCAAGGTAAGTCTAAACCCCTCTTCTTGCCTAATTCCATGGTAAGAACTCGAATTCAAGGTCATCTTCATGGCTAACTCTTGAAATCCTACCTTTCTAGCCGTCTCTTTTCATCCTTCCTTGGAGTTTTCACCTTGGACAACCTGTAAGAACTCAAGGACGCCATTAGAGCTTGGATCTAGAAAGCTTGGAGCTCAAGGAGCAAGCCTTAGGAGGGTTTTATAACTCTAAACCCATGCTTTACTATGTGCATCTTTATATGCGTTTTGATGATAGCTCTTAGTGTTTCCCTACTTTTCCCTGCTATTTTGCAAGCAAATCCATGGGATATTCGTACTGTTCTTGAGCTAGGAGATGAAGGCGTGATTTCCAAGAAAAACCCACCGCTTTTCACTCCTTAAATGGTCTCAAAAGTTGTCTCTCTCGGTCTCAAGACCGCGAGGTGAGCAAACGGTCTCGAGACCGCGACAGGAAAAACGGTCTCCAAGACCGTTTGGCCCCGTTGACCGAGCGTGGACCGTATAAGAAATCTGTTCCTAATTATATTGTCTAATTACCCTCAAAAGTTGGGAGGTTAACTCCAAGGGAATCGGGAGATATGACCTTTTTAAGTAACAACTTTATTTGAATTTATTCCTGATTTTCAAACGGTCTGAAATTGCCTTTTTGGGAAAACGGTCTCAAGACCGTGTAAGGTCGTTGACCGTATGAGATTACTGTTCAAAATAATGTTAATTAACAACTCACCAAGTTTGATGGTCTAATTCCAAACGGGCTAAGAGTTGAAGGGTGAATACTAGGGTTAACCCTAGATGAATTCAGTACTGAAATTATAGTGACCTAATTAGTGTTTTTAGGGTTGATTGACCTAAACGGTCTCAAGACCGTTTAGAGGTCACCCAAATGGTCTCAAGACCGCGAGGGAAATCAACCAAGACCGTTTGGAGGTCTGGGGTCAAGGATAGTTGACCAATTGAAGGTACAACTACACCAAATTACATTGCAATAAAATATTGACACGATCATCAACTCAATGGGTCAGACCTTGATGAATTTGCACTAGAATCCAAAATTTGATGGGCAAACAGTCTCAAGACTGTTTGTAACTCATCCAAACGGTCTCAAGACCGAGAGGACAATCACCCAAGACCGTTTGAAGGTCTAGGGTTGAGTAATTTGACCAATTGAGGACCCAATTGCAAATAAGTTATCAATTTAATCAAAATTCTGTTTTGTGACTCAATCATGGTTCAACCCCTATCAAATCACCTTAGATTTTGATGAAATCTTGGGAAAACGGTCTCAAGACCATGTGGGTTCCACACACATGACCTCAAGACCGTTTGGGCCAAGTTTGGGCCCAATTGGAGCTCAATTGAAGGGTTCAACCTTGTGTTGATGCACATTGTTGAGTGTTGATGGGTCAACATTGATAGATCCTAATTGAATCGATTTCAATCATAATTGGTCAACAATTGAGGGTCAATTGAATGACCAATTGGTTAAGCATAACCTTAATTAACCCAACTCATAGGTGGTCAACATAGATGGGACCTTTTGAAGGCTTCAACCTCGATTGACATTATCGGTTGCATCTTTGAGTCTTGATTGAAGGACCAAGCGGCTGAGACCATGAGAGCCTCGCGGTCTCAAGACCGTGAGAGGGCTCGCGGTCTCAAGACCGTGAGGGGGCTCACAGTCTCAAGACCGAGAGGAGGCTCGCGGTCTCAAGACCGCGAAGGGCCTCGCGGTCCTGAGGTCAAACTAGCTAAACGGTCTTCATGACCCTCGCGGTCTTAACCTCAATTGGAGTCTTCGCGGTCTTGGATGCATGATGGCTCGCGGTCTTGGATGCATGATGGCTCACGGTCTTGAATGCATTATGGCTCGCGGTATTGTAGTTAGAAGGAGGCTTGCGGTCTTGGAAAGTCAAAGTGGGTAAACGGTCAACACTTTCAACCGATTTCAACTCAATTGATGATTAATGATTGAAATCAATCAATGTGATTCCAAGTTGACTTCTTTCAATCAATTCATAATATAAATGGTCCAATGTTGCCCAAATCAAACCCTAATGATAATCTAGGATAGTAAGGGGTTATTTGACTAAGGTTTTTGACCATAATGATGATCAATGGGGGGAATTACCAAAATACCCCTGAAGGGTCAATTGAGTTATACCTTGCTCAGTTCAAACCCTAATTACATGAGAATGATGTTTTTAGTCATAATGACTCTATCCAACCTGATCTAGTCTAATGTTACCATCAACCATTAGTATGATGAAAGAGAGAGTACTCTAGAGAGAGAAAGTACCCTAGAGAGAGAAAGTAACTCTAATCACATAATGGTGATGCTTTTGGCTATGTTAGCCTATGATGACTCAATCTAACCTGTTTTAGAGTGATGTTGACATCACCTAACATTATGATGAGAGAGAAAGTACTTCTAGAGAGAGAAAGTACTTCTAGAGAGAGAAAGTACCCTTTTTAAGTGGAAACTCAAGTAAAGCATCTCCAATGCACATAAGTGAGCATAATTAGGGTATGGTCCACCTGGGTGAGGTCATAGAAACCCTAATTATGATAAATGATGAACCTTTAACTAATCCAAGAGCATCAATGAAGATGTTACTCATACATGATGATGTTATGAGTTTAATTCACCTGGATGTGAATAGTAAACCCTAATTCAAGGGTGATGACATGTAATGTGAATAGTAAACCCTAATTCAAGGGTAATGGCATGCTTTTGAGTATTAAACTCTATTTGATTTGAATTAAAGATTTAACTCTTATCACAAGAATAGGAAGTACATTCCTTATTGTTGTATTACCTTTATCAGATGTATTAACCATGCAGGTTCTGATATGAAGGTAATCATATCCAGGTATGGATGTTGATGTTATATTCATTAAAGGCATGATGTTAGCCTTATGAATAAGTAAAGTAATCTGATGCCTTGCCAGTGGCATCCTATGCTGATAATGGGCTATGAGAGCCATGAATACCATCAAGGTCATGCCTTAGAGATGACTTGTGATGAGGATAATGAGAAATAATGATTGATATGAGTTAGGCCTGTTACATTTAGTATTCTTCTTTTATAGCTGCTATGCTACTGTTATTGTTTGAAGAACAATCTATGCTGTTAAAGAATACTGAATGTACCTAACTAATCAAGTATAATGTAGAGCCCTGATCATAGATCCATCATTGTCAGAAATTAAGTGATGGTGAAACAGGTTTTCCTCAGGGAACTCCTGGAGCACATACTTTTGAGTATGTGGGGTACATGGATGTGTAGAACCTTACATCCTAGTGTAGGAAAGTGATGTAGATGTGGAATCCATCCATCCTTCACTATAGTTCCATACCGTATCAGTGGTAGGTAAACATGAAACCTCCTGATGACGAAGAAAGCACAGATATCAGTATCAGTGGTAGGTAAATATGAAACCTCCTGATGACGAAGAGAGTACAGAACGCCACTGTGACTCTAGAATAGCGAAGGACCAGTTTACCCTGGTGAGCTATAGTAGTAGAGACACGAGATGTCCTACAAGTGATCCTCTTACTGACTGAGGAAGGTGAAGGTCATGAGAATCCGGCTCTCTTAATGACCTATGTATGATACTGATGTGGCTTCTCAGCGATCAGTTGGAGTATGAGTGGTAAGCCTCATCTCCACAGGGCATAATGTTGTTTGTAAAACATAATCAACCATGTAGTATAACTTGTTAGAGATGACTCCAAGTTAGTTGATTGATGTTACATTGCAATAATGTTGATATTCTCCATATCTCCTAAATTGTAGAGATCTTGTTATACCTGCAACTATTATAGAAATGCTTTGAAGGCTTTACTGTTTAAAATAATCTTTGATGTTATAATAAAGCTTCTGGCGAAGAGTTATAACTCTTGCTGGGACAATTATGTATAATTGTCTCACCCCGTAGGCTTCAACTTTTTAGGTGGACGTCGGAGACGAAGTAACCATCCTACAGGTGATCAGTCTCAGCAGCAGCAGCACCAGGGACAGCAGTAATCTCAGGTGGAGATTTGTCCTGCCATGTGGTGTAGTTAGAGTCAGTCCTATGTGTCCTCTGTACTCTCAGGTCTTGGAGTCTTTTGTATAGTAATCTTGAGATTTTGTATCTTGATGTATATAATTACTCGAGAAGTAATTATCCTGAGATGTAAACAGTTTATCTATCTTTATGAAAGAAGCTTTTATGGATTCAAGCTCTTGTCACGAAAAGTTTTAATTTCTCGTGATTTTTGTCTTCCGCTGATTACCGATTCGCTTCCGCTAAGTTTTAATCGTGTTTATGTCATGGTTTGGAGATCAGAGCCCACAGTAGAGTTGCATAGTTCTTTGCTCAAAGGCCGCCCAGCTAGAGCATTGGTTAGGGTGAACATTACTGAACTCTTTATGGTCGACCAATTCCTAAGTACGAACAACCCATTGATACCATCGGGCCCTGCTGCTTTGTAAGGATTCATCTCCTTCAGAATGCTAAGATTTTTAGCTTCGCTTGGAGGGCTTCCCGCATGCCGCTTTTAACTGTCATCCAACTGTATGAACTGTCCAGGTATGCCGACAATGGATCTGCTACGTGACTCGATAGTCTCTGTGAGGATTTGTTGAAAGTGCCCACTAACCAGGTTCTGAAGATCAGGCTCGTTGGAGATCCATATGCCCTCCTCATTCTTTAACTTAGCAATGGTGTTGTGTCTCCTCCTTTGGTTTATGTAAGCATGGTAATACTTAGAGTTCACGTCACCGTTCTTCACCCAGTTCAAGTGGATTTTTTGTTTAAGCTCTTCCTCTTTAGCTTTCAGAATTTCATTCAGCTCTGTTTGCATAGAAATATATAGATCATCAGTAATTGAGTTGTACGAGCAGGAAATATCCTTCTCTAGATTACTAATGTTACGCAGTAGCCTATTCTTTTTCTTGTGATGGTTCCTCATCACTTTTTGGTTCCAACGGGTGATCTCCTCATTTATTGCATTAAGGGATGAGTTGAAATCTTGTTATTGCTTCTAGCTCAATTGCATAAGACTCTTAAACTCTTTATCAGTCAACCATATAGCTTTTGGGATGAAACGCTTTTGATTCTCTTTCCTATAGTTGGATCAGATGAGGATTGGACAATGATCTGAAGGCACTCGAGGTAGGTGGACCATTGAGAAATGGGGGTTTTCCTGGATGAAGTCGCCACTCACCACTGCCCTATCTTGGCGCTTCTACAACACACCCCTTTTGAAGGTGAATCTGGGTCCCAAAAAACCCAAATCTGTAAGGTCGGCTTCAAGAAAAGCCTCGTGGAACACTCTTGCCTTGGCATAATTTTAGTGTCTAGAACCGCTCCTCTCCTTCGGATTAATTGTAGTATTAAAGTCACCCAGTAACAGCCAAGGTAGCTCGAAACTCTCCCCCATCTTAATTAGGTGTTTCCAAAGGAGATTCTTGATAGTAATATGAGGATTGGCGTAAGTGAAGGTTATTAAAGTCTCCTTGTTTAAGCAACATGTGACGAACTGTCTGTGGTAATTGACAATGTCAAAGTGGCAATCTTTGTTACTCCAGCAGACCCATATGCCCCCTGAGAAGCCACGAGCCTTCACTCTAAAGGAATTCATAAATCTGAGGCTCTTGATGGTGTGTGTGGCCTTGTTGCCGCTAATCCATGGCTCAAGAATAACAATCAACTTGGGTTTGTACTGATGTATATGTTCTTTGAGGACCCACTTACTTTCATCTCTGGCAATGCCTCTAATGTTCCAACACAACACATCTAGCATTAAAAAACTAGCTTGGTTGTTGTACTGTCTGGCTTGGGGCTAGTCTAGGTGTTGTTTTGAGGTGCTTGGTTCTCCTTGTCATCTTCTTGTTTGCCCTCCAACATGAGTACTTCCTCTTCAACAGAGACAAGCAGGCTCTCCATCACAGAAGCAGTGGGTTGTGTGTTTATGTTGCTTCTGTGAGAGTTCTCTTTTGGGGGAATTTGTCATACTCATCCTTTTCTTTTCATCTTGGTCGAGGTACCCTTTGTCCTTCGGCCATCATTGATGCATAATTTTGCAATAGCATCATTAACCTCTGCTATCTTGGGTGGAAGGACCTCCTCAGCATGTCTTTGTAAGTTGTCTCCAATTACAGTAGGGTTATCTACAAGCTCGATGTTGATAACCTCCACCACCTCATCTACCCCAGGGTTTACTACTTTGTGTTTCTCCTTGTGTGTCGATGTCTCCACCTGCATATTTGTGATGTCCCCCAGAGATTCTCGCGTCTTGGTTGCCTCTGTGGTTGTATTCTTTTTCCAAATCTTGCTGATGCATCAGGCAGTTTGGCTAGTTTCAGTGATGACTTCCCCGGTGTTCTCCTTATGGCTTGTCCCTGAGTTGTCTTCCTTGCCAAGCATGGCAAATCTGTTAGTACCATCAAAATTGGTAGTTGCGTTGCCCATCTATGTCACCTTCGACTTTCTTCCTCCTTTTCACCTTAGTGTTTTCCACTGGTATGTCTCATTGGTACCTCTCACCATCTCCTTTGTCTTCTGTTGCTCAGCGGTGAATTGCTTCATTTGATTAGCTACTTTGTCATACTTACAGTCCTTGGATATATGCCCCTCCTTGCTACACTTGGCACAGGCCCAAGGAAACCCCTCATAGTCCACGTCATATTCCACGCCGTTGATGAGGATGGATGGAATGAAAGGTTTGGTGGTGTCTATCTCCAATGCGAGTCTTGAGAATTTGATGCGGGATCTATTCGACGTGTGTGTATCCACCTTAATCAATATGCCCAACGTCATGCTGATGCATTCGAAGATCGTGGAGACATATTGGTGAAGGGGTAGATTTAGGATCTACACCCATGTGACAATCAGAGAAGACACTTCTTCTTTTGGCTTGAATGTGGGGAACCAATCCCAAACCAATAAGTTTCGTCCAAAGATCTTCCAGGGGCCTCTGGTTAGGGCTGCTTCGTAATCTTATTTGTAGGAGAGTTGCACCATGAAGTGCCCAAAGTCGAGCTCATACATGTTGAATCTTCCAGCTATTCGCCAGAGCATTTTCAGCTTATCCCTCAGGGTCATATACCCTATCTCGGCCCCCAACAACCTCACTACTACTGCATACCTCCACGGTTTGACGAGAGTGCTCTCCACTACCGGTAGGATGGAAAGGGATGGGACACCTTCATCCACCGTCACGGTCACCACCATCTCTGGTAGATAGTCTTCGAACAACTTCTCCATGAATCTGTTGGGGTTAGCAGTGTCCTTTCGTCCCGATACAACTACGTTGAACGAGGCCTATGTAGATGTTCCGACTACTACCTGCGATCCCTTATCTGCAATTTGATGTTCCCCCTTTATGTCTGATGTGATTTGCTTCGTTGTGGACTCTGTTGCGATCTGATCGCTATTAGCACCGTTATCCAAATCTATGGTCCCCTGCATCCCCGCAACCTAGCACTTGAAGTCGAGTTCTGATATAGAGAAGCATGTCCCCTGAATGGTCGATGACTTCCCCCTATCCATCTCATCAGCCTCACGATTTCCATGAACTCTTCCTATGAACCCCCCATCGGGATCCGTTTCCCTGGCATCGCCTGCGCCGCCGTCGAGGTTTCCCCCACGAACCCCTCTCCCCCTAGGTTTTATCCCCTACTAAGATATTTTTCTTGGAAGTTATTAAGTTTTAATTTTGTGTTGAAGAATGAGATACTAAGGGATTTCCTATCTTTCTTCTTTTTGACACCCCTAATATTCCAGGCTATTGTGTTAATCATGGGAAGGGTGTGAGAATGATTTACCTAGGGAAAGAGAGATCTGATGGTGCACATCACCTCCTCTCTTTGCATTCCTCGTGGTATTGTAGGGATGATTCTTTTGTGGGATGATTGCACCCAGAATCGTCTCCTTCTCCATTGCTTTCCTACCTGTGTGGCCAGCTTTTCTTCTTGTCTCCTCATCTCTGTTGCTATCATTGGTGTCCACAATATTAGTAGGTTTGCCTAAGGTAAAACTCTATGGTTGGTCTTTAGTTTCACTCAAAGGTCTACCCATTATTACTTCATTGCCTATTGGAACTAAACATGTATGATTTGAAGCAGCTTTCTCATTAGTAGTTTCTGCAAATGTGATGATAATAGGATCTTTTTCTTTATTCGTAGATGTAGAGTTATCCCTCATGGACACATCAATATCCTCATTTTGGCGCTACTTCTTCCTCTAGACTTTTGGCCCCCTGGTGTCATCTTGGTTTCTCATTTGTGACTGAGCACTACCTTCATCTTCATGCCCCTTGATGTCCTCTCCTTCCTCCCCATCAAGCATTTGGTATCTATTAGATGATAGAGTACCCTTGAAAACAAAAAAATCGCAGACTCCTAGTTTCTCTGTGGACTGTGAGTCAGCACATTCTACCATAATAGACTTGTTAAACATATGTCAACACTATTTATTGATACTTATTAATGTTTTACTTATGTCATTATTTTAGTGCACTATATAAGACAATGGATTGATGTGTAGGTACTACATTATATATGAAAGTCATTGTTAGGATAGCATCAGAGGACATCCAAAATATAAAATGCATAATAATGGAATTTTAGGTTTACTAAGTAATTTGAAATAGAATCATACTTTATTTAATATTATCATGTAATTACATACATTCCATTTGTAGGGCTTTGAATCACTTGAGATTCTAGATGAGGTCTGGGAGGGTTGGGGAGGTTGAGTTGTAGAAGGGGCAACTTTGAATTCAATCATGTATGATTAAATACTTCAAACTATGATTCCAGACTTTCTTCTAGATCTAACTAACATGTGAGTACAATCGTGTATGTCAGTTTCATCAATACAATCTTTTGTGCAATACTGAAGTGCTTATATATAAATGTATGTGAGAAATGTGTATATGTGTGAATGCATGCATGATATGTGAATGTTGAATGATTTTTGAATATGTGTATCATTTGGTAAGTGGATCATGTGAGTTGAAGTGAATATAAGTATGTTTTGGATAGTGGATCTCGTGAATGTAAGTGAATATGTGTATGATTTGGTGATTCATCTGAATGTAACTAAATTTCAATGTGACCTTCTAGGAATGTAGATTTTGTTTTTTGAAAGGGGGATGGGAAACTCAATAGGTGGGTTCCCCGACAAAAATTACAATTAGCCAAATAAATCAAGGTTCCCAAGAGATAACAGGTTTGGAGGGAAAGAATGTGAAAAAGAAAAACTAGCTACTTGACCTCTACATGCTAGATTGGCTACCTCATGAGCAACCCTATTGCACCTACGATTAACATAAAGTAAACTACAAGTAGTAAACTGATGTTGTAGTGCTTTGAAATCTTCAACAATCGCTCCTAGGTAATCCCGTCTTGGCTTTTAGGTAGTGCATGCATGGACTGCCTCCAGAGAGTCTGTTTCCACATCTATTCTGTCATATCCCACTTTCTTTGCCCATAGCAGTGTTGCTCTCGCTGCTAGCATTTCGGTGATGACGACGCCCGTCCATGAGTTGATTTTGTCCCCTGATATGCCTAGTAGACGCCCTGTTTCATCCCTTGTTGCCAGTCCAGTGCCCGCCCCTTCATCCTCACCCACCGAGCCATCCACATTAATTGTGATTCTACCCTGTGATGGCTTCCTCTACATGCAGCACCCCTCATGTGCCACGTTGTTGTTCTCCCCGTCTCCTCTCTGGTGAGCACCTGCTGCCCCACTCCCCTCCTGCTAGACGTCGGGATCTCTTCCTCATCTCCCTTCAAACCTTTCCTCTCTATGCAATGCTTGTTGGGCTTTGTCTTCCCCCCCGTCCCTCAGTTGTGCGTCAACGACCCCACGTCGCTACTCCAACGTGGTTGTGCCTCAGCATGTCCCTTCCCCCATCTGAGCATGGCGATGGCCTCCTTGACGCACCATCGCTAGTGTGCTACGCAGCAGGTAGCCATTGCGTACATCATTGCTTTGAAAGGTCTGTATGCATCTAGCTTTCCACACCATCCACATGCCCGCCACTATCTGTTCAGACTCGTGCATTGGTCTCCCCTCTAAGGCATCTTTCAAGGACGAGCTGATATCTTCATCTCTAACATCATCCACCCATGTTTTCACTCCTCTCGGTGTCTTCTCCCACACATCCACCGCATTGGGACAGTGAAAGAACATGTGTGGAATTGTTTCCTTCTCAGACCCACACAACATACATGTGCCCTCCTCCACATAGTGTCTGTCAAAGAGACGCCCCCTCGTTGCTAGGCTACCCATGCTTGCCCTCCAAAGGAAATGGGCTGTCCTGGGACTCCAACCATCATGCCATATGTGTTTCCATAGTGAATCCCCACGTTGATGTGCAAACTTCCTCATTTCCTCCTTCCCTAGCAGCCCCAACCAGTACGCAGATCGAACAGTGAACTCCCCATCCCTAGAAGGCGACCACATCAACGTATCCTTTGGGTTTCTCATGTTGCGTTGTATAGCGCATATTCTTCTAACAGATCTCTCTAGAAAACACTCACTGATTCTGCCTGCGTCCCATTGAGTACCATCCTCTATCATAAGTTCCCGAACTATGTTAAAATCTGGCCCATTCTCCCTTTTAAATCATGCTAGTGTTTCCTCCTCTTTAGGTAGCCAACTATCTTCATAGATATTCACCTTAGTTCCAACGCCCACTCTCCATTGTGTTCCTTCTTTTAAAAGTGCTTTTTCTCCCCACAGGCTCCTCCAAGAGTAACTAGGATTATGTCCCTGTCTCGCTTCCCATATGGTCGTCCTTGGGAAATACCTGGCTTTGAGAACTCTAGCCACAAGGGACTCTGGGTTGTTTTCTAACCTCCACAGTTGTCTTGCTAGGAGGGCTTGGTTAAAGGTGTGGAAATCCCTAAAACCAAGATCCCTTTGCCTCTTTGGCCTGCACATGTTATCCCAACTCATCCATGATATTTTCCTTTCTTTGTCTTTTGCTCCCCACCAGAATCTAGTAACCATCCTCTATATCTCATCTATGGTACCCGCCGGAAACTGGAAAATGCTCATGATGTATGTGGGAATGGCTTGAGCAACCGCTTTGATGAGTACTTCCTTCCCTACTTTGGACAATAGCTTCTCCGACCACCCTTGAAGCTTCCTCCAAATCCTGTCTTTAATGAAGCTGAACACCTATTTTTTTTACCTTCCCACTACTGTCGGGAGGCCCAAATAGCTAACGTGTATGTCCACTACTCTCACTCCTAGGAGCTGCCTCAACTCGTCCTGCTTTTCTGTCGCTATCCCTTTGCTGAAAATGACCTCCGTCTTTGAGAAATTTATCTTTTGACCCGATGCCTGTTCATATTGGCTTACTATCTCAGCTATCTTCAGACATTCAGTGATAGCAAAGAGTCTGCTATCATCTGTGAAAAAAAGATGTGAGATACAGGGTGCCCCCCTACTTAGCTTTATGCCATGCAGAAGGTTTCCACGAGTAGCAGTGGAAATCAAAGTTGAGAAAGCTTCTGCACACATAATGAAAAGATAGGGGGAGAGAGGGTCACCCTGGAAAAGTCCACATGCAGGCGTTGTGCTTTGGGTTTTGTCTCCATTGAAGGCGAACTCGTGCTTGACGGACGTTATGCATTCTTGGACCTTTTTCCTCCATTTCAGCCCAAACCCCAACCTCTCCATAGTGACATCTAGAAACCTCCACTCCACTCTATCGTACGCTTTTGACATGTCCAACTTCAAAGTGAGGCTGCCTTTTTTCCTTCCCTTATGTATCTTCATAGAATGTAACACTTCATAAGAAATGAGGGTGTTGTCTGAATCATTCTTCCTTGCACGAAAGCACTTTGGTTCTCCGATACAATGTTGTTCATAAGCGGCTTCAACCTATTCGTCAGGACTTTGGAAGCTATCTTGTATATCACATTACAAAGACTAATAGGTCTGAATTCTCCTATTGTCTTCGGCGTATCAGTCTTTGGAATAAGCACTACCAGAGTATCATTTACCTCCCCTATACTCCTCTCTCCTTTCCACCACCCTTTGATGTAACTCGCCACATCCTTCCCAACAATACCCTAATAGTTTTGGTAGAACATTGCCTTCATACCGTTAGATCTGGGTGCCTTATTTGGATGCATCTATTTTAGAGTTGTACATACCTCCTTATCCACTATATCCCTCTCAAGATCCTCCTTTTGGGTCTCTGATATCATCTCTCTAAATAGGGAATGACTTGGCCCATCATCTTTAAACCCTATTACTGGGAATGTAGATGAAAGTGAAGTTTAGGTTATTTTATGGTTTTATTTTAGCTTTTCATGTTTGTAGATGGAATTATAATTGTGTATTTTGTAATATTCTTCTATTTTCAAGATGCATATCACTGGTTTCATATATTTGTGTAAAACTAAGGCTCTAAATACAAAAGTCATCTTTCTTATAACAATTGACGCTAGAGACTTCTATCAAAAAGTATAAATTTTCTAATGAAAATGAAATTTGTAATGTATGTTTATTAGAGAAACTGAGGCTACTGATATAAAGCATTGGTGTTCTATTACTTAATCAACTCCATAGACCTCTTCAAGAAACCAAAAAAATATTGTTAACGTGGAGAATATGAGTCGGTTTTGGTGTAGAAGTTGTCATTGTTTTTTGCTAAAAACATTGAATTGTGTTATATTCTGTCATCGATGTTGTGCATATAGTGATGTCTTATAAAAACACAAGAAGCAATGTTATATTCTATGTAATATAGTGTCACCAATTTATGTATCACTTTTTAACCAATGCTTTAACCCTTATCTGACAGGTGTTATATCATGTCTATGTAGTAGTGGTTCTATGAAGAACACCCTATTCATCAGGAACAAATCCTCTTTTATCTTTATTATGAGACTAGCCTAGCATGAAAATGTTATTAATGTGTTATAATTCATATATGTTGACACTTGATTTGAAACTATTTAATAGAATATTTTCTTGTTGAATATGGTTGGTCTTATCCTTTAATGCATTATATGGAAATTCTAGTCAGAAGAAACTTATTTTGTTAGATTTCTTTCATGAGTAATAGGGTTTAAAGATGATGGGCCAAGTCATTCCCTATTTAGAGATTGGACCATTTTTAACCATGGTGCACATATGTATATTCCATTGGTCATGTTCTCCCTATAAGTAAACTTTTTCCATTCCATGTTGGTGGGACTGAGTGCATCCTTTATATCCAAATTGAAATGTGGTGTCATTATAATATTGTAACTAACTGTCTCTATGGACTGACTATACTCCCCATACCCTCCAATTTATGGGTCACTTTATAGAGTTCTTAGATCTTGACTCATAGTGACTTCTTGAGTATAACTAGAGAACCTAATAATTGAAGGACATATGTCTCTCTCTATTCCCCCTCCCTCCAAAATCTAGGTCGATGTGATATACAATTGTATTGTATGCATCATGCAAAGTAACCTCAATTCATCCACCAGGTAATAAGGACACATTCTTATTGATCCATTTATAAGTATTGTCAACTCTCTCTCCACATGCTCATAGGTGGAGAAACTACATCACTATGATGATCCATCTTGCTGATAAAACCCCAGATGACCATTAGGAAAATCCTCAAATAAAAACCAAGTTTAGAATAGAACCATCAAAAAGAACATATAAAATTTCCAAATATGACGAGCTCCATAGAATTTGAATACGAACAAGCATCATAAAATCTCTTTTGATTTATATAAAACCTCACTACTTGTCACCCATATCATTTCAAAATAAGTCTTAATAGAGAAAATGAAACAAAACCTCTTTATTGATCTCATTGTAAAAAGTTACAAGAAGATACATAACTAGGATACTAAAACAACATATGAGTTCCAAACCAAATAAAAACTTGTATATTTATAGAAAACATCAAGGAGAACAATTTTCAAATATATCACAATTACCCACCCAACACATAGCAAAGTTAGAATACATGGACATTCTAGACATAACTTTTTTATCTTTTGTAAAATTTTGAACATAAAATCCTATCCATTGTTCCAGAATACCTCAAACAACATAGGAGAACCACATGAGACTCATAAAGAGAACCGTTGAGTGGATTAATCTTGCTAAGATGTAAACATGTCTAGCCAGCCTTTTAAAATAAAATACATGAAGTAAGAAAGGTAATTGATATTCTATCAATTTCCTATTTAGCACTAAATCACATATTTTAGAAAATGATACTTCAGCACAAGGTACGAACATTCCAAATTAAAGTAATAGTATTCACATATACTAACCATTGTAAGTAAAAGGAAACAACATCACATAGAGTTCCATGGATGACAATGCAAACATCCTATAAATATCATGATTAGCATCATCATGTATAACCTATTCGATTCCAAATTATATTAGACTCCATCCCATATTACCTTAGAATACATCATCCAAACTAAAATCTTATGACTATGAGGTCCCTAAGTCCATCTTACAAGATCCTATTATTACTAGTTTTCATAGCATCACATCCACTTAGTCATCACAAGTAACAAAGTAGTGGCTCATCAAGCAAACCCATTTAAATAGGGATCAAAGGCAAATATACATTATTAGTTCCATTTTGGGTACTCATTCTAGGACACCGATCTCATTGGTTACATAGACCCTATAATAAAATCGCATATCACATTCACATCACCAAGCATGTATCTTTCTGAAGGTGTGTTACCATTATTCTCTAATGAGCACTTTTGTATGTAACTTGATGTCCAATATCAAGAATAGTGATATAAAGTCATCAATTAACATACATACTAGTCTTATGTATTAATATTTTCCTTTGATACTTTCATAATAATGTCTAGCTAGGGACTATATAAGAATGATACTCTAAACTACACAAATAATCTCATGTTGAGGTTCTCAACCCAAAAGCCACATGTCATTGAGTCAAACATGCTTAGGATAATATTTCATTCCATCATAATCCCATATTGAAATAACACATTTTACATGTAATGGCCTTTTGTTCATTATCAAATTTGTTGGATCAATGGTCTCTAGTGGGGTGAATAGAGCTAAAAACACTTGCACAAAACATTTTACACCTTCAAGATATATTTTATTTTGAGTGCAATGAAACAAGACTATAAATGATGAGTGATTTTCATCAAGTATAATAAACAAAATCAATTGGAGGTTGTGACCTATAAACTTGGATAAGTACTCCACTACCTAGATATGTTACCTTCTAGGATTTTTCACTATGAGAACAACCTTATATTCACTTATAAGAAATACACTATATGATCACTCTTTTCTAGATGA
This sequence comes from Alisma plantago-aquatica, assembly GCA_963693085.1. Classification (NCBI taxonomy): domain Eukaryota; kingdom Viridiplantae; phylum Streptophyta; class Magnoliopsida; order Alismatales; family Alismataceae; genus Alisma; species Alisma plantago-aquatica. The sequence goes on along the minus strand of OY856409.1, from coordinate 1,868,921,622 downwards.
AGACCTAACCTAGCTTCCATTTAGGACATGAGAGGAAACAACCATAACCAAGAACTTAACTATCTACCTACCAAGAGTCTTCTGTCTTCACCAAGTCATTACCCACTCTTGAAGAAGATCTTTTGCCTTGAATACTTCACTTCCTTCTTTAAGAAATCAATCTTCAATTCACCACCATTAAGAGTGTAAAGAGGAAGGAGAGATTGAGCGATTAAAAAGATTACAATGAGGTAGCTCTGTTATAGGAAACCTAGATCACTCTCAATAACAAACGGGATGTAATCAAGCTTGAGAATGATTTCGTGGATCTAGGGGCTTTTCACTCAACTATAGCATGCAAGTCAATCTTAGAATGATGTCCAAAGGTCTATATTTATAGTTTATGGTTCCACTATCTGGTAGACTATTCAAGTTCGAATGTATACATTTTATAGAGAAGTTGCTCTAACAACAGATATAAATCAATTTATCTATCTATCTCTAACAACTGTTTGACACTTCACATCTATAATATCATTCGATGAGATGCAAGAGTTTATCTCGACTGATGGTGGAAATATTATGATAATTAACATATTATTTGATGATCATGCATGATTAAGAAATCAACTCGTCAGTTGAGATGTGTACCAAGACAATCTCAGTTGATGAAAAATGTTGTAATGCAACTGATCATTTTCTGTAGAAGTACATTAATCATAGAACAAAATCTAATGTAGTTATCATTTAATCTTAGTTACAAGTTATGTCATTACAAATTATTTACAACAAAAATATAAGATAAATCCTATGTATTCTTAAATTCTAGATTTTGTATTTTTTTACTTCCAATTTCACAAACTAGGGCTTGTGAATTTAAATTCCTTGAGTGTACCTAATGATATGGAATTGTCTCAAAGAAAATGTTAGATGCACATGATAGAGTGATGAAGTCATCATCAAAATTGGGCAATGTATAACTCTGAAGCTAGCATTCTCCTCCTTTTTGAAAATGACAAACAATTCCAAAAAGCATGGAAAGCAACAAAATTGAAATTCTTTGTGTTAGATGTTTTTAGGAGTTTACACATAATTTGGATGAAGTGATCCCCTTCAATTTTTCTTTTAGCCTTCCCAAAGAAAAACACATTCTAACCATTCCCACTCATTTATAACATTTCATATAAAAATATGCAATGTAATTCCTTTTCAATATTTTGCAATTATATTTCCTCATTTGTCATTACATTGCATATCATTGGTCTAGATGAGCATGAATAGTTCATTATGATATAAAATCAAGAAATCAAATGATGGAAGCAGCGGGGAAGTCGACTAGGGCAGACGACGAAAGGGGGGTGAGGGGCCGGTGGAGAGGCAAAATCTGGGAAGAAAGCAGATGAACGGGGCAAAGAGGGATCGATGATGGAAGCAGCGGGGAAGCTGACTGGGGCAGACGGAAGAAGGGGGGACGAGGGGGTCGGTGGAGAGGCGGAATTTGGGAAGAAAGCAGATGAATGGGGCAAAGGAGGCCAGGGGGTTTGCGCGGGGGGGGGGGGGGGGGTAAGGCACTGTCTCCTCATTTTAACATGCGAGGCATGAGGGTCTCGGCGCAGGAGATATGGCTCAATCTGAGTTATAGAGGATTGAGGGGACCTAGTGAGAAGGTAGGTGAAGACGGCATAGGGCTAACGGAGGAGACGACTATGGATATGGATGGAACGGTAATGGGGGTAGATGGCAACAGAAGCTGTGAGGGAAGGGACTATACGAGGGTCGTGTGTGGGGGAAGGGAGGGCCTAGAAAGAGATTTCATCGACAGCAGCATGATCACTGGCCTTGACCCATAGGACATTGAGATGGTCCTGGATAGGGGAATACCAGAGATCTACATCAACGAGGATGCGGAGGAGAATTTGAAGGTGCAGTGGAGATATTCAGTCATCGTCAAGCTGATAGGGAAAGAAATAGGCTTTATGACCATGGCTGACAGACTGAAGATGATGTGGCACCCGACAGGAAGAACAAAGCTCTACGAGTTGGATAAATCATTCTACATGGTCCAGTTCTCAACCAAGAAAGACTATGAGGCAGCGATGGCAGGTGGCCCCTAGTCGATCTTCGGGTGCTACTTGATGATCTGGAGATGGGACGCTGCATTTCAGCTAAGCAACAAGCTCCCAGATACCATTGTCACCTGGGTAAGAGTCCTCAACCTCCCGCTGCATCTGTATGATAGGATCTTGTTCGAAGCAGTGTGGGCGGCGCTCAGGAGGCTGGTAAAGGTGGATGAGTACACACTGTCTAGGCAAAGAAGTAGATATGCCCGGATTGCAGTGTAGTTGAACACGACGGTCCCGATCTTGCCTGTGATCATTGTCAATGGGGTGGATTACTATCTGGAGTACGAGGTTCTACCTAGTATGTGCCTCTCGTGTGGTATGTTGGGGTACTGCACGGATAAATGCACAAGCGGCAAGGACATACAGGAGGAGGAGATGGGACCAGGGAACGTAGATATGGTGGGAGCCAGATGGTTGGAGGAGGAAGGAAAATGGCAGAAATTCTATGGAAAGAAGATGGTCACATAGAGGAAGACACCAACCAGAGTTAATGTGGAGCAGAATAGCACAGGCAGGAAGACAAGAAATAAATTCCAGAACCTTGAGAAGACAGGAGAGGTGGAAGAGGTCACAGTCACTAATGAAAAGCAAGGTGAAGAGGGACCAAGAGAGACACCACATGCAAAAGTTTGGAAGAAATCGTGGATGGCACAGGTGGACGAGGGGACCAGGAAGGTACTCAACAATATTTCTAAGAGGAGTACTAAGGAGGCCAACGAACGGGAAATAAGAATAGATACCAGATAAGGCATAACGAGAAGTGTGGTCAATCTGGAGGTGAACGAGATCATTATGGGAGATGAGAATGGGGGTGGAGGGGCAATCAGCTTTGATGAAGGGGAGTGTAGCAAAAGCAGTCATCTAAATGATTGTACAATGGACACACAAGTCGTGGAGGTCCCTGACCACCAACCTCCTAGGAAGGAAGGTAGCATTCCTCTGGATATACCCCCAGCTAACTCGATGACAACCAGGAGCATGGCAAGGAAGATCCTGGAAGGGAAGAGCATCCTTCCGGACGGGACGAGGGTAGGGGTTTGAGATGAGTGGATCATGGTAGCACTCCCCTATAGTTTCTTAATGAATTTTATGATCTAGAACATAAGAGGCGCTGGAGGTGATGAAGTAAGCAGGTTGGTTAGAGAGTATAGAAGCCAGAGAAACATAATGATTGTCGTGATTCTGGAACCTAAAGTGAGTGGAGCAATTGTGGAAAGGGAAATTGTGAGAATGGGGTTTGACAGTTTCCATAGGGTGGAAGCGAGAGGATTTTCCGGTGGGATCTGGGTTCTGTGGAATTCCGTTGAGATGGTCATTTGCATCATATGTAGCCACAACCAGTTCATTCATTGCAAGGTGAAAAACAGACTGTATTGCACTTTTGTATATGCCAACCCACACATTAGCGTCAAACGCTTATTATGGGATCACCTGGTAAATTTGAGCAGCAGTACGCAGGAGCCTTGGCTGGTCGCCGACGACTTCAACACCATGCTACATGCTATGGAGAAGAGGGGAAGCAACCGGTTCAATCACAATGAAGAAGCATTGTTTGCTGACACTCTGATGAAAGCAGGGCTCCAGGATTTATCCTTTGAGGGGAACCCATTCACCTACAGATCGGGAAGACTGTTGGAACGACTGGATAGAGTTGTGGCCAATGTAGAATTTGGCTCGGCATTCCGAAACATGGTGGCTGAGAACCACCCGAGAGTTCGGTCGGACAATTGCCCCATCATTGTGAAGGAGACACACCATGAGCCAAGAATGCCAAGGTTTATTACCAAGGCATCCTGGTTGATGAACTAGGAGTTCCATAAGATGGTGGAGAATACCTGGGATACTACTAAGGATTTTAGTGGGGCGTGGGAAGCGACCAAGCCAAATATCACCAAGTGGGACAGGGAAGTAGGTGGAAAGGAGAGGAATAGGAAGAGGAAGTTGTTGGCGGGCATTGATATGATATAGAGAAAAATGGTGGATTCTCAAACGATAGAATAGGAGGACACTCTCATCAGGCTCAAGGATAAGTTGGAAGAGATCTTAAAGGCGAAGGAGTGGGACTGGATCCAACGGAGCCACCATAGTTGGTTCCCAGATGGCGATCGGAATACTAAGTTCTATCAGGCCTTTGTCAATCAAAGGATAAGGAGGAACACCATCACGATGCTCAAAGACAATGAGGGTGTTTGGGTACAAGAGAAGGAGAGGATGAGGTATATGGTGAGGCAATATTTCCGCAAACTTTTTACTGTTTGTACTAACCCTGATAAACATTCTATTGTGGAGTACCTGGGGGAGTTCCTCCTGCCAGCACATGCGGTGCTCACTAGAATCGGTGTGGTACCAGACAACAGCGAGATTTGGAAGGTGCTTGAGGGGTGTGACCCCTACAAAGAGGTGGGACCTGATGGAGTTGACGGTATGTTCCTCAAGATGAACTAGAAGATGATCGCACCCTCGGTGACCAATATGATCACCCACGCCATCGGTGGCAGAAGGATGGTCATCCAGCTGTCTGATGCTTCCCTGGTGCTAATTCCCAAAGTGAATATGTCGATGTAGTGCAACGACTTCCTCCCGATCTCTCTCAATAACACCGTGTTGAAAATCACCTCCAAAGTCGTGACAGGCAGGCTGAAGCAAAGCATGAAGCAGTGGATCTGGTCATTCCAAAGTAGCTTCATCCCCGGGAGACATATTACAGATAACATCATCCTAGTGCAGGAGCTTGTCCAGAACATGTGAAAGACAAAGTCTGACCGCTGATGGCCATCAAAATCGATTTGTTAAAGGTGTATGATAAGATGAATTGGGCATTTGTGAAGGACACCATCGAAAAGGCCCACTGTCTGCCGAAAATTATTTGTTATATGATGAATTCCATCACCCAGGGGGAGACTTCTATCTTCTGGGATGGCAAGCCACTTCATCCCTTCACGGCAAAGAGGGGTCTAAGGAAAGGGGACCTGTTGTCTCCATATATTTTTGTTCTTTCCATGGAGCGTCTCAGTCAGGTGATCAACCTGGCATAGCAGGAGGGTAGATGGAGAGGTGCCAGGCTTCATAGGTAGGGGTGCCCGATAACACATGTGGCATTTGCTGACGACGTTATCTTCTTCACCAAGGCGTCGATCAACCAGGCAAAGGAGGTGGTGCAGTGCCTGAAGGAGTTCTGCGCGGTCTTAGGTCAGGAGGTGGCATTTGAGAAATCATGCATATACTTCTCCAAGGGTGTTAGCTGACAGAGTAGGTGTGATACATGCAAAGTCAGCAGATTTGAGTACACTTAGGATTTAGGCAGGCATCTAGGGGTGCCGATCATCTACAGGAAGATCACCAAGCAAACGTACAATGTTACCCTAGAGAAGGTCAAGAACAGAGCTAATGGTTGGACTGCCTAGACGTTGTCACTGGAGGGAAGGGTGGTTTTGGAAAAATCAATGCTGGTGGCGATTTCGAGCTACTTGATGCAGTCAGCCAAGTTGCCACTCAGCCTTTGCGATAAGATGGACAGGACGATCTGTAGATTTATCTGGAGTGGAGGCCACAGGGTGAACCCGATGTCGCTGGTGGTGTGGGAGGCGGTGACATCTGAGAAGAAGGAAGGTGGACTTGGGGTGAGATCTATGAGGACCTAGAACAAGGCAATGCTGAGTAAAAATGTGTGGGATATCAAAATAGGGTGACAGAAGCCATGGGTAAGGGAGGTCAGAGGCAAATACAAGGTGGAGCGTGGAAACAATGTCAACAGAAACACACCTTTCTGGAGGGCCATGAGTGAGGCGAAAGACTTCATTGAGGATAATTCGTACATGAAAATCAGGAACGAGAGCTCTACTAGGTTCTGGTGGGATAAGTGGGGTCCGCACGACGCCCCTCTTGCTGATGAGGTTATTAGGCCGATCCCTGAAGAACTGACGGACCTCCGGATCAGTAGCGTCACTTCACTACAGGGCGGTTGGGATAGGAGCTTTGTGAAGGACTTCTTCGACGATCAGGTGGCTGGCCGCATTCTGGAGGAAAAAACACTGCTAGAGACGAGTGGAGAAGATGAATGGGTGTGGAAGGGGACGAAGGAGGGCGAGTTTTCAACGACTTCCACCTACAAACTTCTTTGAAGGGGGAGTGTCGGTGGAAGAGGGGGGTGCTGGGAGAGACTATGGTAGGGGATATGTCTGGATAAGGTAAAGATGTTCATTTGGTTGGCCCTTAGGGAGGCCATCCTTACCAATGCCAGGAGGTATCAACGCCATCTTACTCGGGAGGTCGGGTGCCCTAGGTGTCCGGCAGAGAAAGAGACAACCTTACATGCTCTACGGGATTGTCCAAAGGTGAAGGTTGTATGGCAGCATTGTAGCATTGAGGCCACCATCTCGAGCTTCTTCACGGGCAACCTGGAGTCCTGGATGAGTCGATGCTTGAAGACCAAGGAAGGGGGATGGCAAAGATGATGGTCACGGCCTGGCACATTTCGAAGGCCAGGAACACGAAGGTGTTCGATGGCAAGGCTACTAACCGGAACATAACCCTTGCTAGCGCTGAAAATATGTTACGGAGATGTGGAAATGGGGAAGCTGAGAAGGAAAAGAGGATAAGGATGATAGATGTGGTGGAGTGGGTCAGACCTGAGGAAGACGGGATCAAATGCAACTCTGAAGTAGTGACCAGAAGGGGAGGGGCAGTTATTGCGGTTGTCACAAGACACAGTAATTGTAGGTGGATCAAGGGGATGAGCATATGAGCGAAGAACACTGTAGTAGTAGCAGGAGAGGTGGAGGCTATGGAGGCAACGGCGGAGCTCATACTTCAACTGGGAGCAGACAGGGCTATCATAGAGAGTGACAGCACCAAGGTTGTTGAGTGGGTGATGTATGATGACAAAGCATCGCTGCTGCACTGGAAAGCGGTGAGAAGGATTAATGCAAAGACAAAGCTAGCGGGCAATGTGGCCTTTGCCTTAGTGAGAAGAAGCGCCAACCAGAAGGTTGATGGTCTGGCTAAATATCACCTGAAAAATGGTAAGGGGTGTGTTATCCACCATATACCCCCGGGACCCATAGCGCGGTAGGTTTCTTCTGACAGAGCTATGAGGACCCTATCCAGCCCTCTGGTTCGGGTGAATCAGGGGGAAGGATGTAGTTCCAGCTTTAATTTATGATATGTTTGATCTTTGAAAAAACAAATAGGTCTAGATGAGCATATAATAGGTCTTATCCACAAACATAATGTTATCCTAATAGGGTGGCTCATAAGGTGACTCTCTAAGGAACTCATTAACCACCATGTGATCCTCATATGGTGTCTCATTACAACTTGGTCTCTATGCAGGAATATTCTCATTTGTCATGTGGTCATGTGCAATAAGATCACAATGCTATAGGTAGTTGGGCTTAGTACCCCACTAGTAGAGAAAACGATTAAGATGTAAACCAACCATGACTATAGAAAGATCAACATGCAGTGAGGGAGGTGGGTCTATATGTAAAGAAGATGATGGAACGGAACAAGTAGGAGCAACATGGGCAACGGAGGATGGGTAGTGAGAATCTATGTAGAAATGATCATATGTGTAGGAAGCATAGTCGATAGAATGGAAAATAGGGCTAGTAAGCAGGATAGGGATGTGGACATGTCAGTTTGATGGAAGTCATGATATGAACTAGGTCATTATGTAAAAAAGAATGAGTCTATATGTGGTAGTAACTCTCATACACCATATACCCCATGAATTTCTCATTCAATACAGAGAATGAGGCACGAGGTAGAGGTGTGGTCTATGAATGTGGAGGAATAGGTTGGGTGGTTGGGTTTTTATAGGTGATGGAGTTGAGTGTCTGAGACTTGGAGGAGGAAGCACTAGGAGTGTTTTAGGTATTGATGAGAGATTTTTTGTAGAGTTAATTTTGATTTAAGTGCTTCACCTATCTGAAGAATACTTAAGTTCAAGAAAGAGATCATTGTTAGTGACCTTTTTGAAGAGTACATGAATGAGGTTTTGGGTAGGGTTGATAGGTTACATGGGTATTCTTCTCAAAATCAAAACAAGTCATTCTATGTGAGATATACCTAACCCACTTTACTCTAATTCCTTTAAATAGAAAACAAATAATCATAGCAGTATGTATTCTCAGCAATGTCAGTTTTGTTCATCTTTGGCTGGCTATGGAACTGGATGTGAAATATAAGAGTCTAGCTTGATTAGTGAGAACAGAGAGGAAACATATGATCTCTTGGTGAAGTCATACTTAGGCTTCTTGATGGACATGTGAATGTCATGAATATTAATGTGATGATCAAAATGATCATAAAGATTTAGCAGATAAATAAGATCAATGCAAGCATATTACCTAGAGTTCTTGACTAATTCAAACGTAGGTTCATAAAAGTAGTGATGGAGGCTTTCCTCAGAAATTCCAAAGTGAACTCCCACAATCATAGATTTTAAAACAATGGGTTGATTAACGGGTGGGAGTTTTGTGGAGTAGTTCTAAAAGAGAATAGCATAAGACTTGTTGGCTACTTGCTTTTTAGAATCAAAATTAGCAAAAAAGCAATGATAGACAAGCAATGTTTTGAGATAATGAAAGTGAAACAAAGAAGGAATGGCATATTATGCCAAGTCAGCTTCAACGTAAGGTTTGAAAAAGAAATGCTTTTGTGAAAGTAAATATTTATACCTTTCACATCTTAAAGATTATAACCTCAATGCCACTGAAACTAAAAAAAATTTTGGTAGGATGGGGTTTTCTAGCCTCACATCCCTTGTATTGGAGGGGTTTTTACATTTCTTGAATACATAGAAGCCATGATGATAGTATAAATGTAAATAAGAGAAAAACTAGGGATGGAGATGGAAATAAGTATAGAAATTAAGAGATGGAGTGTGGGGATGATAGAAATAGGGTTTATAGCTTTGTAGGTGAATAGGGTGACCTAAAGAGGCATGTTGGTCAAGCTAAATTAATTGAGATGGTTTAGTTTTAGTTGACACACTATTTTTAGTAATCACAAAACAATGCCATCTGCCAAGATGAGTCCAGGAGGAACTTGATCGACAACTTGATTTAAGCTACACTATATACCTCATTGGTCTTGATGTGTACTAGGACAATCTGAGTCAATGAATGGTCCTATTAAAAAGGAAAGAATTCATCCAAACCTATTCTAAACCATCCCACAAAAATTAATTTGTGATCTCAACATTTATTTAAGTTATATAAGGACATATTTGAATCATCTTAGACCATGTTAAAACATTAAAATGTGAAAAAAAAAGAAACTTAGCCATTTTTCTCAAAAGATCATATAACAAGGCATTCAATTCATGGAAATTTCTATTTAGCACAAGTAGATGAAGAAAAAGATATAAACAAGGTTGAGGTATGTTAAGATCACTCTAACTAGGATACATACTAGAATCATCAATCATAGTGATATGCAATTTAAATCTAATAAAATTGAATTGCTCCCTAGATCGAGGTTCAGTGAAAAAATCACATTTTGATTTTTTGTATCCACATGAGTAATATAAATGTCTTTCTTAGCAATGTGGTAATGGAGAAAATGATGGTGAACATCTATATGATAATCTCAACTATGCAATAAAGAATTACAGTACACGTTTATTGCACTTGTATTGTCATAAAATATAAGAGAAGCATCATTATAAAGATCAAAGTCACAAGTAATTTGTTTCATAGATAGGACTTGGGAACAAGAAATACGGATGGCTATGAATTCATCCCCAATCATTGATATAGCCATGGTGTTTTGTTTCTTAGAGAAACAAGAAACCAAAACAAGGTCCTAGGAGGAAGAAAGTGCCAATTGTGCACTTCCTATCAACTAAGCACCTAGCATGATCCACATCACTATAGGAGGTTAGATTAAAGCCCCTTGACTTTGTATGACATAGTCAAATATTTGGGGTTTTGGAAAATTTCCTCAAAATCCCCTTAACCACACAAGATGAGATTTTCTAGGGCTTGGTTAAAATATATCACACAAGCAAACATTAAAAAATTATTTTTGATGTATAGATAGTAAGATATAGTAACCTACCAATCATACATTTATATAGCTTCTGATCTATCTATTTGCCTTCTTTAATTTTGTCAATCTTGGTGGTTTTATACATGGGAGTATCAGTTGGCTTTGCTTTCTCCATTCCAAAGTGTTTCTAAAGTTAACTTGTGTACTTGCTTTGGTTAGTGAAGTTCCCATGTCTTATTTGCTTAATTTGAAACCTAAGGAAGAATGTAAGCTCCCCCATCATGCTCATCTCAAATTCACTCTGCATGAGGGAACTAAACTCTGTGCAAACATCAAGATTTCTTTTTGATCCCCTGAAGCATGTTACTTTAGTATTAAGCTTGAAACAATTTTTTAAACAATTTAGATAACAAAGAAAAACTATTTGAGACTATTATATAGTATCTTTACATATCTGCCAAAACTACTTCTAGATCTGCATCTATCCTAAAAATTCCTTCGATTCCTTTCCCTCCAAAGTTCATGCATGACCAGAAATAGAAATGGTTTTCTTTTATCATCGTTCAACTTCATTATAGAACTCAAATAATCAGGAATAGCTTCAATATGTTTCTCTGAAACATCTTCTCTCCAGAAACCACTGCTAAAATCACATTCAAAGAAAATGTGTTCATCATTTTCTTGATATTCCCTACACAACACACACATCGAGGCCAAGCTAAACCCCCTGCTTTTTAGTTTCTAGAGAGTCAAGAGTTTCCTCTTAACTAACCTCCACATAGTGAGAATACTAACTTGAGAAGTTTTTGTCTTCCATAACCATCTACACCAAGACACCTTAGCTTTCTTTTCTCTAAGCACATCCCAGAAATCCTTGATCTTGCAAACTTCATCCCCATCTAGAAGAATGCAGTCATTCTTATCCCATACAAGCTCAATTTCCTTTATGACAGTAGTAATCACAAATCTGACATGTCTCGACTCAGTTGTTTTCCATTTACCATCAGACTAGTCACAGTTAACATTAGCAAACTTGCCATGCCCATAATTAACCTTATGCTTAATATCAATGACATCATCTAGGAAAGTACCTTCCTTAATCCACATATCAACCCAAAGTAAGGTATCCTTACCATTCCCTACAGAATAGTGAACCTTTGCAACAAACTGCCCTTTGAATATTACCAGATGTTTCCACATCCATGTAGCATTAGCATGGATTTTAGATTTCCATATTGACTCCTTTCTTAAGTATCTAGCATGGATCCACCAGACCCATAAGGAATCCTTCATCAGAGCAATGTTCCCTATATTTTTTGCCATACAAACTTTGATAATGTCATCAGTTTTTTTAATACCCATGCCACTATCTACTTTAGGAGCACAGACATTATCCCAAGCAACCATATGCAACTTCTTCTCAAGATTGGGACCACCCCAGAGAAAGTCATGAAAAAATTTATCTATCTCCATTAACACCCCCTTAGGAAGAGGAAAAGAAGCCACACAATACAAATGAAAGGACCCCAGAGTAGATTTGATGAATTCCACTCTACCTGCGTAAGATAGATATATTGACTTCCATCCATCCAATCTTCCCTTGTTGATGAACAAAAACTTCTAGTGATCTTCCCTTCAAACAAAGGTAACCTTAAGTACTTCTTAGGTAAGGTATCTAAAGGAATGTCGATCTTCTTAGATATTTTAGTCCCCATATCCACCTTTTTATATAAAATGGAACTCTTCTCCATACCCAAAAGCTCCCCAAACTTCCTTATAATGTTCAGAATGCAATCAACACTTTAACCTTCTGCATCAGCAAACAACACGACATCATCCACAAATAGAACATGAGTGATACATAATTCATGTGATCCCTTGAATCCGTTCAAGTCTTTTCTCCTCATAGCTTCTCTAATAATAGTGTACAACCCATGCATTGCAAGAACAAATAGATAATGAGCTAGAGGATCTCCCTGCCTGATCCCTCTAGAAGAATAAGTCCTTTTAGATGACACTCCATTAATCAGAATATGGATGCTAGCAGTAACGACGATTTCACTAATCTAGGCATTAAACCTAGGAGGAAAATTCATGGATTCTAGAACTTTTTTTAGATAATCCCATTTGACTAAATCGTATGCTTTCATAATATCCATCTTGACACAACTTTTCTCTAGGTGCTCATTATCATATTATTAATAAGTTCATTCACAAGAAGAGTAGCATCAGTGATAAATATCCCTTTCATACCACCAAAGGTAATATTTCAACATAAATTTCAATAAGCAAACGATTATTAGAAGTGTGTTTTAAGAAAAGAGTATAGTTAAAAATTTTCATGATGTACCATTATCAACTAAAAAGTTTGTTAGCTTTTCATATCACGCTTTTGGGGATTGTTTGAGTCCATAAAGTTCCTTTTGTAATAGATAACCATTATTAACATACTTATCATTTTCAAATCATGGAGGTTGAGCTAAAAAGACTATTCATTTATAAAATCAATTTTAGCATCCATTTGATAAAGTAGAAAATTTTTATGAATAGCATAGGAAAGTAGAATTCTAATAGTTTTTAATCTAGAAACAAGAGCTTAAGTTCCATGAAAATCAATACCCTTTAGTGCCACTTTGCCATTTCCATTATAACCTTGTGCTACTAACCTTGCCTTGTTTCTTAACACTTAACCATTTTCATCTAGATTGTTCCAATGGACCCATTTTGTGCCAATGATCTTTCTATCCTTTGGTCTTATCACTGGAGTCAACACTTGTTCTTTTCAAACTATTTAAGTTCTTCCTGCATAGCTAGGATCCACTATTCATGCTCAAGATCTTCTTTGACATTCTTTAGCTAAAGTTAGGATATGCATTGTTTACTTGTTCTTTATAGAAAGCATCATGTGTCTTCATCCTTTCAAAACAATTGCAAATGATGATCTCTTTTGGATGATCTTATGCAAAGTGGGGAGTGGGATCTTTCTTTTCTTCTTCTTGTGTGCATTCTTCCTCAACCATCTCCTTACCTTTGTAGTCCATGTCAAGATGTTTCCATCTAGGAATCACTTCATCTAGACCATCATCATAAACAAATTTCTTTGAAATAAAGGAGTTACTCTCAACAAATTTAACATTGACATATTCTTATACTTCATATTAATCAGTGTCAAAGATTTTATAAGCTCTACCTGTAGTGTTATAGCCAAGAAATAAGACCTGTACTATTTGCATCAAACTTGTAAAACAATATTTGGTGTTGAAAAAAACAAGGACATCCAAAAACACAGAAGAAGTTAATATTCATCTTTCTACCATGACATAACTCATGGGGAGTTTTCTTAAGAAAATGATGCGTTAAAACTAGATTTAGCACAAAACAAGTTGTTATAATGAATTCAGTACAAAACTTCTTAGGAGCGTCATAATCCAAGAGCATTGTCGTATACATCTCTTGTAAGGACCTATTCTTCCTCTCTACAATCTCATGTTGTTGAGGTGTACAGGGGGATTTTTGCACATAACCAAATTTATCACAAAACTTTTCAAACAATTCATTTTCAAACTCTTTTCCGTGGTAACTATGAATGGAAACTACATGTTGAAACACTTTTCTTTTAATTCCTTCACAAAAAAATGAGAAAATATCAAGAGTGTCTCTTTTTGTAATAAAAAAGAAAGACCAAGTTAAACAAGAAAAATCATCATCAAATCACAAAAAAATACTTTCTACGTTTCTTTTGATTTATAGGTGATTTATAATGCGATAAAGAGAAATCAATTGTACTTATGACTCAAGCTATGCCTGATATGTAGTATAAACTACATGGTCTTTCAAATGTATAATACTATCGGCCTTAATTGCTTAAAGTACATAATCTTCCTACAAGCATTAATTGTTATTAGAGATTATATCATATCATTGGGGCATGAATCTCACCTAATGGGTTTCTACACCCTTTTTAGGTGATCATCGGTGGTGTTAGATGCAGCGTGGTGAGAAGGAGCAATTTGAAGATATGTAGAAACAAAGAGGTTAATTGGTCTATGTAGAGTCCTAGAGTAATTTGTGTACTCTCTGGCTTGGGTAGGGAGATTCGTATGTTGTGTATATTGACTCAAGTTTTTGGTTGTATATCCTAAACAGTGCAAAGGTTGTATATATGTGGACAACATCTTTTGTAATAGGTTATGGCTGAGGAAATGGAGCTCATGCAAAATTACCTGAAATAAATCTATATGTTTATGGAGTTGGGCCTTTGTGTAAATGCCTCTTGATATGGTTGGAAATTTTACTTGGTTTCAATTATGTAACTTTTTTGTAATGTGCTTAATTAGTGGTCGACCACCATTTTTGTTTTTTAGTAATCTTGTTTAACATGAAGGGCTACCACAATTGGTGGTATCAGAGCTATAGGTTCACAGAGTCCATAGGGACATAGGACCTAGGTTGTTGAGTATGTTCTTATGTATCCAACATATCTGACCATGGGTTATAGTTGTATAGATATCTCAAGAGAAGAGGAATAACATGATGATAGTAGCTTTGTGGCACCAAGAGGTAGTAGTACTAGGAGATACATATAGGAAGGAAGGGTACCTCAGACAGGGGAAAAATAGCATGTCCCGCCTTCGTTTGACCATTCAACTATAGCTGATCCAACCTTTCAGTCTATTTTTAGATAGCTAACGGTGATGATCACACATATAGAAGATAGAGTACCTTCACTTAAACCAAGGGCACATACCAAAAATGATAAATATTAGGGTCTATAAAAGACCTTTGAGATGTTGAAATGTGTGGGAGCCACAAAGTATGTAGGCACATCATACCTAGTAGATTCTAACATGTGGTTGACATACTTGGGGAAGGAATTTTGGATTCTAAATATCTCCAAGGAGGACAAGGTGAATCATGAGATCTATCTTCTGACAAGTAGTGCAGACCACTAGCGGGCCATTGAGGAGGAGGAGAGACCATGTCAGGAGATTCGTTGGGAGGTGTTGTTATGGGAGTTTGTGAGTCATTACTTCTCAGAGACGTATCTTGAAGAAAAGATGGCTCATTTTGAGTGGTTGCACCATGATCATGGTATGTTAATGACTACAAGATAAAATGCATGTAGTTGTTGTGGTTATGTCCTTATATGGTAGTCGTAAAGAAATAGATGATCAAAATGTTCGCGAAGAGTTGGATTTGATTTGGCATTAAGTCTGTCATCCCTTGAGTCATGTGAGAAGTTGCCCAAATTTTTGGATATTGTAAGGAGGGTAGAGAGGAAAATCATGGAATGGTGAGAGGCTAGTCACAAAAAGAGGTGTGATTAGTTCTAGGTATCACAATATGGCATTTTCCAAAAGTCAAGGTTTTCTTCACTGCAATACCAATAGTCTCAAAAGAGGTCAATGCTTTCTGAGCCTAGGATACAAGTGAAGTCGTATTGGTCTCCTTATGAAGGGATAGGTTGTAGTTTTCCATCAGTTGGAGGGAAGAATTTTCAAGTTTAGTGTCTGTGATAGGGCCATCTAGGCCATAGCATGATACCAAACTTGTTTCAAGTGTGGAGAAGTTGGGTATGTGAGATGGTCTTTCCCAATGAAGAATCAAGAGGTTACACAACATCTGATGCATAACCAATAGGGTTCATAGCAAGAACAATAGTTTAGTAGTAGTGGCAATAGAGGGAGTGTCCAGTCATCTTGAGTAGGGTCTTTAGGACCAAATAGTAGAGATCAAAGAAGACAACATGAAACGGATAGATTATATGTTGTTCATCATCTAGAAGGACCGTTCAACCCACAGACTGTGATAGGTTAGATAGAACTTTTTTATTTTAACTTATCCACATCTACATATGTATCTATTTTGGTTCACAAAGTTTGACACACTCAATTATCACCAGTGAGGGGATAAATAGTTGTAATTTGCCTATTCGTGGCAAAAATGATAATCTTTTGTTAGAAACCCCTTTCATTGGTTCTTCCATGTAGTGAGAAGTGTGTCCATATTGCATCTTTCTTTCTCAAGACACATCATTCAAGTGGATCTTAACTTGATACGCATGGGTTGAATGTGATCATAGGGATGGATACCTTGGAGAGATATAAGTTTGTTTTGGATCATGGTTTCAAAGTTAAGTTGTGAGGCGGACGTCTGTTGAATGTTCCAAGGAGATAGAAAGATTCTTCCTACTTGTTCAGTGTCAGTAGTGGTAGAAGACAAGTTTTTTAGACAAGTATGTAACGCTTTCTTGGATCACAATGGATATGAAGATGAGGATTCCTATAACCAGGACGTACATGTAGTAAGGGAGTTTTAGGATGTTTTTCCTAATGAGTTTCCAGGTGTACCACCCCCAACAGATATTTATTTTGAAATAAATATAGTCCATGGTTTGCAGCCCATACCTTAGGCACCTTATAGGATGGCTCCAGCTGAGATGAAAAAGTTGAAGAAGCATTTGCAGGAGTTGTTGGAGAAAGGTTGCATATGATCAAGCACTTTCACTTGGATTCTTTCGTGTTGTTTGTGAAGAAGAAGGATGTCTCTACGTGTCTTTGCATAGATTACTAATGTGTGTCATTGTGTGCTCCAAACACAATGAAAAGTCCTAGAGTTTTAACCTTATGGTAGTAAGGTATCAAATCGCAAGGGAAGGTGGAAGAAGGTGCTCAAAATCCAATTCTGACCCAGAGACAATACGAAAGCAAGATCTACTTTGTGAAGGTTGACTTATGCCAAGAACATAAATAAAGTGTGGGAATAACAAATCAAAATCATATAATAAAAAGGATTGGGGTCCGGGGGATCGCTACCAGTAACCAAGCCTTCACACAAGGAATCAACTCCTAGATCTTAGTAATCAAATTACGACCATGTGGTTGTGTCCCTAAGAAAAACAATCACACAAGGAGCATAATTCTCTTAAACCCATTTTTCCCGGCATTTATGGATCCACATTCATTCGTCCAACACATATTTCTACAAGGTCTCATAAAAATACAGATAATTCTTACCTGGTGTTTGACTCCATGGATTAGGTTGTTGTGTCACCAAAAAGTGTAACAAATAGATCAAACAACTAGAAATATCATAATCTGATTTCAGTTGGTCGTGTCAAAAAGATTGTGAGTTCACCATTTCGAAAGCCCCATTTCTCGGCACCCTCTCAAAGATATAATCTTACTACTAGAGATATAAGTATAAAATCAATATGAAAAGATAGTAATCACAATTAAGGGACTACGAGTTCTTTCTTGGGGGATGCACAGTCATATCACCCCACAAGAATATATCAAATCATTCGATGATCAAGTAGAATCATATGGATAACTATTTTTTAATTGAAAGAGCAAGTCAATTATATTGAATAAAGGCAGAATATGGGGTTAGGAGCCATGCCCCAGTGTGAAACTACTCAGACATATTTGTAAGAGATGATAGAAATCAACTCAATTCTATTGATGCCTTTGTTGGTAGTATTGAGACATACACAGTCACGAATCCAGAATTGGACTTAGTGCCACTAACTTCTTGTCGGTGATACCAACTTTTCACAATCAGACGATATTAAAGATGGTGATTAATCCAAAAGTTGTGACTTAATGATTCCCTAAGTCAATCTTATGACTAGGGAGGATTTTAGAGAGACCTAATTATAATTTTGGAGTTCATTGCTCAATAGAAAAGAGTTGTGAGAAGAGAAAGTAGAGGAGACATTAATGTTCTAGATGATTCGAGCACCAATGGTAGACATATTTGTGGCCAGAAGATACAAAATTATCACGTTCATTAGAGGGAGTCATCCAGATCATCTTCTCTAGGTGTTTCTATTAATTCTTTAATGTTTTCCTCACCTTGCCCTTGTTCATCAATATGAATGGAAATTGACCCAGGAGTAGCTTGGTTTTGTGTTGTAGTTGACATTATTAGTTGATATATATGTTCTTCTTAAATTCTAGACATAATACTATGATTGCATAACAAAATAATTGAACCTACTCAACATAGATAATTTCTCATATCCTTAATTACTTTGAGATAGGGATTTAGGATTTAAAAATTCATAGTGTTACACATTTATACCGGGCCTCGAGAGAGGGATTATGATTGTGAAGGGAATAGTCCACAAGATTCATTAAAGAACCTAACTAATAGTTAAATCACTATGAGAGTGGGATTTATATTAGATTAGGTAGTGAATTATGTTGTGAGAGAGGTAATTCTTGATACAAGTCCTTTAGTCTAGGGTTAGGAGAACTAAATATTGATAAATAGTGTAATTATAGTATAATCCATCGTGAAACTATATTCCTAGGGAATTCATTGCATTCGTTATCACAACTTCATAATCTAGTTTTAATTCTTGTAGTTAGTTAATTGATCAATCAATCACCTTTTTCACAAGGTCTAGCTGATTGAGTAATATTTAGTAGTAGTGTCTATACTCTCATTTCCCCTAGTTTGATATTTGAGCCTCTTTTGACCTATATCACTTCGACACATGCACCCGTGTTGTATACGTGTAGTAAATAGTGCATCAACTTTATGGCGACGTTGCCCGGGAAATGGCAATCCAACACTAAGAGAGGTTTGACTGGCCATTGTTGGTCGCACTTTTATTTTTCTGTTCATCATTTATAATATGAAAATTCATATTTTCATAAAAATCAATAGTCTTGTGTGTTCTCACATTGCCATTAAGTTTCAGGTATTAGTGCATGGTTCACACTCAAACCACTGATTATGAAGAGTCCACTCCAAGTATTATATATCAGGTAGAGATTATCTACAGGAAAAGAGAGTTGGGAGCTTCATTTAACAAGCTCATCCATACTCCACCACCACATGCAGAGCAACCAATGATAGGAAGACAAGATCCTAATGTAGGAGAGCAAGTTGGAGAAGAACTTGAGGAGTAGAGACTTTAGGAGATAATAAAAGCATCCTCAACCACAACTCATGTGGGACCAATCAAAAGGCATGCAATCAATGTGGTCAGCTACAAGATAGTTCCTAGTCTGGTGCCATGAATCAAATCATAGTCATTTCACAACCACAGCATGAGGGACTTGATGGTGCACATCAACAAATTTATGGGAAGATATAATATGTTTTAGATCTATAGGGTCCCATCTACAATGATATACTTGAATCTATTTTCTTATTCACTATCAGATAATGCAAAAGCATGGTTCCTTAGTCTCCCACGTGAATCCATAGAGACATTGGATGAAATTATAGATATCTTCTTGGAGCATACTTTCCACCCACTAAGACTAATGAATTGGTGGGAAAGATCCAAAATTTTGAGCATCATGTTGAAGAGTCATATTCTGAAGGCTGGAGTGATTTCAAAACATGCTCAGGAAGGTCCTCTTCCCATGATTGACTAATACGGGTTGGAAAAGACATTCTAATATGCCCTACATAAAGGGGAGAGGACTAGTCTGGTTAGCATAGGAGTAGGTTTCTTCCTAAATAATAAAGCTACCAAGTTTCATGAGATCCTAAAGAAAATGGTTAAGAACATAAAGGGGAGGAGCAAGAAGCACTATCAACAACTAAAAGTTATATGGAATCAAGGGAACTCGTAGAAATCAAGGCCCAGATCAACAAACTTGCAAATAAGCTTAAGAAAAAAATTGGGACCTAATCTGGAGGTGAAGAGGAGGATTTCATGTACCTATGTCAAAAATATCAATAGGATAGGGGCCCCAGTTAGATAGATAAAATTGAAGATATGACAGGAAGGCTAGTTAGTCAAAATGAGACCTTACTGGATCATAAAAATGGGTACAACAAAATCATGAGGCACAGATCCACAAGATCGAATCAAAATTCTTAGATAGAAGTAGAGGTGGCTTCCATGAAGAAGCCCATTTAGCAAGGATACCCTAGGAATATAGTGATAGCTCATCAACATCACCAAGTTAGTTTTGTCTTTGTTGTCAAGGAGCTAGAACATATTACCGAGGAGTCCCTAGAGCAACACACTCCATATCCGGATTGGGTGTATGTGCCAAAAGTCCCATTTGACCAAAATCTATATGGAAGACCAGGAGGATGTAGAACACCAGTGCGGTATGCTCACACATGCACCTCAGAAAATGTAAGGTCAGCAATAATTGATAAGGATACCCCATCTTCACCGGCTGTGTGAGACAAAGAACTTCAAAGTTCCACCATTATTATGTCACCACACCTAGTTCTAGAAAAGGTACATGTCCAACAAGAACATGTGAAGATTCTACTCCATAGTGGAGTCATCACAGTCAACAAGGATGCACCTTCACCTAAGAAGGTGAAACCACAAACCATCACATATATTGGAGACATGACAAATTGTATCCTAGAAGGTGGTGTTGAAGCAAGCTTTGGGTAGGAGCCACAAACCATCACATATATTGGAGACATGACAAATTGTATCCTAGAAGGTGGTGTTGAAGCAAGCTTAGGGTAGGAGATCCCTAATGTGCCATACAGTCCTTCATACAAGCATGTAGAGAAGACACATGTTTCATTCTCAGATAGTTTCAAGCTGATAAAGGAGGAAAAGTTGTTTGAAAAATTCTTAGATATATTCTGAAAGCTCCACATCAAGATCCCACTTGTGGAGTCGATAGAATAAATTCCTACTTATGGAAGATTGTTGATGGACATCATCAACAAGAAGAGATGGATATAATATACATATATCTTACATGTTGATGTACTGGTGAGTGCTATGACACAGGGAAAGATACCAATCAAAATAAAGGACCCATGATGCTTCTACGTCCCTTGTTCTATAGGCAACAAGCATAGTGTAACTCTGGGGAAAGCATAAATCTCATGCCTTTTACTACCTTTTGGAAGTTGTGTTTGAAGAAACCAATAAAGATTTCCATGACAATCTAGTTGGCGGAGATATCAATTGTGAGACGGTATGTGATATGCGAGGATGTGTTTGTTAATTCAAGTAATTCATATATCTTGTCAATTTTATGGTTATTTATATGCATGAGATGTGAGGATAAAGATGTTGTTATGAATGTCATTCCAAGCTACTTCTGATGTGATCATTACCATGGGTAGAGGCTAATTGACACTCGGGATAGACAATGATAGAGTGGAGTTTAGACTACGTGATGATTCTTCACAACCATCGCATGATAACCTAGGATAAAGAAAATCCCCTTGTCGAGCCTAGGACATTAAACAAGAGCACTTATAGGAGGCAACCAATTTTGTTTTTTTGTCATTTACATTTTTCAGCACTTTTCATTGTTTAAATTTGTACATGTCTTATTAAAGCTTTAGTTGATGTAAAAAGGTATATTGATGCTTTTTTTGGTGTGCAGGAAAAGATAGAGTTTGTACTACTGACACTACTATTGATACCATTGACCTGCTTAAAAATGTTCAATAGGGATTTCCCAAAAAGTCAATACCACCAACTCCAAGGTTTGTGTGACCGAGTCCTTATTAGGTCAAAATTTGTAGAAATTCGATAGCACCGACTTCAGAGTCAGTAACACTAACTTTTCTAAGAAAAATAATAGGAATGAGGAAAGAAAAGTCGATACCACATACACCCAAGTCTGTACAATCGACCTTTTTTAGGAACACTCACAGAGCTATAGAAGTAAGTTGTCGATACCACCGACACAAAATTCATTGGTACCAACTCGTAGAACTCAAAGAAGGATATTGAATCTCATATATTGTTACCATTGAGACTTAAGTCAGTGGTATGAACATTGATGGAGAGACACCAATATAAATTGATCCACATAGGCCAATAAGAAAATTTCAGCCACCAACACCACTTCCACCATAGATGGTACCCTTGTTCCATCTCTACGTTTGAATTTTTTCCATGAGGACATGGTTAGTTTCAACCTTAGGGGGGTGTTGGAATGACTTTATCTTTTTATCGTACATTTTCTGTTAGTTAATTTTTTTACAAGTGTAGGATCCACCTCTTTCTATTGTAATTGTGGAGCATAATTATCATGATTTCTACCTTCATCATAGAGTGTGCTTTTTTAATGAAATCTTAAAATTTAAAGAAAAATATAAAATTTTCATATCTTTGGAAGCTTAGTTACAATTTTGAAAGGAAGCATCACCTACATGAAGTGTATGTGTTAGTCACTTGAAAACATTTGATATGAATGAGAAGTCTTAATCTATCCTTGAAGTGAGTAAGACGATGGGGTTAGATCCCAAACTGACAAAACAATTAATGAGACCTAAATTGAAATTTTTAGAAATAAGATCTATCAGTTACACTATACACAGATTAATAGGAGACGGACATATCATAGTTATAGAAAAGCATTGTCTCATGATCATGTAATTCCACCCATTTAGCATACATTTCATCCACCACCTTAAGATGATCAAGTAACCAGAATTATTTCCTCTTGATTGCATTGCATAGCATAATAGGAGACATGATAACTAGTTTTCTTTTATTTCACTCATTATAAAATGAAATAGAATGTGCATATCAATTAGTTGCATAGCAATACTCATATAGATTGCATATTCAACGCATCATTCATTCTTTCATCATGCACTTATGTTGTTCTTCTCTGAAGATAAATAGATAAGGATACACATCCACATCCATACCCTCTCAAAGAAAAGAAAAAAAAATAGTTGATAATGAAGCCCAAAATACTCTTCAATTGTGCTAAAAAAATTAGGGCAAAGAAAGAAAAAAGAGAAAAAAAACATAGGATATAAAGAGGGAGAAAAGGATGAATTGATCTCACTTCTACATTTTCTTCCAGAAGAGTTGAAAATAGCTACATGATGTATTCTTTTATTCAACTCTCATCAATAAGATGACACTTTCAATGCATGCATCATTCCACCCAAAATAGTGGGTATTAGGATTCATGCATTTCTTACTTCCTTCATACTATAGGTTCATCACGTTTTATTTTTTCATGAATGACTCAAAAGTTACTTGTGATTCTTCATAAGCCACCTACTTCTTCCCATCAAATACTCTTTTTGGTAGGCCACATATATGATTGATCCCCTCATTCATTCTTATAAGGGGAACTTCTTTCAATTAGTTTGGTAGGTAGAAAAGAGCAATGTAGATAGGGACACATGATTCACCAAGTGAATGCCCTATTGACTACCATATTAATTGCTCTATTGATAGTGATTCACTAATCTAGGGGTGGACATCTTTAATGAACACTATTGGTCATTCGAGAGTAG
This sequence comes from Alisma plantago-aquatica, assembly GCA_963693085.1. Taxonomy (NCBI): domain Eukaryota; kingdom Viridiplantae; phylum Streptophyta; class Magnoliopsida; order Alismatales; family Alismataceae; genus Alisma; species Alisma plantago-aquatica. The sequence goes on along the minus strand of OY856409.1, from coordinate 1,868,898,301 downwards.
TTAATTGTTAAGTGGTTGGTAAGGGCCGGTTTGGGACCTCCATGTGGGGGAAGTTTAGAAATGAAGTTCATATTATTTGTCCTTTGGTTGACTTGTCTGAAACAAATCCCAGGATAGTGTTGCTTGAGGATGAGCAACATTTAAGCATAGGGGAGTTTGATGCACTGAATATTATCCATTTTCCATAGGCTATTTTATTATGTATTTAGGCATATATGCTCATTTTAATACTATGTCAACATGGTTTATCATCATTAGCCCAATGACACATGCTTTCATCAAATATGATCTATTGTTGCTATTTTATATTGATTTATCATAAATTATTGGACTTGCATAATTATATTTATTTTTAGATAAATGGACAAGTCTTGATTCATCTCTGCGCTACCGTCTTCTTGTCAATGGTAACAATAGTAGAATAAAAAGAACAGTCATGAATGGAAGAAGCTCAGTGATATTGACCATAGTTTTAGTACTACCGGCCTAATTGATAACAACACACCTAAAGCGGTTTGGTGTCACCGTGTTTGAGTCAGTGGTACCAACTTTTACTTGGAAAATCGTCAGAGATGATAGAATCCAACTCAGTGCTATCGATGCCTTTGTTGGTAATACCGACACATACACAGAGTCGTGAATCCATAAGATGACTTGGTGCCACTGACTTTGGTTTAGTGGTACCAACTTGTCACGATCAGACGAGATTAAATATGGTGATTATTCCAAAAGTCACGACTTAACTATGCCCTAAGTCAATCTTATGACTAGGGAGGATGTCATCCAGACCTAATTATCACGTCAGGTTCATTACACGACATAGGAAAGCCTTGAGAAGAGAAAGGGGAGGAGAAAGTAATGTTCCTGATGATTAGAGCACATCCAGTGTACGAATTTGCATCCAAAATACAGTAGATCATCACGTTCATCAGAGGGAGTCATATGTATCATCTCTAGGGGTTTCCTTTCTTTAATGTTTTCCTCACCTTCCTTTTCTTCATCTATGTGTATGGAAAATGAAATCATGCGGGGCTAATACCCTAATTCCTTAGGCCCAAAGAGTAGCCTAGTTATGTGTTTTACTTGACATTATGAGTTGATATATATGTCCTTCCTATTTCCTAGACATAATAGTATGATTGCATAATGAATTAACTACACCTAATCAACATAGATAACTTCTGATATCCTTAATTTCTTTGAGAGAGTAATCTCAGAATAGAAAAGTTATAGTATTGCACTTTTTATACAGCACCTTTAGAGAGGGCTTACAATTGTGAAGGGAATAGCCTAGAGGATTTGCTATAGCACCTAAATAATAGTTAAATCACTACAAGAGTGGGGTTTATATTATATTAGGTAGTGAATTTTACATTGTGAGAGTGGGTAATTATTGATAGAGGTCCCTTGGTCCAGGGTTAAAAGAACTAAATATTGATAATGGTATTAATTGCAGTATAAATTGTGGTGAAACTATATTCCTAGGGAATCAATTCCATTTGTGATCAAAACCTCAGTAATATAGTATTAATTCTTTCACTTAGTCAATTAATCAATCAATCACCTTTTTTTCTAGATCTAACTAATTGACTCATAGTTAGTAGTGGTCCCTGGACTAATGTTTCCCCAAGTTTTATATTTGGGTCTCTTTTGGCCTATATTACTTTGATATGAGCACTTGTGTTATATACGTGTTGAAAACACGCATCATATCCACATGCCCAACCATTTTCTAGTACAAGGCACAATACATTTACCAACATAAAAAATATCAATAAATAAAACTAAGCATAGTTGGGATAAATATGCATTGGAGTCAAAAAACTACATCAATATGCTGCCAACTTATCGCTTTCTTTTTCTTGTCCATCTTTCCTCTAGCCTATTTGAATTCTTTTATAGCCCTATATGTTAATGGAATAGATTGAATTGTATTAGTAAATAGTCATGTAATAATATATGTTGATAGATAAAAACATAAAAATTTACTCATGTAAATAATGTATTTTTCATTTCGTTTCCCCCATTATCTAGTTTGTCACCCTTAGCATCTAGATAATACACATTTAGTGTCACGAGACTAACCAAAATAAGGCAATGAGTATTCCTGGGTGAAAAGAAGGCAAACAAAAGAAAATTCAAAATCCCTAATGAAATGTAATTACTAAGTTTTTTTTGGAAATGGTAAATGTATTGCCAAAAAAGGTGCAAGCATTGTACAAGACTAGATCCAAAACAATGGATCAGGACTATACAAACAACTTTGAGGGGTTACTCTACAAAATCCCAGAGTTTAGTTGTATTTCTGTGAAGCACCCGTATCATTTTCTTTTTGGACTTGACTTGTTCTCTAACTCTATTAGTTATACTATCCATAACCTCCAGACATGATCTTTCACAAGATCTGTGTTTCCTATAATTTCTCTCCCACCAGATCTCATAGCAGGCTGTAGTTAAGCAAATGTTGTTGAAGCTCCCAATCTCTTTGTTGATGTTCGTCCCATTGGATAGCCAGCTTACTATATCTCCCAAGATGTCACCACCTCATATCCTCCACTTGTTCCGCATCCTAATAATGCCCCATATTGTCCTGGTGAAATTATAGTTGAAGAATAAATGGTCTTTGCTTTCCTCATCATCTTCACAGAAGTAGCACGGATTTACGTCCACACCACCCCCATTTAGTTAACCTGCCTCCAGTGGGAAGTCTGTTCAGAATGACCCTATATAGCACGGAGCTCCACTTCAGATGAACATCCCTGTTCCAAACCAACCTCCACCACTCCACTTCTTGACTTGGGTCCGGGTTGATCCATGGTGACCCACTACCAGAAAAAGCATAGTTACCACTGCTATCAACTTGGTACTTATGACTAATCTCATCAAAATTGTCACACATATTTCTCCATATCCGTGTGGGACTGTTATTACACACAGTACAAATTTCTCTCCCATATTTGGTCTTCATCCACTCAGTCAAGATACTCATGTCGCACCTTAGAAAGTTGTCTATTCTCTTCCGATCGTTCACTTTTTTGATATCTTTTGGGTCTTTCACCTGCAAACCCCCAGTTTTAAATGATCTCACAACCGTGTCTCAAGCAATTGTGTGCCCCCTCCACACCATAGAAAATTGGCAGTGATCCTTATCATTATCTACAAGGTACTACTAGGAATAGCTATGAGCTGGCAAGAGTAATTTAGCATACCCTGCAAAACAGACTGTATGAGAACCAATCTACCTACCATGGAGATATTAATACTAGTCCAGTTGTCAACCTTCTCTCTGAACTTAATTACCAACATACTGAAGTCAGCAGTTCTTTCATTTCCACCAAAAATGGGAACCCCCAGATATCTAGTAGGGAAAGTCCCTCTTTTCATACCTACTGCCCTTCTCAGTCTACCACGCTTGTGATCACATGATTTGGAGGTAAACACTTTTGATTTAATATCACTAATATAGAGCCCAGTCATTCTCCCAAACTTCTCCAAGATGATCTTTTACTCTTTAAGCCTGTTAGCATGTCCCACTGAGAAAATCAAGACAACATCGGTAAAAATAAGGTTTGTCAACACCTTAGTCCCATTGACTTTTAAAGCCTTGACTTTCCCTTCTACATCAGCAGTATGGATACCATGTGTGAGACCCTCCATAACAAGAGTGAACAACAGCGGGGATATGGGGTCACCTTGCCTCAACCCATTAGATGCATGGAACAAGCCTTCAGGGCTGCCATTGACCAGAATAGAGAAGGACGTGGTTTCATAACACTCCCTTAGGAGTTGAACCCACCTCACACAGAACCCCATAGCTAACATAGTGTCTTCCAGATATCCCCAATCAACATGGTCATACGCCTTATTGATGTCAATCTTCATGCACACCTTTGAAGTGGATCTTCCCACATTGAACTCCCTAAGGAACTCTTGTGCAAGTAAAGCACAATTTGCTTTCTTCCTTCCTTTTACAAAAGCATTCTATTCCATCGAAACGATACTAGGCAACACCTCCTTAAGTCTTCCAGCCAGTAACTTTGCTATTATCTTGTAAAGGACAGAACATCAAGCTATGGGCCTGTGGTCTTTCATACTATTACTATTAGGTCTCTTGGGAATGTGTTTAATGAAAGAGCGGTTCACAACCCTCACCATACTTCCTCCACCAAGAAACCATCTAATAGCACTATTCATATCATCTTTTATAAGTTTCCAATTGTCTTGGAAGAATTTCCCATTAAACCCATCAGGCCCAGGCGCCTTGTTGGGGTTAATGGAAAACATTGCCTTTTTTATTTCTTCATCAGTCGCTTCTTTGCATAGCTCCTCATTCATATTATAACTGACTCTATTAAGCAACATCTATCCTTCAAGCCTTGCTACTCTGTTCTGATTGTACAGGTTTGTGAAATAGTCTACTGTAGTGGACGCCAACTCTTCATAGCTATCCACTATTTCGCCCTTCTCATTAATGAGTTTGTGTATAGTGTCCTTTATCTCTCTCTTCTTTATAGCTATGTGGTAGGTCTTGTTGTTCCTATCACCATCCTCAATCCACTTCATCTGGCTCCTTTGCCATAGATATTTCTCCTCAGCCCTTTCAAGTAGGTTCAACCTTTTACTCTTCTCCATTTCTTCATTAATAGCACCCTCATCAAGAGGTTCCTCCCTCAACTTCTCTGCGGCTACATTGTATTCCTTCTTTGCCTCATTTATGAGATTATTAAGGTTCACATTCTCCTTGGCCCAGCTTTTCAGCTTTCCTTAAGTGTGTTGCAGCTTCTTAAATACTCTGTAGAGTGGGTTTCCATCCACCTGAATACCCCACACTTCTCTCACCGTCTCCTTGTAACCGTTCCACTCACTCCAAAGGTTGATAAACCTGAACGGCCTTTCTTTCATCTTCTTGTTAGCCAACTCCAAGCTCAGCCAAGCATGGTCACTTAGAGGATGCTGATCCATCCTAATGAACGGATTAGGAAAACTATCGAGCCAGCATTCATTCGTAAGCCCCCTATCGAGTTTACATGCTATTCTCTTCACCTTCTTCTGTTTGTTGTTCCAGGAAGTCTTACATCCAATCATATTTAACTCCATGAGGCCAGTCCCATCCATTGTTCTATTGAACATTTCCATCTGTCTATCAGGTACTCTACCACCTCCTTTCTTCTCATCACTTCTCCTGACACTATTGAAATCCCCTGCCACAAGCCAAGGAACTTCATTTTGAGCAGTGTCCAAGATGTTCTTCCACATAGGAACTCTTTTGACTTCAAGATTCAGGCCGTAGACACTAGTCATGATGTAAGAGAACCCACCCTTGTTAAAGCAGCTAACCATGAGCATCTGACTAGTAGCCTGGATGAGTTCAATCTTCCATATGCTTGGGTTCAACCCATAGCAATCCTTCCACCGTTACATTGCTCCAGATTTGAGAAGTACCCCCACCCTTATGAGAAAAGGTTCTTCACTCGCTCTTCATCTTCTCTTCTAATTCTCATTTCAAGGATGAAAGCTACTTCCACCTCCTCTTTCAAAATAGGTCAGAGCTTCCCCTGCTTGCTAAGTCGAGAAGCACCACGTACATTCCAAAAGATGATAGACATTTAAACAATCTGGTTCCCTCCCCCCTTCCTGGGGTTTGGGGGTTTGTTCTTCTACTTCGTGCTACAGGTCTACCCGGGGCTCCCACTCCTTTCTCCAGTGTGGTTCTCCAGTAGGTCCTACACTTCCCCTTCCTCCATACCTTCCAGAGACGAGAAGGAATTGGTATCCACTCTCCCCATCACCCCTTCCTTATCTCTCATGTCTTTGGTTCTTCCTCTGACTTTAGAGATCTTTTGAAGACCCCTGTTGTCACCCTTCTTAGCTACATCTCATTTAGTAGGTTGTACCACTTCCGCTTCCATTTTTTTGGTCATGGTACATGCCTCCTTCTCAGCCGACCTCTTCCCACCAGTGTCCTTGGGCGCGGAGTCCTGTGGCAACTGTCTTCTGCTGCTTGGGGGCAGCTTGGACTTCCTCTTCGATCTTCCTCTAGGCCTCTCCTCCGCAATGATCGGAGGTGAAAGATGAATCACTCCTGGCTCCTGGGCAGCAGTCATCACTATGGCCAAACACCATACAAGTAGAGCACCTATCAGGAAGAGCTTCATATTTCACTTAGACCTCCCACTCCTCTCCACTAGGAAGCTCCACCATAACCACTGTTGGGAGATTTTGTTCGGAAGAGATGTCCACACATACTCTCAAACACCCTAGAGTGTCCCATCCACCCTCTTGTTGATGGTGCACGGTTCTCTGATCACATGAGCAATGGTCATGATTGCACGGCCTGACCAGTGCCTCCAGACGTCTTGTAAAGACACCCACACCGGTGCCATCTTGAATGTTGTTCACCTAGTATCCACCTCTGGTGTCCATCTCCTCACCAGGACCAATTGGTCATCAAAGAACCAAGGGCCCCGATTCAATGTGGTGTTGAGGTCTATCTCAGAGGTGAACCTTACCAGGATGAGCCCATGTGGAATGTTGAAGACCTCGATCTCCTTCTTGGGGAGCCAAGTGCGGACCATCCACCCTTTAAGGTGGAAGGCGTTCACCTGCTGCCCTAGTACCTGGACGATTGTTGAACAACGATGGTAGTCATCCATCTCCGCCATAATCGGTTCTGAGAACCTTGTCCTGGGAATGTCGTCCCCCTCCTTGAGGAATCCTTTCTTTGGGTCAGTGGTGATGGCCCTTCTGATCTTAGGTGGTGGCTTGTCCACCACGTGAACCCAATCACGGGCCACGGTGACATCCATGCCATTTTGTTTCCACGGACCAGGGCCAGATTTTGGGTGGGGCTAGAAGTGGGTGGGGGTTCCAGGGATTTGGAGGTGGAAAAGGAGTTGGTGCTAGTGGTGGTGGTGGAGGTGTTAGCTCCAGTGGAGGAAGGGGCGCCCGAGCTGGAGGTAGAGTTGGAGGCCACGGGGATCGGGATGGAGGAGGCAGGCATCCCCCCAATTGCCATTCCTTGGCTTCCTGGTACCACCCAAAGTGGGATATTTATTTACTTATGTAATTACTAAGTCAATAATATAAACAAAGTAACTGAAATTTACTCAACATTGAAAGGAGCTATAATCACACTCTTTTTTTATTTACCTTAATTCTAAATTTTTCTTACTTTAAATAATTAAATGCTTAAACTTTAATTTAATATTGAGGAAAACTTTAATATCATGTCACAGGTCTTTGGTTTCAATTTGGTTCGATTTGAATGAGGTTTGAACCATCTTTTCTATATAAGTGCTTATTTTGGACTAGTTTGCAATTTACCCATCAGTGATGGTTAAATTTTCACATGTAGAGAGTGCTCCTTTTACTTTGGCTCCATGAGAGAAAATATGGTGACATGGGGTGTCTAGTTTGAATCATATTTGGTGATGAAATATATCATAGTGTTCTAGGGTTTCTAAGATTTGCTACATGGAAGTAGTAATTAACTAGGGTTTAGGTGTCGCAATCACTACCCCACTTTTGGGTGAGGGTATAGACTACAATAGATGATCTAAGGTCATGTGTTTTTGACCTAAACAACCTAGATATTGAAACACCTCTTGACCCTTTGTATATCGACCATGCACATATGTATATATGAAAATTAGGGTTTTGGGTAGAATTAAGATGTGCTTGAAGGTGTTGTGACCTAGATGATGGTAGAGACCATGGAAGTCACTACATATTCTAAACAAATATGAAATTTTGCATTTTACATGTGGAAGACGATGAGACCATGGGGTTGAAGGACATGTGTCCTTGGGCGATCAACAATGGTGACACATCATCAATTGTTTTTTCTCTCTCCTTGGGGAATATATCCCTTTATCTTCATGTGTGAGATACTTTTCAATTTCCTCTTATTCCTCCCTTGAATGTGGCTGATCAATCTTTGATGTGGTGGATTTGGTGCAAGATCATCTTCTTGGTGGTGGTTTCTTGGTTAATCTCTTCTCTTGGTAAGTGATTCGAACCCTGGATCAAGATTCACCTTTCTTCTTCATCTTCTTATTCCTCCATCTTGACTATGAGGGGTGTGGATGGTCAAAGGTGATACCTCTTCGGGATTTATTCTTGTCTTGGGTCAAAAATCATGTTGTCACCTAGGGTTTCTTCATCTTCTACCTTGGTTTGAAGTTAGGGTTTGGGTTTTCTTTTACCTAGACTTTTCTTTAGCCATGGTGTTTCTCTCTTTTTGAAGGAGATCTGGTGGTCAAAGTTTTGGATCTTGTTGGGGGCTTCATTTTCTTCTTTGGAGCTTAAGTTCAAGGAGGATTGGATAATCAACTATAGGCGGGTTATATAACTCCTTCCTCCTATATTATGTGCAACTTAAACCTAATTATATGTTGTCTGTATGTAGTTGTTCCAGATCCTAATATACGTTCTTTTAGTAGAGGAAACGATGATAGTTAAGGTTGAACTATGTTGAATCTTAAAAATGATTTACAATTCTTGTAAACCCTAAAATCCTTGTCATCAATTTGGAGATTTTGGAGAAATGAGGGATGATCTCTTGTTCTTTGTTTGTGGAACTATTTTGTTCATTTTATGATGCATTCATTTAGGATAAATGAGGGCCTCGATGATAGGTGCATGTGTGTGACACCTAATTTTCACACCCTTAAGAACGATCCTTGAGATGATCTTCTATGATCTTGTTCTAGGGTTTGAAGAACACCCTTGTGAAGGGTTATTGTTCTTGGGTTAAATGTTTGGTGTTCCTCTTTTCTGACCATGTGTTATGACCTATTTGGTAGTGGGCTAGACACCACATAGGTCGCAACATCAGATTGCATGAGGTTGTGACACCTTAGATAATGTGTGTTTGTGACCATGCATGGTAAGGGGTCGAAACACTTTAGGGTTTTGAAGGTAGAGACCATATGAAAGTGTTATGGTCGATGCCTTTATGTTTAGGGTCAGAACACATGTAAGATGATGTTTTAGACCATGAGCCTTGTTATGGCCTATATACCACATGTGGTTGAGGTCAAAACACTATCCCCTCATGGGATGAGACCATGAATGGTTAAGGTTGAAACTCCCATGTATGGATGTGGATTGTGACACCCATGCTTTCCTTTGAGATTGAGAAATCTTGCTTGAATTTTGGTCGAGACATATATAAACCTTGGTGTTACTATTGTGATTTTGAGTTGAATTTTGATTGAGACTCCCTTGAGTTGGTTTTGTCATGGTCATGACATATACCTTGTTAATGGTTGAAACCCTAACTATAGTTGGTTGTTCCCATGATGGCTAGTGGCGGTAACACATGGTGTTATTGATGGGTGAGATGCTTTGTTGATAGTAGGTCGAAACACCTTGTTGATGGTAGGTCATGACACCATGTTTGGTTTGAGGTCGAGACATATGATGATGTTGTGGTCAAAACACCTAGCTATGTTGTGATCGAGACACCATGCATGAAGGGGGTCGAGACACTTGTTTCTTGAGTGGTCGAGACACCTATGTGATGGATGGCCTAGACAAATACATGAACATATTGTTAGCACATGTTCTTGAGTAAGAAAGTAATGATCCATGCATAGTGTTGTGGGAATGATTGTTTGGGTAACCCTAATCATGATCCCTAACCCTAATATGCTCCAAGAAAGTGGTATGTGACTCAATTAGCTCTTAGTGCTAGAATCATGATTTAAACTCTAATTGTCTATGTCAGTGAACCCTAACCCTAATTATAGGGTATGTTATACTTATAGAATGTGCATGGATGAATAGTATATTATGATACTTTATCTCTCTCCTACTTGCATGGTTCTAACTTACAAGGTGATTGAGTTCCATAGCTTGTGCATACTACGAAGATGATTAAATGATTATAGATGATGCCCATGAGCCTTGATAAGGGGCACTAGAATTGTAAATATGTGAATGTGCACACTTAGATATAATTTATAGTGATTAACTTTAATACACTACAAAGTTGTGGGAATTAATGATACTAAAGATTTTTAAATAAATAATTCCATGGAACCCTATGTGGTTAAGCATGAAACTGTAACCCTAAACTAACAGGGCATGTGATGTATTGCTTACATTCCTAAAGTGTTTAATTTTTTGAGATGTTTTCTCTCTTTATTTGTATGATGTGGACCTTACAGTTAAGATGATTATCATAGATAATAATTTCTATGGTGTATATGAGATGTGACACAGGTGATGATTATATGCTTTATAAGGAATGATGAGATAACAATGAGTATTCTGATTCTATTTATATAGTGTTAATATTGCAGGTGAAATTATTGTCATAGTTAAAGATTTCTATAATGTATATGTGATGGTAAATAGGTGATGCTTATATGCCTGATGAGGCATGATGAGATACTATGAATATTCAGAATAATTTGATTGGTCTTATGACCTAGTGAAGGCTTAATACATGTATCCTCCAGTAATGTGATGAGGGATTGTTATCCTCAGTGATGTGTTAATAATGATTTTCCTGAAATAGTAGTGTCAACAAGTGGTGATGTTGATGACCTTGTTTAAGGTAGTGAGACAGTGTTGCCCTAAGATGATGTGACAACTTCACACATTATGCATTTTATATCTTCTGAGGTTGTTTCATAGTTATGCTTACTAAATTGAATTAGGGTTTGTATGTCCACTTGTATGATGGAGCCTTAATTCACCAAATTGGCATAACTAATCAAGTGAAACCTTAATCATGTAGTTGCCATGTACCATAGATCCATCTTCGGTGTCATTATCTTGTTGGATGGTGAAACGAGTAACTCCTTTGGGAAACTCGGAGCGCATATTGTTCAATATGTGGGGTACAAGTGGAAATATATCCTTGTATCCTTAAATTGTTAAAATAGAGATATGATGTTTTATTATGGAACAACCATATGTGAGCCTATTTTCTAGTGTTGTGACATGTACCAAGCCAGACTAGTTGTTTTAAAGGACCATAGCTTTGACTATGAGTTCTTATCTTTACAAGACAATAATTGTGGCTATAAGTTGTTGTCTTTGCATTTTGACTATATTTCACTGCATTGCAGACTCAAGCTGACCAAGTAGTGCTAGTGATGATCATAGAGTATGGCTCTTCCATTGATCTTGTATGGTACTGATTTTGACTTAGCAGTGGTCAGTTGGATTTGAGTAGTATGCCTCAAATCCTTAGGGCATAATAATTAAATATGTAACACAGTCGTGTAGTGTTATTGCTTAGGGTCACATTCGAATAACATTGTATGACCCCCTTGTTGTGTTCCTTATACTGATTATTTTATAATATTTGTATGTGTTCTTCATATTCCTTCGTGGTGTATAAGATTATTTACTGCTCAGTTGTAGATCCTTGAACTACTTAAATAGTGATAACTACCTTGCTTATATTATTTAGCTAAATCTTCTTATCTGTTAATAATATAAATCGTTGTTAGCTTATTAGTCCTTAAAATAGATGTTGGTAGAGAGTTATATCTCCTACTGGGACTTTGGTCTCACCCCATGGGATCCACATTTTTTTAGGTGGAAGAATAGGTTGAGACAAAGGTCATGTGGATAAAACTGATAATAAAAGGAGTTGTATCTGTTGGATCATGGATGTGAAGTTAGTGTCTAGTAATATGTGTTGTCCCTATACACTCAGGTCCTTGGGAGAGTTTTGTGAATGTCTTACATCAGTTTGATATTTTGGTTATAAGTCATAGAGAGATAGACATAGTCTGTATACGTGAGCAGATGATTATATGTAACAGGTTGTGGATAAATAGCCAGTGAACAATGAAGTGTAATATCTTTTGATAAGAATGAAATACAGTTGCAACAGTTTGTGGATCCAATTGTGTCTTGTTGGGCTTGAGATCTTGGCATGTGATTGGTTTTAATTTACCATGTTTTGTAGTAATATTGTTATTAGTGATAATTCCTTACTGTGTTTTGAGTAATCTCTCTTTGAGAGGAGATGGTCGTCACAAAAGTATTTAAATGTGATAGAGTGGTAATCCATAACAGATGTAGGGTCTTTATGTACATGGATAATCAATGATAGAACTACAAATGCCACATGGGGTAGTGTTAACTATGTACACACCCTATGTAGGTAGCTGCAAAATGTATATCGTGTATGCATTAATATATAAGAAAACATGTCAGCTTATATAAAATAAGGTATTTAGCCATATAAGATCTCACCATATCTGAAGTTCTATCACATAAGTATTCAACCAAGTATAATTAAATATCTCCAAAACATCTTGATAAAATATACTAGTATCATGAGGTTGACCAACATCATCCTCCTTAATATGGACAATAATAGGTGACCCTTCTTCAAAGTTGCCTATCTATACTGCCAACCCCCTACAATTAGAACCTAGCTAGTCGAGTAGGTTCTTTGCAAGCCAACCTAGTAATTGAATATCTTGGGGAGGAGGGGAAGGATGAGTTGTAGGCAGTTTCTTAGTCGTTATGTCATGCATATGTATATTCTCATATCAATTTTCATGTATATACAGATACAAATGCAATTTAAACTTAGCATATATCGATACATACTACCCCCTCTTTGGTCCACACAACCACGCCGCCTTTTGCATCATCTATTGTCTCATGATCGGGTGGTCATATGGTGGTGCAGTCTACTTCCAAGCATCATAGACAAGCCTTGTCTTCACCCGAACTGAATCTATGGGAAATGAAGAACCATGAGTCATGTCACCTACAAAGAGTGGGTAATTTTTGCCTAGTGGAATGACAAATTCCTATAATAAAATATGGCATTGCCTCAACCCCTACAAATTCCTATATGCACTCAAGTGTGTTTGCATATCAAGACAATTGTTTTACAAAATGTAAACCATTGATCTTCAATTTCATACTATAACTAGGCTACGTACAAATTTTCATCCCATTTGGATGAGTGTAAGTCACTCATCTGAGGGCAACAAAATTGACGTGTGAAACTAATTTGAAATGTATTATTTTTGCGGTCTTTATAACATGACCTATAAATGTCCAAATGTGTTAAAATTTTGTATATGAGCTATTCACAAGATGTTTAAGAAGATCAATGGATTAGATTTCTGGAAAAAACATTGCATCATGAAAAACTACTTGAGTGTATTCCACTCTGAATACACTCGAGTGTATTCTAGCCTAACTATACATATATATATATATATATATATATATATATATATATATGTATATGTATATGTATGTATATATATGTATATATATATGTGTATATATATGTATATTTATATTTATATATATATGTATAACTATACATATATATATATATACATATAGATATATATACATCTATATATATATATATATTACTAAACTCAAACATATTATACAAATCATTTTGAAAGAATTCTTTATCATAAAAAAATAACAACGGACGTGCTAGGAGGCGGGTCCATGGGATTACTCCCATCCACCTCTATCATAGGGGGTCCACCTCGTATGAGGAGTGGGCCACCATAGGTAATGTTTGGGAGATGAATGACAAGCATGATATTGTCACATTGCTTCATGTATTCCCTTTGCAATCATCTCTTGTACGTTCTCTTCTGAGAATCATCCTCTTTTGATAGATTTGAGGTTATGCTCTGATGGCTGAAAGAAGCATCTTATATGGACACTAACTGCAACATCCCTAACATGCCTAGGATGCTCTGGATTACCTAGAGAAACTATCAATTCATACCTTGTGTCCTCATGGACGAACTTGCCTTGTTTCCTTTTCTTGTAGAGCTCCCTATAATCATCATCAATAATAATTTGTATGTAAAACATAACAACCATCAATGGTAATTACTATAAGAGTAGAATTTGCCATTTTTGCATCCACCTCAATGGTTGGAGGGTTGGGTATTTCTCCAAATTTGATTTGTCTCATAGATATATACTCCTTGTGGAAAAGTAGAGGTTTAGGAGTAGTAGAGATCTCAACAATCCTAGTAGACTACTAAGAAGAAGCCTTATGTACTCTCTATTGGCAAAGATTTGCTTATCCAACTGGACCCATTGTGTGGTTGTGCACATTCTTCGCACACATTTCTCTTTGTGCATCTCTTAAAGCTAGGTTAATTCAAAACATATGTTAAATTCGTAATAAAATGAATTCTTATGAATGCATTCTTCTCAGCATTTCATATGTATTCCCTTTTTAGATTTTTCCTACAATTCTTAATACCCCCACAGTGTTGTAGCATCTTTTTCTGATGCAATTTTTCATCCAGGTCAAATATCCTCTGCAAAAGTGCATATACTTAATGGAATATTCTTAAAAATAGAATTGTAAATAGTTTAACAACATAATTGCAAATGATAATATATCACACATAGTTCCTTCCATATTATGTCTTTCTTGGATTAATAAATTTATGCCAAGATTCTACTAATACATATGATTTTCTACGCGTAAGAAACCCTAGATATGAAACAAACTAATTGCGGTTATTCCCCACATGATTTCCTACATCATGAAAATAAACCACTAGCTTCAGTCTTTTACCCCTTTGCTCTACTAACCTGTTCATCATCGTGATGCTTCTTATTTTAGCATGCTGATGATGCTTCTCAACATGCTCAACAAGATCCTCAGAGCACACATCCTCATGTTAAAATTAATAAAAACACATATAAGTCATAAAAATATATAACTTATAAACGTGTTAAAACAATACAACAATACAACAAGATAGATATTGTACAATACACATCTAAGTAACAAAACTATACAACTTACATCGGTGTCATCCTCATGTTCCAAATCATCATGGTGCTCATCCTCACGGTAATCATCATTACAGTCATCATACTCATCGCCAAATAGCATCTAAAGAAATCTCAAATCAAAAATAGTCAAACAATCAAATATAAGTGATAAAGAATGAAAAATGCACCTCTGACATTTAAAAAATGAATGCATGCCACCAATATCGGGATCTTGTATCAATTAACATTCATTCATTGTGATCTCCATGCATATATAGGTCAGTGTCAGCTTCAATAATTGGTGTTGGCAAGACAACTGAGAATGGACTGGAGTCATCATACTTGTCATAGTACTCTTCTTCATATATAGGATCTACAATGAATGGCCTTTTACCATGAAGAACAATCAACCATTTTTCATTTATAGTAGCATCGATATAAAGTACTTTCCTCACCTATGTTTCCATTATGAATGGATCACCCCTCTTTCCAATCTTTTCAAAATTCACTAATGTGAAACCCAATTCATCCACTATAACTCCTTTGGTGTTATCAATTCAAATACACCTAAACACCAGACTCTAAAATCTATGTAGTATAACTCACATGTGTCTTCAATGACACAATAATATGACATTTTAGCTTCACATGGACTCTTATCCTTCCCACTAGAAAAATACAATGAAGACACTTGAAGGGTGACCTCACTATTTTGGAAGACACTCTTATCAACTTGACATTTTGTGTAACATGAAAAACCATTTATGTAAAACCCTTCATAAGACATAACATTCATTTTTGGTTTGAAGGTGAGGCATTTGCTATTTTCAAAAACATTATTTGGTGTTTGAGATAGTTGACGTAAGACTTTATCTTCAAACCACCTATTAAATGTCTTGTTATGCTCTCTAGAAAGCAACATTGAATTTGCTTGAGGATATTTTGTCTTGATGAAATTGGTATGTTTAGTGATACAAATACTCACTTCATCAATGATGTGTTATATACAAATACTCACTTCATCAATGATGTGTTATATATACCAGGAATATGTTCCACTCATATTCCTAAAGTCCATTTGTCAGAATAGTCCTCATTATTCTTGTCATTTATAGGAGCTTAATTACAAACTTAGAAAGTCATTACAAAATTGCATAACCCTCCCTAGCCACATAACCCTCAAAAATACTCCCTTCAAGCTGATAACAGTTTTAAATATCACCTTTAAAAACACTCATGTACTATTCAAAAGGATACATCCAATGCAAGAAAACTAGTCCTAACTATGATAAAGTGGATTTTTCAAATTTTGACTTCAACATCTAGCTCTTTATTTCTTATACTCAATAACTCCAATTAATCATCAAATAGGTTTCAAAGACTCATTTGGTAGGATTTTTAGATAATATTGAGATTGAGGACTTTGATGACACTTAATTGATGAATTCAATAGCATTGTATACTATTTTTGGATAAGGTAAAATATTATAAAGAACAAAAGGGAGTATAAGGGAAACAACAAAACCCTATATACTATACACGGTCTACAGCATACCCCACATCCTGAGATCCATGGTATCGACACCAACCATGCCCTTCGGGTTCACTTTAAAGAACCACACAATACTATTGCTAATAACATCAAAAATGTTGAGGAAATCCCTAGCCTGCTTGTCGTGCATCCTATTGTTCCTTTCACTCCATATGTGAAAGATGAGAGAGGTGAAGAAGATCCCACCCAAGCTTATGTTCCTTTGGTTGTTGTTGGTTCTCTCCAAAATCCACAACAGTGCCTTGTTTAGCTCCAAGGGGGCTTGGCCACCCCATCCACACTTCAACCCCCCCCCTCCTCCAAAGGTAGGTCGTGTAGTCACATTCAAAGAAGATATGTGTAATGACCCGTTTTAAAATTAGTCATCTGATTAGGGTTCACTTGGATAATTGAATGTTTAATTAATTTGATCGTTGTTTAAAGCTTGATTAGTTATGGTAATTAAATTTTCATGTTTTAAATATAATGAGAAGTTTTAATCATACTTTGATTCACATAATTAGGGTTAATATTTCAGAAACCCTAATCGGCCCAAATTAGGGTTTTGGTGATATATGAATACAGAATTTGATAAGTATAGTGTCTCACTAAATGATTTTTATTGTTTTTTGTGTAACTCTGATTTAATTAAAATTTGTATATGATTTGTATGTATAAAATATGAACACTCTTCCAAAATATCAGAATTTTTTAAGAATATTATGACATGTTTATCGGTCGAGTTTCAAACTCGACCGATCATATTTTCAGATTTATATAGAAGTGTGGTAATTGAATTTTATCTTTTTATTGGCATATCCAATTGCTCTCAAATTTTAACTGTGCTTGATAAACACAATTTTAGACACCCTGTTAAATTTTTGTAATTTTTGGATGACTTTTGATCTCTACAGTGAGGGTGTCGGTCGAGTTCTGTGCAGGACAAACTCGACCAGCCATGCTGCTGACTGCAATATAGCAGTGTGGTATTTGATTTTTAATTATTTATTGGTAACTCCAAATGATCTAAAATTTTTACTGTATCTTATAATCTCAATTGCAGACATTAGGTTAAAGTTTCACAATTTTTTGATGAGTTGTTAGTTCTGAAACATGTAGTTAGGTCGAGTTCTGAGAGAGACAAACTCGACCGACCAGATTTTTTTGGAAAATAAAAAAGACTGAAAAATGTTTATAATTAATTATTCCAAGCACCTTAATGAGTATATAGGACTCTATTACGACCCAAGCACCTCTTATTTCCGTCCCACACTTCCGAGCTTCGTAATTCTTGAGAGAGGAGGAGATTTTAGGGTTTGGAGAATCTGAAGTGGAAATTTCAAATTTCTGGGTTTTCTCTTTCCAAGGTTGTTAAATTCTTCATAGATCATAAATATTTACTAGGTTTATTTGCTTCTATTCTCTCCTATGTATAGAACTCGTCACTTACCTGATTTGGATCAAAAGAATCCAAATTGATCTCTTCTTTCATTCTTTCTTCTTCAATTCTTCTTCTTCTAGTTTCTTGAGTGAAGAGGAGCAGGAAGATTCTATTTTCTTGAAGCAAGGACTTGATTCAAGAATTAGCAGTAGTAGTTGGGCTACGAATTTCAGGTGTTTCACACCTGATGTGTGTGTTTTTCTCCCTCCTAAGCTTTGTATCCGTGTTGAAAGCCTAATTCAATGCGGCTAAAACAATCAGAAACCTTGTTTGAAGGGAAGAAATATTCATTTAATGCAAAAAGAAAGTGTCATATGAAAGAAAGATAAAATGAAAGTCTTTATGGTTTGATGCTCAGAGAGGTGAACGATTAGATGATATGATATTCTTATATATCTTTTCTTGGATTTCGGGACGAAATCCTAAAAGGAGGGGAGAATTTGTAATGACCTGTTTTCAAATTAGTCATCTGATTAGGGTTCACTTGGATAATTGTATGTTTAATTAATTTGATCGTTGTTTAAAGCTTGATTAGTTATGGTAGTTAAATTTTCATGTTTTAAATAGAATGAGAAGTTTTAATCATACTTTGATTCACATAATTAGGGTTAACATTTCAGAAACCCTAATCGGCCCAAATTAGGGTTTTGGTGATATATGAATATAGAATTTGATAAGTATAGTGTCTCACTAAATGATTTTTATTATTTTCTGTGTAACTATGATTTAATTAAAATTTGGATATGATTTTTATGTATAAAATGTGAACACTCTTGAAAAATATCAGAATTTTTGAAGAATGTTCTGACCTGTTTATCGGTCGATTTTCAAACTCGACCGATCATATTTTCAGATTTATATAGCATTGTGTTAATTGAATTTTATCTTTTTATTGGAATATCCAATTGATCTCAAATTTTAAATGTGCTTGCAAAACACCATTTTAGACGCCCTTTTAAATTGGTGTAATTTTTAGATGACTTTTGATCTCTACAGTGAGGGTGTCGGTTGAGTTCTGTGCAGGACAAACTCGACCGACCATGTTGCTGACTACAATATAGAAGTGTGGTATTTGATTTTTAATTATTTATTGGTAACCCCAAATGATCTCAACTTTTTACTGTATCTTAAACACTCAATTTCCGACATTGGGTTAAAGTTTCATAATTTTTGGATGAGGTTTTAGAAACATGTAGTTAGGTCGAGTTCTGACAGAGACAAACTCGACCGGCCATATTTTTTTTAAAAATAAAAAAAAGACTGAAAAATGTTTATAATTAATTATTACAAGCACATTAATGAGTATATAGGACTCTATTACGACCCAAGAACCTCTCATTTCTGTCCCACACTTCATATCTTCGTAATTCTTGAGAGAGGAGGAGATTTTATGGTTTGGAGAATCTGAAGTGGAAATTTTAGATTTCTCTTTCCAGGGTTGGTAAATTCTGCATAGATCATAAATCTTTACTAGGTTTATTTGCTTCTATTCTCTCCTATGTATAGAACTCATCACTTACCTGAGTTGGATCAAAAGAATCCAAATTGATCTCTTCTTTCATTATTTCTTCTTCAATTCTTCTTCTTCTAGGTTCTTGAGTGAAGAGGAGCAGGAAGATTCTGTTTTCTTGAAGCAAGGACTTGATTCAAAATTAGCAGTAGTAGCAGGGCTACGAATTTGAGGTGTTTCACACCTGAGGTGAGTGTTTTTCTCCCTCCTAAGATTTGTATCCATGTTGAAAGCCTAATTCAATGCGGCTAAAATAATCAGAAACCTTGTTTCAAGGGAAGAAATATTCATTTAATGAAAAAAGAAAGTGTCATATGAAAGAAAGATAAAATGAAAGTCTTTATGGTTTGATGCTCAGAGAGGTGAACGATTAGATGATATGATATTCTTCTATATCTTTCCTTGGATTTCGGGATGAAATCCTAAAAGGAGGGGAGAATTTGTAATTACCCGTTTTCAAATTAGTCATCTGATTAGGGTTCACTTGGATAATTGTATGTTTAATTAATTTGATCGTTGTTTAAAGCTTTATTAGTTATGGTAGTTAAATTTTCATGTTTTAAATATAATGAGAAGTTTTAATCATACTTTGATTCACATAATTAGGGTTAATATTTCAGAAACCCTAATCGGCCCTAATTAGGGTTTTGGTGATATATGAATACAGAATTTGATAAGTATAGTGTCTCACTAAATGATTTTTATTATTTTCTGTGTAACTCTGATTTAATTCAAATTTGTATATGATTTGTATGAATAAAATATGAACACTCTTGAAAAATATCAGAATTTTTGAAGAATATTATGACCTGTTTATCGGTCGAGTTTCAAACTCGACCGATCATATTTTCAGATTTATATAGCAGTGTGGTAATTGAATTTTATCTTTTTATTGGAATATCCAATTGATCTAAAATTTTAACTGTGCTTGCAAAACACAATTTTAGACACCCTGTTAAATTTTTGTAATTTTTGGATGACTTTTGATCTCTACAGTGAGGGTGTCGGTCGAGTTCTGTGCAGGACAAACTCGACCAACCATGCTGCTGACTGCAATATAGCAGTGTGGTATTTGATTTTTAATTATTTATTGGTAACTCAAAATGATATAAAATTTTTACTGTATCTTATAATCTCAGTTTTAGAGATTTGGTTAAAGTTTCATAATTTTTGGATGAGTTTTTAGTTCTGAAACATGTAGTTAGGTCGAGTTCTGAGAGAGACAAACCCGACCGACCAGATTTTTTTGGAAAATAAAAAAGACTGAAAAATGTTTATAATTAATTATTCCAAGCACCTTAATGAGTATATAGGACTCTATTACGACCCAAGCACCTCTCATTTCCGTCTCACTTTTCAGAGCTTTGTAATTCTTGAGAGAGGAGGAGATTTTAGGGTTTGGAGAATCTGAAGTGGAAATTTCAGATTTCTGGGTTTTCTCTTTCCAAGGTTGGTAAATTCTGCATAGATCATAAATCTTTACTAGGTTTATTTGCTTCTATTCTCTCCTATGTATAGAACTCGTCACTTACCTGATTTGGATCAAAAGAATCCAAATTGATCTCTTCTTTCATTCTTTCTTCTTCAATTCTTCTTCTTCTAGTTTCTTGAGTGAAGAGGAGTAGGAAGATTCTATTTTCTTGAAGCAAGGACTTGATTCAAGAATTAGCTGTAGTAGCTGGGCTACGAATTTCAGGTGTTTCACACCTGATGTGTGTGTTTTTCGCCCTCCTAAGCTTTGTATCCATGTTGAAAGCCTAATTCAATGCGGCTAAAACAATCAGAAACCTTGTTCGAAGGGAAGAAATATTCATTTAATGCAAAAAGAAAGTGTCATATGAAAGAAAGATAAAATGAAAGTCTTTATGGTTTGATGCTCAGAGAGGTGAACGATTAGATGATGTGATATTCTTATATATCTTTTCTTGGATTTCGGGACGAAATCCTAAAAGGAGGGGAGAATTTGTAATGACCCGTTTTCAAATTAGTCATCTGATTAGGGTTCACTTGGATAATTGTATGTTTAATTAATTTGATCGTTGTTTAAAGCTTGATCAGTTATGGTAGTTAAATTTTCATGTTTTAAATAGAATGAGAAGTTTTAATCATACTTTGATTCACATAATTAGGGTTAACATTTCAGAAACCCTATTCGGCCCAAATTAGGGTTTTGGTGATATATGAATACAGAATTTGATAAGTATAGTGTCTCACTAAATGATTTTTATTATTTTCTGTGTAACTATGATTTAATTCAAATTTGGATATGATTTGTATGTATAAAATTTGAACACGCTTGAAAAATATCAGAATTTTTGAAGAATGTTCTGACCTGTTTATCGGTCGATTTTTAAACTCGACCGATCATATTTTCATATTTATATAGCATTGTGTTAATTGAATTTTATCTTTTTATTGGCATATCCAATTGAGCTCAAATTTTAAATGTGCTTGCAAAACACAATTTTAGACTCCCTGTTAAATTGGTGTAATTTTTGGATGACTTTTGATCTCTACAGTGAGGGTGTCGGTCGAGTTCTGTGCAGGACAAACTCGACCGACCATGTTGCTGACTGCAATATAGAAGTGTGGTATTTGATTTTTAATTATTTATTGGTAACTCCAAATGATCTAAAATATTTACTGTATCTTATAATCTCAATTTCAGACATTGGGTTAAAGTTTCATAATTTTTGGATGAGGTTTTAGTTCTGAAACATGTAGTTAGGTCGAGTTCTGACAGAGACAAACTCGACCGGCCAGATTTTTTTGAAAAATAAAAAAAGACTGAAAAATGTTTATAATTAATTATTACAAGCACCTTAATGAGTATATAGGACTCTATTACGACCCAAGAACCTCTCATTTCCATCCCACACTTCAGAGCTTCGTAATTCTTGAGAGAGGAGGTGATTTTATGATTTGGAGAATCTGAAGTGGAAATTTCAGATTTCTCTTTCCAAGGTTGGTAAATTCTGCATAGATCATAAATCTTTACTAGGTTTATTTGCTTCTATTCTCTCCTATGTATAGAACTCGTCACTTACCTGATTTGGATCAAAAGAATCCAAATTGATCTCTTCTTTCATTCTTTCTTCTTCAATTCTTCTTCTTCTAGGTTCTTGAGTGAAGAGGAGCAGGAAGATTCTATTTTCTTGAAGCAAGGACTTGATTCAAGAATTAGCAGTAGTAGCTGGGCTATGAATTTCAGGTGTTTCACACCTGAGGTGAGTGTTTTTCTCCCTCCTAAGCTTTGTATCCATGTTGAAAGCCTAATTCAATGTGGCTAAAACAATCAGAAACCTTGTTTATATATGTATGTGATTGGATTTGATTTTGGAAAGATATTGGGGAATCCAATTTTTACTGATTTTGATTATTTCTCATTGATTGAAACTTGACTAGTTCATGTTATATTGGTTGAAAATGCATGGGTATTCTTATGGGTAGATGAATATGGTATTTCATGTGAAATTTTCCTAAAAATCAGCCCAATGGCCGATATGCTTGGAATTGAATTGACATGTATAAATTCATATTTGAATTGTGCTAGATTGTATCATACAAGTGTATTGTTGAATGTTAATGGATTTGAATGACCACATATCCTGATTAGGATTTGTGTTGAGGAAGTGAATCAAATGAGTCAATTAATCAATGTATACTTATGATTGATGAATGAAACATGTGAAAATGGAAACTAGGGTTTCCATGTTTATGAATAATCCTAATGAACCCTTGAGACATGATTGGATTACTGAATGATATGATTATTATGATATGTTGAACTAAGGAATGACTTCTTGAAAACCCTAAAAGTTTATTACTAAGCCAATTATGAGTGATAAACCTAGAACTTGTATATGATGTTTGAAATGTGATCAAATGCTGAAGTTGAAAGTATTAATACTTCAATCGAATATGATGAGTCTTACGAACATCACCTAAGTCCAATGTAATTGTTTTAATATAATAAAGAATGATCATTGTTGATTATGGAAATGACATTAGTAGTTAACATTAAGGTACACTTATCTGAATATAAGAGACAATATGAACATGATGTACATAATGGTGATTGCAAGATAAAGATGAAACTAATGAAGATAGTATGATGAAGTATTTTTTATCTTTTATTTTAATTACATGTGGCTTAACCCAAATTAAATGAAATATACTAAGAACTGTACTTTGATCAATGTTATGTAGAAGATAAGCATTGTATGTAAAGTGAATCAAGCAGGATTGGTCCAGATAATGTAACGAACATGAAATGAAAGAAGTTGAGACTACTGAGTATAAAATGATGGAAAAAGATAGGAATTAATAGATGATTCTAAGAATGTAACTCTTACCCTAACATGATGAGTTTGATGAGGCTAGTGAATGATAATATCAAATGGGGAATCAAGAGATGAACATAATTGTAATTGAATTCAAGTAAAAGATGAAAGTCAAGTATTTGAATTGATTTATACGAATGTGTTCTTGAATTGTGAATTGTACTCTGAGAATGGACTAATAGTACAAACTTCAATTGATAGTGAACATGTGATGACTAGTAACCCCATATGAAGAATGTGAAATAAAAGAAGAAGAGAACTAAGTCTGGTATGCATGTATATGTATGAAATTTATTGGAATCTATTCAGATTGGACGGAATAGGCATATGTTGCATGATAAATCCATTTTTAGTATGAGGAATGATACATGATATCTATATGTTTTTACTGTTTCTAGTTTTAATGCCTCTACTAATATTTGTTCAGAACTGTGATATACAATGAGCTGATAAGATTTATGTTGAAATGGAATTTAATATGCACTTCTTACATTGAGAAACCATGATAAGGGTAAATGTTGCATAATGAGATTATGTCTAGGGTTGAAAGCCCACTGATGATGATAAAACCCTGATAAGGGTAAATGTTGCATAATGAGATCATGTCTAGGGCTGAAAGCCCACAGATGATGATAAAACCCTGATGGGGTAAATGCTAGACAATAAGATTATGTCTCGGGCAGAAAGCCCACTATTGATAATTGCTATGAGTTGATGCAGAAGATAGAAATAATCATATTTGTTGCAATCTATAGACTTATTGTGCTTCTTGCTTTGATCATTGCCCTTATTGATAAAGTTAATCTGTTTCATGTTATTATAGTTATGCGAGAATACACAGATATGATATATGATGTTTTGAATTCTTGTAAGATGACTGAAAGAGATTAATAACAAGTGAAATGATTGGAACATCTAGTTACGTGCCCTGAACACCGTGAGTTTCCCCCGAGGACCACACTGGGGAAACAAAACGGATCTCCTTGTAGTAATCGATGAATTATGAGAAGGATTTTCAGAGTGTGGATCGAGACCTTAAAGGTTAGACCACCAGGATTTAGGAGTGAGTCATCTGGAGTGGCTCTGGCCCTAAATCCTTGCTGTGAAAGTCTATGTCCAGATGGAATAGACTCTGTTGAAATGAAATATGTGAAATGTGAAATGAAAAATATGTGAAATACTGTGATATGTGATATATTGTTTTGTTGGTTCCTATCTCGTGTACCCGAGATGAGGATGTGAGCCTCTTTAGGTAACCCTGAGGTGGCCAGGGTCTGTTGTTGATATCTTAGGGTGGCCGGCTAAACCCTAAGATAGTGACGGTGAGTCGTTGACACGAGAATCAGGCGTGGCGACTTCTACTTGGTGAGGTACAAGCCAAGTAGTTTCAGGGCAAATGAATAAAAGATGATAAGCCGTGTAGAACATGATTTGAATGATTATTACATTCCTTGTGCTGCTAGTTGATGATTTGTCATTGTTGATTAAGCTTCATGTTGTGGAAAGTAATCATGTTGCTATGGACATTTCCTATTTCATATTATGATCTGTCATGCTGACAAGTAATAAATGTTGGAATTTATATCTATTGTGAATATGAGTTGGATAGCTTACTATTTGATAGTATTGTTTGGTAGATATGTTTTATGTGTACTTCAGCTTTAGGACTACAGGATGTGTTCCTCGTCCGGCTGGTGGAGTGTCACAAAGATAATTTTATTGTTATGTATTGGTTCAAAATGCTTAGAACTTGACTTATTACTCATGTAGTAAGATTCTTAATCTGAATTAGAAGTATTTGTTGATTTGTTCATGTCCTACTGGTGGAGTGTCACAAAGATAATGTTATTGTTATGTATTGGTTCAAAATGCTTAGAACTTGACTTATTACTCATGTAGTAAGATTCTTAATCTAAATTAGAAGTATCTATTGATTTGTTCATGTCCGACTGGTGGAGTGTCACAAAGATAATGTTATTGTTATGTATTGATTCAAAAATGGTTAGAATTTATCTTATTTCACATGTAGTAGGGCTCTTAATCTGAACTGAGAAGTATCTGCTAATTTTTTCATAGACATGCTTTAACAGATGTTTCAAAGTTATAATTGGTTTAAGTGATTAATTTATATGTTGGATTAGATTACCATTGTAAGATAGATTTGACTCATGATAGAACTATCTGTTGGACTTTTCAATATCAACATGTTTCTGTTAAGTTTATTATACTTAATCTGATTTTGATGCATGTACCTAGCTTGAGTGGGAGGTATCCACTCACTGGGGCTCTATATGAGTCTCATGAGGTTGTTTCAAATGTTTTTAGGTATAATGATATCCAGCGGGGAGGTCACAACATGGAAGATATAAATAGCATAATCAAGATAGATTAGAATGTCCTTGTAATCTCTCTTTCCTGGGATGGGTTGTAGATTTTGTTTGCTCATCAATGTACATGTATCTGATGTAAACTGAACCGCATATGAGAACAAGATTTGATTCTGGATTTAATGGAGTTGAATATGATTTGTGATATCTGAATGTGATGTCCTTGATGTGACATTGATTTATGAGTTTGTGAACAAAGAAAAAGGAAAAATTTATCTGTAATTTTCGTATATTGTTTAATCGCCTTTGTCGAGAATTCATTGTTTTATTTCATAATCTGGGTTTAGGTTTGGGATTATCTCTAATGGTTGGTATTTATGTTGATCAAAAGAGTGGTTCGCGATAATATGCTTGTGTGACTCAGCAACCCTATTACATAGCACACAAAGAGGATCACAATTGAGCCCCCACTTGAACAACTTGTCCTTGGTAGGTAAGCGACCCATAACATCCCTATACGCACCAAAGCTCCACTTTGGGCATAAGGACTTGGTCCACACAATCGAATGCCAGAGAACCTGCGGAATATGACTGTTAAGATTCCAAGGTGTAAATGGTGGAAGCAGGCCGCCATTCTGGTCGTGCAGCAGGTAATGGCAGTTCGTTTTCTCACGCACGTCATGTATTTTCCTCCAAGTTCTGGAATCATTTAGGAAATATCCATTCCCCATGGCCCCATACCTTTCTGTCATCCATATCACCCACAGAGAGTCCAAGTATTTCAAAAACATGTACACTCTACTATTAGTCACTCCCCAAGAAATATACATTGGACAGGTGAGGCCCAAACCACCAGCACAGCGTGGCTGAGCCACAGTCTTCCAATTAATACCATGAGAACCTCTGCCCCAAAGGAAACTAGTAGCAATGGCTTTGAATTTCTTGAGAATGAACCAAGGTAACTTTGTTTTTCTGCACCAGAAGTTGATTTTAGCATTAAGGACTGATTGGATCAGGACCGCCTGTCCTGCCATGGAGATGTGAAGCCAACTCCATTTCTCAACCGTAGTTCTCATGTCATCCACACACCTCATGTAATCCACACCTTTCCCTCTCCCACCTGACAAGGGGATGCCCAAATATCTCGTAGGGAAAAAACCTTCAGATAGACCAATCGCTTCCCTCAGACGGCCTCTTCTAGTGTCACAAGATTTAGAAAGAAAGACATGAGATTTCAGTTCACTCATATACAGATTCGTCATCTTCCCAAACATCTTCATCAACCTTCTCACATATCTCAAATATTTGCAATGACCAGTAATGAAGAAGAGCACATCATCAACAAAAATCATATGAGATAAAACTTTAGTACCCTTAACCTTAAAAGGTTTGAAAAACCCCTCCTATTCGGCTAAATCAGTTAAGCAAGTCAGATTTTCCATAATCAATGTGAAAAGTAGAGGGGGCAAAGGATCCCCTTGACGGAGGCCGTTAGTCACCTTGAAAAGGCCGAGTGGGACACCATTAATAAGCACAGAGAAAGAGGTAGTCTGCACACACTGCTTGATAACCTCAATCCATCTCTCTGAGAACCCCAGAGCCTCCAAATTACTCCAAAGAGCATCCCATATGACATGATCATAAGCCTTGGCTATATCCCACTTAATGCAAGCTTTCTTTGATGTGTTCTTAACACCAAACTCAAGCAGAAACTCATTATCTAGAAGCATGTTATCAGAGATGGACCGGCCTTTAACGAAGGCAGCTTGGTTCGGGGAAACCAGAGAAGGAAGGATAAGTTTTAATCTGCTAGCCATAACCTTAGCGATCACCTTGTAGATGACCGAACGGCACGCTATAGGCCTAAAGTCAAAAATGGCAGCCGGAGATTACATCTTTGGTATCAGCCTAATGAAGGCATGGTTGGCTTGCCTCACCATTCTACCACCCACTGAGAACCACCGAACAACTATGCACACATCCTGGATAACAATAGGCCAATAAGATTGAAAAGATTTGGCATTGAAACCATCGGGTCTCGGTTCCTTTGAAGCACCAATGGAGAAGATCTCTTTCTTTATCTCCTCATCATCTGCTATTCTCAAGAGGTTCTTGTTCATCTCATCTGTGACACATCTTTGGATTTTGGAATGGGACTGATCATGTCTACTATCTCGATAGTACAACCCAGAGAAGAATTCCACCGCCATCTTAGCCATCTTGTCTTCTTCGTCAACAAGCAACCCCATAGGATCCATGAGGTTATGTATGTGGTCTCTCATTTCATTTTTCTTCACAGTAGCATGATAGACTTTTGTATTTATATCGCCATCTTTAACCCAGTTAGTTCTACTTCTCTGCCAATAATAAAGCTCATGTGATTTTTCCAGCTATAAAAGGTGTTTACCGGTCTCATCTTCGACCTTCATATACTCCATAGAGAGTGAGACCTCCCTCAAATTCTTGGCCGCAATGTCAAAATCATTTGTGGCTTCCTTGACCAATAGGTCAAGATTAATCTTATCATTAGACCATGCCTTCAGAGCAATTTTCAAAATTTTTAGCTTGTCCACAACAACAAAAAGTGGATTACCCTTCACATTAGTAGACCAAGCCTTCTTCACTGTATCCTCAAACTTATTCTGCAACAGCAAATGATTAAGGAAGTGAAAAGGCATGTTAGGTGTTGTCTTATGGGCAAGATCAACCACCATCCAGGCATGGTCGCTGTTGGGATGTGCTCCCAACGAAATTGAAGCAATGGGGAACACCTATAGCCATCTCACATTAACAAAACCCCTATCAAGGTTACTAGCAATGCATCTCACCGGGCTTCTCTTATTATGCCACGTAGTTAAGCCACCCTTCATATTCAACTCGATGAGATTATCCTTATTAACAACATCATTAAACCTCCCCAAGATCAAGTCCGGGACAGGAAGGCCACCCAACTTCTCCTTGGCCTTCCTAGTATTATTGAAGTCACCCACCACCAGATGAGGTAGGTCATGCTGCGTGGTACTCACTAGGTACTCCCAGAGCCTTCTTCTATCTTTCTCTGAATTGGAACTGTAAACAGCAGAGATGACACAGTGGAAACCACCTTGGTTGATGCAACTCAACAACATGAGTTGGTCCGAGTTGAAAATCACCTGCACATCCCAGCAACAAGGCTTCCAACCCATAGCAATTTTCCCCCTTGAATCTGCTCTAGATTAGAGGAGAACCTCCAACCTCTAGGAAACAAACCCTCCACTCTCTCATTCATCTCCCTTCTAATCCTTGTCTCAAGGCATATGAAAATCTTAGCCTCCTTTTCCTATATGATCTGTTTAAGGAACCTATGCTTACATGGAAGAGAGGTGCCCCTGACATTCCAGGTGAAGATCTTCATCTGGAGGTTTTGGATTGACCCCCTCTGCCCGAGGAGGTGCCACCTCTCCCTCTACCTCTCCCACATTCTCCCTTATCACTACTGGGGACGCTTCTGGTAGTACACCTAGCACTACCCAGCACCAGCTCGTCTTCACTAGGGAGGTCTTCAAGAACCTGAAAAGGGTTGGTCGCCGCCACCGTAGCTTCCAATGTGCCCTCCTGGTCGTCCAAACCCCGCCTGGAGTTTTCAGCAACTTCCTTCCCTTTAGGAAGAGTAGTGTTGTTAACACACTCAAGCTCGACACCTGTCGATTCCTCCACGCCCATGGCCTCATGGGTCGCTACTTCAGTATTCACTTTCTCAATCACTGCCTCCCACTCCGTTGATAGTAGGTTAGCTTGTGGGTTGCTCTGACATGTTCCTTAGACACTCCGGTTCTTAGTCCTTCTTCTTCTATTGGGTCTAGCACTCCTCGATCTTCCCCTCTCTATGTTCTCATCCAGGTTTCCCTTATTAGTCTGGCAACACTTAGACATATGCTCGAACACCTTACAGGTGTGGCATCTGTCTGGTAGAGCATCATAAACCACCCTGACCTCCATCTCTATGCTTCTAGGTAGTTCAATCATCACAACAGGGGATGGATGTTAGTCAGCTTTGATCTCAATACATAGATGTGGGGCACCAAAGTATCTCTCTTCAGCCACGAAGTCCACCACCTTCAGTGTTCCTATGGTGTAGCCCATGATGGTAAGGGTGCGCCTGGTCCAGTGTCTACCCAAGTCCGGGAACGTCACCCAAACAGGGGTTGAAGCCAGCCTTACCGTATTAACATCAATGTCTGGAGTCCACATGGAGGTAAGGACCAGTTTGCTATCAAAGAACCACGGCCCTTTTTCAAGTGTCGTCTTCATATCCTCCTCTGAAGCAAAGCGTGCAAGAAAGAGACCCTCTTTTAGCAGAAAAAGTTGAAGCTCTCCTCTAGGCTTCCACGAACGCAGCATCCACCTGTATCGCTGATGGATGATCACCTTCCTTCCAAAGATCTGGACCAAGATTGAAGTCCGGTGGAACTCATCCATATCCTTCATAACAGGTTCAACTATCTCCATCCAGGGCCTACAGTCGTCCTCTCTAAAGAAGGGGCTTTTTGGATCCTTCGGCATATCAACAGGTCGGAAAGACTTATTGACATGGAAGTTTGTGACCCTATCCACCCACAAACCCTCACGGGGAACACCCTCTAGACGGGGCTCTCCAATGGCCTCACCAGACTCCGCCTCACCCGTCGCCGCCTCACCAGCTCTGTCCACCATTGAATGGAAATGGCACTCGCACCGTTGGACCCCCAGAAGGCTCCAAGCCACGAGCAACAAAGAGACTCGTCGAGGAAGGTGGAAGTGATAGGAGCCTTGAGCGATCATCTTCAAAGTTGCAGAGCAGACACCCCCACCACCGAAGAAGCACACCCACCAGGTCAACCTCGCACTCCACGCCACGAGCATCGAGGAAGCACTATGGGGGAGCGGACAGCCGGGAAGCCCTACTACCGTGAGGGCAGCAGGGGAGGGGAGGGAAAGTGCAGGGTGGAGCTTCCCCCCCAGGGGAGAAACAAAGTGGAGAAGAGAGGCGGAAACAAGGCAGAAACGAAGTGGAGAAGAGAGGCGGAAAGTGCAGGGTGGAGCTTCCCCCCAGCATTGTATACATTGAATACATGGATTTCTACTTGTTTTAGACTTGCTAATCTTTTATTTTATTCTAGTAACTATCTTTATCCTTTGGATTCCTAAATTTCTTAGAATATTCTAGACAATATTACAAGCCTTTTGCACAAATATTAGTTTAATTGGAGCTTCCTAGTTCCCTAGACAAATTATTGAATGACATGTTTAAACCATTATTTTCCCTTTCTTTTCCCTTGTTTTTCCTTTGTTGGTCCAAATATTTCCCTAATTGGGTCATGTGCCTGACCCACATAGAGAGGAGGGGCAATCTGCATGCCATCGGATGATGATCCAATGGCAGTGAGGTCATCCCCTACCTCAGGTCAGTAGGCTACAACAACCGCCGGGTAGGGGAGACTGGCTACACGTATCTCGGTCATTTCCTGACCGTTTTGCAAAAAATTCATGTCACTAAATTTGTCTGTGCGAGCCACTATTGATCAATGTTTTTTCACACCAAATCAAGAGTTTCCTCGAAACTTCCAGCCCCTTCTTGGGCAGTGTCTGCCATGGCCAAGCTCAGCCAAAATACACACTAACCCGAGAGCCTCTCACCTATATAAGCATGACTTTGAGTTTGTTTTTGACCCACAAAGACAATCCAACTCTTGGTTTCCATTCTCATGTGTTGCGATCAGATCGCCCAATCTGGGGTCGGCAAACATTACTCCATTTTAGTGATCCCTCTCTCTCCTCAGGTGTGTCTTCTCTCACTTTCTCTCTCTAGAATCACATTATGTTCATATCTTCTACATCTAGTATCAAAAATAGGAGAATCTATAGTTCATTTTGATCACAAGAACAAAATGGACATACTAAAAATACTTTCAACCCTGATTCATGATTCTTTTCCAAATTATGTTTATCTAATGAACCTTGATGGTGCCTTGCAAAATAAGATCAAAACTTTATTTGAATCTTGACTTATTATCATGAAATCTTGTAGAATTAGTCTTAGATCTAATATCCAAATCACAATATTGAACTTTTTGAACCTAATCCTTTTATGTAAATGCATATCTTAGTCTTGACCTAGAGGATGACTAGTGACCATAGGTTTTGGGTAAATTTGTGACGCCCCACACCACAGAAAGTGAGATTACTCAAAACTAATGGCGGAAACAACATTAAGCTAGCGAATTACTGAAAAAAACACTATAAATTAAAACTATTTTGCATAAAGCACCAACATCAGAAAACTTGTTACATAAAGATTCATTACCTTCCAGCTGTATTATAAAATAAGGCATCATTCATACAACAAGATCCAGAAACATTCCTATTATATATGATATTTGTTCCACTTACATATACATGAACATCTGCCAACTATATACAACAAAGGGAACACTAGCCAAAAAATCGCATCGATATCATAACCACAGAACTCACCAAACTATCCCCAAGACATGAGTGTATAGGGACAACTCTAGGACTATTACACCAAGACCTGAGTGTATGGTACGGCCCACAACCAATCCTGTGAAAAGTCATAAGTATATACTTAATCATATCAACTCACCAAAGTATCCCCAAGACCTGAGTGTATAGGTACAACTCTAGGACTATTAAGTATATACTTAATGATCAGGTTCCACTTGATTAGTTAGGTAAATTAGAGTGTCTTTTAGCATCAATCAAGTTACAATGTATAAAACACATGCAAATACTACAAAATAAATGGCATAGCACAATATCAGGAGATCTAAATATTTGGAACACATCTTATCACATTCTCACATTTACCATGGGATACCAATCCCTCAACTCATCATTGGAAATTAACATCTCAACTACAAAATATGCCTCTGATAGGTCATAGGACCCATTCACACCATCCATGTATCACAATGTCTAAGCATGCCTCATATAGGTTTATTCAACATGTCTCACATCATACTCATCATAGCATGCACTAGCTATGATATCCCAATACATTTCACCTACAAGGTTGGGGATTTATAAACAAGATAGAGAAAGCATCATAACATAGTAACCAATCTAAGAGAGAAGTGAATACATCATACATTCTCATATTAGGTTTATCGTTCCACATTATGCCCAATTAGGGTTTTGTATCATACAATCATCACCAATCCACAGGTATATTGTTTCCTACTTTCTTGGATCATATAAAGGTTAAGAATTAAGTTTTGAGTCAAGCATTATGTTATCCAAATAGTACAATACATGTATCATCATGTATTCATATGTATATGTGCCAATCGTGTATTCATGTATAGGTATTAAACCACATCACTCATATGCGTATGAACCACTATCATCTAGTTCATGACCACTCATACCACAAAGCTTTAGTGACTTTCCCTAGCCATGTGTTATGACATTAACACATCACTATGACCCACACATAGCACTCTAAGCATGTTATGACCACAACACCCCCTTAGGATTAGGGATAGGTCGAAACAAAAAGGCTAAAGTACCACTTTCAACATGTAGTAACCACCCAAGGAAACACAGTCACAACCCATCACCATCATACTTGTTTTGATCAACCCCAAATACCTAAAGGGTTAACCACCCACTTGGTGTTATGACCGCTATAAAATCCAAGCTAACATGGTTCATAAGAACATGGTTTAGACTGTTACAAGGAAAGGGTAGATACCCATTACACAAGGTGTTAATATGTTACGACCTAACTGACCCAAGGCATGGTTTCGACAGCAACCAAGCATGGGTCGTGACCCCACATGGTCCAGCACCTTACCAACACTTCACCAAGATCAAAATAGGAAATAACATGACGTGAAATAGAAGATAACTCTAGGGAACTCCGTCATCATCAAGTTGGAATACTCCATTCAAAATAATCACCAAAAACCCTAAAACCTACACTGTGAAAACTAAATGAAAACATCACATGAAAGGGTGATAAACTACGATCTACACACCCAAAATGGTACCCCAAATAGAGAGATAGATCGAGGTACACGATCCTAAAGAAAGATGACCAAGATCATGGTCACGAGATAAGGAAAAGCCACCATAAATCATAGTCACCAAGAAAATGGGTATACAACTAGGATTTCAAATTTCTACCAAACCAAGCAAGGTTTCATTACCAAACTAGTTCTAGAGATCATTGTCATCTACTAGCATGTTAGGGGAAACGTTTTAGAGAGAGAAAATAGTTGCATGCATGAATAAAAGAGTGCAATAATAGAGTAGGTTGAGTGTTATATAACCCGCCTTAAGAAGATCAACACCAAAGGTCCAAACCACAATATCAAGGGCTATAAGCATACAATCCAAGGGTTGAAGAAGCTCCTCTAAAGGCTCCTCTCACATCCACAACAACACCTCAAAGAAAATGAGATACCAAGGTCAAGATAGCCCAGGAAAAAGGAGGAAAGAAAACCCTAGCCATACTAAAGAGAGGAGGAAAAAAAGGGAAAGAACTTCCTCGTACTATGTCCTATGGCTGATGCAGCCCTATTTTAGGGCTTCATCTTGTGTCTTTTTGTATCTCAATCACATCTAAACATAGTATAATGCTAGTTAAATACCCCAATATGCATATTATTGTCAAATGCACTTATCGACATTGTTTGCATACTTTTTAAGTACTTGGACCATGCTTTGGATGGATGAGAGAGAAAGAAGGAGTTCTTGGAATCCTCCACCCATGGAGGGGTCCAAAGAAGACCCCAAATCTCCCTCAACCTACCCCTAAAGGAAAAGGGTCGACCTCAAGAAAAGAAGTCAATTGATCATGAAGATTCAAAGTAAATTTGCCACGAAAGACCCCAGAATGGCCCTGGTGCCAAGGAAAGGTCGTGTTGGCCAATGCAAAAATCATAGAGTAAACATCAAAATTGCAAGCTACAACAACTTGACCAGAATGTCCACGCTACCCAGCACGATTGTATTGTGAAGACCCCAAAACAGTCTTGCTAGCCAGCATGGCTGTGCTGCCAAAGAAGAGAATGGGCATGCTGCCTAGAATGACCTCCATTTCACCTCTCCCACCACGGTCGTGCCACCCAACATGACTGTTCTACCTAGCCCTCACCACGGTCACACTACCCAGAACAGCCGTGGTACCAGCCTTCATTTCACCAAAATTTCTCTGACATTCTCCACTTCTTAGAATGATTGTTCCCTACCACCATAGTCGATCCAACTCTCACCCACCACAGCCGTGTTACCCAGCACAGTCGTGCTACCACCTAAATCCTAGCACTTTCTATATTGTTTTTCCAATAAAGCCCCTACTTACCCTAGTGCTTCCAACATCACCTATATATACATGGGCAGCGGCCACAACACTAGGTTAGAAGCCATTATTCCCCCCCCCCACCTACTCTAGAGAATTCATTGCCTCCTTCCTTGCATTCAAGCCATCCACCCACCATTTTCACTTCATTTACACTATAGAAACCTAGTTTTCTAGGTTTTCTACCATAATCCCCTTCATTTTCAAGCCCTTCATCCACCTTTGAGGAGGGAGGTTGTTCTACAATAGCAAGGAGGCAAATAACAAAAAGCTACTTCAAGCTCCATGGATTCCTATACCCTTTTTCTTATTTCTTAATCTTTTCTTTGAGCATGTCTAGCTAAGCCCCTAGTGTTGGGTTGTTTGTAATTAAAATGTGACTTTGATACCATGTTGGGGGGAAGTAACTTGTATTGAACATAATTTCATTCTATGATGATTACCTCTTGCTTCTATCTCATTCCCCATTAGCTTGCATGTGGTTTGTACTTTTAAATATAAATTGCTTGTTTTGTGATGCTTGATGACACTTAGCTTCTAGGAGAAATTGTAATGTATGTGGCAATCTTAGGAATGGCTCCTAGGTCCAATTAGTTGATCCCTATATTAACTCCTTTATTCCTACATACATCATGCTTCTTCTAATAGTGAGTGGGAGTTCTAAGTAGCTAGTGTAAGTGTGATTAGTGCAATTGCCTAGAGTTTCCTAAAGGCTACATGGCAAGTAACATGAGGTGAAATACCCTCATCTCAACTCTCATTCCTACCCTTGGCTCTCAATTTCCCTAATACCACTTATCCTAAAAACCTAGACTTGCAATGTCCGAATGGAATTACACCTAGCCCTAGTTCTCCAACTAGTAGTGTAGTGTATATTCTACTAGCACTTGCCTTGTTGTTTGCTTTTGTAATCTAGATTGAAATGTGAGATTTTGCATGTTATGTTAACCTTCCCTCAACTAATAAAAAGTTGCTTTCCCAAATGGCCCACATACCCATCATATTGCTTAAAATCCTCTTTTTCCTTCTTATGTTGTTAATGCTAGTGTAGTCAATTGCCTTTGTTAATTCTTAGGTAATTGCCTAGTTCTAGATAGTTAGTTCTTGCTCAAATAGATAGGTCTCCTTTGAGCTTCCTTGTGTTAGTTTGGCTAATTAGTGATAACTTAGACCCCTACTTGTCTAATTTCTTAGTTTGCATCTTATTTGATCACTTAGCTTGCTGGTGTAGTATAACTCATTGCTCTAGCCTAATTGCTTGTCTTGCTTAGCTGATAGCCTTAACTTGCTAGAGTAATCTAGAGTGTTTGTTAGCTTAGTTTCTTTCTTGCTCTTGCTTTCTTGCAATCGTAGCGTAATCAAACCAAAGCCAATTTTAAACTCTCAAACCTTAATCTCTGCTTTAGGAACATATCTAACACCAACGTAGCTCTAGTTCTCCCTCTCTCCCTGAGGATCGACCCTAATCTTTCCACTATCTTATACTACAGCATAACCCTGTGTGCTTGTGGGTACGTGTGATTAGTTGAGCCTGTGCGTTGGACTAGGTTCATATACAAATTTTGAGAGATCTGTTAGTTTTTGTATCATCCCTGACATGGGTTATGAATTAACCCTAGATTGTTTTGCTTAATAAGGTTAAGTAGATTCTTAATCTTATCTTTTGAAAAGTAATTAGGGCTTATGAGAAACATATGTTTCAATTTTGGTCCTGTTTGAACAATGTTGAAGCAATGTTTGCTTATTTTGGACTAAAGTGCAAATTACCCAAGTTGAGGGGTTAATTTGCAAATGTTACATGATAAGATGTTCCTATGATGTTGATACATCATAAGAATGAATATGATGTAGTGGTATGGTTTTCACAAGCTTGGGCACCAAGATTAAGCTTGTAAAGCAGTGTTGTGCATTAAAACCTAGTTTTGGTGAAAAGTGCAATTTACCCAAGACCTAGGGTTCAATATGCAAATTACCACTTCAATAAGGTCCCTAATGTTTCTTGGAAACATGTAGAGCAAATAAAATGAGATGGGTGCCTCATTTGAATTAAGTTGGAGGAGAGAGAATCTTGATATTAAAATAATCAAGATTAATGCCTAATTGAAACCCTAATTTGATTTAGGGCAAAAATGAATAAAAATAATTGAAGGGCTTTCAACCAAAATGTTTTGCGTTGATTTTGAATAAGTATGAACGTTCCTTTTCCAAGATAAGGAACGAAAATATCCTAAGTAGGTGAAATTCCACTCACCTTATTATAAGAAAAAGAAAACCCACTCACATATGGATATTAATATAATAAGCATTAAGGTGCTTAATTTGATTTTCTTTAAATCAAGGATAATGAATGATAATTAAAGGAAAAGGAAAGTTCCTCGTCCTTAAGGGATTTGAGGGGGAAGAGGCGGCCATATTTTTGGAATTTAATGCATTTTAATAATGCATTTTCTCTCTCATCAATTTCCTTATAAAAGTGCCTTTTTCAAGCCAAATGAAAGGCTACTTCGGATTTTCTTCTTTCCCTTGCTTGCAAAACCAACAACGGAGCTAGGGAGGAGCAGGAGGACGCCTCCCAACCTGTTGGTAAGCTCTTGACCTTCGTTTTCCTTGATTTCATGGTGGAAATCAAAAATAAATTATGGATTCCTTCTTATTTCGATCTCCTCTTCAACCCTAGCCAACTTTTGCAATCAAAAGCTTGAGGACGAGCCTAGGGGGAGTTGCTAGAGCTTCATACACCATTAATGGCGTGAGATTGGAGCTTTGGAGCTCAATTGGAGGCGGGTTTTATAACTTAAACCCTCAAACATTGCTATTGCATCAATCTTCTATGCTTTGTTGATTGATTTCTTCAATTTGATAAACTTTTGCTTCTTTGCTGCAAATTCCATCAAGAACGGTTGCTGTTCTTGGGTGCACGAAGGAAGATGATGATGACATGATCATAAGCAAGCACCTCACCAAATATCTTGGGAGCAAATGATCTCATTGGTTGGGACCAAACGGTTTCACCAAAACCGTTTGGTGGCAAACGGTTTCAAAACCGTATGAAAGAGTTGACCAAGTGTGGACTGTTTGGGAATCGTGTTCCTAATTATGTAGGCTAATGAC
The DNA here is from genome assembly GCA_963693085.1 of Alisma plantago-aquatica. NCBI lineage: Eukaryota > Viridiplantae > Streptophyta > Magnoliopsida > Alismatales > Alismataceae > Alisma > Alisma plantago-aquatica. The sequence continues at coordinate 1,868,859,935 of OY856409.1, read as the reverse complement.
CCTCAAATTTTGAGGGGTTAACTCCAAAGGAATCGTGAGTTGAATCCTAATCAATTAGGGAAACCTAATTGGATTAAGTGCTGATTTTCAACCTGATCAACTTGACCTACTTGGGCAAACGGTTTGAAGACCGTTTGAGTGCGTTGACCAAGCGTTGACCGTATGAGATTTTTTATCCTAATTATGTTGGATAATGACTCACCAAGTTTTATGGGTCAACTCCAAAGGAATCGTGAGTTGAAGCCTAATCAATTAGGGAAACCTAATTGGATTAAGTGCTGATTTTCAACCTGATCAACTAGACCTGCTTGGGAAAACGGTTTCAAAACCGTTTGAGTGCGTTGACCAAGCGTTGAACATATGCGATTTTTGATCCTAATTATGTTGTATAATGACTCACCAAGTTGTATGGGTTAACTCCCAAGGAATCGTGAGTTTAAGCCTAATCAATTAGGGAAACCTAATTGGATTAAGTGCTGCTTTTCAACCTGATCAACTTGACCTGCTTGGGAAAACGGTTTCAAGACCATTTGAGTGCGTTGACCAAGCGTTGACCGTATGATATTTTTGTTCATATTGATGTTGGTTAATGACCCTCCAAATTTTAGGGGTTAACACCAAAGGGATCATGAGTTGAAGGCTAATCAATTAGGCAAACCCTAATTGGAAATAGTGCTGAAATTCCAATGAGTTAAGTTGAGATTTTGGGTTGATTAGCCCAAACGGTCTCAAGACCGTTTGGGGATCACCCCATGACCGTTTGGAGGTCTGGGGTCAAGTATAGTTGACCAATTGAAGGTCCAAAGGTACCAAATCATACTGCAACTAAATTCTGATTTGTTGATCAACTCGATAGACCAATCCATGATGAATTTTCACTATAGTCCAAAGGTTGGATGGGCAAGCGGTCTCAAGACCATTTGGAGCTCATCCAAATGGTCTCAAGACCGTTTGGTGGTCACCCAAGACCGTTTGGAGGTCTAGGGTTGAGTATAGTTCAGTGGTTGAAGGTCTAAAGATATCAAGTTGATCTGCAATAGATTGCTGATTTGGTGAGCACTTCAATGAACCAAACCCTAATTAGATTTCTTGAATTGGAGTGATATGATGGGAAAACGGTCTCAAGACCATTTGGAGCTCATCCAAACGGTCTCAAGACCGTTTGGAGCTCATCCAAATGGTCTCAAGACCGTTTGTTGGTCACCCAAGACCGTTTGGAGGTCTAGGGTTGAGTATGGTTAGGTGTTTGAAGGTCTAAAGGTACCAAGCTGTTATACAATGCAATGCTGATTTGGTGATTAATCCAATGATCCAAACCTTAATTGGATGGCTTGGATTTGAGTGATATGATGGGCAAACGGTCTCAAGACCGTTTGGAGGTCATCCAAATGACCTCAAGACCGTTTGGGGTCAGGTCATACCCAACTTGGATGATGGTTCAATGGTTTCAAAGCAACTAGTCTTACATTGATTAGTGTTGTTGAATCATCGATTCCAAACCCTAATTCAATTGAATCAAACCCTAATTGATGACCAATTGAGGGTTAATTAAGGGTCAAATAAGTTGAAGGTTGACCTATTTAAACTCAATTGAAGTATGGGTATAGGTCCAATTGATGATTGGTTCCATGAATTCAATGATTGAAGGAATCAACATTGAAAACCCTAATTCAATTGGATACCTTATGTCATTGAAGGTCCAATGGATCAAACCTTTTTGAAAACCTAATGTGATTAGGTGGGAGATACCTTTAATGGTACTGGTCATTAATGCATAACAAATGCATGGATCCAATACATGATGTAAACCCTAATTGAGGCTGATTTCATGTATAACCCTATTAAGAGGTTGCCTACATGTGAAATCACTAATTAGGATGAATAGTAAACACTAATTCCTTTGGATACCTTATGTAATGGAGGTCCAATGTGATGATGAATGTACTATTGATCCAATGATGGTTAGTAATGATAACCAATAAAGGAACAAAGGTTAAAACCCTAATAGTACCTAAGTGATTAGTGTCAATTAAGGGATGAACCCTAATTGCTGATAAGATCAATGACTTGGTACACTATGTAAATCATAGTTGTATGTACTTGATTGAAGGGTTGATATGACCTAATCAAGTTGAGATGATGATAGCATGAATTCATATATGAATATGATTCATGTGGTGATTAAGGGCATGATCCTTAAAGTAGAGAGATCATGAAACCCTAATCATGAACATAAACCCTAATCGTCAGGGTTATTGAGTTGAAACCCTAGTTGAGGGTGTATCATTGTAAACCCTAGTTGAGGGTGTATCCTTGTGAAACCCTAGTGGAGGGTGTATCATTGTGAACCCTGGTTGAGGGTGTATCCTTATAAACCCAAGTTGAGGGTGTATCATTGTGATTGTTTATAGGTAACTTTATAATAAAGCCATGCCTTAAACTAAGATAAGTCCATATCATGTGAGATAGCTGGACAATTCTAATGTGTGGCCTATGCATTATATGCTAAGGGTGAGTATTTTGTGATGGAATGTATTAAGAGGGGAAATACCTTAATACAAGACAAATTTGGTTAACTCAAGAGGGTCTGAATTAATGAGAAATGGGGAACCCTAACCCTAATTTGGGGAAAAGGGAATGATAAGCCCTAATTGATGGTAAACCCTAACCCTGGTAAGGTAATAGTGGTATTACCCTATATTGCATGATGTGTTGTGAACTTTATAAGTCTATTATCATGTGTGACAATCATGCAGGTCTCATGAGTTGATGATCATAGCCAGGTATGAGCTATGATGTTTATTTGATAAGAATTGATTAGCCATATGTGCCATTATGTTTTTGTTACTGAGAAAGAAGTAACAAGATGAGTTGGGCTTGTAAGCCTTTGTTTTAAGTTGTTGCCTAGTGAGAGGTGACAAGATGTGAATGGCCTTGTGCGCCATGTGAATAAAGTTGTTGCCTAGTGAGAGGTGACAAGATGTGAATGGCCTTGTGCGCCATGTGAATAAAGTTGTTGCCTAGTGAGAGGTGACAAGATGTGAATGGTTTTGTGAGCCATGTGAATAAAGTTGTTGCCTAGTGAAAGGTGACAAGATGTACAGTGTTCTGAAGAGCTATGTGTGATGGAAATCCAAATCCTGGTAAAGGATTAAGGGTAATACCCTTGAATTATTAATACATTGTTTTTGCATGGTATTGATAGATAATTGATGTACTGCTATTATATGTGCTAACCATGCAGGTATCATGAGATGATGAGCATAGCCAGGTATGAGCTATGATGTGTTATTAGTTTGAATTTGTTTATTGGGCCTTGTGTGCTATAATATACCTTGTTCCTGGTAAGAGGTGGCAAGAGAGTTAATGTGCATCAAGTGCCATGATGGATGCTTGTGTAGCAAGTATCATACTTACCTTGGTCAAATGACCTAAAGGTGTTAGTTACCTGAGAAAGAGGTAACAATGCTCAAGTGATGAACAAAGGGTTTGAATACCCATGATTTCATGGTTATGGCATTGAAATTGTGAAAGGATGAGAAAAACCCAGTGGTGAAGTGAGGGATTAAGATCCCAACACTTATGAAAAGAGTATGGCTACGGGCCATGACTCCACATTGATAATGCCAGGCTTTATATATATGATCTAAGCCTGAAGAAAGTTAATGCAGTGGTAATGATTCTGTTGTTTGAATAGATGTTATACATGTTCTTCCTATTCATTAAAGGATAAGTGACATGTTAATTCTATCAAGTAATAACTGCAATGCTTCTGATATAGAATAATGTTCTAATCTGTTAGACATTAAAATATTTGCTGTCAAATAGATATGATTCTCATGTTCATACTCATCTTCTCAAGTTGCAATAATAATGTTTCTGGCGGAGAGTTATATCTCTCGTTGGGGCAATTTTTATAATTGTCTCACCCCCGTGGGAACCACATTTTTAGGTGGACGCGGACGAGGAGACAGGAATCCTTCAGGAGGTGAAGGACATCAGCAGTAGCAGGGATAGCAGTAAAGTCTCAGGTGGAGACATTGACTGTCATGTCATGTTCAGATGTATATAGAAGTTCTATGTGTAATCTCTGTACTCTCAGGTCCTTGGAGTAGTAGTTAATGATTTCGAGATTTTGACTTAGTGCCTCGAGGGTTTTATACTACCTGTGTACAGTTAAGACAGAGTAGTTAATGTTTGTATTCCTCGAGAAGCAAAAGTACATGAGATGTATATATATGAACTAGGATGTAAAGTTTTACTTTGGTTCTGAATGAAAGAGTTTTCCTATGAATGGATCCCTTTGCAAAAAGTTTTAATTTTTAGTGATTTTTGGTAATCCGCTGCTTGATGAACGCTTCCGCATTAGTTAATCTTGTTTTCGTGAGACGGTCATCACAGTTTTCCCTTAGGGTTGCATATAGCCACCTTTAGTTGGTTGGTGTGTGGCCTTGAGAAGAATCAAACCAAGCTTTCTAGCATCGTTGCTAGGGATAGAGGCGCTCGGCCTAGCTAGTTAGTGTAGCTTAGCTTTTCCTATTTCCCTCGCCATTGATATTCTTGATTCTTTGTGTTACTTTTGCATCTTCGTTTGCTAACTTGTCCTCTTCTGTTTGGTTGTGCATTGTGCATGTGACAAGATACCCTTTGAAGTCAAGATGGTAGAACGAGATGCACGAGCCCCTTCAATCCCTCAACTGCCCTACATGATGAAGATATTGGAGAACATGGTAAATCTCATGAAGATTCATGTAGGAAGTTCTTCTAATCACTATTCCAACTCCATGGAGGCTAATTTTGAAGATGTGCAAGTTTTACAATCCTATGGTATTTAGAACAACCAAGGCTCCATGTCAAGCGCTTACACTTTAGAATGGAGAAATCTTCCAAACTTTTCATGGGAGCAACAAGGGGACCAAGAGATGAGAGACAACTCCATGTTTGAAGAAGAAGTTCTTGTAAAGCTAAGAAGCCTTGATGAAGTGAAGAGAGAGGTGTCCTTTCATGGACAAATCATTGATCAATTTTAGAAATGGATAGACTAGATTTCCATGTCACTTGCCATTTGTTAGGAGGGAGACCCCCTTCCCAAACCATTACAAACACAAACAATTCAAATGGTTCTATGGGTGATCCTCAAGGCATCTATTATCCACCCCAAGGGAAAGTATCTACCTCACAACAATCAATATCCCCCAACCCCTTATGCATTACAACCTCCCCAAACTTCATACAACTTCCAACACACCTCACAACAACCAACACAATATCAACCATAACAACCACCCCTATACCAACCACCTCCACAACAACCATCCTATATCCTTCACAATCCTAACACACCAAATACCACCACCACCACCACCACAACCATCACATGCTCCCCCTCCTCCCCATGAGTAAGTGAATATGGTTCCCATCTTGAGGTATGAGAAGGTGGTTGTGAAGTCCAAAAATGGGAGGAAAGGAAATTTGATAAAGAGTGTGATGGAGTACCCTTACCGAAAAGTCCTTGTGAGAGTACCAAGTGCACTAGATATTTTTTTGCACCACCTTGTATTTAGAGTGCCAAATGCACTAGAAAATCTATTATTCCAACTCTTTTTAATGCAATAATACCAAGTGTCCCACCTTACTTTGAGATTACACCACCAAATGCCCCAATCGATGATCCAAGACATCCCAATGTGATATTTCTACGTTTGCAAGTGTCCAATAGGATGGAAACCCTCTCTTTGATGCCTATGAAAATCAATTCCTAGAGGGATGGAAAAACTATGGCATGAAAGTTATGAAGGTCTTAAGATTGACTAAGAAAAACACCTCATTGCTTTACATCATCAAGCAATGCCCAACTTATGTGAAGTTCCATAAGGGTGGTTTCACTTCAAGAAGAAGATGAGAGGGAACATGCCTAAGGAGGTCATCTTAAATGAGTTAAAAAAATATTTGATGAGGATTCTTACTTTGAGACCTATGATGATGACCCCAGAGGAGACAAAAATTAAGAAAGACACTTGAGAAACTTGCATAACCCTTGGGAGGAAGATCAAACAATGAAGGTATTTGAGAGGATTGCGTATGACAAGGATGAAAATATTTTTATTTTTTACAATGGTTGATTGATGGAGGAACAACAAGCGTGGTTGAAGGCTCTAAACTTAGTTCTAGTGGGAGGCATCCCATATTGTTTTGAGACTCTTTCTCTCAAAAACCTTTTTTTATTATACTTTTATTTTGTCCAAGAAACACACACACACGCACAATATTGGATAGTTTTTTTTCTATTTGTGAATCATGTTAGTATAGGTACAAGGAAGAAAAGGTGATACATAGAGGGTCTAGCCAAGGAGAAGATCAAAGTTAAAGAGAACATTGCAAATAGTAGAAAAGCTACATGAAGGAGTCCAGAATGGTCGTGCCACATAGCACGGCCATGGGGCCGGAAACACAGAATGGACGTGTTGCTTAGCATGGCTATGGTGGTCTTTCCCTACTCATCTAGTTCTACATTGATCACTCCATCTCTTGGTGGTTGTCTGCTGCAACATCAAGTTGTTTACCCAACTATTATAAACTTCTATTTCAAGCTGAGGATAGTATGATTTAAAAGTTTGGGGTGGTAGGGCGGTAAGACCTTCTTTCACTGAATTTTTATCTATGTACCTTGTGCTAAATTTTGACAAGATGATCAAATAGTTAGACTAACTTTCATACTTGTCTATATTGACCTTGTGTGTCTTCTAGCATTCATGCATACATGTAGTTTAATTTTAAGCACTTTTGTGTAATTTTTCAAAAATATTGTTCTTTTTTCTCTTCCAAGTCATGCATTGCATTTCCACGTAGATTTTGGTAATTTTTATATGTTTTAACTAGTATTTTCTACTTTATATTTTAATTTCCCTAAACATTAGATTTAGATGTGATTGAATGCAAATTGGCACCATTTTGGCCAATTTTTCCCAAACTTGAATGTTTTCTGACTAAAAGCATGTTTTAACTTAATCTCCACTATTTGAAATGAAAATGTTGGTCTTTGACAAATGCATGCCATTTTCTTATAGTTTATTGCTATATGGTCTTGATTGTTGACTTTTTACATGTGTGTAACCTCTCTTACATTTGTGAATGTTTTGGTTGAACTGTGAATTGTGCAATCTATAAATGCTTTGATCCTATGGAATTTTATGATATAAATGTGAATTTCATGTTGTTCAATCATGTGGTGTGATATCATTTAATGAAGTGTTGGATTAGTTTTCATGTAGGAGATTTTATGTCTATAACTACACTAATGACCCCTCTTTGACCTAAATATTCTTTCACCATCTCCATACCTCTCTGCCTCATGAAAGGATGCCTTAGTGAACATATTTAGCCTTGGTCACCCCCAAAATCTTGGTGTGGCTATATCTACATCTCCCCGCCTCACTCTATCCACCATATGCCCTAACTACACCAAGGGCAAAAGAAAAGGGAAGAAAAAAAGGAGAAAAGCAAAAAGAAAATAAAAGATGATCTTGTTTAAGAGCATCTATATAAAGAAAAGGTGAGTGTGTAAAAGCACTCAAATCTCTAACCGCAATCATTTCTTCCATTTGCATACCCATTGAGCTAGAAACATCAAGCCTGGCTCACTTTACCCTTTCTACAGCCATGTGGGTCATTTGGTGTGGTTTGAGGTATAAGATTGAATGCATGAAAGTGAAACAACACTCCTAGTCATCATTAATTAATGCCATCATGAAATAGTTTACCCTGAATTATATGTAGGACATATGGAAAGCTTGTGTGTTCTATGCTCTATATTCGAAGTTTGTATGCTCAGTGCTCTTTTCATTATTGGTTTGTGAAAGTGGAGAGGATAGAGGTGGAACACATGCACTTAGTCACTTTTAAGACCATTTCATCAATAATCATATTTTGTAATGCATTTATTATTCCTATTTATTGAAAGAAAATTGAAGAGAGAGATTAAGTTGGAGCATACTTGAGCACAAGTATGTTTTAACTTTGGGGTGGTGATACAGTCCTATTTTAGGGCTTCATCTTGTGACTTTTTGTATCTCAATCACATCTAAACATAGTAGAATGCTAGTTAAATGCCCCAATATGCATATTAATGTCAAATGCACTTATGGACGTTCTTTGCATACTTTTCACGTACTTAGACCATGCTTTGGATGGATGAGAGACAAGGAAGGAGTTCTACGGTTCTTCCACCCATGGAGGGGTCCAAAGAAGACCCTAAAGCTCCCTCAACCTACCCCTTATGGCCAAGGGTCGACATCAAGCAAAGAAGACCATTAAGAATAAAGATTCAAAGTAAATTTTCCACTAAAGACCCCAACATGAGCGTGGTACCAAGGAACAATCATGTTGGACAATGCAAAAATCACATAGTCAAACATCAAAATTAAAAGCCACAAAAACTTAACCAGAATGGCTGCTACCCATGGGCGTGTTGTGAAGACCCCAAAATTGCAGTGCCAACTAGCACGGGCGTGCTGCCAAAGAAGAGAATGGGCATGCTGCCCAAAACAACCTCCAATTCACCGCCCCCACCATGGTCATGCCACCCAGCACGGTCATTCTACCTAGCCCTCACCACGGTCATGCTGCCCAACACGGTCGTTCTACCATCCTTCATTTCACCAAAATTTCTTTGAGAATCTCTACTTCTTAGAACGACCATTCCCTACCACCACGACAATTCCAACTCTCACCCACCACGGTCGTGCTGCCCAGCATGGTCGTGCTACCACCTAAACCCTAGCACTTTCTGCACTATTTTTTTAATAATGCCCCTACTTACCCTATTTCTTCCACCACCACCTATATATACATGGGTCGTGACCACAACACTAGGTTAGCTGCCATTACTCTCATGCACCTATTTTATAGCATTCATTGCCTCCTTCCTTGCATTCAATCCATCCACCCACCATTTTCACCATAGAAACCAAGGTTTCTAGGTTTGCTACCATAATCCACTTCATTTTCATGCCCTTCATCCACCTTGGAGGAGGGAGGTCATTCTACAATAGCTAGGAGTTGAAGATGAAGAAGCTACTTTGAGCTCCATGGAGTCATATCCCCTTCTTCTCATTTCTTTTATCTTTTCTTTGAGCATGTCTCGCTAAGCCCCTAGTGGTGGGCTGTTTGGGGTTAAAATGTGACTTTGATACCATGTTGGGGAAAACTAACTTGTATTGAACATAATTTCATTCTATGATGATTGCCTCTTGCTTCTATCTCATTCCCCATTATCTTGCATGTAGTTTATGCTTTTAAACATAAATTGCTTGTTTTGTGATGCTAGATGACACGTAGCTTCTAGGAGTAATTGGATTGTATGTGGCAATCTTAGGAATGGCTCCTAGGTCCAATTAGTGGATCCCTAGCTATCCCCCCTTATTCCTACATACATCACACTTCTTCTACTAGTGAGTGTGAGATTTAAGCAGCTAGTGTAAATGTGATTAGTGAAATTGCCTAGAGTTTCCTAAAGGATATTGCAAGTAACATGAGGTGAAATACCCTCATCTCTACTCACATTCCTACCCTTGGCTCTCAATTTCCCTAATACAACTTATCCTAGAAACCTAGACTTACACCTAGTAGTGTAGGGTATATTCTACTAGCACTTACCTTGTTGTTTGGTTTGGTAATCTGGATTGAAATGTGAGATTTTCATGCTATGTTGACCTTCCCACAACTAATATCAAGTTGCATTCCCAAATGGCCCACCTACCCATCATATCTCTTAAAATTTGTCTGTTCCTTATTAGCTTGTTAATTCTAGTGTAGTCAACTGCCTTTGTTAATTCTTAGCTAATTGCCTAGTTCTAGATAGTTAGTTCTTTCTCAAGTAGCTAGGGATCCTATGAGCATGCTTGTGTTAGTTTGGCTAATTCGTGATAACTTAGACCCCTTCTTGTCTAATTGCTTAGTTTACATCTTAGTTGATCACTAAGTTTGCTAGTGTAGTATAACTCATTGCTCTAGCTTAATTGCTTGCCTTGCATAGTTGATAGCCTTAACTTGCTTAGAGTCATCTAGAGTGTTTGTTAAATTAGTTTATTTATTTCTCTTCCTTGCTTGCAATCATAGAGTAATCAAATCAAATCCAACTTTAAACCCTCAAATAGTAATCATCGCTTTAGGAACATTGCTAACACCAACCTATCTCTTGAGCTCCCTCTCTCCTTGATGATCGACCCTAATCTTACCACTCGCCCATACTACATCACGACCCCATGAGATTTCGGGTATATGTAATTAGTTGAGCCTGTGTGTTGGACTAGGTCCATACACAAATTTTGATAGATCGATGAGTTTTCCCTTAGGGTTGTATCTAGCCACCTTTAGTTGGTTGGTGTGTGGCCCTGAGAAGAATCGCACCAAGCTTTCTGGCATCATTTTCGGGGATAGAGGCACTCAGCCTAGCTAGTTAGTGTAGCTTAGCTTTTCCTATTGCCCTCACCACTACTATTCTTGATTCTTTGTGTTACTTTTGCATCTTGGTTTTCTAACTTGTCCTCTTTTGTTTGGTTGTGACTTGTGCATGTGACAACCAACCCTTTGAAGTCAAGATGGTAGACTGCGATGCACGAGCCCCTTCAATCCCTCAACCGCCCTACATGATGAAGATTTTGGAGGACATGGTAAGTCTCATGAAGATTCATGTGGGAGGTTCTTGTAATCACTCCACCAACTCCATGGAGGCTAATTGTGAAGATGTGCAAGTTTTGTAATCTTATGCCATTCAGAACAACCAAGGCTCCTGTCAAGCACTTACACTTTAGAATGGAGAAAATCTTGAAAATTTTCATGGGAGAAACAAGGGGACCAAGAGTCAAGAGACAACTACATGTTAAAATAAGAAGTTCTTGCAAGGTTAATAATCCTAGGTAAAGTGAAGAGAGAGGTGTCCTTTCATGAACAAATCATTGATCAACTTTAGAAAAGGATAGACCAAATTTCCATATCACTTGCCCTTTGTGAGGAGGGAATAACCCCTTCCCAAACCATTGCAAACCCAAACAATGCAAATGGTTCTATGGATGATACTCAAAGAATCTATTATCCACCACAAGGGCAAGTAACTACCTAGAAAAAATATCAAACTCCCCCTACCCCTTATGCTCCACAACCTCCCCAAACTTCATACAACTTCCAACACACCTCACAACCACCACCAAAATATCAACCATAAGAACTACCCCCATACCAACCACCTCCACAACAACCATCCTACATCATTCACATTCCTAACCCACCACACCAAAGACCACCACAACCATCACAAGATCCCCCTCCTCCCCATGAGCAAGTGAAGTCAGTTCCCATCTTGAGGTATGAGAAGGTGGTTGTGAAGTCAAAAAATGAGGGAAGGAAATTTGACAAAGAGCGTGATGGAGTACCCTTGTCTGAAAGTCCTTGTGAGAGTGCCAAGTGCACTAGAGATTTTTCTACACCACCTTATATTGAGAGTTCCAAGGGTACTACCAAATCTGTTATTTCAACTCTTTTTAAAGCAATGATACCAAGTGTCCCACCTTCCTTTGAGATTACACCACCAAATGCCCCAATCGTTGATCCAAGACATCCCAATGTGATATTTTTAGGTTCGCATGTGTCCAATAGGATGGAAACCTCTCTCTTTGATGCCTATGAAGATCCATTCCTAGAGGGAAGACAAAACTATGGCATGAAAGTTTTGAAGGTCTTAAGATTTACTAGTGAAAACACATCATTGCTTGACATCATCAAGAAATGCCCAACTTATGTGAGGTTCCATAAGGGTGGTTTCACCCTCAAGAAGAAGAAGAGAGGGAACATGGCTAAGGAGGTCATCTTAAATGAGATAAAAAGTTTTGTTCATGAGGATTCTTACTTTGAGACCTATGATGACGACCCTGGAGGAAAGGAAAATGAAGAAAGACACTTGAGAAACTTGCATAACCCTTGGTAGGTAGATCAAACAATGAAGGCATTTGAGATGATTGCATATGATGAGGATGAAAATATTTTTATTTTGGACAATGGTTTATTGATGGATAAACAACAAGCCTAGTTGAAGGCTCTAAACTTAGCACTAGTGGGAGGCAGCCCATGTTGCTTTGAAGCTCTTTCTCTCAAAAACCTTTTTTTAATACACTTTCATTTTGTCCAAGAAACACACACCCATGCAATATACTTGATAGTTGTATTGTTTGTGAATCATGTTAATGCAAGTACAAGGAAGAATAGGTCGTGCACCAAGGTTCTAGCCAAGGAGAAGATCAAAGTTGAGGAGAACATTGCAAAATAGAGAAAATCTACAAGAAGGAGTCCAAAACGGTCGTGCCATACAACACGGCCATGGGGTCGGCAAGACAGAACGTCGATGGTGGTCTTGCCCTACTCACCTAGTGCTACATTGATCAATCCATCTCTTGGTTGTTGTCTTCCATGACTCCAAGACCTTTACCCTACTATTCTAAACTTCTATTTCATGCTGAGGATAGCATGATTTAAAAGTTTGGGGTGGTAGGGTGGTAAGCCCTTCTTTCACCACATTTTTATCTGTGTACCTTGTGCTAAATTTTTGCAAGATGATCAAATAGTTTGACTACCTTTCATACTTGTTTATCCTGACCTTGTGTGTCTGCTAGCATTCATGCATACATGTAGTTTAATTTCATGCATTTTTATAATTTTTGTGTGTTTTAACAAGCATTTGTTTCTTTCTATATTAATTTCCCTAAAAGTTTGGTTTAGATGTGATTGAATGCAAATTGGTACCATTTTGGCCAATTTTGCTCAAACTTGAATGTTCTTGCCTAAAAGCATGTTTTAACTTAAACTCTACTACTTGAAATGAAAATGTTGGTCTTTGACAAATGCATGCCTTTTTCTTAGAGTTTATTGCTATATGGTCTTCATTGTTGACTCTTTACATGTGCATCGCCTCTTTTAAGTTTGTGAATGTTTTGGTTGAATTGTGAATTGAGCAAGCTATGAATGCTTAGATCATATGGAATTGCATGATAAAAATGGGAATCTCATGTTGTTAAATAATGTGGTGTGATATCATTTGATTAAGTGTTGGATTAGTTTTCATGCAGGAGATTTTATGTTGAGAATGACACTAATGACCCCTCTTTGATTTGAATCATCTTTGACCATCTTCATACCTCTCTGCCTCATAAAAGGATTCCTTAGTGCACATATTTAGCCTTGGTCACCCCCAAAAGCTTGGGGTGGCCATATCTACATATCCCTTCTTCACTCTATCCACCATACGTCCTACTGTTACCAAGGGAAAAAGAAAAAAAAGAAGAAAAGCAAAAAGAAAATAAAATATGCTCATGTTTAAGATCATCTAAATAAAGAAAAGATGAGTGTGTAAAAGCACTCCAATCTTTAACCACAATCATTTCTTCCTTTTTCATACCCATTGAGTTAGAAACATCAAACCTAGCTCACTTACCCTTTCTACATCTAGGTGGGTCATTTGGTGGTTTGAGATATAAGATTGAATGCATGAAAGTGAAGCAACACTCCTAGTCATCATTGATTAATGCCATCATGAAACAGTTTACTCAGAATTAAATGAAGGACATATGGAAAGCTTGTGTGTTCTATGCTCTATATTCAAAGTTTGTATGTTCAATGCTCTTTTCATGAATGGTTTGTGAAAGTGGAGAGGATAGAGGTGGAATACATGCAGTTAGTCACTTTTAAGTTCATTTAGTCAATAATCATCTTTTGCAATGCATTTATCATTCCTGTTTAGTGAAAGAAAATTGAAGAGAGAGATTAATTTGGAGCATATTTGAGGATAAGTATGTTTTAAGTTTGGGGTGGTGATGTAGTCCTATTTTAGGGCTTCATCTTGTGTCTTTTTGTATCTCAATCACATCTGAACATAGTGGAATGCAAGTTAAATACCCCAATATGGACGTTCTTTGCATACTTTTTAGGTACTTGGACCATGCTTTGGATGGATGAAAGAGAAGGAAGGAGTTCTAGGGTTCTTCCACCCATGGAGGGGTCCAAAGAAGACCCCAAAGATACCTCAACCTACCCCTAATGGCCAAGGGTTGACATCAAGCAAAGAAGTTCATTGATCATGAAGATTCAAAGTAAATTTTCCACTGAAGACCCCAGCACAACAGTGGCGCCAAGGAACTGTCGTGCTGGATAATACAAAAATCATAGAGTCAAACATCAAAATTGCTAGCTACACCAACTTGACCAGAATGGACGTGCCACCCATGGGCATGTTGTGAAGACCCCAAAACGGTTGTGCCAGCCAACACAGTTGTACTTCCAAAGAAGAGAATGACCACCACTTCACCTCCCCCACCACGGTCATGCCACCCAGCACGACCATTCTACCTAGCCCTCACCATGGCCGTGCTGCCCAACACGGTCATGCTACCAGCCTTCATTTCACCAAAAATTCTCTGACATTCTCAACTTCTTAGAACATCTGCTCCCTACCACCATGGCCATTCGAACTCTCACCCACCACGGCCGTGTTGCCCAACACGGCCGTGCTACCACCTAAACTCTAGAACTTTTTGCAATATTTTTCCAATAATGCCCTACTTACCCTAGTTCTTCCACCACCACCTATATATACATGGGTGACCACCGTAACACTAGATTAGATGTCATTACTCCCCTTTACGTACTCTAGAGCATTCATTTCCTCCTTCCTTGCATTCAAGCCACCAACCCACCATTTGCACCTCATTTCCACCATAGAAACCTAGTTTTCAATGTTTTCTACCATAATGTCCTTCATTCTCATACCCTTCATCCACCTTGGAGGAGGGAGGTCGTTCTACAGCAGCTAGAAGGTGAAGAAGAAGAAGATACTTTGAGCTCCATGGAATCATAACCCCTTCTTCCCAATTCTTTTATCTTTTCTTTGAGCATGTCTAGCTAAGCCTCTAGTGGTGGGCTGTTTGGAGTTAAAATGATACCATGTTGGGGGGAAACAACTTGTACTTAACATAATTTTCACTCTATGATGGTTTCCTCTTGATTCTATCTCATTACCCATTATCTTGCATGTGGTTTGTGCTTTTAAACATAAAGTGTTTATTTTGTGATGCTTGATGACACTTGGCTTCTAAGAGAAATTTGAATGTATATGGAAATCTTAGGAATGGATCCTAGGTCCAATTAGTAGATCCCTTGCTATCCCCCTTTGTTCCTACATACATATCCCTTCTTCTACTAGTGAGTGTGAGATCTAATATCTAGTGTAAGTGTGATTAGTGCAATTGCCTAGAGTTTCCTAAAGCCTAGATGGCAAGTAACATGAGGTGAAATACCCTCATCTGTAGTCCCATTCCTATCCTTGGCTCTCAATTTCCCTAATACCACTTATACTAGTAACCTAGACTGCCAAGTCCTACTAGAATTACACCTAGCCCTAGTTCTCCAACTCGTAGTGTAGGGTAAATTCTAATTGAACTTGCCTTTTTGTTTGGTTTGGTAATTTAGATTGAAATGTGAGATTTGCATGCCATTCTAACCTTCCCCCAACTAATATCAAGTTTCATTCCCAAACGTCCCACCTACCCATAATATCTCTTAAAATCCACTCTTTCCTTCTTGGTTTTTTAATGCTAGTGTAGTCAATTGCCATTGTTAATTCTTAGCTAATTTCCTAGTTCTAGATAGTTAGTTCTTGCTCAAGTGTCTAGGTCTCCTTTGAGCTTGCTTGTGTTAGTTTGGCTAATAAGTGATGATTTAGAACCATGTTTTTCTAATTGCTTAGTTTATCATTTAGCTTTCTAGTTTAGTATAACTCGTTGCTCTAGCCTAATTTATTGCCTTGCTTAGTTGATAACATTAACTTGCTTAGAGTAATATAGTGTGATTGTTAACTTAGTTTCTTTCTTGCTTGCAATCATAGTGTAATCAACCAAACCCAACTTTAGACCCTCAAACCCTAATCTCCACTTTAGGAACAAAGCTAACACCTACCTAGCTCTAGTGCCACTTCTCTCCCTGAGGATCGACCCTAATCTTAACACTAGACTATACTACAACACAACTCCATGCACTTGTGGGTATGTGTGATTAGTTGAGAATGTGCATTGGACTAGGTCCATATACAAATTTTAAGAGATTTGTGTATTTTCCCTTAGGTTCGCATCTAGCCACCTTTAGTTGGCTAGTGTGTGGCCTTGAGAAGAATCTCACCAATGACCCTTGTAATGAGGGTTTCTTCCTCAAGAACGACCATCATATCCAATCATGGTCCATGGCCGAGAAAAGGGAAGAAAATGGAGTAGAGATTCCAAGGAAAATGTTGCAAAAGAAGAGGAGATACTTCTAAGGTTGAAGATGGATAAAGATGACCACAAATAAGAGATTCGACCACCAAGAGAGCCAAGGTCAGCTCCTCTTGCTCACAAGGATCCAAGGCAATCAAAAGAGAAGGAGGAACAAGAATGGCTAAAAAGGGTTCACTTATGTGGAAGGAAAAGAGGCTATATACTTGAGGGATGAGAGAGAAGGTCAAATATGAGGTGTCAACACCCTAAGGCTCCTAAGGGAGACTTGTCCACCAAAGACCCACATGCAACCACTTAAACCATGCATGCATGATATGGTGATGAAACCCATGTTGGGTGTCGACCTACTTAGGTCCTCAACAAGTTTATTAGGCAACATCGCCTCCTAGAGGTCGAATTAAGAGCAAACATCTTGACTAGGTCGAAACAAGACCATCACCATCAAAGAGTTTGAAACACAAAAAGATAAGCATATAGATCGAAACACATGACCCCAAACCTTCATGGTCGTAACAGCATCAAGCCTAGACAAGTGTTTCAGTTAAAACACATCCAAAGCAGCCCCTAGGTCACTACCATCATCATGGTACATCAAGGTTGAAATAAGGCAACCCTAGTAATCACTAAGGATGCCACCACTCATACAAGGCCCAAACAAGGCACCCAATTCTTCCTATATCCTCTAAATGATGTAAAGGGATGGAAGACACTCTTAATAAGTGGCAAATTGCACACCAACCCCCTACTTTTGGAAAATTGCAATTTGCACCAAAACTAGCACACAAAGCACAAACATCATCCAAACAAGCTCAAACTTGAAACTTAAGATCTCCACAAGCCCTTTTATCATCTCAAAATATTAGAGCAAGGTTCTAAGAAACTTACTCAAGCCAAACAAATAGGGTTGCCCCAAAACCCAGTTCACAAGTTTATAAGCCATAAACCTCTAATAAGGATTTTTCCCCTAAAATCCTCAACGAAAATAAATGAGCACTACCTCCCCATCTCTACCTTAAGCTCCCACTAGGGTCAACCAAAATAGATATAAAAGTGGATGCAGACATATTGGAATGAAATAACTACATCTAACATGTCTCTACTAATGGGTTGACCTCCCCTTATGGCTCACCTAAGGCATAAAGCCTAGTCATCCCCTGTCTAGAAGAACTAGCCTGCTACATATGTCCATGTCCTTGTCCTCCACCACCCACTAAACTGCTATCTCTATGAGCCCTTCTGGCTCTGCCAAAATTGTTGGGTCACCTCATCACCTTTCACTAGGCACTCCCGCCTCAGATTCCCTACCTACCCACACTTATGGCAAGTCCTGGTCTCATATTGTGGCCTAGACAACTTGGTCACTAACACTAAAGTTGTGTTGTGGGATCCAACAGGCAGAAAACAATGGCTTCTTCCCTTACTTGGCGACCACTATGTCTTTTTACTAGACCTCTGATGTGGTGGTGGTGATGACAACCTAATCTTGTTAAAGCCACCTGACGACTATTCTTGGTACTGAGTAGATCTCTTTTTGGAACCTTTCTCATGTTTCTCAACCACAGACCTATCTATCCCTGTTCTCAAAGGTTGTTATTGGCATCATCAACTCCGCACTTAACCCCTTCTCAAAACGTCGAATTCTCTCATGATCTGTAGTAGCCATGTGAGGA
Organism: Alisma plantago-aquatica; assembly: GCA_963693085.1. Classification (NCBI taxonomy): domain Eukaryota; kingdom Viridiplantae; phylum Streptophyta; class Magnoliopsida; order Alismatales; family Alismataceae; genus Alisma; species Alisma plantago-aquatica. The sequence goes on along the minus strand of OY856409.1, from coordinate 1,868,841,955 downwards.
GAATACCTAAACAACTCCATAAACATTGCCTCAAACTCATTGATTGGCATGGATCCCTATCGGATCCTCTCAAACTGGCTAATTTTCTCATCAAGGTACGTCTAAGGAAAGTATCGATTGACAAACTCACGTCAGAAATCCTCCCAGGTGATAGCAACACCTAGCCTCTTATCCTCTTCTATGGCCCACCAATGTCCATCACTCCCCTTCAAAAGGTACACATCATGCCCTACCTTGCCTGGTTCAGGGATGTTGAGGATCTTGAAGGCCTTCTCTAATTCTGTCAACCAAAGATCTGCATCTGTTGGATCTGTCGTACCAGCATACTCCACTACTCCAACATGCCTCAACCACTCAAACTTCTTCCTTGGGACCAGTGATTCCACATTGGGGACTATTGTTCTTGTTTGAGAAATGGGCATCCTGTCTGCCATATGTGTAATTATGTCCTTAAACTATCTGAACAAGGATTGAAAGGCAGGGTTTTCCACAATGTCTTGGTCAAACTAGGTAGCATCAAGCGCCCTCTCCTCAAAAACTTGCCTCCTTGCACCTCCACCTGGTGTAGCAACACCACTCTAAGCAGCATGTTCTTCATGTTCTCCAATCATCTTTTTATCAATTCTTCTTCCTCTACATAAGTATAACTCACGATAAGATAGACTAGAGGACACTAGAACAGACACAAACCCTAGTCCTGGGTCCTTATACACTCAGATAACCAAAATGTCACACCCCGATCTCACACTAACCACTAATCACGAGATTAGGGCGCGACGGAGGGATTATCACATAAACAAATCACTGAGAACTTTTCCTTTTTAAAACCTCATAATGATATCCGGATTATTGTTTTAAACTAAAACATAATAAACTATTGCGGAAGCATTTCAATTAAACTGGCTAGAAAACATAAACAGAGATTACAACATGTAACATTGTTTAACAGAAAGTAAACATAACAGTTAATTTACATCTTGTACACATTCGCCATACATACTCTCTCTCACCCACACCATGTCCCAAGGATCGAGGGGAAAGGACTAAGAGACCTCTATCTAAACTAACTACATATACCTTCTACAGATTAAGCGTTAGGATGAAAAGATCCTTCCGATTCCTGTTGCTGATGTTGACCTGAAAATGTTTGAGTAGAGGGATGAGCCTACTCGCTCAGTGAATAGCATTTCATTTAGCTATCAATAAACAACTCATCAGATAGATAAAATTGAAATAAAAGATAAGTTCAGTACTAAACAGGGCAGTTCTAATGACATAGCAGATTTACAGATAACAATCTCATTTCAAAGCAACATCAGATATTTTAAACAAATAAACTAATATAGAGAATTGGTACAGAAATTCAAATCTCTTAACATATTAAGTTTAATGTGATCCTATATGATTACATAATTATATCATTATTATGCCCTAATCATATGCAGTGTACTCTGCATATAAAGATCCGTAGCGAACTACGATCCCACCGTACAAGACTTAGCGACACACCCGGGAAATGCTAAGTCTGACTGCCAGCCCTGTTCTACTACAGGACCACAGGCTCTCCGGCCTCATTGCACTAACTTCGAGTGCTCTATACTCCTCCTCTAACCTGAGCACACAGGCGGAGAGTCTCACTGGGTTACCACCATGACTCCGCACGGATTATTGTTGAATATCCCCTATTTACTCCAGTGCCACCGTGACTCCGCATGGATTATTGTTGAACACTGCCTCTCTGTCCTCGTGCCACCGTGACTCCGCACAGATTATTGTTGAACACGAGTTTCACCCCTAAGAAGCAGACCTCTCAAAGGGGTTCTACGGTGTTAGGGAACCTACGTCTATTAACTGATTAACATATAAACATTTAAACAAGAATATCACATTTCATACCTATTTCACATTTTGAACATCACTTGAAAACACATATATATATCATTTGTCACCTATAAACATGACTCAGTATCAACTTATCCAGTTTCAATGCTAAACAACCATCTTTAATCAGTGTATACATTGCAACTGTAATACAGGAAAAATCCATCATTTTCATCAATCATATTACGCATTTCAAGTTTCAATGAATCTATCATACTCTATTGTATGTGCTACACTGTTTAGGAGTTATACCAACTGATACTGAAGCAATTAAGCACTTAAATTGAGTTAAGTAATGATTTCTGAATGAACTGCCACTCACCTAATTCAGAATGTCCGAATTCGTCCGGATCCATCCAGAAACACGTCCAAAGACCAGTTTCTGGGCACACGCAAGTCTTCTTTAACCTCGGTTCAGCCTGGGTTGAACGAAGTACACACAAGTAGCTCCTTGATTTGGTGTCATTCTTTGCTATAGCTGTAGATCCAAGAAAAGGTCACAAAGATGAGCTCATGGTGTTGCTATGCTGCTGCTGCTAGTGCTATTCGAGCCCTAGTAGTCCGTGATCGTTGCTATGTACATCAGTTGCTGCTATAAGGTTGGGGCATCACCCTTACTGCTTGGGCATCACGGTTGACCAAGGAAGAAGAAGGAGGATACGCCGCTGCAGATAGGGTGTCGAATGTTATTTACTCAGTGTTGTAGCTTGCACCCAGTCGGCCCCTGGCCATTATTGTAGTAGCTACTGCTACTCTTGCAAGATGGGGCGCCGCCCGTGATAAACCTGGGTGATGGTGGCATGATGGAGGTGGGGGAGCTACGGAATCAGGCTTGGATTACAAAATCGGAGTCGGGGCGGCCGTCTTGGTGCAGCTGCTCATGCCGATCGGGCACCTGGCCGCTGTTGCTGGGCACCGCCCTAGCTGGTTAAGGTGTTGTGCACCTGGGGTGAGGAAGAAGAAAGAGGGTAGAGGAAAAAGAAGAACGGAGGTGGCGCCCTGGCTGGTCGGAGGTGCTGCGCACAAAATCGCCCTCAATCGCGCCCCTCTGCTACTGCGATCGGGCGGATAGGTTGGGCGCCGCTCTGCCGGTTGCCCTGTTTCGATCGGGAAGACAACAAAATAAAAGGGCAAAGATAGTCGGCCCACCAAAATGGATAAGGAAAATAAGTAGCCAAATGTGGGTAAATTACAACCAAGGTCCAAAGAACTAGAAAATAGAATAACTTCTACCTCGAGGGTCCGAATCAAACGATTTTTCTTACATCTTTTCAAGCACGGAATCCACTATGACCTCAGAGCAAGAAATCATCCTAATTGGATTGTCTCACCTGATCAAAGCACTAAACACATCAGTGAGTACTTAATTCAACTTAATTAACATAATGATGCTATGATCATGGTACATATTAATTAACTTAACTATTAGCACTTCAGTTAATATTAATTACATCAGATGAATCAATATTGACTATTGATTCACATCTTAGGTTATCTTGATTAACCATGATGTTTAACAGAGTACTTAGCACTAATCAAGGTGTCTCACGCTAATCAAGATATTTATTGACTAACCCTAGTATGGGTTGTAACAATCTCCCTCCCTTATAAGAATTTCGTCCCAAAATTCCTATAAGAGAAAAGGAAACTTATCACACGTCACTGAATCAAACTCCCACATGGTTTCACTAATGGTATCTCGTGATTCTTGAGTTTCTTGATCCTCCGATCAACTATTCGTATTGATCCCTCAACATAAGATACATCTGGTCTGAGCTGAGCAGATTATGGGTCCACTATCTTCTCTGTACCGGGATAACATTTCTTCAACATCGATACATGAAACACATCATGTAGATTATCCAACTCGGATGGCAAATCTAACTTATAGGCTATAGGTCCAATCCTCTCAATGATAGGATATGGAACCATAAACCTAGGAGTCAGTGTGCCTTTCTTGCCAAACCTCAACACTCCTTTCTATGGTGAAACTTTTAGATATACCTCGTCACCAACCTCAAACTCAAGAGGTCTACGTCGTCTCTCAGCATAACTCTTCTGCCTGTCCTGTGCAGCTTTCAACTGCTCTCTGATCACATATATCTTCTTTGTAGTCATATCCACTATATCTGGCCCAAGAATCTCTTTCTCACCTACCTCGTACCAACATATGGAAGATCTACACTTTCTACCATATAGAGCTTTATACTGAGCTGTACCAAGACTAAAATGATGACTATTGTTATATGCAAACTCTATAAGGCTCAAATGTTCTTCCCAACTTCCACTGAAATGCAAGACACATGCTCTCAGCATGTCCTCAAGAGTCTGAATGGTCCTCTCTGACTGACCATCTGTCTTCGGGTGAAAAGTTGTATTGAATCTTAATTTTGTGCCCAAAGCACGATGCAACTGATTCCAAAAACCTAGATGTGAACTTAGGATCTCTATCTGATATAATTGAAACTGGGATACCATACAACCTGACTGTCTCATCCATGAATATCTTAGCCAACTTCAGAACATCAGAGGTTGACTTGATATGAAGAAAGTGAGTAGACTTAGTCAGTCTATCCACAATCACCATATCGAGTCACAACCTTTAGGTGTCCTGGGCAATCCTATCACAAAATCCATTGTGATATGTTCCCACTTCCATTCTGGTATATGAAGAGATTACAATGTATCTACAGGTTTCTGGTGCTCAGCCTTAGCATGCTGACACACACTGCACCTAGTCACAAACTCAGCCACATCTCTCTTCATGCCAGACCACCAGTAGAGCTCCTTGAGATTCCTATACATTTTAGTGTTACCTGGATGCATAGCATACATCGATGCATGTGCCTCCTCAAGAATCTGCTCTTTCAAATCACCATCTCCAGGTTCACACAACCTGTCATGCAGATATAGCAATCTGTCATCTGAAAACCTGAACTCTGGTCTTTTCCCCCTGTCATGTCATGCATAATCTAATGTAACTCACTGTCATTCTACTGAAGTTCCTTGATTTGATCATAAAAGATAGGCTTGACTTACATCTATGCAATCAAACCACTCTATTCTGACACCCCTAAGCCTAAGTTCAACTTTCACATTTCTACTAACAGGTCTCTCTTGAAACATGCCATAGAGAATGCATCAACTGTTGAACTTGACTTCCCGCTGAGGGCATCAGCTACTACATTTGTATTTCCAGGGTGATAATCTATCGTCATATCATAAAGATAGTGATGTCGTGTCTTAAGAGCACAAACTACAACAACTAATTCCAGATCATGTGACGAGTAATTCTCCTCATTCTATGCTACTTACTTCTTATTACTTATCCTTCTCATTTTAATCATATAGAATAAACATCCCAAAAATTGAAACACACAAGGTAAGAATAGATTATTCCTCATTCTTATTATTACTGTAAGAATTTATTTCATATCACACTTCACTTATATTATATTTCTCCTTTTGTTTCAAACACATTTGTTACCCTTTCAAATTTGTATCTTATTCTTTTCTATGAATCATTTTCATATTGTGTATCTACCCTCCAGATTAGCTAACTTTAAACCCTGGATTTTATTAGTGCTAGGTTACCTTTCATAGTGCAAATCGTATGATTTTGTTTTATAGAGATACTAGTATTCAAGGTCAAATCACTAGTGACATCCCTTGAACTACTACAACTCTAAACATTCTAGGGTTTGGTCCTTATCAGTAACATAGCATTATTGTGATGTGACTTTGCTTCCTTAGTTTGAAATCAAACTTTAGATCTCATAAGTTCATCCATCTACTTGTAATGAATACAACAGATATGAATAATCATCAATGAACTATAGATATATAACAGAAATGTAACATCAGCCAAGTTCTCTAGCATAACTTATTAACACAAATGCTACAAATAAACATGATACTTGTTACCCAAGAATCACACATGGCTCACAAGGCCATTCATATCTTGTCACCTCTCACTAGGCAACAACTTATTCACATGGCTCACAAGGTCATTCACATCTTATCACCTCTCACTAGGCAACAACTTATTCACATGGCTCATAAGGCCATTTACATCTTGTCACCTCTCACTAGGCAACAACTTATTCACATGGCTCATAAAATTCGTACACATTATTACTTTTATTAAGCAACAACAACATCAACACACAAAAAGCCAATCAACATTTATTATATAAATATCACAGCCCAAACTTGGCTATATTCATCATCTCATCATACATGCATGGTTATTAGGCATGATAGCAGTCATACAAGATATTCATCACATCATGTGATACAATAGTAATACCATCATTCCTTAACCAGGAATTAGGGTTCACTATCAAACAGGGCTTATCATTCCCTTTTCCCCAAATTAGGGTTAGGGTTCCCCATTTCTCATTAATTCAGACCCCCTTGAGTTAACCAACTTTATCTTGTATTAAGGTATTTCCCCTCTTAATGCATTCCATCACAGAATACTCACCCTTAGCATATAATGCATAGGCCACACATTAGAATTGTCCAGCTATCTCACATGATATGGACTTATCTTAGTTTAAGGTAGAACTTTATTATAAAGTTGCCTATAAACAATCGTAATGATACACCCTCAACTAGGGTTTATAAGGATACACCCTCAACTAGGGTTTACTAATCATGTATTGGATCCATGCATTTGTTATGCATTATTGATTAGTACCATTAAGGGTATTTCTCACCTAGTCATTAAATTTAATCTGACCCTTATTGTGTTCCTTTATTTCTAATTAAGGATTGCTCATATGAGGTCCCAATGTTGGGTCTCCGATATCAGTTCCAACTAATTCTTAGTTGTTCTAATCTTTCTCTTATATCTCAACATCTTAGTGTATGTACATTCTTACTATGATGTGAGTCTAAATTATTCAGAGTCTACTTTTATTATACTGTTAATAGGAGTCATTAGATCTCAGTAACGCATCCTTCCAGCCGGACCAGGCCGAACCTGTAGTCCTGAAGCCAAGAGCTACTCAGGATTAACCAACTCCTATTAATCTCAAAATATGTGGAAAGAATATCCACTTAGGGCAAACTCATTTAAACATAACTTCTGGCATACTTAATACAAAGAATATAAACAATAAATAAATCACTTCATGACACACAACAATATAAAAGAATCATATTTATTCTATAAACTGAAAATCTAAATCCATACATATAAGAGAATTTCTAATGATTTCCAATCAAATAAGAAATATAAAGCAAGAGTTGTATCACATCCTATGTTTAATCTCTTACTCCTACATAAATTTCCGGTTTCTTAACCCTAAGATTTCTAGGGTTTGTCTCTAGCCCATCCTTCCTCTGCATACCTGGCCAGGGAATCCAGAGAAGAATGGACAGAGTAGCTTGATACTGGTCAATCTAAGTATTCAGACACCTGGCCAAGGTATCTAAACACTCAGACCTCCCAGAGCTAAAGACATATCACTTCTTATTTTTCTCACTTATAACTCTATCTTTCGACCCTAATGATCCCCGACGATTCAACATAAACTCTTTACTTGGTTCTCGTGACCACGTCCTCTTCCTGCCATCTGCAATAGTATAACAGAACACTTCCTGTTAGAAAATTGCAGTTAGAAGGAAGACACTTAATTCCTAATCCTATTGGTCTCTTGTCGTCCCCTGACCTTGACTTAGAGTAACCATGTACTCAACCTATGCTCTAATACCAAGATGTCACACCCCGATCTCACACTAACCACTAATCACGAGATTAGGGCGCGACGGAGGGATTATCACATAAACAAATCACTGAGAACTTTTCCTTTTTAAAACCTCATAATGATATCCGGATTATTGCTGTAAACTAAAACATAATAAACTATTGCGGAAGCATTTCAATTAAACTGGCTAGATAACATAAACAGAGTTTACAACATGTAACATTGTTTAACAGAAAGTAAACATAACAGTTAATTTACATCTTTTACACATTCACCATACATACTCTCTCTCACCCACATCATGTCCCAAGGATCAAGGGGAAAGGACTAAGAGACCTCTATCTAAACTAACTACATATACCGTCTACAGATTAAGCGTTAGGATGAAAAGATCCTTCCGGTTCCTGTTGTTGATGTTGACCTGAAAATGTTTGAGTAGAGGGATGAGCCTACTCGCTCAGTGAATAGCATTTCATTTAGCTATCAATAAACAACTCATCAGATAGATAAAATTGAAATAAAAGATAAGTGCAGTACTAAACAGGGCAGTTCTAATGACATAGCAGATTTACAGATAACAATCTCATTTCAAAGCAACATCAGATATTTTAAACAAATAAACTGATATAGAGAATTGGTACAGAAATTCAAATCTCTTAACATATTAAGTTTACTATGATCCTATATAATTACATAATTATATCATTATTATGCCCTAATCATATGCAGTGTACTCTGCATATAAAGATCTGTAGCGAACTACGATCCCACCGTACAAGACTTAGCGACAAACCTGGGAAATGCTAAGTCTGACTGCCAGCCCTGTTCTGCTACAGGACCACAGGCTCTCCGGCCTCATTGCACTAACTTTGAGTGCTCTAGACTCCTCCTCTAACCTGAGCACACAGGCAGAGAGTCTCACTGGGTTACCACCGTGACTCCGCACGGATTATTGTTGAATAACCCCTATTTACTCCAGTGCCACCATGACTCTGCACGGATTATTGTTGAACACTGCCTCTCTGTCCTCGTGCCACCATGACTCCGCATAGATTATTGTTGAACACGAGTTTCACCCCTAAGAAGCAGACCTCTCAAAGGGGTTCTATGGTGTTAGGGCACCTAAGTCTATTAACTGATTAACATATAAACATTTAAATAGGAATCTCACATTTATACTTATTTCACATTTTGAACATCACTTGAAAACACATATATATATCATTTGTCATCTATAAACATGACTCAGTATCAACTTATCCAGTTTCAATGCTAAACAACCATCTTTAATCAGCGTATACATTGCAACTATAATACAGGAAAAATCCATCATTTTCATCAATCATATTACGTATTTCAAGTTTCAATGAATCTATCATACTCTATTGTATGTGCTACACTGTTTAGGAGTTATACCAACTGATACTGAAGCAATTAAGCACTTAAATTGAGTTAAGTAATGATTTCTGAATGAACTGCCACTCACCTAATTCGGAATGTCCGAATTCGTCCGGATCCATCCAGAAACACGTCCAGAGACCAATTTCTGGGCACACGCAAGTCTTCTTTAACCTCGGTTCAGCCTGGGTTGAATGAAGTACACACAAGTAGCTCCTTGATTTGGTGTCATTCTTTGCTATAGCTGTAGATCCGAGCAAAGGTCTCAAAGACGAGCTCATGGTGTTGCTATGTTGTTGCTGCTACTGCTATTCGAGCCCTAGCAGTCCATGATCGTTGCTATGTACATCAGTTGCTGCTACAAGGTCGGGGTGTCGCCCTTACTACTTGGGCATCACGGTTGACCAAGGAAGAAGGAGGAGGAGACGCCGCTGCAGATAGGGTGTCGAATGTTATTTACTTGGTGTTGCAGCTCGCACCCAGTCGGCCCCTGGCCGTTATTGCAGTAGCTACTGCTACTCTTGCAAGATGGGGCGCCGCCCATGATAAACCTGGGTGATGGTGGCATGATGGAGGTGGGGGAGCTACGGAATCAGGCTTGGATTACAAAAGCGGAGTCGGGGCGGCCGTCTTGGTGCAGCTGCTCATGCCGATCGGGCACCTGGCTGCTGTTGCTGGGCACCGCCCTAGCTGGTTAAGGTGTTGCACACCTGGGGCGAGGAAGAAGAAAGAGGGTAGAGGAAAAAGAAGAACGGAGGTGGCGCCCTGGCTGGTCGGAGGTGCTGCACACAAAATCTCCCTCAATCGCGCCCCTCTGCTACTGCGATCGGGCGGATAGGTTGGACGCCGCTCTGTCGGTTGCCCTGTTTCAATCGGGAAGACAATGAAACAAAAGGGCAAAGATAGTCGGCCCACCAAAAGGGATAAGGAAAATAAATAGCCAAATGTGGGTAAATTACAACCAAGGTCCAAAGAACTAGAAAATAGAATAACTTCTGCCTCGAGGGTCTGAATCAAATGATTTTTCTTACATCTTTTCAAGCACGGAATCCATATGACCTCGGAGCAAGAAATCATCCTAATTGGATTGTCTCACCTGATCAAAGCACTAAACACATCAGTGAGTACTTAATTCAACTTAATTAACATAATGATGCTATGATCATGGTACATATTAATTAACTTAACTATTAACACTTCAGTTAATATTAATTACATCAGATGAATCAATCTTGACTATTGATGCACATCTTAGGTTATCTTCATTAACCATGATGTTTGACAGAGTACTTATCACTAATCAAGGTGTCTCACGCTAATCGAGATATTTATTGACTAACCCTAGTTTGGGTTGTAACACAAAAGCTCTAATACCAACCAAACAGTGATGCCTCATGCCACACAAAGCGAGATTACTCAAAACTAATTGTGGAAACAACATTGAGCCAGCAGATTACTCAAAAAAACTAAAAATTAAAATTGTTTTGCATAAATCATAAACATTAGAAAACTTTCTACATAAAGATCCATTACCTGCCAACTGTATTATATAACATAAAGCATCGTTCATACAATAAGATCCAGAAGCAATCCTGTCATATAGGATATTTGTTCCACTTACCTATACATGAACATCTACCAACTATATATAACAAAGGGCACACTAGCCAAAAACTCACATCGATATCATAACCACAAAACACATTGAACTATCCCCAAGAAATGAGTGTATAGGGACAAATTTATGACTCTAGCACCAAAAGACATATAAGAAGCACACCCAACCTTATCAGCTACCATCTTTCTTATTGTTGCTCTACTTTGGATGCAAGATCTCTACCTACTCAACCTCAAGTATACGATCTCTACCTAAAAGATTTGGGAACCCAAAGGGTGAGACCAAATATCCTAGTGAGAGATATAACACTTTGCCAACATCTATTATAGCACAGATAATTAAACAAGTAGATGGGGTATACTTTAGTAGGCTAAAGAGATTTGGTTAAGTGATATGTATCGAACAGATAAAGCTAATTGTGCAATACTAGGCAGTTTTCATTGAGCATTAGAACAATTAATGATTAAGAGGGAATATGAATAACATGTATATCCTTTATTATCTAAGCAATATAAAAGTAAGGCAAGGCTTCAACCAATGTTCTTCACATTTATCTCTATGTAATTACACTACATGGTTGTAGTTACGTATTTTGTGAAGCCCTGAGGAGATGAGGTATACCACTCATGCTCCAACTGAACACTACTAACTTGAAATCAGTGACATACAAGATTTAAGAGGATTCAAACTCCTACAATCTCATCCGCCCCCGGTTAGTATGGGTCTACCGTAGTGACACATAAGGTCAAGTTGAAAAATAGCCTAGTCCTCCCTTAGTATATAGGCCATGACACTAGTAAAAATTGAGTTACGACCCACAGTCACACTCCTACCAGGATATGGCCCGCAGCCTATCCTGTGAAAAATCATAAGTATATATTGAATCATATCATTGAGCTACGTCCCATAGTTGCACTCCTACTAGGGTATGGTCCAAAGACAATCATGTGAATGCTTATACTCAATAGTATATGACTCTAAGCTTCCAATAAGGGAGAGCCTATTTCACCATCTAGCAAGTACTAATGCTGAGATGGATCTATGGCATAGGGAAAACTACATTATTAGGTTCCATTTGATTAGTTAGGTAAATTAGAGTGTCTTTTAGCATCAATCAAGTTACAATGTATAAAACACAGGGAAATACTGCAAAAGAAAGGGAATAACGCAATATTAGGAGATCTATAACATTAGGAACACAACATGTCACATTATCGCATTTACCATGTGATACCAATCCCTCAACTCATCATTGGAAATAACATCTCAACTAAGCAATATGCCTCTACTAAGTCATAAGACCCATTCACATCATCCTTGTATCATAATGTCTCAGCATGCCTCATAAAGGCTTATTCAACTTGTATCACATCATTCTCATCATAGCATGCACTATCTATGATATCTCATTACATTTCACCTGCAAGGTTAGGGGTTTAAATAAAAGATAGAAAAAGACTCATAACATAGTAACCAATACAAGATAGAGGTGAATACATCATACATTCTCATATTAGGTTTAGAGTTTTGTATTATTGCCAATTAGGGTTTTGTATCATGCATTCATCACCAAACCCAGGTATATTGTTTCCTACTTTCTTCGATCATATAACAGTTTAGCATCAAGTTTAGAGTCAAGCATTATGTTATCCAAACAATATTATACATGTATCATCATTTATTCATATGTATATGTGCCAATCATGTATTCATGTATAGTTATTAACCCACATCACTCATATGACCATGCCACATCCACAACACTCTAAGTGTGTTATGGATGCAACGCCCCCTTAGGGTTATGATTAGGTCAAAACACTAAGGCTTAAGAACCACTTTCAACATGTAGCCACTACCCAAGGAACTATAGTCATGACCCATCACCATCATACTTGTTTTGAATAGCACAAAACAACTAAATGTTAAACCACCTCCTTGGTGTAACAAACGCTACAAAATCCAATCCAACATGGTCCATAAGAACATGGTTTTGATTATTACAAGGAAAGGGTAACGACCCACCATACAAGGGGTTAACATGTTATGACCTAACACACCTAAGGCATGGTATCGACCGCAACTAAGCATGGGTAGAGACCCCATGTGGTCCAACTAGTTCTTCAGATCATCGTCATCTACTAGCATGTTTAGGGAAACATTTTAGAGAGAGAAAATGATTGCATGCATGAATAAAAGAGTGCAATAATAGAGTAGGTTGAGTGTTATATAACCCATCTTAAGAAGATCCACACCAAGGGTCCAAGCTCCAAGATCAAGGGCTCTAAGCATACAATCCAAGGGTTGAAGAAGCTCCTCCAAAGGCTCCTCTCACAGCCACAACAGCACTTCAAAGAAAAGGAGATACCAAGGTCAAGATAGCCCAAGAAAAAGGTGGAAAGAAAACCCTAGACGAACTAAAGGGAGAAGGAGGAAAAAGAGGGAAAGAACTTCCTCCTACTATTGCCTATGACCCTTGTGATTAGGGTTTCTTCCTCAAGAACGACATGGTCCATGGTCGAGAAAAGGGAAGAAGATCAAGTATATATTCCAAGGAAAACATTGCAAAAGAAGAGGAGATACTTACCAAGGTTGAAGGTGGATAAAGAACGCCAAAAACAAGAGATCCAACCACCAAGAGATCCATAGTCAGCTCCTCTTGCTCCCAAGGCTCCAAGGTGACAAAAAGAGAAGGAGGAACAAGAATGGTTGAAAAGGGTTTACTTTTGTAGAGGTAAAAGAGGTTGTATACTTTACAGATGAGAGAGAAAGTCAAAGATGAGGTGTCAACACCCTAAGGCACCTAAGGGACACTTGTCAACCAAATAAACCCACATGCAACCACTAAAACCATGTATGTATGAGATGGAGATAAAACCTATGTTGGGTCGACCTACCTAGGTCCCCAACAAGTGGTTTGGGTAGAAACACTTCCTTGAGGTCGAAACAAGACAAAACATCATGACTAGGTCGAAACAAGATCATCACCATCAAAGAGGTTGAAACAAAACAAATACATGCATATTTGTCGAAAAACATGACCTCAAACCTTCATGGTCATAACAACATCAAGCCTAGGAAATTGTTTCAATCAAAACACAGCCAAAATAGCCCCTAGGTCTCTACGTAGATCACTACCATCATCAAGGTACATCAAGGTCGAACAAGGCAACCCTAGAAAACCCTAGTCACCACCAAGGATGCCACCACTCATCCAAGGCCCAAACAAGGCATCCACCTATTCCTATATCCTCTAGATGATGTCAAGGGATGTAATACACTCTGTAGAGGTGACAAATTGTAGATCAACTACCTACTTTCGGTAAATTGCAATTTGCACCAAAACTAGCACAAATGTCATCCAAACAATCTCAAACTTGAAACTTAAGCTCTCCACAAGCCATAACATCATCTCAAAATATTATATCAATGCTCTAAGAAACTTAATTAAGCCAAACATATAGGGTTACACCAAAACTCAGATCAGGGGTCATACAAAAATTCTATTATGAACTAAGTATGGATCTTGATACTAATGTTTTGATAGTCTTGAAAACATGAAATCTTGATCTTGATGAATACCAAACCTAAAGTTAACCTATGATACATAAAAACCCTACATGGTAATTGTGACCCCTATATGGTGAATTCCCTATTTTGGTGCATGTGTCCTTATTTACCTGCCATATCTTAATAGTCCTGACTTAATTTACTTAAGATCTTTCACTAATCTTCAGTGAAAGGTATGTGTACTCTACCCTCTTGAAATTGGATATTGTGATGTAGGGTATTACTATGTACAAATGCATAAAATTACTTGGCTATATACATGGTTTAGCTACTTTGTTCCCTATGACTAGAGTTTTGAATTTATATATGTATATTGATCATTCTCTTACTCATTTATTGAACTTGCAAATATACTCCTCACTATTGTGTCATCTCATGTCTTTCCCCTTTTGTAGATAGGGGTCATGTGACAACCTTTTCCTTCCCTTAGGGTCAAGTGGACGTGTCCTTTCCCTTAGGGTTAAGTGGCTCCTCATAAACTTCTCACCCACACTCGTTATGTGGGATGATTAATTTTTGTTACGGAGTATATTTTCATTTTTCTATTCTTGTGAACATTTGTAATTTTGGCTATTTATAATTTGATATCTTGTTAAAATAGTTTTGCCTTAAATAAGCCAACTGGTTATTTTTCTTTCAAATATGCATATATTGTTCTTGTTTTTTCATAACCATACTCAATGTTTTTACATTGACTTTTCGGTCATGATTTTTTATTTAGGAAAATAGTATAGATGACTAAGATTGCTTCCACATTTGATAAACTCTAATAATAAGGACAAATCTACAAAAATCATAAATTAGGTTGATTAGTTCTTTTAGATCATCTGTTTTGAGTTATTAGTTTCTTACTATATATGCCTTTGTGTGAGTTCCATTTGGGCCACTCAGGGACTGGTGCTTCAATCCCTTTACCACTATCTAGGTAGTGAGATTGGCATTGGGGTAAGAATGGTTCCGTGACAGTTGGCATCAGAGCATACACACTCTCATATGCGTTATGTAAATAATTCTCAAGAGAGTCATCTTCAAAGAGAGTCATCTTGCATATCATCTTTTCTTTAGGGACTACCCCTAGACACCTATTTGAAAGTAGTAGGATGACTTCTTGTCTTCTCATCTCAGATAAAGTGTCTTGACTAAACTTGTTCTCTCCCTATTTTTGGGTATCATGGGGTAACAATTAAAATATGAGAAGAAGAAAAAATATGGATCAATATCATTCCATGATATGATCTTGAATTGAAATCCCTAATTGATACATGAAAGTACTCTTGAAGGTAATGTACTCATATGTAAACTTTATACAAACTCAATATCACCAAATCAGATATGAGTGCTTTCTATGTTTGAGTTAAATTTCTCATATCATGAAATAAGGTGGAACTCATGTTTTTACATCTCATGGTTGATGAGGTCCCTATTGATTAAACATGTGTTGCTCTATTTTTTATCAAGCCTCAAACATGATTAAGCACATAGTTCTATATTTATATGTTTCATGTCCCATACCTTGATATGACTATTTCTTTGGGCCCCTAGATCTTGATGTAAATATTTCTTACAAGAAGCAACTTTCCTATCAACTATATATTATGCATCTTTATAAGATACAATTTTGAATGATATGAAGTCTTGATCACACATGCTTATGCTTAGATTCTTGAGTTCCCAATTTATCTTGTCTATTTCCAAAATACATCCTTTCCTCAATCTATGAAAGGAAGAGAGATATGTTATGATCCAAAGTTTGTAAAATTTTGGAATATGGTTTCCCCATTTATGACCTTGATCTTTGATCCCATGCCTTGTGAAGTATAATTTTATAATTGATACTCCTTGTATTATGTTGTGATTAGAATTTGATCGCCATGAGTACAAATGTGCTAGATTAGGGTGGTAGTTGACTTATGAATCCCCAAATCTTGGTCACATTGCTACTATATCTATCTCTAAAATTGTCACATAGTCTAATATTTAGTTTTTGAAAAGGTAACTGTAACACCCCGATTTTTCATATAACATGAGCGAAAGCAATTTTTTTTCAAGGGGAGTGTTACTAACATGATATACATTACAATAATGATAGAAAAGAACCATTATAGACTGTGTATGAAATAAATTCTCATCACATTCTTAGAATAGAAACTCAGTTACATCAAACCTTACAAGAAAAACCATAACATATGATGTAAAAAATTGTACTTCTATCATAATTTTTGGGATCATGTAGATGGCACCCCACCAAGCAAGCCTCTTAAAGTTGTCACTGCATCATGTTGTCATGACTACCTCCTGAAGTTTTGTACATGCGGACATCTCATCCCCATCCATGCACAAAGGAAAACCTAGGTTAGAGTAAGTGGCATTGAATTTCTAATAAGATAAACGTAAATATACTATAATTGAAAGGTGAACTGATATTTGAAAGCTATAAACTCATATTGAATCCTGGTGTCTTTTATTTATGTCTATTGTCTAATTTGTGGCCACCATTATATGATAAGTCCTCTTGAATTGGCATATCTACGCCCTGAATTTGTGCCAAAGTACCTCTGAATTGGCACTACATGCCTCTGAATGACACTGAGGTGTCTCTAAATTGTTTTAACTATGCCCTGCTTGGTATAAAAGTACCTCTAAATTGGAGTAAACACTCCTTTGAATTGGCAAAATATGCCACTAAATCGTCCAAGGACAAATTGAATGAGGACTTATCATGTAATATCTTATGTGAAGGTTCTAACTTAATTATCTTAAATCTGAACTTTTTGAATTCTAAATTTGAACTTATCTTATACTAAAACTAAATAATGATAACTAAACATATTGAAATCTAAATAAGAATCTAGTCTTCAAAAAGTTTTTCTTACCTAACTGATGCATTAAAATTGTTCTATTAGAAATTGAAACCTTAGTAAATTGAATTCTTGATCTGCATCTCTTCTCTTAAATTCTAAATTAAATCTAAATCAGAACTCTGAATCTAAATCTAAATATGTATATTTATTACTAGATAATTGGTATTCGATCTGAGACTCTTATTTGGTATGTCGATCTAATTTATGATTATCCACCATGAGTAATCTAAATCTAAAATCTAAACTCTAGATTATTATTGTTTGAGTCAGTCTTACTCTAAAATTCTTAGTTAATAGATCACTTAGTTAAAATCTGATATCGGATATATGACATATGTGTCTAAAGGATTGAGAAATAAACTAAATTGGATAATAAATACTATGTATCTAAAATTAGCTTAAATATCTATAATCTATAGCCTGATATCCTCACAACATTACTTCATATGAACAATGTCTGACTAATATAACCATTACTGGATACAAGATGAGAATTAATAACTAAATGTCTGAAAGTAACTTAATCTCTTAGTTACTTTGCATATGGGTAGAATGAATCATAATAATTATTATTAAATTCAATGGGCATGGCCCACTTACCTTTGACGTTGATAATTTTATTAATGTGTTCTCGATTCCATTTTCAATAACTTAATCACATGGACATCTACAAATGTCTATAAGTCCATGTATATTTCCCTTCTTTATTTCTAATTCCCAAAACCCATAATTATAACCTTATATTTAGGATTCTTATTTACTAAAACTAACTTCTCTTTATAGTAAATTTAATGTCTAAACATCAAGTTAAACTCAATTTGCACATAGTATAACATACTTATAAAGATATACCCATATAAGGCAAAAAGCGTCATATGCACTAATATATGAGTATACACCTCATATACTAAGAGTAAACTCCAAACATACACAAATATACTTCTTTTACAAAAGTACTTATCAAATCACATGAAAATATAGTTAGAATCATTTTCTATACAAAATAGGCACATGAAATACATGTTGTCTCATAAAGAATCATAAATCATCTTACATAATAACCACTTAGTCTCAAAAACAAAATACTAATATAACTATATATGAAACTCAACAAAAACTTTAGAAATAATAAGAACAACATACATTAAATCTTAGGTAAAATCATAGATCAGTTCAATGTGAATCATTGGGTGAAATACCCATAATGCCCTTATTAGGGTTTACATTAAAAACCTTATAAAAACTTCTTATTAAAAGTATCAGGAGTTGAAATTATGTTAAACACATCAAATATACTTCGTACTAAATTTTCATGAATTTATGAAGTCGCTAACTATTTTTAATGTCAAAAATATCGAAAATCTCCTATATCTTGGAAATCAAAGCATGATAATTATCAAACTTCTGAAAAACCCTTTGCAACCACTATTACAACATATTAAACATTATATGATTTCCATAGATGCCTAATTTGCTAATATATGAATTTCCTACCCCAAGATAAGAATTTTTGAAACTACCTTGATTTGGATTAACTTGAACCATTGATTTAAGATCTAAGGGGCTACTTAATGGTGCATCTCCTTCATGTGCTGGTGTTGGGTCGTGGATCCATAGCCTGACTTTGCCTCCTTTCTGAGTCAATTAAATGGGGCGCATGATGTCGCCCTCATGTGTGTGAACTTCCATCATCAAGGAGTCTGGTGAGGACCCACGTCGATGATAGCAACTCGCACCACCCCTGAAGGGTGTCATTCACTTCTTCCTCTCTTCCTCTTCTTGGGTGGCATGATCTCAAGGCCTTTTCAAATTTGGAGTCACATATCCCAACTCCAGGTCCCTCCTTGTCATTGTCGCCCTTAATGCCCCTCTTCTTTCTCGATTCCTCTCTTCCAACGTCCCAAAGATGAGAAGAAACCCTAGAATAGAACTTGTCTACCCCTATGCTTTGATAAATCAATGTTTAAATATCCTTCTGTCCTTTAGACAGACACCCTAATCCTCCACTCAATGAGACTCTATTTGGCCTCCATAAAATAGGAGTGATGCTTCAATCCGCGTCGGGCTGGAGTCACCCCCTTTTTTACATAAAATTCCATTTTCTATAAATATTTCTATAAGACACAATATGAGCCCATTTATCCTCAAAGTTCAAGATTAATTACATATTACCATTCTCCTTTCTTTTCAAAAATATAAAATCAAAACCAATCTGATAACCACTCAAAATTCATTTTTCAAGTAAAGCTTGGTAATTAGTATTTTAATTACTTAGGCCACTAGATACTTCAAAATGATCTAACATTTCACCAATAATCCTATATTTTAGTCAGTCATCTACAAAATCTAAGATTAATTACATATTACCATTATCCTTTCTTTTAAAAATATAAAATATAAACCAATCAGATAACCACTCCAAATTTTCTTTTCAAGTAAAGCTTGGTCATTACTATTTTAATTACTTAGACCATTAGATACTTAAAAATGATCTAACATTTCTCCAATTATCCTATATTTCAGTCAGTCTACTAAAAATATGTGGAGTATCTACCATGAGCACAAAATACCAAATCCTCAAATTTGTCCTTCAATGTCATATATGTAAACTATGATTGGCCCAAATGGACTTGAAATGGTTTCTACGGTACCTGGTCCATTCCTTGATCCTTCAAAGGGTCCTAAGGTTGATCCTACTCTCCATTTTATAAATGAAAGTGTAAAATGACATAACTTCTCAATCGAAGCTTCCTATGACACATTTTATTGATATTAAACTACTTTCTTAATGTGAAGATCTAAACTAGATCTAAGGTTCAAATCCATTGACCAGAGTCATCATATTGTCTTTGTTGTTATACTTTGATTGTTAGCTCATATCATCGAGTTACATAAGAAATCACCAAACCTCACAAGGATAATACAAATCTTTCGAAATTGTACAAAAGACCTCTCTACACTCTTTTTCCTTAAATCCAATTGTCATGAAAATTGGATGGAACTTTAATGTAACATAAATAAATCCTATATTTATTCTATCAATAATTTAATCATGTATTTTCTAGGTCCCAAAAATAAGGTTGTAACAATATTATCCACCTTTTTGGGAATTTCGTCCTCAAAATTCGGTTGAATTATAGGATTCTACTCCCCGTAGAGTTTCACATACATTACTAACTCTTTAAGGTTGTCATAAACTCTCACAGGAACCTTCAAGGTATGACCATCTCATGGATAACTATGTCTAGCATCCTTGTAAAACTATCATGTATAATCAACTTGGAAATATGTAGGAAAATCTTAAGCATAAACAACTACTCTCTTTACTCTTAAGTATTTATCTTTATATATTTTCCTTTAGAGACATGTATTATGTTATCTGGATCTCATGACCTGTACTAAAGTGCATGGGCCTCATGTCTCTTGGGTTGACTTGCACTATGGCCTGGGTGTAATCGTATAATCTCATTTCATCTCATTAAATTTGATCTTGTATGAATCTTAATGCATTCTGGTCTCATAGTCTTACCATTATTAATACATGTTTCTTAGATTGAAAACATAACTATAACTTAATGGGTTCAAATCTTATAATAGCATAGTGTATTAAATTTTAGATCTTAGCCATTCTAAGATATGAGCATGACATATCTTTATTTGTAGTCTTAATCACATGCATTACAACATGTTACTCAAATTGAATGTATAAAAGACAAAACTATTTAATTTGATCGAACCTTAGATCTTACTTAGTCTGAGAAATCATATTAACATGTCTCTACTTGAGATCTTAGGCATATTGAGGATATAACCATGAAGGTATAAAAATCACATGCATGTCTTATCTTGATATTATTCTTAATGATTCTCTTCATGTTACCATGGTGCTCTAGGTTGGGTGAACCTAAAGTACTAATAGTCTTCTCTTTATCATTAAACAATTCATAACCCCAGGATTATTGATCAAACCGTAGTCCAGCACTTCTCTAGGATTTAACTCGTGTGAAAATCATCCAAAACTCAATGTTATAGTGATTCTAGATTATTGATCCATGCTATCACATACCTTGTATCACCATACGATTAAAACATCCTCATGTATAACCTTAAAGACTCTTATTCAAATCTACCTATCATCATACCCAAAGATTAAAGTCAGTTCAACATCAATCCTATTATCCTCAAGTATTTTCTTTTAACAACCATCATGATTAGACTTATGACTATAATCCCCCATTGGCATGGAGTTCCTAATGAACATCAAAAGTTCTCTAATTCTCATGGATTATAGTAGGAAAAAGACTTCATCTACCTCCAATCATTATTCAAATTTAAAGCTAAGTCACTCATGTAGTTTAAAACACCTACCTTTTGTATGCATTCTAGGGTCCTAAGAAGTATGCAATTAGGTTTAGGTGAATATCTACCTCAAACTTCTTGTGTCAACTTTTTTTTGTCACTACCTGATGCATTTTGATTGGTCATACATAGGAAAGTGCCATGTCTTATCATATTCATCTCATCTGACAGTACACGTATCCCATACCATATGCACTAGAAAGAATGAGACAAGCATAATAAGTTTAGATTTATGCATATAACATCCCCACTACAAAAACCCATAAGCTTGTGTCCCATATCACAAACATGTGGGAAAAAGAGAGAGCATGATATGCAAAAATCTAAAGTTAACATAAAAATTCTAAAGCAACTAGACACTAATCCCTAATACATACCTTAACTTCTATTGTGTGATTAAACCTCAGACTATCTTTAACTCACTCCTTTGATAACCAGGATTACTAACTATCTTTTCTAAATCTATCTAGCCTAATTTTTCTAATGGTCAATCTAAACTAAGATTAAGTGATTTTTCCTGATGGCCATCTACATTATTGCTTTGATACCATATTGTAACACCCTAATTTTTCATATAACATGAGAAGAAGCTTTTTCTCAAGGGGAGTGTTACTAACATGATATACATTACAATAATGATAGAAAAGAACCATTACACCTTGTGTATGAAATAAATTCTCATCATATTCTCAGAACACAAAT
Organism: Alisma plantago-aquatica; assembly: GCA_963693085.1. NCBI lineage: Eukaryota > Viridiplantae > Streptophyta > Magnoliopsida > Alismatales > Alismataceae > Alisma > Alisma plantago-aquatica. Next base: position 1,868,819,855 of record OY856409.1, on the reverse strand, counting down.
TGGGTTACATCAAAACTTATAAGGAAAACCATAACATATGATGTAAAACATTGTACTTATATTATAAGCTATGGGATCATGTAGATGGCGCCCCACCAAGAAAACCTCTTAAAGTTGTTGCTGCGTCATCATGTCATTACTACTCATGAAGTTTTGTACCTATGAAAATCTTGTCCCCAGTCATGCATAAAGGAAAACCTAGGTTAGATTAAGTGGCATTGAATTTCTAATAAGAGAAACGTAAATATACTACAACTAACGTTGAACTAATCTCTGAAAGCTAAAAACTCAAACTGAATTGTGGTGTCTTGTATTTATTTCTTTTACATAATTGGTGGCCTCCATTATATGATAAGTCCTCCTAAATTGGTACCAAAGTACCTCTGAATTGGCATTACATGCCTCTAAGTGACACTTAGGTATCTCTAAATTGGTGTAACTATACCTTGCTTGGTACCAAAGTTCCTCTGATTTGGAGTAAACACTCCTCTAAATTGGCAACAGATGCCTCTGAATCATCCCAGGACTAAATGGGTGAGGACTTATCATAAAATTTCTTATGTGCAGGTTCTTACTTAATTATCTTAAATCTAAACTTTTTGAATTCTAAATCTAAACTTATCTTATATTGAAACTAAATAATGATTACTAAACATGTACTGAATTATGAATCTGAATCTAGTCTTCAGAAATCTTGTCTTACTTAAGTGATACATTAAAATTATTCTATTAGGAATTGAAACCTTAGTAAATTGAATTCTTGATCTAAATATCTTCTCTTAAATTCTAGATTAAATCTAAATATGAATATGTATCTTGATTAATAGATAATTGAGATTGGATCTAAGAATCTTGTTTGGTATGTGGATCTAATTTATGATTACTCACCATGAGTAATCTAAATCAAAAATCTAAAATTATATTCTTATTGTCTGAGTCAGTCTTACTCTAAAACTCTTATTCAATTGATCATTTAGTTAAAATCTGATATCAGATATATGAGTGTGTCTAAAAGATTGAGAAATAAACTGAACTGGATAATAAATAGTAAGTATCTAAAATTAGTTTAAATATTTAAAATCTATAATCTGAAATCCTCACAACATAAATCCCTATGAACAATGTGTGACTAATAAAAGCATTACTGGATACGAGATGAATATTAATAACTAAATGTATGAAAGTAACTTAATCTCTTAGTTACTTTGCATATGGGTAGGTTGAATCATAATAATAATATATTTCAATGGACACGGCCCACTTACCTTTGATGTTGATGATTTCCTTAATGTGCTCTTGATTCCATTTTCCATAACTTACCTAGACATCAACAAATGTCTATAAGTCCATGCATATTACCCTTCTTTATTTCTAATTCCAAAACCCCATCATCCTGACCTTATATACCAACTTAGGATTCTTATTTACTGAAACTAACTTTTCTTTAAAGTACATTTAATGTCCAAACATCAAATTAAACTCAATTCTCATATTGTGTATCCTACATATACACACATTTAATGTCCAAACATCAAATTAAACTCAATTTGCACATTGTGTAACCTACGTATATAGATAAACCGATATAAACCAAAAATCATCATATGCACTAATATATGAGTATATACCTCATATACTAAGAGTAAACTCCAAACATACACACATATAATTCTCTTACCAAATTACTTATCTAATCAGATGAAATCATAGTTAGAATCATTTTCTATACTAAATAGGCACATAAAATACATGTTGTCTCACAAATAATCATAGATCACCGTACATAATGGACATTTAGATGCAAAAACTAAATATGTATATAACTATACATGAAACTCCACAAAAACTTCATAAATAATAAGAACAACATATATTAAAGCTTAGGTTAAAATCTCATATCAGTTCATTATGAATCATTGTGTGAAATACCCATAATGCCCTTATTACGGTTTAATTTGAAATCCTTATTAAAACTTCATATCAAAATGATTATAATTTGAATTTATGTCAAATACACAAAAACATACTTTGTACTAAATTTTCATAAATTTTTGAAGTTGTTTGCTATTTTTAATGTCAAAAATATCAAAATCTCCTATATCTTGGAAATAAAATCATAATAATCATCAAAAGTCTAAAAAAACCCTTTCAAACTATTTTTACAAGATACTAGACATCATATGATTTCCATAGACACCTTATTTGCTAATATCTGAATTTCCTACCCCAAGATATGAATTTTTGAAAATACCTTAATTTGGATTAACTAGAACCGTTGATTTAAGATCTATGGGGCTACTGAATGGCGCCTGTCCTTCATGTGTTGGTATTGGGCCACGGATCCATATCTTGGTTTCTCCTCCTTTCTGACCCAGTTAACTAGAGTGTAGGGTGTTGCCCTCTTGTGCATGTCATGCCTCCATCAAGGAGTCTGGTGAGGACCCACATCGATAATAGTGACTTGCACTGCCTCCGAAGGGTGTCGTTCACTTCTTCCTCTTCTCCTCTTCTTAGACAGTATGATCTCCAGGCCTTTCCAAAGTTGGAGTCAAAGATCCTAGCTCTATGTCCCTCCTTGTCATCGTTACCCTTAATGCTCCTCTTCTTTCTCTATTCCTCTCTTCTAGCATCCCAAAGATGAGAAGAAACCCTAGAATAGAACTTGTCTACCCCTATGCTTTGATAAATCAACATTTAAATAGCCTTCCTTCCTTTATATATCCGCCGAAATCCTCCATTCAGTCAAACTCTATTCGGCCTTTATAAAATAGGGGTGGCGCTCCAGTCCGCGTTGGGCTGGAGTCGCCCCCCTTTTTTTGCATTAAAGTCCAGTTTCTATAAATATTTTTGTAAGCCATAATATGAGTCCATATAGCCTCAAAATTTAGGATTAGTTACATATTACCATAATTATTTCTTTTCAAAAATATAAAATCAAAACCAATTAGATAACCACTCAAAATTCAATTTTCAAGTAAAAGCTTGGTAATTACTCTTTTAATTACTTAGACCACTAGATACTCCAAAATGATCTAACATTTCTCCAATAATCCTATATTTCAGTCAGTCATCTACTAAAAATGTGTGGAGTATCTACCATGAGCACGAAATACCAAATCCTAAAATTGTCCTTCATGGACCTATATGTAAACTATGATTGGCCCAAATGGACTTGAAATCATTTATGTGGTACCTAGTCCATTCCTTGATCTTCCAAAGGGTCCTAAGTTTGATCCTACTCTCCATCTTAAAAATAAATGTGCAAACTGATATAAATTCTCAATTGAAGCTTCCTATACCACATTTGATCAATATTACACTACTTTCTTAATGAAATGATCTAAACTAGATCTTAGGTTCAAATCCATTGACTAGAGTCATCATATTGTCTTTGTTGTTATATTTTGATTGTCAGCTCATATCATTGAGTTACATATGAAATCACCAAACCTCACAAGTATAATATAAAACTACCCAAATTGCATAAAAGATACCTCTGCACTCTTTTTCCTTAAATCTAATTATCATGAAAATTGGATGGAATCTTAATGTAACATAAATAAATCCTATATTTATTCTATCAATAACTTAATCATGTATTTTCTAGGTCCCAAAATCAGCATGCGACAGTAACCCCTTGCACCCAACTTTGATTCCTTGACCGAAGTCTCTAATAGGTTAGGTCTATGACAATATTGATACTCAATTTTGAATCTTGATTTAAATACAGTTGTGACTATAGCTTGTGTCTAAGTTCCTATAAAGGCCTAAGTCTAGACCATTCATCAAACCTCGATACCATGCTAATAAAATTGGTTATTGATATCACTAATGTTGCTCAAATGTTGCCCAACTATTTCTCAGTTGTTGCTTAATTATTTCTAAATCATTGAATATGGATGAATGATCTCCACTAAGGTCTAAATGAGAATCTAAACCTTAGATTTGAAATATATGTACATACGATCTTGATGTCCAAAACATTAATTTTCCATTTTTATGTACGACGCATGATATTCATATTGATGTGACTGGTATAATCACCCAATGTGGATATTGAGATCACCCTTGATATATGACTAGCGACGTTTGTATTCCTAAGTCTCCAAATTTTGACTATGTGTATACACTCTATTTATGAATTAGGGTATAACTCTCATGTAAACTAGGGTTGGACATTCCATTCATTTTGACCTTGGAATCACAATATTAAAATATGATGTTGTTTCAAATTGTTGAAATACGAAATCTCTACCATGGACGTATAACCCCACCTAGGACATGCATAAGATAGGACCCTAAAATTTTGTGAACGAAAATTATATTGTACTCTTGAGAAAAGAACTATATTCTTTTGATTTAAGATATGATCACCCAAATTTTTTAACCTTTGACCCAAAAACTCAGATCTTGAAGATATTAACTGAGTAAAAGTTTTAAGGATGGTAATTCTAAATATATGTATAGGTAATTTGCTAAAAATGGCATAGGTCTGGATCATTCACCCACATCGAATATACTTGATGATGAAATTGATGTTGAAATCTCAAATTATTGCTTGATTGTTGTTACAAGTGAATGACCAAACTTGTGGTCTGGATATGAATTAAAACCCTAGACTTCTACATTTGGAACCCAAAATTTGAATATTTGAATTTTCTCTCTTGAATCACAATTTTATTATATCATGACCTGATTTGATTCATGACTCTCAATGTTGACCCCTACTTGATATTGGTTTAGGACTTGGATTTGAACTCTATAGATGTATAATAATATCTTGAACTCTAGTTGGTCAATGAAAGTTTATAATTGACTTTTGATTACATCATAATTATGATTTTTGAGTATTTAACATGGATTAGATAGACCTAGTCTTTTGGGATATTTTTGAATTTAGACGAAAAAATTCCCATTAAAAGGTGAAGGGTGTGATAAAGTGGATTTTTCAACATTTGACTTTGAAATTTAGATCTATATTTCTTGTACTCAAGAACCCCACTTTTTCATCAAATAGGTGTCAAACACTCATTTGGGAGGAATTTTAGATAATAGCGAGATTTGAGGACTTTTGTGAAACTTTTTTTTTATTTTTTTCCAGCCCACCCCAAACACAAACCCCCCCACCTACCCTTACCCATTTTTTGTCATCATTGCACATGGTCAAACTCGTGACCTCACGCACACACACAGGGCAGCCACCCACTAGGCTTTTTGAAACTTGATTGAGGAATTTGATAGCATTGTATACATTGAATACATGGTGTTCTACTTTTTTTAGACTTGCTAATCTTTTATTTTATTCCAGTTGCTATTTTTATCCTTAGAACACAACTTTTTTTTAATATTCTATACCATATTCCAAAACCTATGCCCAAATTTTAGTGCATTTGGAGCTTCCTATATCCCTCAAGAAATTCTTAAAAATGGCATGTTTAAACCACCATTTCTCTTTCTTTTCCCTCATTTTCCCTTAGTTGAGTTGAATCCTACCCTAATTGGGCCACATGCCCGACACACAGAGAGAGGAGGGGTGATACATGCACAATCAGCTGATGATCCAATGATAGTGGGGTCCTCTCCTACTTTGGGTCGGCAAGCTACAATAGTCATCGGGTAAGGGAGACTGGCTACACAGATCTCGGTCATTTCCTGACCTTTTTCATGAAATTCATCCCATAGAATTTGTTTGTGCGACCTGCTGCTAATACATGAGTTTTTCACACCAAATTGAGAGCTTTTCACTGCAATAATAAAATAGACACAATGAGAATACTTTCAACACTTGATTCTTGATTGTTTTCCAAATTATATTTATCTAATGATCTGTGATGGTGACTTGCAAAATAAGTACAAAATTTTATTTGAAACTTGACTTGATATCACGAAATATTGTAGAACTAGTCTTGGATCTATTATCCAAATCAAAATATTGAACTTTGTGAATGTAATCCGTTTGTGGAAATCCATATCTTAGTCTTGATCTAGAGGATGACTACTAACCATAATTTCTGAGTAAAATTCTATTATGGACTAAGTATGGATATTGATACTAATCTTGATAATCTTAAAAAAATGAAATCTTGATATTGATGAATACCACACCTAAAGTTCACCTATGCTACATAAAAACCGTACATGGTAATTGTGACCCCTTCAAAGTGAAAATCAAATTTTGATCCATGCGTCCTTGTTTACATATTAGGAATTATTAAACCTGAGTTGATATATTCAATATCTTTCTCTAATCTTCAGCGAAAGGTACATGTACTCTACCCTCTTGAAATTGGATGTTGTTAATGTAGGGTATGATTATTTACCTATGGATAAAATCACTTGGCTATATACATGGTTTAGCTACTATGTTCCCTATGACTAGAGTTTTAAATTTATATTTGTATATTGATCATTCCTCTTGCTCATTTATTGAACTCACAAATATACTAATCACTATTGTATCATCCTGTGTCTTTCCCCTTTTGTAGATAGGGGCCATGTGGCAAACGTTTTCCTTTCCCTTAGGATCAAGTGGTCTTGGCCTTTCCCTTATGGTTAAGTGGCTCCTGGTAAACTTCTCACCCACACTCGTTATGTGGAATGATTGATTTCTGTAACGGAGTATATTTCATTTTTTTATGCTCATGGACATTTGTAATTGCTGGCTATTTGAAAGTTGATATCTTGTTAAACTATTTTTGCCATAAATATGTCAAGTGATTATTTTTCTTTTGAATATGCATATATTGTTCTTGATCTTCCATAAATATACTCAATGTTTTTGCATTGAATTTTGGGTCATGAATTTTTATTTAGGCAAACAATATAGATGACTAAGATCGCTTCCACATTCAACAAACTCTAATAACAAGGACAAATCTACAAAAATCATAGATCGGGTTGGTTAGTTCTTTTAGATCTTCGGTTTTGAGTTATTATTTTCTTATTGTATATATTTATGTGTGAGATCTATTTGGTCCACCCAAGGATGGGAGCTTCAATCCCTTTACCACTATCTAGGATGTGGTATTGGGATTGGGGTAAAAATGGTTCCGTGACACCAACATTTTTACTTCCCTAGTCAAATGGATGAATTAATGTACCATGATATCAAAGAATGAAGGAGGAAAATACATCTCAAGATGACACAGGGTAACAACCACTTCTCTTTGCAACTTATAGAGATTTTGTGGATCAATAACTTTGCTGCATAGAGTGTTGAAGAAAAAGATATCCTGGTCATTTCAAACCTTACATGCTTTGACAGTATAGATCAAATTTCCACAGGAAATATTTTTTGCTTTAGAGTGTGACAATCATTAGATGTAAGACATATCAGTTTGATATCCTTCATTGATACCAATTTACAAATATTGGAAGAGTATCCATGTGGTAGTGTAACATTATGCAAGCACTCAAAAAAAGTTTTCTTCTCCTTTCTAGACAATGTGTAACAAGTAGGAGGTAAATATGTTTTTTGATCACTACTACCTACTTTTGTTAATTCTTTCTTTATGCCCATTTCACATACGTCCATCCTAGATTTGATTCCATTTTTAGTCTAACTGGGTATATTCAACATAGCATTAATGACATTATCACAGACTTTTTTTCAACATGCATGACATCTATACAATGCCTAACTACCAAAAAACTCTAATAAGAAGATCCCATAATATTGACCACTTCTTATATAAAGATTTGTCACTATTTGTGGGAATGGTACACTGTGATCTCTTACTTAATGCATTGATAAAGTCTTTTACTCTTTCATAAACAACCTCCCCTACTATAGGTTTAGGGGCTCTTCATTCCTCATTCAATCCATTGAACAATTTGTGCAACCTTTGGTAAGGATGATGTTTTGGAAGAAACCTTCAATGACCAAGATATACAGTCTTCCCGCCATGTTTTAGTCATATTGAATCAGTGTTCTCCTCACATATAGGGCATGCATTGGATCCTTTTACATTGTATCCAGACAAATTCTCATATGTTGGAAAGTCATTAATAGTGCAAAACAACATAACATGCAAACAAAATGTCTCTTAGTGTGAAGCATCATAGGTCATCACACATTCACCCTAGAGTTTCTTTAAGTCATCAATAAGAGGTTCAAGATAAACATCAATATCATTGCTAGATTGTTTAAGCCCGGGTATCAACAACGATAGCATGATGTACTTATTTTTCATACACAACCACAGAGGAAAATTGTATATAACAATCATAACGGGTGAAGTACTATGTTGGCTTCTCAATGTGTTGTATGGATTCATCTCATCGGTACAAAGCCCAAGTCTTAGATTCCTGACTATTTCACCAAATTTAGGGTGCAATAAAGTAATGTTCTTCTACTATGGGGAACTAGACGCATGTCGTAGGATCACATCTTTATTTTTCTTTGCCTCTGCATGTCACCTTAAATTCACTTCATCCATGGTATTGGAAAACAAGCATTGAAACCATGGTATTATAGGTAGATACCACATCATCTTAGTAGGAGAGTCAGTCTTGGACTTCCCCAAAGTCGTCATTTTATGCCTCAACATCCCATGTTTTGGACAATCTTTCAAATCAACAGAGTACTTTTGAAATAGAACACAATCATTTGGGAATGCATGTATCTTCTTATCCTTATTCCCATTGGGTACAACATATTCTTTAATTCATATTTTGAGATTGGAAGTTTGTTTCCTTCAAGGAGAATTTCTTTCAACAATAACAACAATGATGTGAAGTTTTTATCGCTCCATCTATTGTTAGCATTCCCTCAACATATCCCTCAGCTTCATAAACTTAGAAGGACCTGAGTGTAATGGTCTGTCATCATATTGCACAATATTTCTAAATAATGAAGGTGAATCAGTTTTCTCTACCCCAAAACTATCTAGCATTACATCCACCATTTCTATCAGAATTGGGTCATTCACATCTACATGATCGTTGACAATTTCTTATTCAACACAAGTATTGCTATTTACATCTACTGATCTCATAATAGGAATCTATCCATGCCAATACAATTCTATACAGCCCTCTACAATCTCGTTGCACATGACATGACTTTTCATTTCATCAACAGTGATGACTTTTAAGTTGTTACTGCAATTTGTACATAGATAATAGAACATATCTCCTATGTTCATCTACAAATCTTGTATATAGATCAAGACCAGTAATAAACTCCAGGGTGAAAAAATATGGAATGGACATTCATGATCTATCCATTGCATGATCAAAGAGAAAACAAGTATTAGGGTTTAGGGTTTACATACTAGGTTTAGGATTTAAAGATTAGGGTTTATCGTTTAGGATTTAGGGATAAGGGTTTATAGTTTAGAGTTAAGGGTTTAAATATTAGTTTTTAGGGTTTAGGGTTTAGAAATTAGGGTTTAGGATTTAGTAATGAATCTGTATACCACCTATCCTATTCTTGAACACCTAATCTCACTAGTAAGTGTATAGTGTGTATTCAGTTTTCAAGAAAATTTTGGCAGCAATTCCCCGTAGTTTTCCTGGTACACTAATGTAGATGGTAAAATAGCCACCTACACATGTACTTAGAGAACAAATGGGGATGTTCTGATGGAACATCTTAAAAACTGAATACATATTATACATTTACATCCTAAGTGAGATTAAGTGTTCAAGAACAGTCCCAAGTCTTGGATGGGTTTCTAGGCTAACAAACAATGTTGCCAAATCTACATGAACAAAGCAGACTCACTAGCTACTGTCATTATGATATCTTGTGCAGAGAGTGGATACATACTCCGCTAAAAGTGTGTAAGGTCTAAAAATGTTTCCCATGGCCAGATCTCCATTTTTCAACAAATTATATGTTTCTAGATTATAGACCTAGGGCCTATGAATCCTTATGACTTTCACCATGTTCTATTTTTAATGTGGTTTTACTTTGTTTCTAGGTTGGAGTTTTATAGTTTTTTCACATGTATGTGAGCCACCATTTTTGTGATCAAACTTGTACTTAACTATTCTATTAAATGTTTTGTTGTCTAGATGTCATTCTCCAAGGTTGAAAAAAGATTCTGTCCAAAATTTTGTGCAAGGTTTGCAAGCCTTTGCACTCCCATTCCCCATCTTCACATGAATAGCCCATGTATGCATGCCATTAACATCCCACAGATGCAAAACAAGGCAACAACAAGGTCGCTCACCTTGTTTGTCATTTACATTTTCCCTTTTTGTTAGATTGGCCAAAAGACAGCTTCTAGAAAGAGGACAATGAAGCAGTGCAGGAAGACTCTGAGGGACCATGGGATGAGTACAAAGAGGACATAATGTGGACCAATTGGGTTGGCCTACCTGGAATCAGCATAAACTTTTGCCTCCACCACGTAAGGGTCAGCATGACGATTGGTCTAAATCTTAGATTAATTGTGTGTGTCAACCTAGGCATCCAGCATGAGCTGTTATAATGTGTGGAAGATGTCAAACGAACCTTTTGGTCTAGATAAGCTTGACTTTATAGGTTGATGGATACATCAAAGATGGAAACATGATGCATCCTATTTCCATTGGGAAATCTAGATGCAGTGCCATTTTTCAAACTACATCAGACAACATCATGTTACTATCTTCACATGATTCATAAACTGATAGGCTCAATCTTCTCTCTATCAAATGGATCCTTTGACTTCTTTTGACCGATGCACCAGCTAATGGAGAATGTCAAGCTCTCCACAAAAACACACAACTTTTGTAACTCCAACCCTTTAGCATTTGGCCATTATCAAGTTGACATGTCATCATTTTGGTTTTGCATGTTTTACATTTCAAGTCACCTATATACACTCTATTTTTATGGAACTAAAACTTTTTCTCAATGTGAATGACAATTTTAAAATTGGTAATACTAAGTTCTTGTCCATGTAGTAATTTAAAAGACATTTCAGTGTTTGTTGTACAATTTTCTAAATTCTAGGTTGTTGGTTTTATTTCTTGTACATCTAGTGGGGCAATGCTTGTATCATTTGTTGTCCATCTAGTAAATTAATACTTGTGTTGTTTCATTCCCATCTAGTAATTTCAAATATGTCCCCTTTAATGGCTAGTTCAATTCAATCTTAATTTTTGTTAACAAACACATACACTACTAACATCGGTATTTTTTCAAACTATGTCAAATGCTTCTTGATAAAATGAATTGGTTTTAATGGGATAACAAGTCAAATGCAAAACTCAGCACATTGTTAGGACATAAGTACTATTTAGAATGAATGCATCGACATTTTCTACATGAAGCCTGTCTTGATGTCCTTTGTGAATTCCACAAATTAATAGGAAGGACTGATGTCAGCATGAACATGTTAAGGCAAGGTGGAGAGTGTTGAAAATTATAGATGTGGTTCCAAGAACCTTCTGGACTAGTCCTCACACATACCCACTAGGCATAAAACAACATCCCGACCAAGCATGAAGCTCTCGACCACATACAATAGTTGTTGATAACGGAGCTACTACATCAAATATTGTTTCTCACGATAGAGATACTACATCGAATGTTGATGGAGGTGTTGGAAGTGAAGTTAATGAGTAAAAGTCAAATTAATGATTGGGATTTTGTAGTCCAGACTAGGTCAAAGTCAAATTAATGACTATCCAAAGTTATGTAATGATGGTTATGCATGCAACTTAATTTCATTGTTGGCAATATGTAATGTTAGATACAGGTATTATCATAGTATTTCATACCTACCCCTATTCCGCTTCACCTATAATGTATGTGGCTTCATCTTGCATTGTTTGGTTATTATACACATGTATGTACAATAATATGTTTTGTGTACTCATACAGTCATTATTTTTTACAAAGATAGATACAATTTAAATATAGCTACAACAACACATGTCATGTATTATGTCAAAATGTTGGTGAAATAATATTTTAACATGTATAGGTCAACTAAAATTTTCATTAGTCAAAGTTAAATATTTTTCATTATTATGTTAAAAGATTATCTATTGCACTAAAATATAATATCGATAACATTTGGATCATACAGTACCCAAATTTAGATTTTAAGAAGATCAGAACTAGATCAGATCATGTGAATAAGTTGCCAAAAAATCAAACTAGAGATCCTAAACAGATCCTGACTGATTTGCCAAACAAAATCAGAGTGAATCTTGATCAGAGACCAGAATCAGACAAGTTTGCCAAACAAAATTAGACTAGATTCTGACCAACACTAATCCAGATCTCCTGACTAACCCCAACTAACCAAATCTAGACTACAAAATCCCAGTCCCAAACCAAACAGGGGCTGAATATGATATATTAGACTTCAAGTAAATAAAAAATATTAAATTATTATGTTTGATTAGTTTAGACCATAAACTAGTAAAGAGAATTTATAGAATTTTATAATATAAAATAATATACAGTCTGATCACTCTTTTTTTTTTTGCAACAAACCATAGAGACTAGATTTTACTCATCCCGTTCTCTATTACGGGCCAAATAGAATTGAGGTTTACATGAATGTCCTTGGAAAGCCAAGAAGGTTTATTGAACTGGAAAACATGTGGGGAGGAGGAGAACAAAGTGTGTTTTGCAATACTATCCGCTATGAAGTTGTGACTTCTAGGGATATAAGAGAGTTGTATGCTGGTGAGCTCCAGCATGAGGGAGGCGTAGCATCTCCGGTGTTGTTCAAATCTGCACGTAGGAATGTTCAGGTCTTGTAAGAGCTTAATCGCGGATGAAGCATCAGAATAGACAGCAACTGAAGTCCACCGATTTTCTTTACACAGAAGAAGGGCATGAACGATAGCCATGATTTCAGCTTCCAGAGCTGATGTCGCCATAGTGGGTAAGCCAGTGCCAAGAATGCACGCTCCAGAACTGTTGACCGCATGAATGCCAATACTTGCTCTCTTAGAGTGCTCCTTGAAAGCAGCATCCACAAAGAGGATGACTTCGTGGTTTGAAGGTGGCCTAATGGAGGCAGTAAGCGAGCTTAGTTGAGGTGGTAAAGAAGATTGCAGTCCTAAGATTGAAGATGTGCGCTCCCTGATGAAGGCAATTAGGATTGAACTATGTCGTGGTTTTCCTCCATGAGTAGCTTCATTGCGATTTCGCCAGATCGACCAGCATCCAACGCAATGCAGAGTGTGTTTCCTTGGGCATGCATAGGGAGATATCATCTCATGGATCCATGCCTGTTCCGACATCTGAAAAAAATCGCCCGCCATTTGCAGGCCTTGCCAAACTGTTTTAGCGTGCAGGCAATCTCTGAGGCAATGTATAAGTGACTCCTGATCATTGTTGCAGAGTTGGCAGCGGTCGTCCAAAGCTATATGCCTTCGAACCAATTCAAGGTTAGTTAAGAGCGATCCATGTAGGACAAGCCATAGGAAGGTTTTGATTCTGCTAGGAAGATTTGCTGACCAACATTGTTTCCACATAGATGGGGATGGACTGGGGGCAGATTTCGGAGCCAGGTATAAGCAGAGCTCGAGGTGAATTCTCTCGTAGCGGTGAAGGGCCAAATCCAGGTGTCGGCGCCGCTGTCATGCTCAGGGACGCTAATAAATTGGAGAATGTGCGACACTAGTTGTGGAAGGTATTTGTTGATAAAGTCCCAGTCCCAACCCGAATTAGGGTGTTTCATAGACTACAAAGTGAGGTCCTCGAGACCAGGGGGATAGAAAGAAATTGATCATAATCCATTGGAGATTTACCAAGGATCCATTTGTCTTTCCAGACGTTGATTGTTTGGCCAGAGCGGATCATCTTATGACTGATTCCTTCGAGCCTGTCTAAGTTCCGTTTTATGAAGGCCCACGCTGAAGAGCATGGTTTCTTGCTGACCCTCCCATTGTGCATGTATTTCCCTTGCATTACTCTGACCCAGAGAGTGTTTGGCTGTGTCATGAAGTACCATACATTTTTCAGCATTAGTGCTTCATTTTGTTCCCGTGCAGACTTGAGACCTAATCCGCCATAAGAGGTGGGTAGGGCAACCTTCTTCCAAGATATGGGTGAGATTCTCTTCTGCGTGCGCCCTCCCGACCATAGAAAGTCACGAATGTGGCGATCTATGTCATCACATAGACTAGGAGAAATCTTGACAGATTGCATCATGAAGGATGGAATAGATTGTAATGTACTCTTTGCAAGGGTGATACGCCCTGCAAGGGAGAGACTTTTAGCAGCCCAGCTGTTCATACGCCCCTGGATAGAAGAAATAAGGTTTACATGTGTTGATTTATTGATCCTGTGGTGGAGCACCGGGACTCCTAGATATTTCCCAAGGTCATCCGTTTGCTGAATGCCTAATTTGCAATAGAAACTTCATCTCTCAGAAGCAGAAGTATTTGGGGAGAAGAAGCATCTGGACTTGTCCTTTGAGAGCATCTGTCCAGACACAATGCTGAAATCATCTATGACTTTTAAGATAGTAGACGCTTGGCGTTTGGAGACCTCTTCCATGAGCAAGATATCATCTGCAAACATGAGGTGTGAGAGGGGAATTCCACCTCTAGACAGAAGGATAGGCTTCCAATCGCCGGAATTGACAGTTTGGGAAATAGCTTGGCTGAGTCTCTCCATACAAAGTACAAAGAGATATGGGCTAATGGGGTCACCCTGTCGCACCCCCTGGCTGGCGTGGAAGGGCTCAGTAGGGGAACCCTCCCACAGGATGGAGGTGTATCCTGTGGAGATGATTTGCATGATTAGCGAAATAAGCTTCCAAGGGAGTCCCACCTTGACAAGGGTGTCTTTGATAAATGGCCATCTCATTCTGTCAAAGGCCTTAGAAAGGTCAAGCTTGATACATGCCCATTTCTTCTCTGCCTTCTTATATTTCATGGAATGAATCACCTCCTGGACAAGCAGTATATTGTCACTAATGCGGCGGCCTGGTATAAAACTCGACTGAGTTTCTGAGATCCAATTGTGGAGATATGGTTTGATACGTTCCACGATGGTTTTTGAAATAATTTTGAAGCAGCAGTTGTTTAAAGAAATAGGGCGAAGCTCGTTACACCGTTGCGGATGTTGTACCTTGGGAATCAACACCATGAGTGAATTTTCCAGACGAGGATCAATGATACTAGTTCGGAAAGTTTCACTGACTTGCAGAGTGATGGACTGTCCAACATGATGCCAGTTTGCTTGGATAAAGCCATTGTGTACACTGTCAGGGCCAGGTGCCTTTGTCGGGGCCATAAGAAACACCACCTTCTTTATCTCATCAGTTGTAGGAACCCTGTCAAGCTCGTGCAGACCTTGGCCTCCCGGGAAGTTGCCAATATAGTTTGTGATCCTTTCACTGGTGGATGGAGAGGTTGCAGGGGTGGTGAGAAGAGAGCTGAAATAAGTATGTACATGATCACGGATGCGAGCAGGATCAGTGAGCCAATCGCCATTCTCGTCTCGTATGCTAGAGATGTGATTTTGGGATCTCCGGGCTTTGACATAAGAATGAAAAAACTTGTTGTTGCCGTCTCCATGTTGTAGCCATTTTATGTTGGCTTTTTGTTGCCAATCGGCTTCTTCTCGTCTCAAGATAGCTTCGTATTCCTCTTGTAGACGAACACAGAGATTGTTAGTGAAAGCATTGAAGTGGGGTGGGGATTGTACCTGGCAATTGTTGAGTTGCCGCAGAATATTGTCTTTCTTCTTGAGTTGGGATTTCAGGCGCCTGGATTCCCATTTGGTCACAGCCCGCTAGAAGTCCGAGAGGATGTCAGTGAAGCTTTTGGAATTGTCCCAGCTGGGAAGGAGTTCCTTGTGGAACTCAGTAATAAGATTCCAGCTTGCCTTCGTGCAGAAGTTAGAGAAGCATTTCCGATTGTCATTGTGCCCAGTAATCAAGATGGGGTTATGATCGCTATAGAGACGAGGAAGGACACGGATGCTCATGCCATTCTCGATTGATAACCAATCAACATTTGCTACCACACGGTCTAGTTTTTCTCGGAGGTTGCCCTTTTTGAATGTGAAGAATTGCCCAGACGGACGGGTATCTGCTAGCCCAGTGGTAAGTAGCATAGAGTGAAAGCTCCGGCATGATCGCTTGTCAAAGCCTTTCCCGCCATATTTTTCACTGACGTCCAACATGGTGTTGAAGTCGCCAGCAACAGCCCAGGCTCCCTCGATAGTAGAAGAGAGGGTACAGAGTCGGCTCCATAGAAAGGATCGTTTCTATGGATTAGGGCTGCCATACACGAAGGTGAGGAACCAGGTATCATTCATCTTACAATGGACAAATTGTTGGTGGCTTTGGAGTATTTCTACTTTGCATCGGTGGTCGTCCCAAAGGACCCACACACCTCCGGAGAAGCCAAGGGCTTCCACTCTATGGGAGAAGGTGTATCCCAGTTTCCTGATAATGTTTGCAGCCTTGACCCCGCTGCAGCGGGGTTCGACGATTGTAAGGACATGGATTTTGTACTTTCTTTTGAATTCTCTGAGGAGATTGATTTTGTCCTTGGAGCATGCTCCCTGGACATTCCAACAGATGATGTTCGTTATATGGAAACACATCTGAGGGATAAGTCCTCGCTAGGACTTAGGTGATAACAGCGCGGAGGCCCGCGTCCTGGCCCTCATCGGAGCCGATTCCTGGTGGTTGTCCCTCCTCCATGAAGGAGAGTGATCTTGCAGTATCTGTGCTAGGACTCTATCCTTCGACCAGCTGAGCCAGCCTGCCTTTTTTGCTCTCTCTGCCTGGGCTGACTGTCTGATAGACGATCTTGCGGTTTCGGAGCATTACTCCCCCAGTGTTAGAGCTGTTCCCCCAGTTAAAGGGAGCAAGGAGTTCCGGCGGTCCTGTGTTTGTGTTTGCCTGGAAGCGAAAAGACGAGGCAAATTCCATGTCTCTATTACGCCCCTCACAGATCTCATCGTCCACTAGGTCGACAGCAGTGTCTTTGGGTTCTGGGTCCTTTGCGCTCCGTTCAGCATTTGCTGGGGGCTTGAGGGCTCCAGTAGACGACGGTGGAGGCATGCTCTTCTGCTGCTTCTTTTTTTTCTTACGGTTCACCACGGTTTCCCAATCGTTTTCACTCTCTCCATCATTGTTAGGATTCGGTGGAGGCTTGGGTTGTGTTGAGAGCTTAGGGCTGGTTGCTTTTGGTTTCTCAGCCTGGCGAGGGGCATCCTTCTTAGCTGGAGGGGGTCTGCGCTCGGGCATCTTGGCGTGGATCTCACTGGTGTACTTTGGCAGGAGAACAACCGCAGGTTGCGCCGATGTAGAGGGGTCGCCGCTTGGGATTGTAGGACTGAACTTACAGTCGGGTTCCGCATGTCCCAGCCTTCTGCACCTCATGCAGAAGGTAGGCAGGTTTTCATACTCCAGCCTGTACCGACATCCATTAAGGAAGATTGCTGGTAGTAGGGGGTGGTGGTGTCCACCTCCACTGCTATGCACGCAAACTTCCCGCGGTGGCCAGATTGTGTTGTGGTATCTATCTTGATGGTTCTCCCTATCAGATTCCCGATCATCTCGAGCAGTTGGTTTTGGTATAAATAGATCGGCATGTCCGCGATCCTTGCCCAGACAACAAGCTTCCGAGGGATGGGGTCAGAAGGCCGAAAGGACGACGACCATGATTGCACAGAAATTTAGTGATTAAAGATCATCCAAGGACTGCCTGTCATGGCTCGGATGAAGTCATCATTGCTGGCAAGTTGTATGATGTAGTACCCCATGTCTAAATCAATAGCACGGAACTCTCTGGTCAGTTGCTAGAGGGCTGCGATTCCGTTCGTAAGGACATTGAAGTTTACGGTGGTTCCAATGATCTTGATAACCACAGCGTACTTCCATGGTTCCAGCAGGGTGGGGAGGCGTTCTGGATTAACCGTTATGGCCGGAACACTTCCACTTTTATCAATGCTTATATCCGCTGCGGTGAGGAGATCAGGGGTGACTTGGGAGAGCGATGAAGGGATCCTGTTAGTGCGGCCCGCAACCATGTCTTTGTAGGATGCTTTAGGGCTTCCCCCAGAAATTGTGACTTCCTCCATGGGTACGTCGGTTCCGCTTGGCATTGTAGGTTCAAAACGCGTTCCAGCAGAGTCTGGATGGACGGAGGTTTGTTCAGCCACGAGGCGATGAGAGCGCTGAGAGGAGTCTGATCGCCCAGAGCCGCGGCCTCCACGGCCGCCGCCACGGGCTCCTCCAAACCCTAGCATATTTAGTGGCATCCAGTCTGATCACTCTTTAATATAATACCAAAAGTTATAATATGTTATACACTAATTATATTTAATGATTTGATAAATTTTAAAGACATTGAAAAATTAAAGGCCATGGTTTACTAAAAAGATATAATTAAGCTTCTTCTTACATAATTAATTATCTATAATTATTTTGATTATCCAAATTATGGAAGGGGTATATCATACATTATGCCACATGAACAAATTGATAGGTTGGATTTTTAGGATAATTAGAACACTATATTACACTAGAGTGTAAAAGACGATTTAAACATAAATTCAAGGTGTAAATGAACTAAATCTCTAAATATGTCAAACATTAAATTTATTATTTAAAATTAACTTGGTCAATAATTTATCATCATATTCATGCAAATATATATATTTGTATGAAAGAATATTCACTATAAATACAAACTTATTAATAGTGAATTACTACTTAGGGTTCAGTCTGTTAGAAGGTCTCCCATCAGATACACACTCCAATTTTTCCCTCCCAAATATTTATCACAAGAGACATACCTTGTGTTGCAGGTTCCATCTTGCAACTTGGAAAAACATGTGAGAAGCTCTCATAAGTATCTAGAAAGTATGGCATCCATCTATCATGCACTCAACATTCCACACCCTCCCACATTAACCAATAAACTCCATGTCACCTAGAAAATGCTTTGAAAGATTTCAAAATGTGGTGAATATATCCAACATGAGCCCCTCATTTCATACCTTGAACATTTTGAGTAGACCACATACACAAGACTCTAGAAAGACCCAATCCTAAAATCTTATGTCATGCCACATTCTAATGTTATCCTTGGGAAATAGTCCAAAATTAGATGATAACCCTAAGGACTCCTCTAGACACTATAAATATAACACCCCACCCACCCTTTATAAGGGATACAATAATGGAGGGCTTTTGTATGGCTAGAGAGAACAAAAGTATAGAGGAGAATGAGTTTTTAGAAGATCACACACTCCTAGGCTAGGCTTTGAGAATCTACAACTTTTAGATCTGAGACCACGCCATTACTCTACTAGAGTGGATCCATCCCTTTCAAGAATCTACAACTTTTAGATCTAAGACCACACCATTAGTCTACCAGAGTGGATCCACCCCTTGAAATACAATATATTCCTTTCCCCCTAACAACTATTAAGCAGGGTAGGTATGTGGATTGTAGACAATGTGATCTTCTCCATCTCCTTTTTACCAATCTCTTAGTGTATAAGGATATGAGCACCCAGGGTTGATGATCACCAATATAATTTTGGTGTAACTAGCATAATTTTAATATGTAGATGTTTTGTTATTCTTATATATCATCATTCTTAATTCTCCCACTTTCCATCCCTTAGTGGTGTTAAAAGATGAACATCCTTAGTTGATGATTGTTGGTAGTATGCAATCATGTGATCAATTGTAATGACACACTTAGTAATTAATTTGATTGTTAATAAAGGAAGTTCCAATTATTATGTTTGATTCAATATGAGATAGTGAAAAAATATATCAGTGTATCAAGATGTAACACTCAATGACATGTTATTTTGGGTTGAGTGTGTATACTAAGAGTATTCATTCATGCCTAGGCCCCTAGACAGATGTTATTGTGGAAATTAGGATGAAATAGCACATTAAGACTAGCATGTGTGTTGAGTGATTATTACTTGTCACTAGTCATGATATTGGGTATGAAGTCTAACAATGTAATGATCGAGCCCACTTCCCAAGGTTCTAGTAGAGTTTTAGGAATGATAAATGGCCCCATATACCACCACTAGCTTTAACTATGTGCTTTATCCTCACTCACGCACTAGCCAGAGTAAACTTCTTGATTGGTCACCCATCCTTATACTGCTCTGGGTTGAGCACACTTGACCACAAAGTTCTTTAGTAATGGGATACCTAAAAAGGAGGTGTACCTTGGTGATATGGGTAGTCCAATCATTCCATTTTTTATCATTTTATATGAGACCTCAAATCCTTGGACATTACAACCCCCCACTTAAACTCTTGGCGTTCTCATCAAGGCTCAACTATATGGCCTTATAATATTTTCCCATTTTAGTGAAGATCCAAGATTACCCATGGACACCCAGCTCCTAATCATGGATACCAGTATAAAGGCAGCTACATCATCATAGCCAACCCTTTTCGACATGTTTGGACCGCACAACTTAATACTGGCATGTCACATGCCCATGTTGGCCTCACCTACTGCAGGGGTTATTTCTTTGATACCATTTGTAACACCCGATCTCACTACCCAAGGCTCTAGTAGGGTTTTAGGAATGACAAATGGCCACACAAGCCATCACTTGCCTTAACTGCACTTTGCCATAACTCACACGTAAGCTAGAAAAAACTTCCTGACTAGTTATCCATCCTAGTACTACTTTGTGTTGCGCAAGTTTAACCATAGAGTTCTTTAGTGATGGGCTACCTAAAAAGGAGGTTCACCTTGGTGATATGGGTAGTCCACTCATTCCTTTTAAGATCATTTTATCTGAGGCCTCAAATCCTCAGACATTACAAACACATTGGTGCCTATTTCAATAAGGGTGTCAGACAGACCCAACTTGAGTATGATACATGGAAGCTAGAAATAACATTCAAAATCATATCTCATTACAATGGTGGAATTTGTGGTCCTTATACCTAAAGTCACTAAATGATCAGATATTATCTAGTGTCCTTTGACACTACCAGTGTGACCTTTTGTTTTTTGAAAAGTCAGGAGATCATCTATTCATCCCACTCTCCTCGTGCAGGCAAACCACAGATCTAGCATTACACAAATTATTTTGTGAAAGAAATATGGTAGTACTACTACCATTACATTTGTCTCTAACATACCACACCCTGATAGGTTCAGCAGGTCTGACATATTGGAATGGGCCAGTTTTGTTTCTGAGATGGCATTTGACTAAGCCATCCGCAGCCTTGTTGGATGACCTAACGACATGCCTGATCTCCCGAAGGAGCTTCTGGATGTCATATAGTAGATGGGTGAATATGGGATTTTCCGAGCAGGCATCCTTGATCATCCCAGTTTCCTACTTACAATCGGTTTCGATTATCAGGCATCTGTAGTTTAGAGTTTTAGCTCGGTTCATGGCTGATGTGATTGTAGTTAATTCCGCGTGTAGAGCAGAGTCAGTAGGGAAAATCCAGCCATAACCATCTACCCAATCTCCATTATCATCCCTAATGATCATCGCTGCAGCACTTTTATGTCTAAGGAGAGCTGCATCCACATTCATCTTCAGACTGTCCATGGGAGGAGGTGCCCACTGTTCGTCCTTCTATGAGATAGCTATGTTGGCTGACATTTCTTTCTGCCATGCTTTCGTTGATAGCTCAGTCTCTAGTCTGATGTATTTAATGATATGCTCAGTTGGTTTTTTGTTATTATTGAAGACTTGTAAGTTTCTTCACATCCAAAGGTACCAGCAAGTGATCATGAAGTAGTTTTTCTCGATTTCCTTTCCTCACAAGCCATTTCTTATCCAACTCCTGAGATCTGTTATGAAGAAATCTGAAGGTAGTTTTTCTTAGTAGATGCCCTTCCACACTTTGTGGACTTGTTCACAGTCACGAATAGTGTGCAGGATAGTCTCCTCATGCTCATGGAACCTACTACAGCTCAGGTCTGAAGACATATGTCTATGGACCTTCTTGTGGTTGGTTAAGATAGTGTCGTGGGATAGTAACCACATGAAGAATTTGACTTTGGTTGCCGTCCTAACTTTCCATATCCTCTCCCAATTTCCCTCAACCTTTTGATTCCTATCGGCTCTGAGTTGATGGTATGTTGAACTAACGGAGTATTGTCCATTAATGGATAGATTCCAGACCTTTACATCTTTCTCCTCTAGTTTCAATGGTGGGTTCATGTGTATTATGTGCTCCACTTGAGCGTTGGTGAGCCAATCCCATAGGAATGGCTCATCCCAGCTATTTTCTTCAGTTATAATGCTCACCACCTGCAGATCCAGCAACTCAGTGGGGATGTCGTGTGTCATATGTTCGGCTAGTGTACTCTCCTTATAACACCACTTATCATGCCAGAAGTTTGTATCATTGTCGTTCATAACTTGGTTATTGGAGTTATCTTTTATAAACATTTTCCCCATCAGGGATGATTTAGCTAGCCAGGACAGGTTGGTGTGCTTTCCCTCTGTATGATGTTTAAATTTATCTGCCATGAACCTACACCATGAGGTGTCCCTATCTGTAGCTAGTTCCCAGGTGTTCTTAAAGAGTAGAGCTGAATTCCATTCCCTCATAGTGTGTATTCCGAGTCCTCCATCCTCTTTTTTGCTGGTCACTTTGTTCCAAGCGACGAGTGACATGGGACGGTCTTTGTAGTTGCCTCCCCAAAGAAACTTCTGTATTCTATTGTCTATGTGATCGCACAGTTGCAAAGGTAGTTGTGTTGTCTGTATAGTATATGTAGGAATGGCCAATAAGATTGAGCGGACTAAGCTGAAAGGGTGCGAGAGGTCCAACTGTTGATACGGGAGTCCACTTTGTTTAAGATGTCAGCATAAGTTTGCTTGGTGGCTCGGGAAAGAATGATAGGCACACCTAGATATATCCCAAGATCTTCAGTTTCCTTGAATCCTTCGATTTTGTTAACTCTGCTACGCATGAGCTTTGGGACACTGGCCAGGTAGAATATATGGGTCTTCTTTATAGATATAGATTCCCCAGAAGCTTGCTCAAACTTTCTAAAATAGCTCTTGATCGTGTCCATTTGGCTACAAGAAGCTTCGCTAAATAGAATCAAGTCATCGGCGAAGCATAGGTGAGCGATTTTGACCCCACTTCTATCGAGAGTGATAGGTATCCAAGTTCTTTTTTTGACTTCATCATTGATCATTTGACTTAATCTCTCAATGCATAGAACAAAGATGTATGGAGATAAGGGGTCCCCCTGACGGAGCCCCCGGCTGACTTTGAAGGCAGATGTGTACGATCCATTCCACAAGACTGAACAAGTGCCCGTAGTTATTGAATTCATGATGTAAGATGTAATGTTGGGTGGGAGGTGCAGGCGACTGAGAGTGTTTTGAATGAAGTTCCAAGATAACCTATCATAGGCCTTTAATAAATCAACTTTAATTGCCATATAGGTTGCTCCCTTCTTCCTCTTCATCATATGAATAACTTCTTGAGTTATGGCCATGTTATCCGTGATCCGTCGTCTGGGTACAAAGCTGCTTTGTGCCTGAGATATCCAATCTGGCATGTGTGGTTTCAATCTTTCAACTACTACTTTAGAGATCAGCTTTAGGCATATGTTATTCAGGGAGATTGGTTGTAGTTGTTCACAGTTCGTAGGTGCAGTCACCTTGGGTATAAGCACTATAGTTGAGTTGCATAGTTTGTCATTTAGGCTCCCTCCTGACAGTGCGTGTGTCACTATTTTCATAACAGAACCTTTCGTAACATTCCAATTCCTCATGAGGAATAGTATGTTAATCCCATCGGGACCCGCCGCCTTATAGGGGTTCATGTTCTTCAACACCATCAGCACTTCCTGCTCATATGGTAACGCAGCTATCCTTTGTATATCAGTGTCTCTGAGGCATTTAAAACTATGCGGAATGCTTTCCATCACAGCCTGTCTTTGTCCTATTTCAGCTGTTAGATGTTTATGGAAATGATCGCAAACCAGCTTTTGTAGTTCACTTGGTTCACTGATCCATATGCCATCCGCATCTTTGAGTTTTGTGATTGTGTTGGATCTCCGTCGTTGTTTGATATATGCATTTAAATATTTCGAATTTACATCTCCATTGCGGATCTAGTTTAGGTGGTAGTGTTGTTGCAGCTCTTCCTCTTCCTCTTTTAGTATGTCATCTAGTTTGGCTTTCATGTTTAGGTAGATATCATCTGAGATTGGGTTATACGAGTTAGCTAGTTCTTTCTCCAGCTGTTCTCAATTCCTTAACAGTCTAGTCTTCTTCCTTTTTCGTTCTTGTGAAGTTTTACAGTCCCATTTTGAGATTGATGGTGCAGCCTTGTCGAGAGCCTCATTGAAGTCAAGGTTGTCGCCCCATTTATCAGCTAGCAGGTTCTTGAAGTCTGGGTTATGAGACCAAGCAGCTTTCGTGATGAAGTAGTGTTGTCTATTACTGGGTGGTGAAGCTTTCACTAACAGAGGGAAATGATCAGATGGGATACACGGCAGGTGCATGACAGTAAAGTTTGGAAACTCCTGAATGAACTGAACATTGGCCACAACTCTGTGAATACGTTGTTGCAAGGTTCCTCTTTTGAAAGTAAACTTTGGCCCTGAGAAACTCAAGTCAGATAGTTCAGCTTCAAGGAGTGTTTCTTTGAAAATTCTTGCTTCTGAGAAGTTATAGGTTTGGATCTGCTTCTTTTGTTTGGGCATAGCGTGGTGTTGAAATCGCCAAGTGCTATCCACGGCTTTGTAAAGGATATCCCATGTTGATGAAGTGCTTCCACAGCAGGCTCCTTACACTTATATGTGGGTTGGCGTAAGTGAAGGTAATGAGGGTGTTGTTATTGATGCAGCAAGAAATGAATTGCCAATGATAATTGATAATTTCCACATTGTAGTTGAACTCATTCCAACACACCCAAATACCCCCCGAGAAACCCCTTACCTCTACTCTAAAGGAATTATTAAAATCTAGGTTCTTGATTGTTTTAGTAGCTTTGGCTCCGCTTATCCATGGTTCAAGAATGTAGCTTTCTGATTCGAGTGTATATTTCTTCTTCGCCGCTGAGTTTGCCACCCGTTATGGTTCCGATTGTTGTTCTGGTGGTTTCTTGTTGTTGGAGTTCTCTCGTTTAGATCGGCTATCTCTTCCTCCTCATTTGTGCCTCTACATTCCTTGGATATATGCCCTTCATTGCCGCAGTTCGCACAGACACAAGGAAAATGTTCATATTCTATGTCATACTCAACACCATTGATAAGGATGGTGGGTATTAAGGAATGGGTGGTGTCCACTTCCAGAGCCAATCTTGCAAATTTACTACGAGATCGGTTGGTCGTGTGCACATCTACTTTAATGAGGTTACCCAGAGCTAGGCCAATATACTCAAATATTGTTGGCACGTATAGGTGTAAAGGGAGATTCAATATGCGTACCCAGGCCACTATCAGATCTAGTGTTTTGTATGTTGTCTTGAACGTAGGATACCAGTCCCAGACCAACAGGTTCAATCCAAATATCTTCCATGGTCCTCCTGTGAGGGCATTTTCATAATCTTGTTTACACGAGAGTTGGATGACAAATTGGCCAAAGTCCAGTTCGTACATATTGAAACGTCCGACGATTCACCATAGGAGCTTAATCTTAACACAGAGGGTCATATACCCTATGTCAGCTCCCAAGAGCCAGACAACCACAGCATATTTCCAAGGTTTAATCAAGTTTTCTTCTGCCTCTGGTCAGATCGCTAGTGTCGGTGTCCCGTCTACCTCTTTTAGTGTTACGTCTACTCCTATGAGATTCTCCTTAAAGAGATTCTCTAGGAAGGATGAGTTATTATTTGATCTGGTGTTGCCTGTGACAATGGCGCTGAACGAGAAGGGTCTCTCGTTTTCATTTCCTTACATACTGTCAATGATAGGGGCAG
Source organism: Alisma plantago-aquatica (assembly GCA_963693085.1). NCBI lineage: Eukaryota > Viridiplantae > Streptophyta > Magnoliopsida > Alismatales > Alismataceae > Alisma > Alisma plantago-aquatica. Next base: position 1,868,794,029 of record OY856409.1, on the reverse strand, counting down.
TTCTCTTCTCTGTAGATATTGAGCCCATATTACGGTGTCCTTGTGCTCCTGAGTGGGTCATTTCCCTTTCCTTGTGAGCCTGTATGGTAGCGTCCTCTGCCTGTTGCCCTCTCAGTCCGACAACCTTGAACTCAAACCCTACATGTGGTATCGATAGGCCAACGGTCTGTGCGTTATCCCCCCAACAGCCATCGTGTAGGTGTCTCCTGTCTTCCCGCTCATCGTCCCTTCATCCTCCTAATGCGTGTGATTTGCTTGCCTTCCTTCGGGATCCAATTCTCTTCCATCGCCTGCGTCGCCATCGACTCTCCCATGACCCCTAGATTTCCCCATCGAACTTTTTAAGGGTTTACATACATGTATTACTTGTATGTATTGTGACACATATGGATAATTCTGAGTGATGTAGTTGGAATTTCTCCCTTCTATTGGATTAATATCACAATCATGTAGTGAATTAGATTATTTTCTGCATGGACATGCTCTGTGAGTCAAGATATGATGTCAATATTGTATGTGTCTCGAATAATATAGTCTAGATCACATGTGAGTCAATATATGATGTTAATCTTATATGTGTGTCTAATAATCTACTATAGATCAAGGAACAAAGATTGAACATTAAGAGGATGACATTTTCATGATTATAGAAAAGAAGGGATTACATGATCAACATAACAATGGCCACAATACTAGGTCAAAGATTTTCTCCAACTTCTCCTATTACTTGTGTTGTAAGGGAATCTTGTTAGATACCAATCATTCTCTATGAAGTCATAATATGATTATAGACATCACTACTAATGAAATTTGGAGCCTACAGGGTTACATTCATAGGATGTGTAGAGAAGAGGGTATAATCATGAACTGAATAGAAGCCTAGTTGGCCAACTAGAAAGTCTAGTCACTTAACTTGATAGGCTAGTCAGTCGACTAGAATGCTTTGTTGATTTATTAGGCTAAGATCAGGACAATAGGTCACTGGCTATCCTAGTCAGCCGATTGGACAAGAGCGACCAATTAATCGATTGTCTAGTCTAGTTGCCTGATTGGACCAATAAAGGGAATCAGTCAATTAGATCAAGAAATTTTTGTTACTGCCCAATCACCCGACTAGACTAGCCAATTGACTAGGTAACTATCTTGAATGGGCCATTTTAAACCAGCCCATTGCCTTTTCATTTCTCAAACTTGATTAGAAATCATGCCTTCTTCCCTATGTTATATAAAAGGGGCGTGAAAGCTAGGTTTTTGGTTATATCTTTTGACACATGAACCCTAGCCATCATACTGAAGAAAGAGAGGGAAGGAGAGCTTCTACAATTCTATCACATTGCCAATGAAAAGACTACTTCTTACCCTTTGGCTATAGGGGAATGAGGTGGAGTTCCCTTTCCAACTCAGAAAGGAATATGAGTAGTCCCTTTTTAATTTAGAAAGCTTTAATTAACCAATTTCTAGAAAATAAGATGGTAGGCTAATGAGATCTTTTCTTATTGATAGAAGGAACACTCCTCTCCTATATATAGGAAAGGAGGAAAGTATAAGGGAAGTGAAGTTAAACCTAACAGGCCAAGACAAATAGGCCCATACTAAATAATAAACTAAATGAAAATAATTTGAATGTTCCCCCTTAAGAGGGAGTATGGGTGAAATACATATCCAACTTAGACTTACAAGACTCAATTAGAAGATAAGACAAACAAAAAGTTCACTTACCATGCAAGATTTTCATTCCCCCTTGAACATAACTCTTTAAAATTGATTTGATGACACCACCTTTGGGTTATGTTCTATAGGCTAAAATCATTCAAGCTTTGGATAAAATATTCTATAGTTCACATTGAATGAAGAACATCACCATCAATATGGAGTAGATAAAGGAAACACCATGACTGCTCCATATTTTGAAGAGTAATGTGGATCAGAATAAACACAATCAACACATCCAACAATATAGGGGTAGAGGTATCTTCAAACACAAATATGATGTAGTGATGATGACTATCAAATTGGATCCGTCTGAAGTGTCTCTCAGGGGATTTTCGAGAACAAATACACCATCAAGGAAAGCCCAAGTAGACTTGTTAAATTGTATCCCATTGGAATGTGACTTATGGGGGCTTGATGAGATGAAAGACACCATCACAGAAAATCCAAGTAGATCACTACAAGAACCATGTAAATAGATGCAACACAAAGAAGACACAATGAAATTAGCTTAGTGAATATAAAAAATTTGAATGTAATCCTTGCAGATGCAAAATTTGTAGGCTAGAAATTGATGAGATTATGAAGAAGCAACTATTCATACCTTGAGAATGCAGTGAGAATGATCAATTGACATATCATTAGCATTACCGGAACTAGAGGTTGGAGTAAGCGCAACAAATTTCATCCTAATGTCTTTATGTAATAAAAACACAAAAAACATGTCAGTGTTGCAATTGATATCCTTCCACGCATGACAATGGTAGCTAATTAGAATAAGGAATCACAGATAGGAAACCTACATGCATATCGTGGAACAAAAACAAAGAAGCACAATGTCATTATAAAGTGATACAACAATGATGCACTGGAAGCACAATGCCATTGGGAAAGATACACCAATGATGCATTAGAAGCAAAATTCTTAGTGGTAATGAAGAGTCACAAAGACTTCATAAGGATGAATATGTTGAGGAACAAGAAGCTAGATTGAAAAGTGAATAGTTGTCACGGAACCATCTTTACCCCAATCCCAATCCCACTGCCTAGACAATAGAAAAAGGATTGAAGCGCCTGTACCTTAGTGGCACGATAGGATCTAACACACTGGCATATACAACAAGAAATAATAACTCAAAAACTGGATATTTAAAGAACAAACTAACCCAATATAGGAGATATTTCTAATTTATCCTTGTCATCAGAGTATGTAGAGTGTGGAAGCGATCTTAATCATTATTCCTTTTGTATTGCCTTATTTTGCAAAAAAGGGTGGTCATTGGATCCAAAATCATATGGTTCAGGTCATGCCATGTAGGCACAAGTTACTCACTGGTTCAAAGGATTCTTGGCCCAGTTTAGATCCTCGCTTTGCTGGTTCAAACTCCAATTAGTCAGTCCATTTGTGGTTTGCTTGGTTCCATTGAACCAGTGGACATTTGTTACAACCCGTTCCTAGCTTTGTTGGTAATCCAAGAGATTTAAGATAATCTTAATGCTTATCATGTTTTGTTAGTAATATTCTATTTTTTTCTTTATCTTAACTTTGGTAACCTTAAATACTTGTTTGAGCAACTCAGAATCATAACTTAAGCATACTATAAAGATCTGAGTTGGGGTTAAGATAACATTAACCCATACATGTGTGTAAGAAGAGAGTTAATGACATTGGAGGAAATAATTAATAAATGATTTTTCATTTGAGAATATTATTAAAATAATATTTTATAATTGTAGAGAATTCAATTATGAATCCAAAAAAAGAATGAACTAAATCGAAGTTAAAATCAGAGAGTTATGCCCTTTTTAGTAAACATATACAGAGCACCGCGACTGATGTTGCGTCGACACCACGACTGTGATCTATACCGCGACTCGTGACACGGCGTCGATACCGTGACCCACGATGCTGTATTGACACCATGACCGCAGTCTACACCACGACTGCGACGCTGCGTCGACACCGCGACCGCGGGCGACGCCGCCCAGACAGCAAATCGTAAAACAATCATATCTCAAGCAATATTTATCCATTTTTAATGAAACAAAGTGTGTTGGAACTACAATTTGATCCTCTATCTTCCCAGGCAAGTTGATCTATGAGAGGTCAATCTAGACGGTAATTTCTTGGGTGATTTTTGGGGAATAATGTGAAGAACAGTGGAAATCAAAAAGGGTTTCCTTAGATTCAATTTGGTAAGTAGTTTTAACTATCGATTCCTCCTTCTCCTTGCTTCCCCTTGATCAAAATCCCTAATCCGATGAATTTGAGGTTTGGTTTAACCTCTGATATTCATCTTCTACCTTCAGCAGACCCCGTTTAGGGTTGAAAGGAAGAAGAAACTATGGATTTTGCTAGAGATTTGATATGGATTCAAGATCTTCAGAGATGGGCTACATTTTTAGTGTGTTTTCACACCTTAGGGTGAGTGGGTACTTCCTTTAAATAGTAGATTGCATGAAAATTAGTTAAATTATCAAAAATCTTCAATTGTTTAGTATGTGAGTACAAACCCTAAGTTGCATTTTCGATCTAGCTTTTGTAAGATGATATGATATGGATTATTCCTCTATTGTGATGAATTTCAGATTATGAAATCACATTAGAAATGATTGCAATCCATCTAAATGAGAATTCTTAAATTAATTGTAGAGGTTACATGATTATACTAAAATCTAAGTTTTTCGGCTATGACTGAAATTGTTGTATAATTGAATAAAGAAGTTTCCCTAGTTGAATCTCCTTTGTCATGAATGATTGTTTTATTTGTATGTGTATTACATATATGTCAGATAACATCTTGGATTTCATTTCATGATATCAATGTTTCCTTGATATATCAGTAAGGAGGGTGAAACCATAAATGAATGGTAAGTTGAAGGTTTGCAATTAGACATATTGATTCAATGTTATTCATAATGTTACGATGTATACAATCTTATGTGAATTATGTGATAAATGAATGAGATAAATGAAACCCTAATGATAGGGTGTTTAGTGAAATAATTATTGTGATATCAATGTTTCTCTGTTTGAGAGGTGGTGATGCTTAATAGTTTAGTTGTAGTAAATTTTATCAGATGGGTTATGAAATGAATGGTTTATATAGTTGAACAAAGATATATTGATGTGATGATTAAATTGTGAATTTAAATAGTGAATTAGACATGTAGATGCCCTAAACACTGTAGAATCCTCACAGGATGAGGCATGTGTTGTGAGGAGGGAACAGTTTCCCGACTGGAGGTAGTCCAGATCGAGGTAAGTTGGAGCGCACCAGTAGGGTGTGGGGGTCTTGACCAATAGGGTAGACTCCTTACAATTTTATGGTACCCAACACCAACCGGGGATGTCGGTGGTACCTGTGTTACATGTTGAGTGATTAGTGGTTAGTAGGTCCACTGATGCACAATAATCCTGAGGACTTTGACTCACCGCCTGAGTACCCAGGTTGAGAGGTGGAGTCTGAGATATTTGGCCTCTCTTATTAGCCTCCGAGAGGAAGACATGCTGAGGCCTGCTACAAACGGGGTCTTACTCAAGAAATAGGCTTAGGAACCCGGGCATGCTTCTAAGCCTTGTACAGTGAGATCGTAGCTTGCTGCGATTCTTTCACATGTTGTAGTACACCTCATGTGGGTTTAGGGAATAATAAGGTGAATGAGTGGTTAAACAAGTGTGCGCAGTTATTCAATTATTCATTTTATGTTTCTGATTTATTAGTTCTCTTTATGATCAATCAAGCATATTCATATATTGGTTCACTCTTATAGATATCTAGAGTATCCTACAATATCTATGATTGTCAATGATTAGACTCTTTAAAACTTATTGTTGTTATAATTGATATCAGTTGCTCGGCAATATATCTGTAATTATATAAGTGCTTTAAATTGTTTCTTTGAAGTACTCATTCACTGAGCAAGTAGGCTCACCCCTCTACTCACAATTTTTAGGGAAACCACATGGACTTGAAGAAGGTCAATGCATCAGAGTAGATCTACCACAGGAGTTAAGTATGAGATTTGTTTAGTTCAGTCGGTCCCTGTCATTTTAGGTCCTTGTATAGATGTGAGAGAGTTGTAAATGACGTTTGTATCTTTGTTTCCTTGATAAGAGAGAATGTATCTGATTTTCATGTCATATGTACATGGAAGTGTGAGAAACAAAATGAATGTATGGATGTGTATAATTATGTTAAGATCATATTAGAGTAATAAAAGTTTAAATCTCTTACAAAAATTTTTTATGTGATTGAATGTGAGAAAACAAAGAGTTTAAAATAAAGGAAAAAAAAGGTAAAGGAGTGAGCTTTGTATTAAGTATAATCCTCAAAGTTATGCCCACATTTCATTATTAGTGGTAATCGTGGGATGTGGGTGTGACATCTTTTTGGTATCATAGCTTAGGCTGAGTCGTCAGGGACCACTAGGATAGAAAGTCAGAGTTATATGTGTGGCAGATAGTAGGTGATGTGTTAATAGCTCTAGGATGTCTGATTATTTGGATACCCTGGCCCGATATTTGAATACTTAGGTTGACCAGTATCAAGATACTTTGTCTATTCTTCTCTGGATGCCCTGTCCAGGTATGTAGAGGATGGATGGGCTAGAGAGAAACCCTAGAAATATTAGGGTTAGGAGACCAGAAAGTAATGAAGGAGTAAGAGATTAAACATAAAATGTGAGACAACTCTTGTTATTATATTTCTTCTTTGATCGGAGATCAATAGAAATGCTCTTATATGTATGAATTTAGATTATCAGTTTGTAGAATATATGTGGTTCTTTTATATTGTTGTGTATCATGAAGCGATTCAGTTAGTGTTTATATTCTTTGTATCAAGTAGACCAGAAGTTGTGTTTAAATGAGTTTTCCCTAAGTGGATATTCTTTCCACATGTTTGAGATTAATAGGAGTTGGTTAATCTTGAGTAGCTCTTGGCTTTAGAACTGTAGGTTTGGCCTGGTCTGGCTGGAAGGATGTATTACTGGGATCTGATGACTCCTATTAACAATATAATAAGACTAGATTCTGGATAAATTAGACCCACATCATAGTGAGAATGTATATACACTAAGATGTTGAAACATATGGGAAAGATTAGAATAGCTAAGAATCAGTTGGAACTGATATCTGAGATCCAACTTTGGGGCCTCATATGAGAAACCCTTAATTGGGAATAAAGGAACATGACATAAGGTTCAGATTAAGTTTAATTATTAGTATTATATGAACTCTAAATATGAAATATGGAAAAGATATGAGAAACGCATGTAACGGCCAAGATAGTAAGAATCAATCATGAGGAATGGATTATATAATGGAGTAAAATGTTTTTATGTACTCCAAAGCTAAGGGAAAATAGAAGAAAAGAGTTAAGTATACGATAAGTACATAGAAGTGAAGAGTCTTAAGGAGAGTTAAAGTAAAGAGAATTAGATGAACATTTAAACCATAAGAGTAGGATGACAAACTTAGTTGAAACAAAGAGAAATGCTAGAAATGATGAGCTTGATTAAGGAATGAGGGTTATGATATAATTGAGAGCATGCAATGTATACCTTTATTATGAAGTTTAATACATGCATCCTTACTACCTTTGGGTTCTAAGTCTCTATAGAACAACAAACTAGTTTCTAAAAAAAGAACAAAAGTGTAGCTAAACAAATGAATAAGTCATACAAAGGTAAACTATATTCAGAAAGGAAAAAAAACTTGGTTGAAAGAGAAACTAAGTTTGACCCATGCATGAGTTGTTTTATTTAAAATTAAGGATATGTAATGTATTAAACATCAGGTGAAACTAGTATTGAGATTATTGATTTAGAACTTCAACTTCACATTAGTAGAAGGATAAAAAAAAATATGTGCAACATGGTATACATGATCATACACATGAATAAGCAACATGATCATAAGAGAAAAATTAGAAGTTAAAGATGATAGGTGGAAGAGAAGTATATGGTACGAGGATTATGGAAAGTAAGGAAGGGTTTGAAACATGATGGAGAAATATAGATTATAAAAGAAAGAGGTTAGGAGATTGAAGCAAGTGCTAATTAGTCAAGTATCCTTATTGATAACTAATTAAACCTACATACGAGAAATGTATTAAGGGAATGTTTGAAGATAAGAATTCTAAGACTCAGAGTGTTCTTCTTTTTCATATATTACTTAATGAGAGCAATGTGGAAATGAAGTGATAAGAAAATAAATCATATATGATGCATAACCACCATGGTAGGGACATCTAGTGAATGTAATAATGACACACAATATGATGATGAAACCCTAGTAGGGTATATTGAGAATGTAATGTATCTTAATGGCCAAGTAAGAGAAAGGAAATTCAATTGATAAGATAAGGAAGACTTTAGTAAAACTTGTGAGATCCAAAGTTTGAATTTCAAATTAAGGGAGCAAAGTCACATCACAATAATGTCATGCTATTGATAAGGACCAAACCCTAGAATGTTTAGAGTTGTAGTAGTTTAAGGGATGTCACTAGTGATTTGACCTTGAATACTAGCATCTCTATAAAACAAGATCATGAGATTTACACTATGAGAAGTAAACTAGAACCGATAGTAATCCATGGTTTAAAGGTAGCAAATCTAAAAGGAAGATAAACAATATCGAAATGATTCAGAGGAAAGGGTAAGAAATAAATTTGAAATGTAACAAGTGTGTTTTGAACAAAAGGAAAAGTGTAACATGAGAAAAGTGTAATCTAAAACAAATTCTTGCAGTGACATCAAGAATGATGAATAATTTATTCTTACCTTGAATGTTTGAATGTTAGGGATGTTTACTCTATATGATCAAAATGATAAGGATAAGTAACAAGAAGTAAGTAGCAATGAATGAGGAGATAAGAGAAAACAATGACTTTCAGTAATATGTGAATTCGTTTTTAGAAGTGTAATTTGTTGAAGGTGTAATGAGGGATGTAAATTGGTTCTATGTATCATTTCAGTGTACATGTGCAAGCAATATCTTAATTAAAGGTGTCTAATAGTTGTAGTCATTCATACCAGTAATCCATCTTAGTATTGTACAATTTTGGTATGGTGATATGGGTTGAATGATGATGGAACAAATGGAGGGTTACCCTAAATAAGGTAGTCTTACCTATTCACTCATATAAATAGAAGGGATGATAACCATATTGTATTGATATGTAACCCTAATGAGGTATATCTTTTTATACCTAGCTTTAATATAACTAAGTGATGGAAATTGGGTATGAATAGTCCTTGAATGACTAATACAATCATGGAGTACTCTGTTACTGTTGTTGAAACCCTAGTATGCTATAACATGATGGTTACACCTTGATTTGTGTGTGGGTTCATACTTGAGAATAGTATGGAATGTGATGGTGATGCTTCACCTTATGCATCCATGATGCAATGTGGATGTCGTGAGTAAGGGTTTGGGTATAAGTGCAGATTAGTAACATTAGTATAATTTATCTTGTTGAACCTAACCCTAATACAAATAGATAAAGATGATCATTCATGTTTAACATTCTTATATGAAGGAATGGTGGTGGAATAACCTCCTTTATATGATCATAACCTTAATATGTTAATTGGTGATTATCATAGCCACATGGTTGATACTTTCTTATGTTAAACGTGTGCATTATGAATATGATGAGGGTAAATCATGTCTAGATTCCTTGCATGTTGATGTAATAAAGGAATGTACTTAATGTTAATATAACCCTGCTATGATTGTTTATGAATATCTCCTAGCTCATTAATGCAATATTGTGTTGATCAGGTGTATTATATGTAAGTGATGTTGTTGAGCCTTGTAATAAGGCATGCAAAGATAATGATGATCTTGCAGGGAATAGTATGATGGTCTTAATGACCTTTGGGCATGGTTGAGCCTTGGATGAGGTGTAATCCTCTTGTGTTGATAAGGGTTGATACCATGTGATATTATGAAAAGGATTTATATCTTGTGATAGTATGATGACTAGTGTGGTCTCATGAATGGAAAGTGAATAGTACCATGTGATGATGAGATGACATATTATGTTTCACACGTTTTATATCTTCTAAAAGTTGTGATTTGAAGAGTAACAAATGACTCAATGTTGAAAATAAAATTCTAGGTCGTAGTATTAGAAAGCTTAAAAGGAGAGAGATACCCCTAGTAAAGGTTTTTCGGAGGAATCATGTATAGAAGAAGTTACTTGGAAAGTAGAATCGGAGATGTTTAACATGTATCTTTTCCTCTTTTAGAAATTTAGAGATGAAATTTTTATTAGAGGGGGAGAACTGTTACAACCTGTTCCTAGCTTTGTTGGTAATCCAAGAGATTTAAGATAATCTTAATTCTTATCATGTTTTGTTAGTAATATTCAATTTTGTGCTTTATTTAACTTTGGTAACCTTAAATACTTTTTGGGCAACTCATAATCATAACTTAATCATACTATAAAGATCTTAGTTGGGGTTAAGATAATATTAACCCATACATGTGTGCAAGAAGAGAGTAAATGATATTGGAGGAAATAATTAATAAATGATTTTTCATTTGATAATATTATCACAATAATATTTTATAATTTTATATAATTTAATTATGAATTCAACAAAAAAAGAATGAACTAAATATGCATTAAAATGAGAGAGTTATGCCCTTTTTAGTAAACATATACAAAGTAGCACAACCGCGGTCGACACCTCGACCGACGTTGCATCGACACCGCGACCACGGTCTATACCATGACCCATGATACTGCATCAACACCACGACCCATGACACTATGTCAACACCATGACCACGGTCTACACCGTGACCGCGACACTACGTCGACACCGCGACCGCGGCCGACGCCGCCCAAGACAGCAAATCTTAAAACAATCATATCTCAAGCAATATTTATCTGTTTTTAATGAAACAAAGTGTGTTGGAACTACAATTTGATCCTCTATCTTCGCAGGCAAGTTGATCTATGAGATGTCAATCTAGAAGGTGATGGGTGATTTTTGGGGAATAATGTGAACAACGGTGGAAATCGAAAAGGGTTGCCTTAGATTCAATTTGGTAAGTAGTTTTAACCGTCGATTCCTCCTTCTCCTTGCTTCCCCTTGATCAAAATCCCTAATATGATGAATTTGAGGTTTGGTTTAACCTCTGATATTCATCTTCTACCTTCAGTAGACCCCGTTTAGGGTTGAAAGGAAGAAGAAACTATGGATTTTTCTAGAGATTTGATATGGATTTAAGATCTTCAGAGATGGGCTATATTTTTAGGGTGTTTTCACACCTTAGGGTGAGTGGGTACTTCCTTTAAATAGTATATTGCATGAAAATTAGTTAAATTATCAAAAATCTTCAATTGTTTAGTATGTGAGTACAAACCCTAAGTTGCCTTTTCGATCTAGTTTTTGTAAGATGATATGATATAGATTATTCCTTGTTGTGATGAATTCCAAATTATGAAATCACATTAGAAATGATCACAATCCATCTAAATGATAATTCTTAAATTAATTGTAGAGGTTACATGATTATACTAAAATCTAAGATATTTAGCTATGACTGAAATTGTTGTGTAATTCTATAAAGAAGTTTGCCTAGTTGAATCTCCTTTGTTACGAATGATTGTTTTATTTGTATGTGTATTACATATATGTCAGATAACATCTTGGATTTCATTTCATGATATCAATGTTTGCTTGATATATCAGTAAGGAGGGTGAAACCCTAAATGAATGGAAAGTTGAAGGTTTGTAATTAGACATCTTGATTGAATGTTATTCATGATGTTATGATGTATACAATCCTTATGTGAATTATGTGATAAGTGAATGAGGTAAATGAAACCCTAATGATAGGGTGTTCAGTGAAACAAGTATCGTGATATCAATGTTTCTCATTTTGAGATGTGGTGATGCTTAACAGTTCAGTTGTGGTAAATATTATCAGATGGGTTATGAAATGAATGGTTTATAAAGTTGAACAAAGATATGTTGATGTGATGATTGAATTGTGAATTTAAAGAGTGAATTAGACATGTAGATTCCCTGAACACTATAGAATCCTTAGAGGATGAGGCATGCACTGTGAGGAGGGAACGGTTTCCCAACTAGAGGTAGTCCATATCGAGGTTAGCCGGAGCGTACTAGTAGGGTGTGGGGGTCTTGACCAGTAGGGCAAACTCCTTACAATTGTATGGTACCCAACACCAACTGGGGATGTCGGTGGTACTTATGTTACTTGTTGAATGATCAGTGGTCAGTATGTCCACTGATGCACAATAAGCCTGAGGGATTTGACTCACCGCCTGAGTACCTAGGTTGATAGGTTGAGTCTGAGATATCTGGCCGCTCTTATTAGCTGCCGAGAGGTAGACGTGTCGAGGCCCACTCCATACAGCGTCTTACTCAAGAGAAAGGCTTAGGAACCCGAGCATACTTATAAGCCTTGTACAGTGAGATCGTAGCTTGCTTTGATTCTTTCACATGTTGTGGTACACCTATTGTGGGTTCAGGGCATAATAAGATGAATGAGAGGTTAAACAAGTGTGCACAGTTATTCAATTATTCATTTTATGTTTCTGAATTATTAGTTCTCTTTATGTTCAATCAAACATATTCATATATTTGTTCACTCTTGTAGATATCTAGAGTATCCTACAATATCGATGATTGTCAATTATTAGACTCTTTAAAGCTTACTGATGTTATTATTGATATCAGTTGTTCGGCAATATATATGTAAATTATATAAGAGCTTTAAACTGTTTCTTTGAAGTACTCATTCACTAAGCGAGTAGGGTCACCCCTCTACTCACAATTTTTAGGGAAACCACGTGGACTTGAAGAAGTTCAATGCATCAGAGTAGATCTACCACAGGAGTTAAGTATGAGATTTGTAAAGTTCAATCAGTCACTGTCACTCTAGGTCCTTGTATAGATGTGAGAGAGTTATAAATGATGTTTTTATCTTTGTTTCCATGATAAGAGAGAATGTATCTGATTGTCATGTTGTATGTACATGGAAGTGGGAGAAATAGAATGAATGTGTGGATGTATATCATTATGTTGAGATCATATTAGAGTAATAAAAGTTTAATTCTCTTGCAAAGTTTATTTATGTGATTGAATGCAAGAAAACAAAGAGTTTGAAATAAAGGGAAAAAAAGGTAAAGGAGTGAACTTTGTATTAATTATAATCCTTAAAGTTATGCCCACATCTCATTATTAGTGGTAATCGTGGGATGTGGGTGTGACAACATTTCTTCTGAACCAGGGGTTCTCGATCACCTTTTCCTCCGTAGAGTCCTCTGTGTGAAACCCAGTGTGAGCCCAAGACCAGGGCAGAGGTGCTCACTGATGTGGAGTCACTCCAGGAGTAGGAGTGGGTGAGAGAGATGGTCGAGGTTCCACTTAGCTTTGGCGAGCTCTCGTGAAGTCATTGGTGGCCTGAGAGAGAGGAGAAGGGGCGAGGAGGTAGGATGCCCAATGTGGTTGCGATGGTGGCACCGCTTTGAGAAGCAGTGATTGAGGGGGAAGAAGGGGGTGTTAGGGATTGGTGCGAGCTTCGAAAGGTGGGCTTCACCTATGGAATGATGTAGCAGTTCGATTGCAAGGGTTTTTATAGGGTATGGACTAGGTTTAGGACTAAATGGACTTGGGGTGGAGACCATGGCCGCCAGAGTGAGAGGGAAAACTGAGTGGGATGTTTTGTCACCGCAATGGTGTATGAAAGCTAGCCAAAATAGGGATTGGTGACCGCAAAATCACAAGGGGAATGTTTCCTCTATATTAGAATTTTGAATCGGGGTCATGAGTGATAGATCGGTCATTTTGGTCGCATTAACACCTCCTCGCTGATTGCGGGAGGTTGAATATGATCTCCTGGCTGCATGATTGGGTTGAGAACCACGAGGCCCAGATATAAGGGCTGAGATTCATGCCCCACTCAAACCATGGATTGCTGACTTGGAAAAAGACCATAGAAAGGTAAATAGAAGGGATTTTAAGGAATTAACTTCAAGAAATTGTAGTAAATAGTAGGAATGTCCAATTGAGATGAAATTAGGACCATCACTTCACAAAAATGTGGAGAATATTTAGAAATAGTTTGAGAATCAAAAGATGAAGTTTTCTGGACCAATTTACTTCATTTGACAAGATGATGAATTAATTAAACTTGTGATGTTTTAATGTGTATAAAGTCCACCTTTATCACCATATTTCTAATTTGAGTCTCAACATTGACCATGAAGCCAAGAAAAATGATTTGGGACCATGAGTGAGTATAATGAGGTCAAAAGAATAATTACTTTATTATAATGTTAAAATCCACTTTGTCACATCATTTCCTCCTTAAAAAGGAATTTTGTCCCCAAAATTCAAAAACATCCTCAAAATTTGGGACTTATTAAACCTAAGTCATATCCTCATATACTAGAGTGTCCTCAATTATATAATCAAAATCATGTCCTCAAACTTCAAGTAGTACAATAATCATAATTGGGATTCCATGTTTCCTATCATAACTAACTTGGTACCAACATCATTTCATCATCGAGAAATTGAGTATCAAGGTCAATGCATATATTGTTCAAAGTCATCATATGAGTCACAAACATGGACATCATCCTATTGATCAAAAATTTGGAGGGATCATATTTTTGGTCTAACAAATAAAGTTCTTGAATAGAGTGTACAAGGTGACTTTCAATCCCAATATCTCAGGCCCTAGCCTTTACATTGGCCTAGGTGGGGTTATACATCCATGATTTAAGATTTCATATTTCAAAATTTTGAGACAATGTCATACTTTCAATATCATGGTTTTGAGCTCAAAATTAGTGGGAGTTCCCACCCTAGTCCTAATGAGAGATAAACCCTAAGTCATAAATTGAGAGAGTCAAAATAGTCACCATTTTAAAATTTCAAAATTTGGGATTAATGAAAGTCATTATTTATATATCGAGTGTGGTCTCAAGATCCATATAATGTGAACCTAGGATTTGTATCATTATTCAGATTTATAATCTTGAGTCACAATTCTATTAATCAATATCAAGAGTTGAGATTGTAGACACCAAAAGTTATAGATCCAAAATTTGATCATATGTATAAATATTCCAAAGCTATGGTACAAATTCTTATTTATACCTTAGGGGAGATCACTCATCTATATTCAATTTTGAGCAACAATATTTAAGCAATATTCGAGCAACATATCAAGATTTCATTATCATGGTATCCAAGGTTGATGAATGATCTAGACCTAGGTCTATCTAAGAAGTCAACAACAAGATATAGTCAACATTGTCATATATCAAGGTCATTATTAAATCAATATTAAAGATCAAGTATCAATACATGGGTTTAACCTATTAAACATAGGTTAACCGATCCAAATAGGGTGAAAGGGAATACCTTTCCAAACACGAAATAATCAACAAGGTGAAAACTTAGAGGTAGTCAAAATGGGGATGTGACCTAGGTTAGGGGAGTCATGAGTCAACTACCACCCTAATCTAGCACATCACCTACATTAGTCATTATCTATTGAGATTGTTCAAATATGGAGAGTATCAATGATCAAATCATATTCTAAAAGGTCATAAGATCAAATTCAATATCATAATAGGTCAACTAGTTCATGATTTTTTAATACTAGGGTCATAATTGTATTCTCTTTCTTTCATGATCAAGATATAATTTGAAAATAGGTGCATGATTTAGGTCTATGCTAATCATATCAAAATCAAGATTAAAAGGCATCAATAGTCAATAGGAAACTGCTTTTGCATCATAGTCTTACATCCTTATTTAATGAGTCCTAGACTTAGTCACTTGATGGTATAGTCATGATGTGTATCAAATAGGATAAGAGTTTCCTTAACTATGTTTGAGGTTTAATCAATATTATGGCAATATGGGCATTAATAAAATAGAGACCTCATAAAAAATGAGATATAAGGTATAAATCCTTTGTATTTCCACCAAAACAAGATTATTTTCATTTACCTCAAATGTAGGAAGCATGTAGTCTAATTTTGGTTAAATCAAGTTTTCATGAAGGGTCATACATGAGTATTTTATTCTAAGATTTCATTGATCAAAATCGAGTTTTCAAATTAAGGTCAGATCATGGTATCATTTCTAAAATTTAGTGATAGTCATCTTTCCCATGCATAAGCTACCCATAATCGAGACATCACGTGGCAAAAGGTCATGAAAAATACCACATGAGGAGATGAGAAGACTACCTAATCATCATCTACTTGGGTGGCTTGGGTATTCCTTAAAGAAGAGATAATATGCGAGAAGACTCTAGGGTTTCACAAGGAAAAACTTTGGGTCCAATTCTGGATCAATTAAGGCCAGGTAGAGAGGGGGATCTCAGCCACCATGAAGACGGATAGGAGAAATTATGCCAGGACGTCATGCCTAGACACCTCAATTTTCACCATTATGGACTTCAGGGTTTCTTGGGTGTAAGAGACTTGAGAAATTATTTACTTAAAGTATATGGAGTGTGTAAGCTCTGATATGAACTATCACAAAACCATTTTTACCCCTATCCCAATCCCACAGCCTAAATAGTAGAAAAAGGATTGAAGCGCTCGTCCCTGAGTGGCCTGATAGAATCTAACACACTGGCATATATAATAAGAAATAATAACTCAAAAATTGGATATTTGAAGAACAAACTAACCCCATATAAGAGATATTGTCGATTTATCCTTGTCATCAGAGTATGTAGAGTGTGAAAGTGATCTTAATCAGTGTTGCATTCGTATTGCCTTATTTTGCAAAAAAATGGTGGTTGTTGGATCCTAAATGGTATGGTTCAGATCATGCCATGTAGGAACAAGTTGCTCGCTGGTTCAAAGGATTCTCAGCCCAGTTCAGATCCTCAATTTGTTGGTTCAAACTCCAATTAGTTGGTCCAGTTGTGGTTCGTTTGGTTCCATTGAACCAGTGGACATTTCTTCTAAACCAGCAGTTCTCGATCACCTTTTCCTCACGCAGAGTCCTTTGTGTGAAGCCCCACGCGAGCCTAAGACCAGGGCGGAGGGACTCGCTAGTGTTGAGCCACTCCAGGAGAAGGAGTGGGAGAGAGAGACGGTCGAGGTGTCACTTGGCTTCGGCAAGACTTCACGAAGTCATTGGTGGCCTGAGAGACAGGAAATGAGGTGAGGAGGCAGGATGCCTAATGCGGATGTGATAGCGGCACCGCTTGGAGAAGTAGGTGATTGAAGTGGGAAGAAGGGGGCATTTGAGATTGGTGTGAACTCTGAATGGTGGGCTTCACATGCGGAATGACGTAGGCATTCGATTATGAGGGATTTTATAGGGTATGGACTAGGTTTAGGTCTAAAGTGACTTGGGGTGGAGGCCATGGCCGCCGCAGTGAGAGGGAAAAGTGAGTGGGATGTTTTGGCGGCACATGATGTATGAAATCTAGCCAAAATAGGGTATGGTGAGTGCGGAATCACAAGGGAAATGTTTCCTCTTGGTTATAATTTTGAATCGGGGTCACGAGTGATAGATCGGTCATTTTGGCCACATTAACAAATCCCCATAGATTGTGGGAGGTTGAAGATGATCTCATGGATGCACGATTGGGTTGAGATCTATGAGGCCCAGATCTAAGGGCCAAGATTCACACCCCACTCAAACCATGGATTGTTGACTTGGAAAAAGGCCAAAAAAGGCAAATAGAAGGGATTTTAAGGCATTAACTTCAAGAAATCGTAGTAAATAGTAAAAATGTCCAATTGAGATGAAATTTAGACCATAGATTCACAAAAATGTGGAGAATATTTAGAAAAAGTTTGAGAAATAAAAGATGAAGTATTCTGGACCAATTTACTTCATTAGAAAAGATGATGAATTAATCAAACTTGTGATGTTATAATGTGTATAAAGTCCACATTGATCACCATATTTCGAATTTGAGTCTCAACATTGACTATGAAGCCAAGAAAAATGATTTGGGACCATGAGTGAGTATAATGAGGTCAAAAGAGTAATTATTTTATTATAATGTTAAAATCCACTTTGTCACAATAGCCTGGATTAGTACATATTTTTTCTATCAACATTGTCTTCTCATATTGCTTCTTCATACATTCTCTCTCCTCTATCCTGAATAATGATTTTAGATCCACATTTTATGATGGTTTTAGCATAGGGGTGTAAACGGTGCGGGTACGGTGTGGGTCTGGCCATACCCATACCCATACCCATCTAATTTAGCGGGTCCAGTTCTGGTTCTAGACCCGCATAATACAAAACACGGACCCGCACCATACCCGTACCTGCAATAATAGCGGGTATGCAGTGCGGGGATGTGGGTAAGTGGTTCTATAAAAATCATATTGTTATGTAAGAGAAATGACTATGTTATATATATTTAACACAACAAGATATTGTTATCATATAGTATATTAACATGTAATAGTCATATTAGACAATGATATATTCTACACAATAACATTAATTGAGTAATTGTTTACATATTTGTAGTCATGATCATAACATTTAATTTATGTAGAAAGTAATGTAAATTAGTAGACATTTTGATTTTAAGTTTACATATGATATTCATTATTGTAACTAGAATAGTTAATTCTTAATTATATGACTAGTATCAACCTAATTGTGGTTAGAGTATGATATAATCTCAATAATTATATTAGTTAGACTAGTAAAGTATGATATATATAACACTTTATTTTAGTATTTAGTTATGTATAGCAGGTACACGGGTCTAGCGGGTCTGGGTCCAAGCATACCCATTATTGGACCCGCTTATATGTGGGTCCAAGGGTATACGGGTCCAAGGGTATGCGGGTATAAAAAATTAGACCCATGACGGGTTTTTTAAGGGTCCGCAGGTCTACCCATACCCATTTACAGCCCTATTTTAGCATTTCTCTTGAGAGCCTTGTTTATGATCATGTAAAATAATATATTTTCTTATAATTATTTTACTATAAAGTGTTTTGAGTTTTCTCGAAGTTCTCAATCCTCAAACTCTTTTGGAAGAAGAAAAGAAATATGGATTTCCTCGTGATTTTATGTTTTACAAATCAAAGGTGTTACATATAGAATGCAAGAGCCAAATAGGGATAAGTAAATTTAGGATTAAGTGTCTATGTTTAATGGGTTTTGAGTGATGACTTCATAGCTCAGAGCATGTCCTCTCTCTTTCTCAATAGTTTGTGGCATGGAACATAGATAAATTAGGAACCTTAGAGGATATATTATGAGACAAATTATCTTATTATGCTAATATGCTTTCCTCTCGGTGCTTGTAGTATGGGAGACTTGTACTAGGGGATGTTGAGGTTGGGTATAATATGGTATATCATCTCTAGATACATATATCTGTGAGTATGTGTCAAGAGACAACATTGAGAGTTAATGTTAGGGACCCATATATGTGGTCACTTGACCCGATTGTACTAGAACTAAGTACAAATTCACAAACTACGGTTGATAGTAGATTCTTTGGTATAAAGAATGGAAAAATGGCATTAGAGTAATATCTTACGCATTCAAGATACCCCAATGTTATAATGGTAAGGCTGATTAGCATACATGTTCATCTGGTAATGCATGATCTAGGCTATCTAAATGTTTGAGGACTGATGATTAAAAAATGCTTTTATAAAAATCCTTTTAACTTAAAAAGTTGGGGAATTTATGTAAGGGCAATAATCAATGTTGTCTTAGCCAAAGGGTTTCTTTATAAATGAGATATTAAGGTATGACATCCACATATATTTTGAGGACTTATTATTAATACCTATAAATCCTAACCTTGAAAGAAAGGATATAATACTTTCTTAAGAAGGAATACCCTAATATTTTCTTTTGTATGAAAAATTAATGTGTAAAAAGGATTATAAAAATCTAAATGCCATGGTTGAGTTTAGTACAAACAAGATTATGTTTCTTACTTTTTTTTAGGTTAAACATAAAATTTTCATTATGGAGTAGCCATACGGCATCTACATGAGGAGAAAAACAAAGTAAAAGACCACACAGAGATGAAGAACATATACAAAGCACCAAAAACACTCATGTCAGAATCTGATAAGGACACTGATGTATAGATCCCTCTTCTCCTTCGGTGGCTAACACAACTTTCTCTGAGGAATACCTTCAACCTGAGTGTGTATATGTGGTAGAGTACCTGCACCAAATCAGTGTTTCAAAAGGATATTTTCCCCGCACTTGCTGCCATACAAACTTTACAACAAAATTGACCGAGAAAGAAAAATCTACCACGAGAAGAGAAAAAAGTGTCGATTAACAACGAGATAGACAAAACAAGAGAACAATCTAGCCTAAACAGAAAGCCAATAAAATAGTAAGGGGATCAGAAACTCATCGTGGTTGGGCTCAATGATAGGGAGGAACAAGACCACTGCCTCCAGACACCACGCCCACACACCTCCCGAAGAAGAGACCCTGCTGATGATGGGCAAGAAGAGGTCGAGGGGGAGTGGGGCACCACTTTGCGGCGGCCAAACCCCCTCCCCCCAGCCAGCCACATGTGGAGGAAGGAACCCTAGCGGCACTAGGGTGAGAGAGCGGGGAGGAGTAGAGGTATCTTATGCTATCATTAATAGATTATGTTTCTTACTTATATAAAATAACTATACATATATCATGGAACATGTTAAGGTAATTAACCTCTAAAGTAAATGAATATAAATGCTTTTCACCAATGTATGTCCTTGTACATGTTAAAAGATTAAGATCAGAATAATGTAGCATGTGTTTACAGTATGTTTCATGAACATAAATGCTTATGTGGATGAAAACTATAAAATCTAGGTAAATGAAGAATTTGTGTGTAGGACTCTACCTTGGCTTTCAGCTATTGAACTTTTTGGTGGGACTCCATCGTTGTAGTTGTTGACATCATGTAGTAGGGATATTACAACTTATGTTTAGGGTGGCACACATCACAGGATGGAGACCAACCTATGTTTATGTGCACCATGTTGTGTATCAGATCAGATCAGTCCCAGGTGTAGATGTCCATTAATATGATTCATATAATGATTAAGTAATAAGAAGATGCATCCTTAAATCTATTTAATGAAGCATTGTCAAAGTTGTTTCATGATGATGTCATTGTAAGTGAAAGTTTTATATTAAGAATGATATGTAAGGAGCAGTATGATATTTAGAGGCATACTTTGAAGGAATAGATCTCATACCCATTTGTTTACTGGTTTAGTGATTCGAGGTAAATTAAGTCTTTTCTTACTAGGTATGATGTAGAGTAGGGAACTAACCATGCGTTTGAATCATGGTTCAAAGGGGGAACTTGTGGCACAAGTGAATTTTTTTGGGGAACATTTGACGACTGTTGAATCAAGTTGTTCTCTAAGTTTAGGTTTGTAAAGTAGTAGTTTTTTGGTGTTTAGATACCAACTGTAGATTTGTAATAATATATTATGAAGAAAAACCAAGATTTTTTTCTTTGATGAGTTTAAATATTAATTTTAGGGAGGACTCTTCTATAAAGTTAAAGCATAATGTTCATTAAGGTAAATAGTGGAAGGTAATAGTAATCATTCTATGATCTAGATTTAAGTCTGTAAGGTATTAGTGTGATGTTTTACAGAGGTATCCAGATAATCGTGAGGATTGTACATGATGTTGCTTAAACACATGGTGGCGTAAGTTATGTAGTAGCATGTATTTGTAGTCTAGGATCACACTAATATGGGTTTCTACTTGATTTTGATAGGCGATGGATTCTAGAAAGGATGCTTTACTTTCCAAGGGTTAATAATGGGTATATGGTAGGAAGACAACTACAAATACCTCAAGCTAATATAGCTAGGAGCACCATGGTACGATGGACAAAGTCATTAAGAGTAATGTTACGAAAGTAATGTTAACATGGTGATCCTACAATGTTAAAGAGCAATTAATGTAATGAGCACTTGGGTTAATTGAGCTTAGGAGAAGTGAGCACTTCCGTACAAATTCATGATGAGAAATCACCTATGTTGACTCACTAGTTGCAAGTAATAAGGTCATGCTAATGATTATGAATCATGTAATAATATTGGATGTGTATTTCAAGTATACGAGTAAGAATTCTTTCTAATATTCTTAAATCATTAGTTTACTTCCTCAAAATAAAGGATGAGTGGTTAGTTTCATCATGATGCTAAGATAATTGTCAACACATAATACAATAATGAATGATTCTTACCACATATGAAAAATCAGGATGCCACAATTTTAATCGCACTAAAATGTCCTTTTATAACCTAAGCCAATGTATAATATGGTTAGAAGATAAGTTAGAAGGACTTGAGTATAAGAAAGCTTACAAACTTATTTGGATCCTTTATGTGATAATAAGAAATAATAGACTTGAGAGAGTAATTGTTGTTCATAAGTTAAGAGGAAAATCCTTGCAACATGGGTGGTTTATAATGGTTTCTCTTAACATATAAACTTAGTTCTAAATGACTTAAAGGTGACATTACTTGATCAATGGAGTCATCTATTGAGACACAAGATAAAATATGGACATGTTGGAATCATTGGTGTGCTTGAATAAAATTTAGACATATGGTAGTTGGAAGATAGGGTGACCAGATTTAGTCATCAGTCAAATATGAGTTTATCACTAGAGTGTATCCTCTAAAACATGTAATGCACACCCAAAATCTTGTATGATGGGTTTTATGTAACAAGCATCTAGATCCCCAAAATCCTATAAGTTTTGAGGATGAAACTTCTTTAAGGAGGGGAGGATTGTCACATCCCTATTTTTTTAAGTATGTACAAGGAAGTGTTACATAATTTACAACTTTTGTTAAGATCTGAATGATTAATGTGTTACTTTGTGTCTCATATGAGTGCAATAAGTTATGAAATAAATTTTAAGTTAAAGATAATGTTGAGATGAGATCTATGACCAATTTTGGCAAGAAAATGATGTTCCAATAATTTATTAGAAATTGTGAAAGTTTAAAGCTAAATAAATTACTTATGAATTTCCATTGAGAAATCTAGGAATCTAATCCAACGGTAATGACCTACGTGGTAAGGGAGAGCTGTGGTTAAAATTTTAAAGATTTTTGACTTTGTTTGACCCCTCAAATGATTTTTGGGGTTTCCACATAGTTGGGACTCAAATAACCTTGCTTTTTTTATTTTGTAAGGTCGATTTTATAAGGTTGAGCTATATTTAATTGGCATGCGGGTATTTTTGTCTGGACTCCAGTCTTCTCGCCTAAAGTCCCGATTCATTTGGACTATACAGGCGCTTCATTTTTTCCTATACGGGGGATCAACCCCTACTGTTGGATGGTGATCTAAAGGGGGAGTCCTCATCGTCTAGCTCCTGTGTCTGGATGGACTCCGAAGGAGTTCGTAGACTCTGATTCTTGCCTGACGTTCTCATGATACAACTGACTTCCATGGATGATAAGAGTCCCAATGGAATCAGGAGATGATTCCGTAATATAAAGACCCAAGTTTTTAACCCTAACAGGCCGTTTTCCGAAACCCCCAAACTCGCCTCTTTCCCTCTCGTCGGCATATGCTGCAGGCAGGAGGTTTGGGAACCCACAATGGAATATGAAGATCCATGAAGCTTCTTGAAACCTAAAGTGATCTATGTTGACCTCCAATTGAAATTGATTGTCACCCAAAAGAGCCGCCCTTATTCGTTCTTCACCTTCAGGGATGACGAGTTGTACACAGAAGCACGAGCCACCTTTGTTACATTTTCTCTCCAGTAAGCCTCCCTACCACATATAATTCATTTTCATGGTTTCCATTTGCGATGAGATCTATCCAAGTGACGAGTCGACAAACTCCTCTACCTCATCGGAGATAGGGCGGGTGGTCAGGCCATCTCGTGTAGTGTTTCTGCCCCAGTTTCTCCTCGCCAACCTTCAGCGGGTAATGGTGAAGTCGTTGCCACCGTTTGATTTTCATTTTCATTGCCAGTTCTCACTTTTCACAAAACGTGTCATCTGCCAAGTTTTCAGTAGTAGCGGAACTACTGTACAAATCACGTATGCTTTCTTCTCGCAGTTGGGTGCGCCCTGGACGGATCCATGTAGTCATGCGCACTGAGTTTGCAGTTTCCTATAAAGTTTTGAACCTATCTGCTTTTCTCTGAAGAAGGTAGTGTAGGCTTGTATTCCCTATCATTCCGGAACCTTGCCCATGTCTTGCTGGGGTCACAGGTCGACGACGGAGACAATGGAGGTCTCCTTCCCCAAGCATGTAGCGAGCAGAAAGAGTAAGGTCCAGATTTTCATGCTCCAGGGTTGCTGGCGCCAAGGTTGACTGTGAGGGCGGGGAGTCGGGAGTGAAGAAAGAGGGAAGGACTCGATGTCATGTACTTAAATTTTCATGTATCATGATTGGTTTCAATCAAACTTAGGAGTACACACTGATATCGAGTTATTTTTGGTATGATATGCAAGACCTTCAATTTACAAAGGTACCCCTTGTCATGCTCAAAGTCTAGGGTTTTATCGAAGGGCATTCTTGTCTTTGTGTTTTCGTTTATCCAATCCCAGATTAAGATAAATGGATTTATTGAATTTCTGATTGGCTAATGTAAGATAATTAATATATTTTGATTGGTAAGAATCCTAAGAAGATAAGATCAAATCAATTAAAGAATACATTTCATGTTTAGGATCAATAATGTGATTATGGGTGGAAAACTCTATGTAAGATAAGCTCATATCAGATCAGATTAAGACTATATAATTAGGTCCTACTCATGAATGTTTTATGGAAGATTGGTGCCTTATGAGCCCCCTTCATTTTATTGGGTTCAAGCCCAATCTTGTCCAGTTTCAGTGTATCCAGATGATTGTTCACTTTCAGTGTGTTCAGTATATTTTTGTTTGTGTTCACTTTCAGTATGTTCATTTGATTGTTTACTTTCAGTGTATTCCATATGTTTATGTTCATGTTCACTTTCATTGTGTTCAGATGACTGTTCACTTTTAATGTGTTCAATATGTTTATGTTCATTGAGTAGGTACCCTTATGAGAATGTTTAATCAAGTTAAGAATACATCTTCAAGTCATGTATAATGTTTAAGTATGTTTATAATTCATCCTTAAGCCATCATTAATGTTTATGTGAGTTCATATCAGTTGTTAAAGCTTTATCTTAAGTTAATGTTCATATATTTTACTGAAACTCAACCACTTACAATCGGTTTGTCAAATACATGGCTAAGGGCGCGATGCCCACAGGTAGGGGTGTAAACGGTGCGGGTACGGTGCGGGTCTGGCCATACCCATACCCATACCCATCTAATTTAGCGGGTCTGGTTCCGGTTCTAGACCCGCATAATACAAAACATGGACCCGCACCATACCCGTACCCGCAATAATAGCAGGTATGCGGTGCGGGTATGCGGGTAAGCGGTTCTATAAAACATCATATTGTTTATGTAAGAAAAATGACTATGTTATATATATTTAACACAACAATATATTGTCATCATATAGTATATTAACATGTAATAGTTATATTAGACAATGATATATTCTATACAATAAAATTAATTGAGTAATTGTTTACATATTTGTAGTCATGATCATAACATTTAATTTATGTAGAAAGTAATGTAGATTAGTAGACATTTTGATTTTAACTTTACATATGATGTCCGTTATTGTAACTAGAATAGTTAATTCTTAGTTATATGACTAGTCTCAAATTTAGAGTAGGATATAATCTCAATAATTATATTAATTAGACTAGTAAAGTATGATATATATAACATATTATTTTAGTAGTTACTTATGTATAGCGGGTACACGGGTCTAGCGGGTCTGGGTCCAAGCATACCCATTATTGGCCCCGCTTATATGCGGGTCCAAGGGTATACGGGTCCAAGGGTATGCGGGTATAAAAAATTAGACCCGTGACGGGTTTTTTAAGGGTCCAGATTTGCGGGTCCGCGGGTCTACCTGTACCCATTTACAGCCCTACCCACAGGTAGGAGCAAACTTAAAGGATAAAGTATTTGATGTGCAAGGATTAGCTAGAGGATCTATGTACGAGTTCAAGACATGGTGGGGGGCTCATCGATGTGATTCAGGGAGGTTTAACTAGTTCACTAGTTTTACCATATGTCATGTTCCTTGTTGTAAGCTTTGTACAAAGAATATGTATGAGAATCAATAAAAACATATCATGTGTAAAGTTATTTTTATTATTGTAATGAATGATATAAGCTATTTGTGACATTTCGTGAGCATAATCTTGATGATCCATGCTTCCAATGTGGTTTTATGGATTATACTTGGGGGTTGCTAAACATATAAAACTCCCATAATTTCTAACGATCATAGAAATAAATAAACAAAAGAAAGGTGAAGAAAGGATAAAGAAAAGTTTCCATCAAATAAAAAGTGTTGGGTTTTGGAGGAGGCAGAGAAGGCAACGGAAACAAAAAAAAATTCTCCCCAAACCCAGTATAAAAGAATCGCGTCAACGTCTATACAGTAGGAATGATGGTTTGTAGAGACATATCTTGCCCTGAGGCTTTCTCGGCGATGTTACCTCGTGGCTTGCGCGGTCTTCACATCCGGTCTTGGACGGTGTCTATGCAGCTCTTGGTCTCACTGGGACTGTCGAGATTGACAACTGTCCTCCGAGCGACAGAAGTCTCCCACATCTGTAGTAGTCCACACAGACCACCTTGAACTCTGATCGCCTTGTCGCACAAGGCACCGGAAGGAGTCACACCCTCCTATCAACGTACTAGTCACCGACACACTCTCCTGCCACCAGTCGCTTTTTCTGTAGTTGTCTTTCCCTTATTGTGCCACCCTTATCGGGTAGCACTTGCTCGGGCTCTCCTGGTTACCACAACTAGAGAGAGCGACAACTTTATAGAGCAACTGGTGTTCTGAGTTGTACTGTTTGAGAAGCCCCCAATACCCCTATATATAGGAGGGTCATGGGACAGGGTTCTCTACCCCGGGCAATGCGGGATTAAAGCAGGAGTATAAATGTTCGAGTTTTTCCACAAAATCTGACAAACTGTGCCAGTTGAACCGATCGGTTAAGCCCTGAACTGATCGTCTGGGCCCTTGATCCGATCGGTTCAAGCATGAGCCAATCAGTTCGTGGTTCTGGTCCAACTCAAATTGACTTCCCATGTATGTTTCCAACTAATCAACTATTAGTCCTTGTCCAAATCAAATTTGAACAAGTGAAACAAACTCGGTTGGTCACCCGACCAGTTCAATTATGTGAACCGATCAGTTCATTGACCTGAGTCACTCGACTCACCAGCCTGAGCTGATCGGTTCATCTGCATGAGCCGATCGGTTGGGGCAGCAGATCAGTCAATCGTAGTTTCAATCAATCTAATACTCTAATCATCTGATCCAACATCTTGAACACTATGATTTTGAGCTACCAATTGATTGGGTGTTTAATTGAACTGCTAAAATCCTTTAGTAATCAATCCAAACAAGATTTATGGAGAAACTCCTCTTCCAGGAACATGTCCTAGTGTGTGTGACCCTGCAGGTCCATTTCACGTTGGCAGTGAAAGTCCATAACACTTATGACTTCACAAGCAAAGAGCGGTGTCTGGTCACACATCAGTGCTACCCAAGTGAAATAGAAAGCTGGAGAACAACTTTCAATCCTACAATCTGTGAATGGTGTTACAGTGAATGTATAATTCCTTTGTCACTAATGTCCTGAATGAACTCAAGGCATGGTACAGTCATCCTTTCAACATTCATACATTTCCTTGATCTCAGAGCAGACTCGGTGAGATGTGTGTGACATCAATATCACATAATGATTCACACATGCATGTGCATGTCTTTCTCAATCCTACTCATCAAGTGGCCATGGACATCAAACTCCCTTAGGAGGGACAAATCCCATATCTATCACTCACCCCTCAAAAGCCCCATGTGTCAAAGTCACCCAATCATCACCTTTATAACAACCCATGTTTCAGGACTGTGTTTGATGATGTCAAAGTGTACCCAATGACATGCGTCGAGTGTAGTGATTTTAGGTCGAAGAATCACACTCACCACCATCATTGTGAGAGCTAACTGTGACTACCAAATCATGGTTCCATGTGTCACTCTCACGGTGGGTCTGTCTGGTACACTTGTTCTCTAACAAGTACCTATGTGCTTGGTTTGATATAACTATATCATGACTAATGAGATTCTGTCATCAACCAACACACAATCTAGTCTTTAGTGTTATTGATGTCTATGGTTATTTCCACAATAACAACCGACTAGGGACTAAACAAGAATGTATACTCTTAAGATCCGTATGATCTCATCATTTAGGTCCTTAACCTAAAAGCATACGTCATTGAGTAAAAACAATTCTCTAGACATCTATCATGTTACACTATCATCTCAGAAATAGTTAAAACATATAGATTGGAAATTGCCTTTATTATTCAAATCATTTACAGAGTATCCCATTACAATCATCACATGACTTGCTCTATTGGAATACATACCAACAGACTCCCACTTGCACTTAGAGCCAGTCACCTAGGAACCTCAGTCCTTGTGACCTAGCATGACCATCATGCTTCTACTGAGAAATGGCCTTCGTCAGTGGATCAGCTATGTTGTCTTCAGTTGGTACTTTGCAAATCTTCACATCTCCTCATTATACAATCTCTCGTATGAGATGAAAGCGCCACAGTATGTGCTTGGATTGTTGATGTGATCTAGGTTCCTTAGCTTGAGCAATAGCTCCATTATTGTCACAATAAAGCTCAATTGCATCACAGCTACTGGGAATTACACCAAGTTCAGTGATGAACTTCCTGATCCACACAGCCTCCTTTGCTGCATGTGAAGCAGCAATATACTCGGCCTCTATAGTAGAATCGACAACTGTTTCTTGCTTAGAACTCTTCCAGCTCACAGCTCCATTGTTTAGGCAAAATACAAATCCTGATTGCAATCTGTAATCATCTTTGTCGGTTTGGAAGCTTGCATCGGTGTAACCTCTTACAACCAGTTCTTCCCAGCTGCCATATATAAGGAACTAATCATTAGTCCTTCGTAAGTACTTGAGGATGTTCTTTACGGCTGTCCAGTGAGCATCCGCGGGATCTGACTGGTACTTGCTCGTCATGCTGAGGGCATACGAGTCATCTGGTTGTGTGCACAACATAGCATACATGATGGATCTGATGGCTGATGCATATGTGATCCCATTCATACGCACCCTCTCTTCACAAGATTGGGGACATTGAGCTCTAGAGATGGTGACTCCATGTAGCATGGGGATGTTGCCTCTCTTTGAGTTCTCCATGTTGAACCACTTCAGCACTTTGTCAATGTACGTGCTTTGACTTAGTCTGAGAAGCCTTTTAGATCTATATATATAGATCTTAATACCTAGAATGTAGGATGCTTCTCCTAAGTCATTCATTGAGAAAGTATTCCCAAGCCAAGTCTTTACCTTCTCTAAGGCTGTGACATCATTCCCCATCAATAGTATGTCATCCACATACTATATGAGGAATGTGTTCGTGCTCCCACTAACCTTCTTATACACACAAGGTTCATCTTCATTTTGAATAAAGCCAAACACTTTGAGGAATGAGGTCGTG
Source organism: Alisma plantago-aquatica (assembly GCA_963693085.1). NCBI lineage: Eukaryota > Viridiplantae > Streptophyta > Magnoliopsida > Alismatales > Alismataceae > Alisma > Alisma plantago-aquatica. The sequence continues at coordinate 1,868,764,663 of OY856409.1, read as the reverse complement.
CTCCCACTAACCTTCTTGTACACACAAGGTTCATCTTCATTTGGAATAAAGCCAAACACTTTGACTTCCTCATCAAATCAAAGATTCCAACTCTGAGACGCTTGCTTCAATCCATAGATTGACCTTTGTAGCTTACAGACTTTATTGGCATTCGTTGGATCTAAAAAACCTTCAGGTTGTGTCATGTACACATCCTCATTTATATTTCCATTAAGGAATGTGGTTTTAACCCATTTGCCAAATCTCATAGTCATAGTAAGCCGCAGTAGCAAGCATGATCCTGACAGACTTAATCATGGCAACTGGAGAAAAAGTTTCATCATAGTCAACAGCTTGAACTTGTCGGAAACCCTTTGCAACCAATCTGCCTTTATAAGTTTGCACATTTCCATCCATGTCAGTCTTCTTCTTGAAGACCCACTTGCACCCTATGGGTTTTACCCCTTCGGGTGGTTCCACCAAAGTCCATACTTTGTTGGAATACATGGATTCCATCTCAGATTTCATGGCCTCAAGCCATTTCTCAAAATCTGGTCCCTCCATAGCCTCTAGATAGGTAGTTGGATCATCATCTATGATCAACTCACCACCTTCCAGAGTCACAAGGTATCCAAACCTCTCAGGTTCAAGGCGTGTCCTACTAGATCTACGAGGTCCTTGTATTACTTGAGGAGACTGAGATTCCACAACACCTTGTGAATCTCTATGTTCCTCTTGTACATCTACTGGTTCAATGTTTTCTTGTTGGGCTTGAACCTCTTCAAGCTCTATTTGTGTGATGACCTTGATTTTAGGGTTTTCGTACCCAATATAGTAATTGAAGTTCATGACTTTTCTTAATTGGTAAATTCCAAGTTGAGGTGACATTTATCCAAAGATGGATATACCTTTGACCCACAGATCTGACCACAATTCCATTATAGAATACATACTTTTGTTAGGGACTTCTATGGACAGGTAGATGCTTAGCATGTATTACTAGTTAATGTTGAGTATTCATGAAGTGAAGTGTCAATTGAAGCATAAATGGACTCAAATGATTTAATGATGAGCCTTGAGGTGTGACGTGATCAAAATATGCAAGGTAAACTTGTTTAATCAAGAATTGATGATTCATTGATTTGGATTTTAGGCTTATACAATTATTATCAGGTTGTTTGGAGAATTCATTTACATGAATGAATAGTAGGGTTTTGGTCTCAAAAACATGTTGGATGCGAGATTACATGATAGAGGAACCAAACTTGGTTGAGGTGTCACTGAGATCCGATGTAGGCGGGGCAATCACAGGATATTTTATCGCATATCACGGTCTCCGCAAAACCCTCATTCACACACTTCACTCACTGGAATCCTCCGCCTCCCCATAGTTGCACCCTCCATCTCCTTTTTCCCCTCACCAAATCTACTTGGGTGCTATGTACCTCGACCAACCGAGCAACCCACAAGGACCCTTTGCCATCTGGATCACCTCTCATCTTGTTGTAGATGTCTCCAGGGCCCACAAATACAGGAAGATAAGCCTGCAACTCGGAGTGCAGGCCTTACCGTGGTGTGGCGCAACACCTGCACCATCATCTCTGATTTCTTCCCTACCACCAAACATCACCTTCAAGCCCCTGACCAGAGGAAGAAACCTCTTCCAACACCACCATACTCAGCCGTGTTGTCCAAGTGAATGCTGGAGTCTGTGAGTTATGTATTTCCTTGGTATGGCTCCATCTTGGTCGTGATCCTCAGGCGGAAGTGGCATCAGCAGCCGGAAGTCGATCCCCTTGTTCCTCCTCGAGGATCCGAGATGCTCCCAGTATGTCAGAAGACAAGGTGAAGTTCTTCGCGTCGGACCTTGAGCTTGCTGCGCCGAAGTTCCTTCAAGGAGCATGCTACTTAGGATTGCCCATCGCATCCAAGACCACGGAAGTGCTGGGAACAGGAAACCCAGGAGCAGTCGCAGCATAGGGAGTGGTACCTACATAAGCTTGAGAATCAGTGGAGAAGACGATAGGTGATCCCTTGATGATGAAGATGAATTTCAGGCCACCGATAAGTCACCATAACCCCTATCCATGGTAGTGCATGGAGGATAGGAGGTGGAGGCTCGTGCTCTTCTTTCTCACCGGAGCAGGCCATGGTGGCGTGGCCTCAACCTGGAGCAATAGGGGAAGCGTGGTCTCTCTCGTGCACGCGATGCGAGGATCATGAGGAAAGCCGGGGGAGGATGAACCTGTCAGTTGTGAGTGACCGAGTCTGAGAGCAGACATTGAGGTCCGTTCTCATCAGTCCAGCATGCAGGAGGCCAATCGCGGCGGAGGAGGTAATCGTCTGGTGGAAGCGACTGGGGATCGTTGATGCAGATGAGGCATATCACATCGGCCTGAAGCATGAGCAAAGAGGGCAGCGACGGGAGACTAAGCATCCTACAATAATCCAGATCAGTCCAAAGCAGCCAACCCGATTGCACAGTTCCTAGGAAGCTTGGACGGCACCCTAGATCGGGAGGATGGAAGCCGCTTACAGAGGTGTCGAGCGGAGAACTGACGGAGAAGGCATCGCCATCGCGTGAGGGAGAAAGGGGCAAGTAGGGAGATCCCTGAACCAGCCAAATCACACCGAACCAGATCCAGGCCAGTGAACCAGACCGGCTGAGCCAAGGAAGGATTTGCACCACTTCAGGGACACGTAGCGAACCTTGATAGGCTGCCAAAGGTAAATATATCCAATTAATTTCTAGATCTTCAATAATTCATAGTAATGAGACTGATGATTAGAAAAATACGAATAAGATATCAAACTTCTCATAAAAATGAGTAGAACAATATGAAATCCTAATATATGTCTTTTGATGAATAAAATATGCTGATAATATGCAAGATTCATTATACACTTTTGATAAATGATAAATATCAAATGATGGAATAAAATTATGGAAACGTTTCAATAACTCCTAGATATGATATGTAATCCATATGTGGACTCTAATCTGAGTAATACACCTAGATAATAGATCTTTTTCTCATTAATTTGTTACATGTTTTTAAACTCATTTTAATTTTAGAAAATAGATCAACCATCAAAAAAATTATGAAACTTGAATCATACCCTAATTATGACTTTAGATCAGTATAAAAATATTAGAGACAAGTTTTGGTCAGTTTGAATCTAGGTTTGGCCTAAACCCTAATATGGACCTAAATACCCTTAATCATGGTGAACTTTGTATTAATGAAAATTAATTGTTATTAATCAGGTGATGACCAGATTATCTAGATGATCATGGATATGTGAGGAATATCTGAACTCAGGTATGTGGATATAATTATATGACTAGATTTACTGGATGTTAAATATATGTACTTGCTTGCTTGTATTTGAAATACACTGTTGGATGTAAATGCATGTATATTGACAATTTTCCGCCTTGAACATAAAAGAACATAAATGAGGATAAATGAAATGTAGTTACTAGTGGTGCTCATTAAACTCCCTATCAGAGAGGGAAAGCTTTAATGTTGACTAGCACCTCCCTAGAGTACATGGTATACGGGGAGATCCCTAGAGTATAAGGTACACGGGGAAGGGCCCACCATTTATGTTTGTGCTAAGTCCACCATAGTAATGCATATTCATTCTAAATGTGGCTAATAACTTTGGATTGCCTAATTTTCCACCTTTAAGTAACGTTTTCTTTCTCTTTCTTCAATTTCGAGTATATTATATGCCAGCATAGTATAGCTTTTAATTCCACATACCAACTTTTGTTGATGATTTTGTTTCTCATATTTTCTAGGTCTATAGCTAGAATGGGATAAAAGAATAGGATGTGAGCAAGTTGTATAGGTTGTACCTATTGTCTAAGATCCTGCTAGCATACATGTTCATAAACTTGTAAAATTCTCTTTCAATATACAATTGTGATTCATGTTGTAATAATGTACATGTTGAATGCTGAGATGTGTTATGGTGTATGTATAGTTGTTTGTTCATGTATGCGCATATTGCTTCCGCAACGCACTTTGATACAATTGCTTAACGTTTTTGGATTTTGTCTTCTCATCTCCATGGGGTTTTAAGAAGGTGAAAATTTGGGGACGTTATAGTTGGTATAAGAGTATGAACAATAGCTACACCTAACAATTGCTCACCATGAAATATAAAATTAAATTTAACCTTTCATATAAAACCCTAGAAACTTAGTAAATTTTTCTATAGGAATAAGGTTGACTTAGCCTCTAGGTTAGAACCTAGATGTTTGAGAACTAGGTTTAGACAACTATTTGAAACCCTTTGCATATAGATCTCATATATATTGGGTAGCTACACTAGTCTACATCTCGTTCTTACCATTTCACTAGGTTATAGGGCACTAGACTATCTACTGTGTGTGGGACACTCAGTTTTGTTGATTTGGTTTTGTTTTCCAATCGGCTCGATCCTCGAGTGTTTTCTCTAATGTATTCTTTCCCGGAGAAAAACTATATAGTATTTTATTATATATATGTAAATATAAAAATGTGTCCCTCACACTATAAAGTAGTTAGTGTTCATGCAACCTAAGTGAAAAGGAGTGACATCAGTCTAGAAGAGAGAGTAGTCTAGATTAGATGCCTAGAGCCTTATCAAGATATGTGATACATAGAGTAGATGATAGAACGATAGTTGAAACAAGCATGTGAAATCTTATCTAAGTTTGATCTCTGATGGTATAAGTTTCCTTATAAAGGTTTAAGTTGTATACTTGTTGAATCTAATTTTGTAGAATTTATGCAAAATCTTAATGATGAAAGTACATTCCTTTTTCTTACTTAAGATGAGATAAGTTAAGATATAATTGAATATGCTTGTGCCTCAAGCTCTTTTACAAAGGAGGACCTCTAGTGTTGGGACAAGATACGTGGTGAACTCCAGAGAGAGTGAGACCCACAAGGAGAGGGTTATAGGACCTACCCTACAATATATGAAAATTTTGAGATATATGTGAAATGATGTGTCCTAAGCTGAGTTACTCCTGAGTAGATGAGTTGAGTCCTTTTTGCATGATTAAATCCCATATGTGAGAATTGGGTAAAAAAATGATGGGTAGGTGACTTATAATGAGAAAGTCGATCCTTTTTTTTGTTAGTTCCTAGCTTGAGTGACATATGTTTGTGAATCTCATCATTAGATGCAAGTGAGGTAATATATGAACTCTGATTCTAAGAGAAAAATGCATTGTGCATAAGAAACTCATATATGTTGTTCCTTCCACTTATCCTTCTTTATATATGATACTAGAAACCTCACTTGAGCTATATAGATGATTTATTTATGAGGAGTCACTCATGTAAGCGTGGCCTAATATTTTCTATATTCCCTTCCTATATCATACATGTAATATCCAAGTTTGAAATCATGATATGAGGGCTTAGTATATTCTCCTTCCCTCTATATCCTACATGAAAGATATAAGTCTGAAATCATGAGGTAGACATAAAGATATATTTGGATTATATGTTACATGATCACAAAATATAGTTCCTAACCTCAATCTTTCTCAACCTATGCTTCTAACTTTGAGGATAACTCTCACTCAATGGGATGAAACCCTAACATCAAGTATGTAAAGGATGCCTTTCTCTAATGCTGAAATACTAGTATGATGTTTATCGTAAACCACATGAAGATGTTAAGTTTGATAATTCCAATAAAGAATGGCATGAAACCTTGACATCACCCTATGATTAGTAAGGGAAATATGTAATTGTGAGTGGTACCTTAACTTCATATGTATGAATAGAACCCTTATCCTTAAGAGACTATGAGGATGTAAATCCAAAAATATAAAAATTTCATGTGACGACTAAGACATGAAGTGATGCTACAATTCCTTTAAAAAAATGATGCTTCAACCTATATAAGGTGGGGTGGGCACACCCTACATGCCATAATATCCTAAGATGACAACTTAGAATGAATTCAAAATAATAATACACTTGACAAATATGAGTGGAGGCCTAGAGGCATCCACAAACTCCTTGATATCAGCTTAAGAATGAGACTAGCTGAATTTCAAGGACAAAATTCCATATCAGGTGGGGTGAATGTGATGACCTTGATTTTAGGGTTTTCGTACCCAATATAGTAATTGAAGTTCATGACTTTTCTTAATTGGCAAATTCCAAGTTGAGGTGACATTTATCCAAAGATGGATATACCTTTGACCCACAGATCTGACCACAATTCCATTATAGAATACATACTTTTGTTAGGGACTTCTATGGACACGTAGATGCTTAGCATGTATTATTAGTTAATGTTGAGTATTCATGAAGTGAAGTGTTAATTGAATCATAAATGGACTCAAATGATTTAATGATGATCCTTGAGGTGTGATGTGATCAAAATATGCAAGGTAAACTTGTTTAATGAAGAATTGATGATTCATTGATTTGGATTTTAGGCTTATATAATTATTATCAGGTTGTTTGGAGAATTTATTTACATGAATGAATAGTAGGGTTTTAGTCTCAAAAACATGTTGGATGTGAGATTACATGATAGAGGAACTGAACTTGGTTGAGGTGTCACTGAGATCTGATGTAGGTGGGGCAATCACAAGATATTTTCTCGCATATCACGATCTCCACAAAAGCCTCATTCACACACTTCACTCGCTGGAATCCTATGCCTCCCCATAGTTGCACCCTCCATCTCCTTTTTCCCCTCACCAAATCTTCTTGGGCGCTATGTACCTCGACCAACCGAGCAACCCACAAGGACCCTGTGCCATCCGGATCACCCCTCAGCTTGTTGTAGATGTCACCAGGGCCCACGAACACAGGAAGATAAGCTTGCAACTCGGAGTGCAGGCCTTGCCGTGGTGTGGCGCAAAACCTGCACCATCATCTCCGATTTCTTCCCTGCCACCAAACTTCACCTTCAAGCCCCCGACCAGAGGAAGAAACCTCTTCCAACACCACCATACTCAGCTGTGTTGTCCAAAGTGACTGCTGGAGTCTGTGAGCTATGTATTTCCTTAGTATGGCTCCATCTTGGCCGTGATCCTCAGGCGGAAGTGGCGTCAGCAACCGACAGTTGATCCCCTCGTTCCTCCTCGAGGATCTAAGATGCTCCCAGTATGTCAGAAGACAAGGTGAAGCTCTTCGCGTTGGACCTTGAGCTTGCAGTTCCGAAGTTCCTTCAAGGAGCATGCTACTTAGGATTGCCCATCGCATCCAAGACCATAGAAGTGCTGGGAACAGGAAACCCAGGAGCAGTCGCAACATAGGGAGCGGTACCTACAGAAGCTTGAGAATCAATGGAGAAGATGCTAGGTGATCCCTTGACGATGAAGATGAATTTTAGGCCACCCATCAATCACCATAACCCCTATCCACGGTAGTGCACAAAGGATAGGAGGCGGAGGCTCGTGCTCTTCTTTCTCACCAGAGCATGCCATGGTGGTGTGGCCTCAACCTGTAACAGCAGGGGAAGCGCGGTCTCTCTCGTGCACGCGATGCGGGGATCGTGAGGAAATATGGGGGAGGACGAACCTGTGAGTCGTGAGTGACCGAGTCTGAGAGCAGATAGTGAGGTCCATTATCGTCAGTCTAGCGTGAAGGAGGCCGATCTCAGCGGAGGAGGTAATCATCCGGCGGAAGTGACTGGGGATCGTTGATACAGATGAGGCATATCACAATGGCCTGAAGCATGAGTAAAGAGGGCAGTGGCGGGCGACCAAGCATCCTACAATAAAACAGATCGGTCCAAAGTAGCCATCTCGATTGCACAGTTCCTAGGAAGCTAGGATGACACCCTAGACTGGGAGGATGGAAGCTGCTTATAGAGGTTTCGATCGGAGAATTGATGGAGAAGGCATCGACATCGCGCGAGGGAGAAAGGGGCAAGTAGGGAGAGCCCTAAACCAGCCAAATCACACTGAATCAGATCCAGGCCAGTGAACCAGACCGGCCAAGTCAAGGAAGGATTTGCACCACTTCAGGGACACGTGGCGAACCTTGATAGGTTGCCAAAGGTAAATATATCCAATTAATTTCCAGATCTTCAATAATTATAAGTAATTAGCTCGATGATCAGAAAAATACGAATAAGATATCAAACTTCTCTAAAATTGAGTAGAACAATATGAAATCCTAATATATTGTCTTTTGATGAATAAAATATGCTGATAATATGCAAGATTCATTATACGCTTTTGATATATGATAAATATCAAACGATGGAATAAAATTATGGAAACATTTCAGTAACTCCTAGATATGATATATAATCAATATGTGGACTCTAATCTGAGTAATACAACTAGATAATAGATCTTTTTCTCATTAATCTATTACATGTTTTTAAACTCATTTTAATTTTAGAAAATAGATCAACCATCAAAAAAATTATGAAACTTGAATCAGACCCTAATTATGACCTTTAGATCAGTATAAAAATATTAGAGATAAGTTTTGGTCAGTTTGAATCTAGGTTTGGCCTAAACCCTAATTTGGACCTAAATACCCTTAATCATGGTGAACTTTGTATTAATGAAAATTAATTGTTATTAATTAGGTGATGACCAGATTATCTAGATGATCATGGATATGTGAGGAATATCTAAACTCAAGTACGTGGATATAATTATATGACTATATTTGTTGGATGTTAAATATATGTACTTGCTTGCTTGTATTTGAAATACACTGTTGGATGTAGATGTATGTATATTGACAATTTTCTACCTTGAACATAAAAGAACGTAAATGAGGATAAATGAAATGTAGTTACTAGTGGTGCTCATGAAACTCCCTATCAGAGAGGGAAAGCTTTAATGTTGACTAGCACCTCCCTAGAGTACACAGTATACGGGGAGATCCCTAGAGTACATGGTATACGGGGAAGGGCCCACCATTTATGTTTGTGCTAAGTCCACCATAGTAATGCATATTCATTCTAAATGTGGCTAATAACTTTGGATTACCTAATTTTCTACCTTTAAGTAATGTTTTCTTTCTCTTTCTTCAATTTCGAGTATATTATATGCCAGCATAGTATAGCTTTTAATTCCACATACCAACTTTTGTTGATGATTTTGTTTCTCATATTTTCTAGGTCTAGAGCTAGAATGGGATAAAATATTAGGATGTGAGCAAGTTGTATAGGTTGTACCTATTGTCTAAGATCCTGCTAGCATACATGTTCATAGACTTGTAAAATTATCTTTCAATATACAATTGTAATTCATGTTGTAATAATGTACATGTTGAATGATGAGATGTGTTATGGTGGATATATAGTGGTTTGTTCATGTATGCACATGTTTCTTCCGCAATGCACTTTGATACAATTGCTTAACGTTTTCAGATTTTATCTTCTCATCTCCATGGGGTTTTAAGAAGGTGAAAATCTGGGAACGTTACAATTTTCCTCCCACTGCTTCCTTTGGAAATAAATTCCTTTTCTAGGAACACATCATCCCTGGAAACAAACACTTTGTTGTCAGTTGGGTGGCATAAGTAATATCCCTTGGTCTCCTTAGGATATCCAACAAAATAACATTTATCAGATCTAGGGCCTAGCTTGTCAGGAAACATTTTCTTGACATATGCCTCACACCCCCAAATCCTCATAAAAGACATATTGGGACGCTTCCCAGTCCATATCTCATATGGTGTCTTTTGAATTGATTTAGATGGTACTTGGTTAAGTGTAAACACGGTGGTTTCAAGAGCATGACCCTAGAAGGAAATCGAAAGATCAACAAAACTCATCATTGATCGCACCATATCAAATAAGGTGTGATTCCTTCTTTCAAACATACCATTATGTTGTGGTGTTCCAGGAAGAGTCCATTGTGATACAATACTACATGCTCGTAGAAGGTCCTCAAACTCCTGGCTTAAGTATTTTCTACCTCGATCGGATCAAAGTTCTTTAATAGTTTTACCAAGTTGGTTTTGTACTTCATTCATGAAATCCTTGTACCTTTAAAGGGTTTTTGACTTATGTTTCATTAGGTACACATAGCCATACCTACTGAAGTCATCAGTGAAGGTAATGAAGTAATGATACCCATTTCTGGCATTAGTTCTAAAAGGCCCACATACATCAATTTGTATGAGTCCTAATAGATCACTAGCTCTCTCACCTTTACCTGAAAAGGGAGTCTTTGTCATCTTGCCCAACAAACAAGATTCACATGTCTCTATTGATTCATAATCAAAAGAGTCTAGGTAACCATCTTTATGGAGTCTAGAGATGCGCTTCTCATTTATGTGCCCTAGACGACAATACCAAAGATATGTTGTGTTTGAGTTGTTGAGTTTTTGCCTTTTGGTGTTTACATTGTATACACTTGTCTCTAGATCTATCAAGTATATATCATAAGACATTGGGGCACTACCATAAAAGATCCCATATTTTGAATGGAATACTTTCCATTCTAAATAAGAAATTCAGAACCATCCTTGTCCAAACAAGAGACAGAAATGATATTCCTATTTATGGCAGGTACATAATAGTAGTTCTTCAACTCTAATATTATCCCACTAGGTAGAGTTAACTCATAGGTTCCTACGGCACTGGGGGCAACTCTTGCCCCATTGGCAACACATAGTTCAACCTCGCCTTTCCCCAAAGGCCTACTTCTCTTAAGATCCTTCACATTTGAACAAATGTGCGATCCACATCCGGTATCAAGTACCCATGACAAAGAAGTAGTAAAGTTAATCTCTATCATGTATACACCAGAAGTAGAGATCTCTATCTCTCGCTTCTTCTACCATCGTTCCTTCCATCCTCTCCATGTTTTGAGTGCAGAAGAATTTGGTTTGGTGAGATAACCCTTATCTCCCTTAACTATGTCCTTAGACTTCGTTCCATTGATCTCTATCAATGAACTACCCTTCTTCTCACTTGTCTCAAACAACACCTTAAGCGTATATAGAGTGGACTCAAAGGTCACCAGTATATTTGGATGGTGCAGAACATTTCTCATCATCCCCAACCAGTTATGGAATTTATTCTCAATTAATTTGCCCATTTTAAAAGATGATTCTTTTGCCATTCTACAAGAGAAAATTGCATTTATCAAAACTCCTTTTTGATTTTATTTGATTTGAATAAAATTTGACGATAATTAATTAGGCCTTTAATTAATTATCACTCCCACTATTTTTATTCAAATTGACATCCCTCACCATCAATTCAGAAGACTGTAGTGCACAATCTTCTAGTGGGCAAGATCTGTATTTCATCAAGTCATGAGTCAGCTTTGGTTGATCGCCCACAACTTGACTATTTAGGTAGGCCATCATACCAATTACATCATATGCAACTCTTGATGAATGAACATGTGCAACACCTTGCCATGAACATTCCGTGCCTCTGGGCTTAGACACTCTAAGAATCACTAGTTAAGTCTATCCCAAAAGCCGACACAGTAAACATGCACCCTGCTTTGGAAGAACCTACATGTTTACCCTTCACACTTCCGCGAGATAGACGACGCACCACGCTTTGGCATAACCTACGCTTGGTCGATCAGGTTTTTCATATGTGTCGCTAATGGAAGGCGTGAAAGACTTAATATTTAGATGAGGGATTTGATTTTTATAGGTACATATACATATCCAATCACCACAATATAGTAAGTATCATATACATGCTATATCTAGGGGTGTAAACGGTGTGGGTATGGTGCGGGTCTGGCCATACCCATACCCATACCCATCTAATTTAGCGGGTCCAGTTCCGATTCTAGACCCGCATAATACAAAACCTGGACTCACACCATACCCGTACCCGCAATAATAGCAGGTATGCGAGTAAGCGGTTCTATAAAACATCATATTGTTTATGTAAGAGAAATGACTATGTTATATATATTTAACACAACAAGATATTGTTATCATATAGTATATTAAATGTAATAGTTATATTAGACAATGCTATATTCTATACAATAAAATTAATTGAGTAATTGTTTACATATTTGTAGTCATGATCATAACATTTAATTTATGTAGAAAGTAATGTAGATTAGTAGACATTTTGATTTTAAGTTTACATATGATGTTCGTTAATGTAACTAGAATAGTTAATTCTTAATTATATGACTAGTCTCAACCTTAGAGTAGGATATAATCTCAATAATTATATTAATTAGACTAGTAAAGTATGATATATATAACATATTATTTTAGAAGTTACTTATGTATAGCGGGTACACGGGTCTAGCGGGTCTGGGTCCAAGCATACCCATTATTGGACTCGCTTATATGCGGGTCCAAGGGTATACGGGTTCAAGGGTATGCGAGTATAAAAAATTAGACCCATGACGGGTTTTTTAAGGGTCCGGATTTGTGGGTCCGCGGGTCTACCCGTACCCATTTATAGCCCTAGCTATATCCCATAGAAAACATGTGAAATGATAAAAGCAATGATTATGGCCATCCTAATGTGATTAATAGAGCCAAGAGGAATCACGATCATCTAGGTCCACATCACATGCAACCTGTACAAGATGAACTCTGTGCTTTGCCTTTCTGGGTTTGATCAACTCATCTCCATGATTGATCGACTCACCATCAGACCGGTCAGTTGGGTGCCACCAGCCGATCGACTGGCACCTCCAGCCGATCGGCTCACTGGTCTTCATGCATCTCCTTAGGTCACCACCCGCTCATATCGCTCCTCGAAGTGGTCATCAAGAATGCCAACCGATCGATTCACACCTTGAACTGATCGTCGTCAGGTTGCCCGTCGTTCTTTGACATAACTGGAAATGAAATATCTATCCTATTTTACATTTGAAAAAGGAAACCCTGAGTTACATTTGGGGGGAGCAAAGGTAGGAAAAAATCTCGAGTTATCTCGAGTTACAACACGAATAGGAGATAGGGAATTGGTGTGCAGACCGAGATGCAAGCATCCACATGCAACCATACACAAACATAGGGTTTATTGTCCATAACCATGTTATACATCCACCACAAAACTCGTTTAAGGGTGACACGTATCGAGTGCATTCATATTACATATCATATATATATATATATATATATATATATATATATATATATATATATATATATATATATATATATATATATATATATATATATATATATATATATGGGCGTTCATTCATTTCCCGCGTGGGTAGCCTGGATTTTTCTACCCCGCAGTAAAAAAAGTAACTATTCTGGCCAAAAAAGTAACCCTGCTATAAAAATAGTAACTATATTGATCAAAAAGTAACTATGCGACTAAAAAAGTAACTCTGTACAAAATATACAACACATATATATGTATCCGTGTTTTAAAATCTGCTGTTGCAAACGTAACTATCTATGCACGAAACTTAGCAGTTTGCAAGGTAAAGTAACCCTATACATGTCAAAAGTAACCAACTTGAAAAAAAGTAACCGAAATGGTGGGCGGGTAGCTACCCGCGCGAGCAATAAAGATGGGCCCTATATATATATATATATATATATATATATATATATATATATATATATATATATATATTAGGATTTGTGGATTTAGGATTGGACATGCATAAAGCCAATTTTATTCGCATCATATGCAATAAATAAAGGCGACAAACCAAAATCAATCATATCGATAATCCTAAAGTATAGAGCAGTTGATGTGGCTCTGATACCACTATTGGGTTTTGAAGGAGGCAGAGAAGGCAGCGAAAACAAAAAAATTTCTCCCCAAACCCAGTATAAAGGAATTGCGTCAACGTCTATATAGTAGGAAGGTTGGTTTGTAGAGACATACCTTGCCCTGAGGCTTGCTCGGTGACGTTAACTTGTGGCTTGCGTGGTCTTCACCTCCGATCTTGGACAATGTTTGTGCAGCTCCTGGTCTCACCGGGACTGTCGGGATTGACAACTGTCCTCCGAGCAGTAGAAGTCACCCGCCTCTGTAGTTGTCCACACAGATCACCTAGAACTCTGATCGCCTTGTCGTACAAGGCACCAGAAGGAGTCGCACCCTCTTGTCAGCGTACTAGTCAACAACACACTCTCTTTCCACTAGTCACTTTTCTACAGATGTCTTTCCCTTGTTGTGTCTCCCTTATCGGGTAGCACTTGCTCGGGCTCTCCTGGTTACCACAACCAGAGAGAATAAAAACTTTACAGAGAAACTGGTGTTCTGAGTTGTACTGTCTGAGAAGCCCCCAATACCCCTATATATATAGGAGGGTCATGGGACAAGGTTCTCTACCCCGGGCAATGCGAGATTAAAGCAGAAGTAGAAAGGTTCGAGATTTTCTACAAAATCTGACAAACTGTGCCAGTTGAACTGATCGGTTCAGCCCTGAACTGATCGTCTGGGCCCTTGAGCCGATCGGTTCAAGCATGAGTCGATTGGTTCGTGGTCCTGGTCTAACTCAAATTGACTTTCCATGTTTGTTTCCAACTAATCAACTATTAGTCCTTGTCCAAATCGAATTTGAACAAGTGAAACAAACTCGGTTGGTCACCTGACCAGTTCAACTATGTGAACCGATCGGTTCATTGACCTGAGCTGCTCAGCTCACCAGCCTGAGCCGATCGGTTCATCTGCATGAGACAATCAATTAGGGTAGCAGATCAGTCAATCACATTTTCAATCAATCTGATACTCTAATCATCTGATCCAACACCTTGAACACTATGATTTTGAGCTATCAATCGATTGGGTGTTTAATTGAACTACTAAACTCCTTTAGTAATCAATCCAAATAAGATTTATGGAGAAACTCCTCTTCTAGGAACATGTCCTAGTGTGTGTGACCTAACAGGTCCATTTCACGTTGGCAGTGAAAGTCCATAACACTTATGACTTCACAAGCAAAGAGCGGTGCCTAGTCACACATCAGTGCTACCCAAGTGAAATAGAAAGTTGGAGAACAACTTTCAATCCTACAATCTGTGAATGGTGTTACAGTGAATGTATAATTCCTTTGTCACTAATGTCCTGAATGAACTCAAGGCATGGTACATTCATCCTTTCAACGTTCATCCATTTCCTTGATCTCAGAGCAGACTAGAAGAGATGTGTGTGACATCAATATCACATATTGATTCACGCATGCATGCACATGCTTTTCTCAATCCTACTCATCAAGTGGCCATGGACATCAAACCCCCTTAGGAGGGACACATCCCATATCTATCACTCACCCCTCAAAAGCCCCATGTGTCAAAGTCACCCAATCATCACCTTTATAACAACCCATGTTTCAGGACTGTATTTGATGATGTCAAAGTGTACCCAACGACATGTGTTGAGTGTAGTGATTTCAGGTCGAAGAATCACGCTCACCACCATCACTGTGAGAGTTGACTGTGACTACCAAATCATGGTTTCATGTCTCACTTTCATGGTGGGTCTGTCCGGTACACTTGTTCTCTAACAAGTACCTATGTGCTTGGTTTTATATCACTATATCATGACTAATGAGATTCTGTCATCAACGAACACACAATCTAGTGTTTAATGTTATTGATGTTTATGGTTATTTCCACAATAACAACCAACTAGGGACTAAACAAGAATGTATACTCTTAACATTTGTATGATCTCATCGTTTAGGTCCTTAACCTAAAAGCATACATCATTGAGTAAAAATAATTCTCTAGACATGTATCATGTTACACTATCATCTCAGAAATAGTTAAAACATATAGATTGGAAATTGCCTTTATTATTCAAATCATGTACAGAGTATCCCATTACAATCATCATATGACTTGCTCTATGGGCATACATACCAACAAAAAAATGGGTGTGTGATTAAAATAAGAAAGAATATCAGAAAGAATCTTGGTCAATATTGGGTGTATAAAATAAAAATGAAAGCTGACTGGTAGGAGGATTTTAAATACAAAGAAACAAGACAAAAAAATAATGATGACATGAGAAAAGTTTAAACAAAGAACTTTGGCCGGGTAAATAATGATGACACAAAGCAAATCAGGCCAAAAAGGAAAAATTGAATTGCGTTGCTATTAGAGAATGAAATGAAAAATAAAAATGAAACCTTAGACAAAAAAGGATTTCGTTTGTGTTGTGGGATGTGAGAGATGAGTTTCACACACACCAAGATGATGATGATGTAGAGAAGTGACAAATGGACAAGTAAGACTCAAGAGAGACAGATAAATGTAGAAGATGGTTAGGATGAAAAGCTTCAGTGTTGATTCATAAAGATTGGATTTTTATTCAAGATGAAGAGAAAAAATGACCATAAAGGCCAGAATGATGCGTGATGGGTGGCAAAGTCAAGAAGAGACGATGGAGACTCTCCCTTTTTCCCTAGGTTAGGATCGATGCTCTGATACCATGTGGAAAATAATATGAAAGGTTAAAGGGTTATTTTTTATTGATAGAAGGAACATTCCTCTCTTGTATATAGGTACAAGGAAAATGAAGTTTTAACTTAATAGGATAAGACAATTAGTCCCAGATGACTTAATAAACTAAATAGCAATACTTTTAACACAATTGATTAGTTACTTAATCAAATAGTTATTTTATAGTGAGAAAGAAGATGTAATACGAGATAATTTCTCAATCACATTCTTAGTTTACACAAAAGACAAAAACTACCTTTTCCTCCACACTTTTTATTTATTTTTTAGATAATGGGGAGTTTCACTCATGTCTAAGGTATTTGGAGAGAGAAAACACCCAACAGTGTACGCCGATGGCCTTTAATCTCTTCCTGTAGTGCCCCCAATGGGATTCGCTGAGATTCAATCCCGCAACCTGCGCTTCACAAGCAGCAGGCTTGACCAGCTGAGCTAGTTGGCAAGTGCCCCTCCACACTTTATATCTAGCTGCACGTATATTTTGGACTCAACCCATGCTAGCTATTATTAGCCAAAGTTAATGTACAACATCTCTTACAAAGAGTGATATATTTTGTCGGACTTTATTATGTTACAAAGGTAAAAATGTGCTTTGCATTGTGAAATGCACAAACTTGTATGATGTTTGGCTATTTTTACTATGTTATGGTTATGATTATGATAATAACTAGAAGACATCTGCACTCCTACCATCCAAGGTTTTTTGGATTGTTTTGACTGACGAGGATGTCAAGGTGGAAAAGAAAATTGTGGCAGTACTCCTGGAGATGCATAGTCCGATAGTGTGGAAGGGAGGGTCCACGAAATCACTCGGATGGTAAGGTGAAGAACAAGAAGAGAGTGTCAAAAAGATGAAGGAAAAATTCAAATCACGATCCAGAAGAGGATGAAGTAGTAGAAGCTCACGGGATGAAGATGGCCATTGATAAACATATAATCACGATGGTAGTATATATGCATTGGGTACATCCATGTATGACCGCTTGCACGAACGAGATGTCCCAGTTGTTTGTTATTATGTGGCGTGTCCAATTCCTTTCGGCCATGAAACTGAAGCAGTGGAGACCACTTTCGAGTGGAGGACGTGGCGGGTTCGTCGTTCTTCGATAGATACAGAGCAGAGGGAGCATGTCTACATCCCACGCAGCAGAGGTTTTGGAAGCTTTAAGCCTTTAATTGCCGTGTGGGGACGGGTGTTAGCTGTGGCCTCCCTGGTAGCCAACATGGAGCAAAGATGGAACGTGTTTGCAAGTGGGCTTTCAACTTCCTAACCCTTCCAATCGATTAGTAGCCTGCTTTAAGACCGATACCTTTTCTGATCTTGAGCTGTGATCTTAAAATGAAGACTTAACGAGGCACTTCTCACTGAATCACTTATCACTAGCCCGTTTGAAGACCGATACCGGTCTGATGCTCGATTTATGATCTTAAAATAAAGACTTAAGGAGGCACTTCTCACTGAATCACTCTCATCGCACTATAATGGCGTAGATACAACCGCATGTGGTTTTGATAAAGACCATTTACCCTTTTCCCTGTACTAATCTTCTGGGGTGTCGTTCCAGTTTTGTTAATGTCTCCGAAGGAGACTGAAGTGTTCTCCACTGCGAGATCATGAAAAATTATAGGTAAAGTAGTAGTTCAGTCCGGTTTGTCCTCTCTGGGGATCCGAGTTTGAATCTCCTTGAGTGCATTGTAATTACCAACTTCTTGAGTTATCGGGGCCCTGATACCTGTTTGAGGAGGAAGGGGAGCGGGTCTTCCTAAGACTCAAAAAAAAAAAATTATAGGTAAAGATATGACACGATGCAATTGAAACATTATAGTTTGGATTATTTTCATTTGGTTGATAGGTACTTCATAGTTAAATATAAAGTAGATTTGTCCGTCTTAAAGCTGTCCGGCGAGTTCCACACCCCACGACACCCTTTTCTTGGGGGCAGGATGAACTCCATGAACTCAGTTACAAAAAAAAAAAGATGGAAACTCACCGAAAAACAAATGAGGCAGTTTAATTTTCATTTCAGTCAGCAGGCCCTTAGTTTGCTTATTGGGTCTGTGTTTCCGTGCGTCTAGATTCACGATTTTGTAAAGCAAGGGGCCGTTTGGGTGATTATTTTGTAATCACCGCAGTAGTTTCTAGTTTTGGTATTTCAAGTGAAACAATTAGAAAATGCCTGAACTCAAGATTGCATCGTCTGGATGACTCGGAAAAGAATCCTTCGCGAGCCGTCAACCTTTGCCGTGGACTGATGTTCCGGAGCTTTCTTCACCGTCAAGTCCACGGACCACGTCTCTCCTTCAGCATCCATCCGGTCCTTGGATAAAGAGACCGCAGTGCTGAAGTCAATTCGACCCCAGCACATCGTATCATACCTTAGGGATGGCTCCGTGGAGAAGCACCACTGCGGGTACAGGCCGCCCTGTTCCAGATTGCCTTTTCCGGTGTCCCGGTGTTCCATGCTCTAGAGAGGCATTTCGCGCAAAGGTAGAGCCCTAGTCGCAGAGATGGTGGAGGCGTCATGGTGTGTTCTGGAGACTTCCGAACGGCGACTACGAGAACATTCACGGTGGCGTCGATTACGGATTTCCGGGGACGATGGTACGACTACATAGAGGAATCAACCGCGCCGCTAGAAGAAAAGAGGAGAAAGGGAAGATGATGAGGAGACAGGGAGGACTAACGGGGAGAGGCGGAGGAGTAGAGGAGTGAATGAGGAGAAAGCGGTGTCGCCGTGTCGGGGTCGGACCGAGGAGTCGGGTTGGGATGCCGGCCCGTGGTATTTCAAAACCCACTAAGAGCAAATACCAGACCCTAAATTGCCGACATTTGATGATTACGTGCTTGAGTATCCAAACAGCGTAATTATAACTAAGGCTTTTAGAATACAGAAACGAATTACAATATTGCCTTCAAATACACCACCCAAACGGCTACTGACGTGTCAAATGGAAGGCTTGGGCCTTGATTTTGGGCAGGTATTACTTATGGGGGAGAACCCGGTACATTATGCACCTTTCCTGGGTTACTCGCAGCTCCCAACGAAAGATGGGTTCCGAACAACCTTTTGGTTGTAACTAGGCCCATATGCCTACGGGGTGTTTCTGCACAAGATTTAGTTCGTTGCACAAGATTGTGTTTGCTCCGACGGCCATGAAAAGCATGGACACCACTTCTTCCGGACTGGCGCTGTGACTCCTTCAATGCTACATCCTAAAATGTTGTTGGGGTGGTAGATCGTTGAAGGAAGCTAGGGCAGATTCGGATCGTGAAGAGTTGAGCAGGTTCATAAAACGGGCGCGGGATTTAAACTGAACTAAGAACTTTTTACTAAACACCACGGTGGACAAACGATATTTTCCAACGCATTGCAGCAATCATCATTAGTTGGGAATTCCAGATACACCGCCCTGTAAAACATTTGCATGATTGACTGGGCAGTAGGCCGCTGACAGTGAAACCAGCTCACACCTTGTCATTATTACTTTACATGACATAGTGAGTAGATTTTTTTTATTAAGGGTCTCCTTGCTACGATGCAGTGGGGGGTAATTTGACAAAAAAAGCACAGCAGACTAAATTATGCTTTTTGAAACGAATGGACGAGTTCCCAGATGGCGGTTTGCTATCAGTAGCCGGTAGCCTTTTGCTCACTAAAAAATTCGTCAGATATGGCTGGTTACGCCTGGCACAAGCTTTAGGAATTTACTCCTAAAACAGATCATTTTCTGAGTCGAAAACCAGTGTTTTAATTATTTTTTTTCATTTGCTAACCAAACAAAAATTATGTCTTAATTCCAGGAGTTCAAAACTAATGATCTCATTCTACTTTCTACTAAACAGGGCCTAACTAGAGACCGTTTAGTAAAACTATTTAGTAACTCATCTCAACAAAATAAATTCTCTGACCCATGTCTGCCCCACACACTAGAAAATAATATCAAACACTTAGTTGGTTGGCTTCTGGGACAGTCAAATGACTTCGAGATTTAACTTGCACATTGGGTCGAACTGAGATATTGAACTGCACTAATTCTCATATTCTTCCACGGCAAACTAAATGAATTCGTTCGTTGTTGTACACAAGCAATGGCAACTAAGGTACCTTCGCAACTTGTTGTCGTATAGTTTGTACCTTTTCCTACTCTATCGAGAGGGAAAAAGACAGTCCCAAACATGGTGGAATATATATTTAGTGACTACACTTGACAGGGGGGGAGAGCCAACCATCCTCACACTCAATGTAGAAGGATTCTGGAGGACCTCAAACACTAGCATTTTTAGGATATTGGTTTAATTCTATGTCCTTGCTATAGTTGAGCGTGTTGTAACTCCTTCAGCCACTTTCTCTCTCTTATTTACAAAGCATTTCTCGATTATGAGTGTGTTAGACCAGTTGTAAGAGAGCTACTTCCTTGTGTTTGTAAAGCTCTCAATTCATTCCATCTTCCCAACCCCTTTTCTCAAAGAAGCAAAGGTGAAGCAAGCTACTCCGAGTGAAGGTGATGTTGTTGTTCTTCTTCTTCATGGTTGAAGAAGAGGTGAAGATCTTCTCCAGGTGAAGGAGAAGGGCAAGGCCAAGATTCAAGAAGAGTGGGAAAATTGTTTGAAGGCCAAAGACTTGATGCAAGTGTGGATAAGTCCTTGTTGAAGGCTGAAGGCATCTTGATCAAGTGGGTAAGTCCTTATGTAGGTGGAAGACTCTTTTCTTAAATAGGTAAGTTCTTGGATGTATGGTGGTCTCTTTGTTTCTCTTATAAATGTAATATAAGTATACACAAATTGCAAAGTCCTAGAGGTTGTCCTCTCTAGGTAGTGGATTGACTCTCTCCTAGTTTGGAGAGTGGAACCACTCTAAACCACCTTGTGCAAGTGCTTGTTTCAATTTTTCTCATCCTTGCTATGATTTCTTAGTTATGACTTCAAATTGCTCTTAAGCTATTGGTTTTGATTGATATAATTTGAAGGTCTAACTTATCTTGTGAGAATTTTGAAGCTTTGCTCACTCCCCCTCTAGAGCCCTAGATCCAACAAGTGATATCAGAGCCAAATATCTTCTCCAATAGTCTCCCATGAGATGAGAAGATGGGCGACAACCTACTTGGTTCACTCAACCTAGAGGGAGGCTTCTCCATACGTCCTTCGGTCTTCGACAACACCAACTTCCTCTATTAGAAGAGGCGTATGCAGTTCTACATTCAAGAGATAAACTTTGATATGTGAAAGGTGATGGTCACACCATACAAGGAGCTAACTAGAGTTGTTTCAACATGGAGTGAAGCTGCACTTAAAGAAGCTCAATTCAATGCCAAAGCCATTAGCATTTTCTATACATCCCTTACCCCAACAAAGTTCAACCACATCTCATCTTGGGACACCACCTATGAGATTCGGGATAAATTGTGCATTATTGATGTGTGCAAAAATTGCACTATTTTGATATCTAATTTGGTTATTTTCTTTGTCATTTGTGCTCAATTGAATATATTTTCACATATAATTTACCAAATTAGTATAAAATCAATGTGCATTAGTTCTTACATTTATGCATGTATTTTAAATATATTTTATATATATTTTACATATATTAATTATTATAATACTTATTTGATTTAATTCCATACTTATTTTATTGTAGATAATTATTATTTACTAGTGCAAAGTCAATACTACCGATATGCAACTCGGTAGTACCGACATGGAATCGAAGTACAAAAAATATTATTGTTCCAGATTGAAAAGAAAAAGGATTTCTATTGCAACTAACTTGGTAGTACCGAAACAGGCACTGACGACTAAGATCAAATGCATTAAATCCAACTGTTATTTTTATGGAAAATAATATTTAGGTTTTCTCTTAACCTAAACATAGGTTGGAAAGGGAACCATTAGAAAAGGATCATCAAGATCTATCGCATGGGGATGACATGAATGGCGAAAGGAGAAAAGTGAATGAACCCTACCCGGTGGACCTCAGAGGCATTTTGGCATCGGAAACGACGAAAAATCCTCTCCATATTCTCTAGATCTATTCTTCAGCCCTATCTCCAATTTATTGTATCTTAAAATTCATGTTTTACATCTTTTCGATTTACTATGATACCATGTCATCTATTTTTGGGTAGATACATATTTCTTAGGATCTAGGAGTAGCCCAGATATGCATGGTACTTGACTTTTATGCATTAATATCACTTTTACTCCTATTTTCTGGATATAAATCTATAAAATTGTCTTGTTTTGTTTATGCTTGATCAACATAGATAGATTATTAGACCCTTAATCATTTCGGGAGAGAGGTTAAGGGTTGGAAAGCATATATTTACCCATTTATTGCACCCCTTGGGAAAGATGGAGAATAAATGGGAGGAGAAACCCAAAGTTTAATCATAAAGCACCTGACTAATCAACCAATTACTACAGAAATAGGATTGGAATTAGAATAGGTAGTGAACTATGCTACGGGAGTGGGTAGTTATGACTGCGGGCTCTTTATCCAGGGTTAGGAGTGTTGTATGTTAGTGTTTTGAGGTTAGTTGCATTGCTATATGTGGTGAAACCAAAAGTCCTAAGGAATTCACCCATTCTTGATCACAACCTTAGTTAGATTTACATTTTGTTCATAGTTAATTAAACAACCAATCAACTCTTTCTCTAGGTCTAGATGATTTGGTTTTAGTAATTAGTATTCTCTACTGAATGATTCATTGAGTTTGACAACTTGGGCCTCTTTTGGCCTATATTACATGACACATACACTTGCGTATTACACACACATTATATGCGTGTCAAGGTTTTGGTGCCATTGTCAGGGAATCGACATCACCAACACTACAAGTGCTGCGACTGGCCACTCTAGACCATTGTATCTATTTTCATTTGTTCAATTTTTTTAAAATTTTCATTACATAAAACTTCACTGTTAATTTAGACATTGTTCACATTTCATCTAGATATTTCTTTATAGTTATTCTTCTTTCCTTTTGAAAAAGAAAAAAAAAAGAGGCACATGGATCCTATTTGAGTGTGGTAATGCACATGTAGACTATAGGTGTCTGATTCCACCTTCATCACATAATGAGAAAACCTTCAAGGAAATTCATCGTGAGCATATTAGGATTATGGTTCAATCTATTTTAAATAGCAAAAGTCCTATTTCTAATGGAGGTTGGGGTAGAGTATATAAAATGGAAGAAGTTGAGACTAAGGATAAGGAATTAGAGAGTGAGGAGAACATACTGGAAGAAGTTTTAAAATCACCACTACCACATCCTTCCATTGAGCCCACATCCACACCCTTGACTCCTAGGATTGATCTAGAATATGATTGGGGATCTGATGAGGAAGATGAGGAGAATGATGCAAATAAGGTGAAAGATAATTTTAATACATGTGTTTGGGATATGAGTGAAGGAGAGGAGGATCCAGAAGGTGCTTTATTTGATAGTGATCTAAGAGAGGAGAAAGAGAGTGAGGAAGATGATACTGATAGTAAAAAGGTGGATGAATATCCCATTACCCATCACATAATTCCTTCACCACAAGACCCATTTCTTCATTTCCTTATGGGGATCCTATATGGGATATATATCCAGATGATAATTTTGAAATTTTTTGTGAGGATATCAGTGAATGTGGGGGATTTGAATTATTAGAAGAGGAGGAGGCACTCAAATTCACCTTTGATATTGTAAGGCCCCTAAACTCGCTTAATGAATTGAATAAGCTTAATTATCATAATTTAATTCTTATAACCCTAATAAAACATTGTGATATGCTTTGAAATAATAAGACAAGATTAAGTTTCAAATTTGGTCCAATTTGGACACTATTTGAGCAAGTTTTGCAATTTTATGCACATTTTAGACTTTTCTATAACTTACCCAATTGAGAGGTTTTATTTACAATTTATCACTTGCATTATGTTCCTTGGATATTCTCTCATCATTCTTAAGCTTGTTGAGCCATGGGGTGCCCATTTTTTTTAGAGCAAAATGGATCGTTTCATTACTTGTTAGCCATGGGGTGCCCATTTAATACTTAGTTTGTAGGTGTTTTCTCCAAGGATATTTTAGGGTTTACCCCTTCATGGATGAGCTACCTTTAGTAGCTATCAACTAATGGGTTATTTGTTTTTCCTGGAAATTAAAGAAATGAGGGATAATCATGTCTCTATGGATGGTGGGGGAGCTTCTTGTGTGTGTGCTTATATATTCTTAATAGTTTAAGGTCATGGACACTTGGATAGATACTAGAACTTCAACTTTTTCTTTTTCTTTATCTTAAAGTTTCATATACTTATCCCTAAGCACCAAAATGAGCCATTTTCTCTTCAACACTTCCCTCCTTCTACAAACCTTGTCCTCCCTCTGTGTTGCTGCGAATTTCCTATCCAAGGAAGAAGAAAGAGGGGAGCTTCTTGGAAAAAGAATCTAGGGTTGCAATTGACTTCCATTTAGGGTTTGAAAAGTTTCCTTCTAGTGATCTTGACCTAAAAGAGTAAGAATCCCCTTCTTTTCTCTATTTTTTTTATTCTTCCTACTAGTTTTTTCCAGGTAGGAACCTTGCTGTTCCATGGTAGAAATTACTCTAAAGCTCTAAAACCCTACCTTTCTTGCTCCTTATGCTTAAGGTTTGCTCATTTGAAGAAGAAAGGTGCTAGATGAAGGAGTTCATAGCTTATGCTTGGATTTTCTACCCTACCTGCTTGAGTTTTCTTCTATTTTGGATTTCATCTTCTCATTAGAGGCAAGTTTTATAACTTGCTCCATGTTTATTGCTTACCATAAGCTTGCTAGCTCATGTTCTTGCTTGAAAATGATGATTCATGCTCTAAAATGCTATGCTTGACTTGGATTTCAATTTTTATAATGTTCCCTGTTCTGATTTCAGTTCTTGATGAACATGTGATCATGTGTATATTATTCCTAAGGTATAATATGACTTGGATTAGGTTGGTTTGACAACCTATGGTTCTGAGCACCCATCAACCAATGGTCAATTTTAGGGTTTAATGCTGATTTCTTCAATAAACCCATGACCCGATGATGGTACCATTGCAATAGCCCTATGGTGTTGTGTTCACGATAACTGATGGTTGAGATTAAAGGTGTCATATGATGGTGACAACCTATGGTCACCCTCTTAGGTCAGGTTTTGGATCAATTAGAAGTTTAATGATGAACTATTAAGTACCCTAATAATGTTATCAATCAATGATGACATTAGCTTAATATTTGATGTTGATTAATGAATATAGTGCTAATCTAACAACCTATGGTGACTTAGTGGTCATTAATGATAGTGGATCAGGTCTCCGCAACCTATGGTGAGTTAATCATATAGTTGTAGCATCAATTAATCCTTAGACCAATGGTTTCTTGGGTCACTTGATGCAATGGTCAGACCTATACTAAAATTGATGGTTTTAACATATGAACTTGACCCAATGGTCAAGATATAATGTTTATTCCTCCAATAAAGTGGAATGATGGATAATGTAATATGTTGGTCCTAATAATGTGATTTATAGGATTTCCTTTATATGGTCAACTAAAGGAGCTTACTTGTTGACAATGGATGGCTTGTTTTAAATGAATAGTCGATTGTGGGTTTTACCCTACTCTCAATGGAACTTTTTGTGTTGTTAATCAAGGGATGTATAGGGTTAGATGGTGACTCTTTATAGAGAACAAATCAAGGACTTCATTTGTGGTTTATTCAAGGTGTTTACTTATGTAAACATCCAATGGTCTTACCTTTTAAACGTCCAATGGTTCTGGGTAACATAGTGGTATGGAGATATGGGTTGAAAGATGATGGAATAAATGGAGGGTTACCCTTAATAAGGTAGTCTTGCCCATTCACTCGTATGAATAGAAGGAATGATAATCATATTGTGTTGATATGTAACCCTAATGAGGTATAGCTTGTTATACCTAGATTTAATATAACTAAATGATGGTAATTGGGTATGAATAGTCCTTGAATGACTAATACAATCATGGAGTACTGTGTTACTATTGTTGAAACCCTAGTATGCTATAACCTGATGGTTACTGTGACGTCCCCAAATTTTCTAAAACTTAATATGATGTGAGACATTCAAATTGAAACCCTCACCTCAGCGAGAATCCCAATTTAAACACCACACACTAGGCTAAGAAGAAGAAAATAAGAGGAAGTCAGAAGGAAACACATCAGTAGTACATGTACATGAACAATAATAAAACCATACACACATGTTCACCATTCAACATATAATTACAACATGAATTGTTACAACATTTGATATTACACATTGAACAACAAACTATACATATACATGTACTACATCTAAACTACATGATCTTAAGACAACAGGTCCACCTGTACATCAGCTCGCCACTCAACTCTCAACTATCCTGGATCTTCAAGAGCAAAACCACAACCTAAACAAAAAGATTACATGTGGTACACATCAGCACAATATTTCAAGAATATTGTACTGAGTATACCTACGTGTCTTTTTATATACCTCTCATCATATCTTGGAAATAAGATAAAACTAATACTTGGAAGTTATAAAGAAATATAAGAAAAGTGTATACTTTCACAAAGATATTCATTAACAAAAGATAACACATATTTTAAGCTCATTTCCATCATATATCTCGTACATCTGCCCCCAAGGGCTTTGATGTTTTTAGGCCTTATGATCTACTACCAAAGAATTTGAGATCATATTACGTGTGATCTACTACCAAAGAGTTTGAGATCTAACACATGTGATCTACTACCAAAGAGTTTGTGATCACTTCGATGCACTATACTACCAAAGAGTTTAGTGCTATCATATGATGGATCAGATATCTTATATTTCATGTGTTCATAGCCATAAGTATGGAAAATCAAGCAAGATATCATACAAGAACAATCATTTCATCCAATACCATATGCCAAGTATTTTACTACACATATAACACAAGCATATTGTATAATAAGCCAAGTAAGAGGTAATGACGTACCTTGATCAAGACAAACCTAATCATCATATCCTCATGTCATCTATGTCTGGTCAACCCTGATCAAGACAAGACCATATACTATCATCAGGTTCTCATCATCTTACATCTCATCTTACCCTAGTAACATCCATATTAGGGTTTAACTTAGTTCATTATGTTATATACATTATTACTTGTCTTCTTATCTTAGATTTATCATACTGATGTCATTTTCCAGATTACATCTCATTATCAAAGTTCATCATCTGAACATTAGGTTCCAAATCCTTTTTGTGCACATATTAACCCTAGGCTACATCATTAACCTAGATTAGGGTTTTATAACATGTATTAAGATTCGTCTTCATATAACATGGATTATGTTCATCATTATGATCTCATAATTAAAACTGAGGTTTCATATACTGATATGAGCTTATTCTGTGAATTTCATTATATATTGAGCATGCATGTATTTATTGTAATTTATTTAGGGTTATAAGCCCTAAGAAGGCATATAGAGCAAATTACAAGATTTTGTGTATCAACATCATGATTACTAACATCAGATGGATTACATATATGATTTTTCACTTACTGGTATTTTCTCATAATTTTTGGTCGATGTTTGATATTTATTATCTATCAATTAAGCATTACACATATTACATGATATCACTGATATTTAAGCATCAAAAGACTAATATAAAGGGGCCATGTTGTTCTACTCATTTTTCTGAACGTTTTGGTACCTTGTTTGTTTTTTTCAGATAAACGAGCTATTTATTATGCATTATACAAGAACTAAGCATTTTCTGGGATATTTACCTTAAGCGACCAATTGGATCGCGCCACGTGGCCATTAAGGTTGGCGCAG
Source organism: Alisma plantago-aquatica (assembly GCA_963693085.1). Classification (NCBI taxonomy): domain Eukaryota; kingdom Viridiplantae; phylum Streptophyta; class Magnoliopsida; order Alismatales; family Alismataceae; genus Alisma; species Alisma plantago-aquatica. The sequence goes on along the minus strand of OY856409.1, from coordinate 1,868,736,445 downwards.
CAAGCAGGCCGGTTCTTGGTTGATCTGGTTAGGTTCACTAGTGGGTTCAGGGGTTCTTGCTGGTTCACTGCCTCAGGACCCGGTTGAGCCGGTCCTCTCTTCCTTCTTTCTCTCGCGTCTGGGTCCCGAGCGGGACTCTGTTTCCCATGTGTGAGCGACCGCCGCCGCGAGGTCCTTCTCCGATGTGAAATCGCACAACTCCCCTTCCCCCTTGCAAACTTCTTAGACCTTCTGGACCTCCGACTAGCCTCCCTCCATACCGACGGCAAGTTGGCTTCAGCGATGGTGTCTCCTCGTTCCTTCTCCAGTTCTTGGCCACGGCTCCAGGTCTCCATCTGGGTAGGAGCACCGCCGTCACCTGGGATGGCGCCGAAGAGTAGTCCCAATACTTCCCTAGCTCCTCGTCAGCATTTGATTGGTTGCCAAGTTCAACTCCTCAAAGTCTCTCCTCCACCTCAACACCTTTCTCACCTTCAACCTATCTCTGCGCCATCTCTGGTCTCCTTTCTCCACCGTCATTTCTCGGCTCACATGCTCCTCGTCGTCACCTCTATGCCTGTCGCGGATGAGGGTGTTGCGGTTCGGTGGGAGGAGGAGTGCCTGAGCATAGGTAAGCCTCCACCAATGACTCCGGATGCCAACTCAGAGTTCCAGACCGATGAGGAGAAGCTGATGACAAAGTTCCCCAAGATGAACCCGTCAGACGAGGAGTTTGTCCCTCTCCCTGTTGGTATGAGTAGGAAGGAAGAGTTGAGAGGATCTCGTTACCTCACCCCTCTCAGCACCCATAAGGTGTGAGGAAACTCCGTAGATAACCCACAATTGCAGCTACTCAGGTGAGGTCATGGCATCGATGATGGGCCACGATCACCCCATGTCTCAGTAGAAACCGTCGGGGGTTGGGGACAAATGCACAGCCATCAGATCCACGATTTACGGTCCATATTGAGGCTAGCTACAACCCAATCCACGACTTCCCTTAAGTCAAGGGCCTCAACCATCAGATTAGCCATGAACTGCCAGGATTTTCTCATGCAGACGCAACCCAAACCAAGGGGCGCGTGAGACATCCATATTAAGCCTAACTTAGTTCTATAAATCCTCAATAATGTGCATTATTTCACAAATTTCAAACCTAGATAACTTCCTCTAGGATCCTCCGATTGCCACCAAATTTTAACCATAGCTTTAATAACTCCCAAGATACATTCTACTTAAATTTGGTGCCAAAACTTAACTGTTTGATTGGTCAACCAAGTTCGTTAAAGGACATTAAATATAGGAATCTTAATCATGATATCAAAATCATCCAATACTAAAACTTTACCAAATCACTTAGGATTATCAAAAGTCCACTCCATCACATCCTATACACCTTAAGAGAAATTTCGTCCTCGAAATTATGCTAGAAACCACTTTATCACATCATATACATCTTAAAAGAACTTTCGTCCTCGAAAGTAAACCATACTCATACTTTCAGGGAAAACCATATCTTGCCTTCATCCACATGTAGGCACTATTCTAGGTGAAACATACCCAAAAACAAAGCTCCAGAACTATATCCAAGCCACTATTAGGAGGTCTTATAACATCTAAGGTGAACCACCCTTCCATTAAAGATTTAAACAAGTGTTTAAAAACTCTGATTATGTCATGGCATATCTCATATGTTAGGGTTGCATCCTTTTCTTTATCCTTGCATTAGGGTTCCAATATCGTGTTACCATGTTCTAAAGGAGTTAACTAAAGTTAGCCCATCATACCAAGGTGTCATCAACATTTTATTGATCTAATTTTTTAGAACATGTTCAACATTAGCATATGACTTTTAGGGAGGGAGTTAACTAAAATTAACTCACTTTATTCATCTATATCAAATCAAGGTGTTATAATCATTATGTTGAGATAACTATTTCATTGAACACTAGGATTAACACCTCATGTAACATGTTTCATTCCAATGAACTTAATTCATTTCTCATAATAAATTACACATTTACTAGTGATTCATCACAAGATTAGCAAGCAATATCACATTATCATCATTATTCATATACATGGTTAACCATTTATTCATTGATATCTATTAAACCATCTCTAGGTTTCCATCTTATCGTATAGTTTGTACCTTTTCCTACTCTATCGAGAGGGAAAAAGACAGTCCCAGACATGGCGGAATATATATTTAGTGACTACACTTGACAGGGAGGGAGAGACAACCATCCTCACACTCAATGTAGAAGGATTCTGGAGGACCTCAAACACTAGCATTTTTAGGATATTGGTTTAATTCTTTTCTTCAAACAATCTGTTGACTTGAGAGTTATACATTGTCCATATTTTGATAATGACTTAACTATTTTATTTTTATATATCTAATATGTTTATTCAAGATTGATTTTAGGCTTTAGGTACATGAAAATGATCAAATTACACAAGTCTTAGTTTGTCAAGTTCAAGTCAAAAGCACTACAAGTGCGCATTTTGGAAAATCACTCCAAATGATCTTAGATGATTTTTGTAACCACTTCTATTGATGATATGACTTGTAACTAAGATAAGAAAATATCAGGGACACTTAATTTCAACGTTTGGTCACTCAAAAGTCAACTTAGAAAATTTGTCACATCTACTCTGTCGGTCGAGTTGGAAACTCGATCGGTCCAGTGATGGATTTTCTGAAGATGACTAATTGATCGAGTTCTACACTCACAAAACTCGACCGATCGATCAACTAAGTAAAATCAATTTTGACTCATCGGTCGGTTTTTTCAAAACAAACTCGACCGATAGTTTGAAAATTGGCTTTGTCACTTAGTGGATCGGTCGAGTTATCTTTATTAAAATTCGATCGAATGTACTGTACGACACACGCAGAAAAAGTGATTATAACTGTTGGTGAGTTATTTTGAGAGAAAATAGATCTATTGCAACTTGTAAAATGTCTATATTCGTTCTTAAGTGATCCTATACTCAAGGAAACATCCCTAACTATAAATAGGACCCCTTGGAGTTCATTCTAAGTTTGTTCATTCATGCTATTCTATGTCCTTGCTATAGTTGAGCGTGTTGTAACTCCTTCAGCCCCTTTCTCTCTCTTATTTACAAAGCATTTCTCGATTATGAGTGTGTTAGACCAGTTATAAGAGAGCTACTTCCTTGTGTTTGTAAATCTCTCAATCCATTCCATCTTCCCAGCCCCTTTTCTCAAAGAAACAAAGCTGAAGCAAGCTACTCCGAGTGAAGGTGATGTTGTTGTTCTTCTTCTTCATGGTTGAAGAAGAGGTGAAGATCTTCTCCAGGTGAAGGAGAAGGGCAAGGCCAAGATTCAAGAAGAGTGGGAAAATTGTTTGAAGGCCAAAGACTTGATGCAAGTGTGGGTAAGTCCTTGTTGAAGGCTGAAGACATCTTGATCAAGTGGGTAAGTCCTTATGTAGGTGGAAGACTCTTTTCTTAAATAGGTAAGTTCTTGGATGTATGGTGGTCTCTTTGTTGCTCTTATAAATGTAATATAAGTATACACAGATTGCAAAGTCCTAGAGGTTGGCCTCTCTAGGTAGTGGATTGACTCTCTCCTAGTTTGGAGAGTGAAACCACTCTAAACCACCTTGTGCAAGTGCTTGTTTCAATTTTTCTCATCCTTGCTATGCTTTCTTAGTTATGACTTCAAATTTCTCTTAAGCTATTGGTTTTGATTGATATAATTTGAAGGTCTAACTTATCTTGTGAGAATTTTGAAGATTTGTTCACTCCCCCTCTAGAGCCCTAGATCTAACTTATCTTGTTGTTGGGGTGGTAGATCGTTGAAGGAAGCTAGGGCAGATTCGGATCGTGAAGAGTTGAGCAGGTTCATAAAACGAGTGTGGGATTTGAACTGAACTAAGAACTTTTTACTAAACACCACGGTGGACAAATGATATTTTCCAACGCATTGCAGCAATCATCATTAGTTGGGAATTCCAGATACACCGCCATGTAAAACATTTGCATGATTGACTGGGCAGTAGGCCGCTGGCAGTGAAACGAGCTCACACCTTGTCATTATTACTTTACATGACATAGTGAGTAGATTTTTTTTATTAAGGGTCTCCTTGCTACGATGCAGTGGGGGGTAATTTGACAAAAAAAGCACAACAGACTAAATTATGATTTTTGAAACGAATGGACGAGTTCCATGATGGCGGTTTGCTATCAGTAGCCTTTTGCTCACTAAAAAATACGTAAGATACGGCTGGTTACGCCTGGCACAAGCTCTAGGAATTTACTCCTAAAACAGATCATTTTCTGAGTCGAAAACAATGTTTTAATTTTTTTTTTCATTTGCTAACCAAACAAAAATTATGTCTTAATTCTAGGAGTTCAAAAATAATGTTCTCATTCTACTTTCTACTAAACAGGGCCTAACTAGAGACCTTTTAGTAAAACCATTTAGTAACTCATCTCAACAAAATAAATTCTTTGACCCATGTGTGCCCCACATACTAGAAAATAATATCAATCACTTAGTTGGTTGGCTTCTGGGACAGTCAAATAACTTCGAGATTTAACTTGCACATTGGGTCGAACTGAGATATTGAACTGCACTAATTCTCATGTTCTTCCATAGAAAACTAAATGAATTCCTTCGTTGTTGTACACAAGCAATGGCAACTAAGGTACCTTCGCAAGTTGTTGTCGTATAGTTTGTACCTTTTCCTACTCTATCGAGAGGGAAAAAGACAGTCCCAGACATGGTGGAATATATATTTAGTGACTACACTTGACAGGGAGGGAGAGCCAACCATCCTCACACTCAATGTAGAAGGATTCAGGAGGACCTCAAATACTAGCATTTTTTGGATATTGGTTTAATTCTTTCCTCCAAACAATCTGTTGACTTGAGAGTTATACATTGCCCATATTTTGATAATGACTTAACCATTTCATTTCTATATATCTAATATGTTTATTCAAAATTGGTTTTAGGCTTTAGGTAAATGAAAATGATCAAATTACACAAGCCTTAGTTTGTCAAGTTCAAGTCAAAAGCACTACAAATGCGCATTTTGGAAAATCACTCCAAATGACCTTAGATGATTTTTGTAACCACTATTATTGATGATATGACTTGTAACTAAGATAAAAAAATACCAGGGACACTTCATTTCAACATTTGGTCACTCAAAAGTCAACTTAGAAAATTTGTCACAGCAACTCTGTCGGTCGAGTTGGAAACTCGATCGATCCAGTGATGGATTTTCTAAAGATGACCAATTGATCGAGTTCTACACACTCACAGAACTCGACCGATCGATCCACTTAGTAAAATTGATTTTGACTCATCGATCGAGTTTATCAAAACAAAATCGACCGATGGTTTGAAAATTGGCTTTGTCACTTAGTGGATCGGTCGAGTTATCTTTATTAAAACTTGATCGAATGTACTGTACGGCACACACAGAAAAAGTGATTCTATCTAAATTTTGTTTGGAAGGAAAAACAAAAGTGATTCTATAATATTATGTAAGGTCTAGTGATAGTTGGGAAATACCACTATCAAGGATAGATGGTCTGTTGATACAATAGATATAATTTTAGGATGATAGCTAGAATTTAAAGTTGAAAGTTACTATTATATTTGTATAGGTGGCACAACAAGTTTCTACATTCTATATTGAGAATGTCTTCTTAGGTGGGGGTTTTTGTGCTGACCTAAGATGAGATATGTATGAATGATGTGACATCACCATGATATGTAAGGAACCATGTGAATATAATAGGATGAGGTGCAAAGGAAGCATCCATCTTTGTTTACCTTAGATTTCGGGGGCGAAATCCCTATTAGGGGTTTATAGTTGTAAGGCCCCTAAACTTGTTTAATGAGTTGATTAAGCTTAATTATCATAATTGAATTCTTATAACCCTAATATAACCTTGTGATATACTTTTAAATAATAATAATACAAGCTTAAGTTTCAAATTTGGTCCAATTTGGACACTTTTTGCGCAAGTTATGCAATTTTATGCACATTTTGGACTTTTCTACAATTTACCCAATTGAGAGGTTTTCTTTGCAATTTATTACTCGAATTATGTTCCTTGGATATTTTCTCATCATTCTTGAGTTTTTTGAGCCATGGGGCGCCCATTTAATCCTTGGTTTGTAGGTGTTTTCTCCAAGGGTATTTTAGGATTAACCCCTTCATGGATGAGCTACCTTTTGTAGCTATCAACTAATGAGTTATTTGTTTTTCTTGGAAATTCAAGAAATGAGGGATAAGCATGTATCAATGGATGGTGGGGGATCTGCTTGTGTATTTACTTGTATATTCTTAATAGTTTAAGGCCATGGACACTTGGAAAGATACTAGAACTTTAACTTTTTCTTTTTCTTTATCTTAAAGTTTCATATACTTATCCCTAAGCACAAAAATGAGCCATTTTCTCTCTACCACTTCCCTCCTTCTACAAACCTCATCCTACCTCTGTGCTACTATGAATTTCCTATCCAAGGAAGAAGAAAGAGGGGAGTTGCTTAGAAAAAGAATATAGGGTTGCAATTGACTTCCATTTAGGGTTTGAAAAGCTTCCTTCTAATGATCTTGACCTAAAAGAGTAAGAATCCTCTTATTTCCTCCATTTATTTCGTTTTCATCCTTCCTCCTAGCTTTCTCTAGGTCGTAACCTCACTATTCCATGGTAGAAATTTCTCTAAAGCTCTAAACCCTACCTTTCTTGCTCCTTATGCTTAGAGTTTGCTCATTTGATGAAGAAAGGTGCTAGATGAACTAGTTCATAGCTTATGCTTGGATTTTATACCCTACCTGCTCGACTTTTCTTCTGTTTGGGATTTAATATTCACATTAGAGGCAAGTTTATAACTTACTCCAGGTTTATTTCTTACCATAAGCTTGCTAGCTCATGTTCTTGCTTGAAAATGATGATTCATACACTAAAAAGCTATGCTTGACTTGGATTTCGATTTTTATAATGTTCCCTGTTCTAATTTCAGTTCTAGATGAACCTGTGATCATGTGTAGGCCATTCCTAAGGTATAATATGACTTGGATCAGGTTGTTTTGACAACCTATGGTGCTAAGAACCTATCAACCAATGGTCAATTTTAGGGTTTAATGCTGATTTCTTCTATAAACCCATGACCCAATGATGGCACCATTGCAACAACCCTATGGTGTTGTCTTCAATTGATGGTCGAGATCAAAGGTGTCAGATGATGGTGATAACCTATGATCACCCCCTTAGTTCAGGTTTTGGATCAATTAGAAGTTTAATGATCAACCATTAAGTACCCTAATAATGTTATCAATCAATGATGACATTAGCTTAATATTTGATGTTGATTAATGAATATAGTGCTAATCTAAAAACCTATGGTGACTTAATGGTCATTAATGATAGTGGATAAGGTCTCCACAACCTATGGTGAGTTAATGATATAGTTGTAGCATCAATTAAGCCTTAGACCAATGGTTTCTTGGGTCACTTGATGCAATGGTTGGACCTATACTAAAATTGATGATTTTAACATTTGAACTTGACCCAATGGTCAAGATCTAATGTTTATTCCTTCAATAAAGTGGAATGGTGGATAATATAATATGTTGGTCCTATTAATGTGATTTATAGGATTTCCTTTATATGGTCAACTTAAGGAGCTTACTTGTTGACAATGGATGGCTTGTTTTAAATGAACAGTCGATTGTGGGTTTTACCCTACTCTCAATGGAACTTTTTGTGTTGTTAATCAAGGGATTTCTAGGGTTAGATGGTGACTCTTTCTAGAGAACAAATAAAATACTTCATTTGTGGTTTATCCAAGGTGTTTACTTATGTAAACAACCAATGGCCTTACCATTTAAACATCCAATGGTTCTGGGTGACATAGTAGTATGGAGATATGAGTTGAAAGATGATGGAATAAATGGAGGGTTATCCTTAATAAGGTAGTCTTACCTATTCACTCATATGAATAGAAGGAATGATAATCATATTGTGTTGATATGTAACCCTAATGAAGTATATATTTTTATACCTAGATTTAATATAACTAAATGATGGTAATTGGGTATGAATAGTCCTTCAATGACTAATACAATCATGGAGTACTATGTCACTGTCATTGAAACCCTAGTATGCTACAACCCGATGGTTACACCTTGATTTATGTATGGTTTCATACTTGAGAATGGTATGGAATGTGATGGTGATGCTTCACCTTATGCATCCATGATCCAATGGGGATGCTGTGAGTTAGGGTTTGGGGTATAAGTGCTGATTAGTAACATTAATATGATTTATCTCGTTGAACCTAATTCTAATGCAAATAGATAAAGATGAGTATTCATGTTTAACATTCTGATATGATGGAATGACGGTGGAATAACCTCCTTAATATGATCATAACCTTAATATGTTGATTGGTGGTTATCATAGCCACATGGTTGATATATTCTTATGCTAAACATGTAAATTATGAATATGATGAGGGTTAATCGTATCTAGATTCCTTGCATGTTGATGTAATAAAGGAATGTTCTTAATGTTAATATAACCCTACTATAATTGTTTATGAATATCTCCTAGCTCATTAATGCAATATTGTGTTGATTCAGTATATTATATGTAAGTAATGTTGTTGAGCCTTGTTATAAGGCATGCAAAGATAATGATTCTTCCAGGGAATAGTATGATGGTATTAATGACCTTTGGGCATGGTTGAGCCCTGAATGAGGTGTAATCCTCTTGTGTTAATAAGGGTTGATACCCTGTGATATTGTGAAAAGGATTTATATCCTGTGATAGTATGATGGTCTTAATGACCTTTGGACATGGTTGAGCCCTGAATGAGGTGTAATCCTCTTGTGTTGATAAGGGTTGAGACCCTGTGATATTGTGAAAAGGATTTATATCTTATGATAGTCTGATGACTAGTGTAGTCTAATGAATGACAAGTGAATAGTACCATGTTATGATGAGATGAGAAATTATGTTTGATACGTTTTATATCTTTTCAAGTTTTGATATTTATATGCTTGCTAGAATTGAATTAGGGTTTGTATGTCCACTTGTTTGATGCAACCTTAATTCATCCAATTGGCATACCTAATCAAGTGAAACTCTAATCATGTAGTTCCCTGTGCCATAGATCCATCTAAGTGTCAGAACTTGCCCGATGGTGAAATGAGCATTCCTAAGGGAAACTCAGCGTGCATAATATTGAATATGTGGGGGTGGCAAGTTGAGGATATATCCTTTTCATCCACAATGTAGGTTGTGGAGGATGGCTATGGTCATGTCTCATACATCTGATGTGATTGAGAATGGCTAGGTCGTGTCTCGATGATTATATATGTGACAAAATTGGAGGACAACTACGGTTGTACCTAAGATGGTAGGGTATACGTACCCACCTCATTTCACTAGTGTCATGACATATACCAAGGACATACTAGGTTGTTATTAGATTGACCTTATGTGTCACCGTGGAAGACCCATACTGACCGAGGGTGGAGAAGATCTTAGGAGTCTAGCTCTTCCTAGATCTTGTATGGCACTGATTTTGACTTAGCAGTGGTCAGTTGGATTTTGAGTGGTATCCTCAAATTCCTCATGGCATAATAAAAGATGTAAAACAATTGTGTAGCATACCTGTTTCAGGTTATACATAATGCTTCATATTGGATGATAACCCTTGTTTACTTTCTTTTCACTGAGATCATGTATAGTAAAATAAGAGATAATAGACATGCTTATGTTGTAGTTATGCTCATGTTGTAAACATGTTTATGTTGTCAAATATACTAACACTGATGGTTAAGATGTTGCTGCTAGCTATGTTTAATATTTCTAGCCATGTCTATGTAATTAAAAATGCTTAAACTGATAATCATGCTTATGTAGTTAATTATGCTATGATGTTAGTTCTACTTATGATATAGTCATGTTCCCTTTATTTGAGATGCCAATATTGATAGCCATGTTATGTTACTAGACGTATTCATAATGTCAGGGATGCTTATGCTACTAGATTGTTTGTGTTGTTAGCAAGGAATATTGTAAGGACCCTGACCTCCGTTTAGGGCTAATCCTATTTGCTTTGCTTAGCCCTGATGCTTTGTTGCTTGCTAATCACCTTTAGTGGTGATTAGGGTTTGTTGATGTTTTGTTGAGAGCTGGAGGTGCTACTTGCAATATACCCAAGTTTAGGGTTTGTGGGCAAGTTTGTCACCTTGTGAGGTGTTCCTCCCTCTCCTTGCTTCCTCTAGTGTTGAGAGGAAGGGTTGGGCTCGTTGCTTGTGTTCCTTTGGGCTTGGCTGAGCTTGTTGGGCCTTGTTGTGCCTTGCCTTTATTTGGTTGGACCTTGTGTCGGGAAAGTGAGCCTTGTGTCGGCCTAGTTGTGTTTCCCAGGGTGTGTGTCAGCCTAGGGAGTGTGTCGGCCATGGTGGAGTGGAGGTGTGTCGCCCATGGACCCTTTGACCTTCTTTGACCTCGTTTGTGTCACCACTAGTGGACACTTGGATCTTGATGCTTGCATGCGGCAATGGCCTTGGACATGTGTTTAGGACATGCTAGAGTGGTGGCTTTACCCATGGACAAGTGTCCCTAGGTGGGTGACACCTTGCCTTGTATTACCTTGGTTTCTCCTCCATCCTCTTCTATATATGTGTTCCCTTTCTCTTGCTAAGGATCCCTTTAGTTCCTTAGTCTCCCTCTCCCTTGGTGCACATAACCCTCTTCTTTTGCAAGCTTGGTGGTCGATCCTTGCCTTGGAGTCTCCTTCTTCCTCTAGTGGTGGCCGAACCCTAGAGTGCCTTGCTTCCTTCTTGTGGTAGTACTTGGAGCTTGGAGCGAGGAGCTTGGAGCTTGCTTAAGGTGGGTTACATAACTCCTAACCCTAGCTATATTACCTCTTCCATGTTCTTGTATGTTTCTTGTGATCATATCAGCTATGTATGTTGCTAGTTTAGTTTCTTGCTTAGTTGCTTCTTGTTGGACGAACCTTGTTCTAGGGTTTCTTGGTGAGCAACACCCCTTTCTCTCCTAGGTCTAGAGGAGTGAGCTTGAGTTCTAGTAATATGGGAAATACTCCTCTCTCGTTTAAGTTGAGAGGTGAGCTTGTGTTCTAGTAGCTTGAGCAACACCCTCCTCTCACCATGGACTTGAAAGGTGAGCTTTGTAGTGGCTGTAGACCTTTGTTAGGGTTGACCTTGTATTGCCCGATTGGTGATAAGAAGCTTGTCAAGACCCCTCTCTCTTGATAGTTGAGAGGTGAGTCATCTTCTTGATCCTTTAGGGTTTTGGTGCCCTTGTGCTTGAGGTTGGTGGTGACCCTGGCGGGTTGCATCTTGGCCGATATGGCCTTGGGGTTGGTGCTGCCCGATACCCTTAGCCTATGAGATGGCTTGATGTAGTTGTGTGGAGTCTGTTAGTTAGTTCTGTGATGTTGTGACAGGCGTCACATTAGTCTTTGACCTGTGTGTCGGCCGATAGGTCCTGGCTGGGCCAGTTGAGCGACAGCCTCCTTGTTTCCCATTTGAGTTGCATCCTTTGGGGCGTTGTTCTTAGGGGTGTGGTGATGCCCGACGGAGCGTTGCACGATAGACCTTGGTGCATGACACGCTCAGCAGCTCAGTGCCCGAAAGGATTTGTGGTTGTTATCCTAGTGCATAACGCACCGATGAACGACATAGCCTGAGCTGCACGTTGCATATGGATGCCCGATACCGGTTGCACGATACACGATTAGGGCACAACGCACCATTGCGTGACCTGTTCTGTAGAGGAGTTGCATGCTAGGCTTTGAGGTCGATGTGCACCTTGCTCACAACGCGTTGTTGCCCGATATCCCTCTGGCCGAGCTGCACGTTATGCTGGTGGCCGTTACGCTTTGATTTCCTGATATGCATGTGGTGCACGACACAGCGTTGCACGACACATGAGGTGCACGACACCTAGGGTTGCCCGATACACCCTGAGGTAGCCTGACACCCTTGTTGGTTGCTTGGCCGATAGGATGTTAGTGTGCTTGGCCGATATATGGCTGGTTTGCTTGACCGTTATATGGTTGTAGTATGGGCAAGTACCCTGCCCGATACTATCTTTGGTGAGGGTAGTGGGTGTTTCTAGTGAGGGTCCTGTTCCTTATATGGAAAACCGATACACTAATTCTTGTTCTTGCTGTCACATTTGGTTATGATGGTGACCCTTGATATGCTCAATAATAGTGAGGTGTTTGATAGAATAGATCACATCTATGTATCTTGACTTGACATTTCATGTGTATATGATCATCTTGATTATATGTATAATGCCGAGATAATGACAAACATATAAGATGCTTTACATGATGATATGACCTATGCCTATGGTCACAGGTTGAGGCCTGATTGATAAAGCATATAATCATCTATATTTGATAATATGGTCTTTTTGTTAATCCATGATGGTTGTGCATACTAACCATGCAGGTGTTTCATACAGACGCATAGCCAAGTAAAGGGCTATGAGGTATATATGTTGAGTAACATTGCTTTAATGATTACTCTTGATGATGAGATAACATGCTTGATGTGTTTTGGTCTGAGGACCTAGGTTGGCTGAAGTGCCTAGATCATGTGTTATCCTTTGATGATGACCTGGGATTGCTACCCCATGGTGATGATGTAAGCCTTGAGAGGCAGTGGCACTATGTGATGAGGGATTGAGATCCCATGGCAATGTGATGATCCTTGTGATGGATCTATATGATTGGCAAGAGGCTAAGTGGTAACATGTAATGTTGGATCCTTGTGATGGATCAGGATGGTGTTGATAACAGTAAAAGCATGATATTGAGTTTCATGTTGTTTATTCTTGTTCTAGTTGCATGTTATACAACTTGGCTGAATCTTGCAATCCACTTAAAATATACTAACTAATCATAGTGGAACATATCATGTAGTTTGCCCTGGCCATAGATCCATCATCGTCAGGAGCTGGTGATGGTGAAACGGGTTCTCCTGTGGGTTAACTCGGAGCGCATATTGTTGAATATGCAAGGTTTCTCCTTGCCTAAAATAGTGAGGATTCGAGTGCAGCTGTGGTTGGAGACTCAGGATATGTATAGAGCATGGTGAACAGGCCCATGGCTTAGGATATGTGATACGGGGGCATGAATGCATTCATGGCTCAGAGCAAGGTGAACAAATTCGTGGCTCAATTTCACTAGCGCCGAGACCTGTACCGAGGCGGGCTAGGCAGAGGGTAGCCTGCGGGAGCTGACCCTGTGGCTGAGGCCACCTAAGCATGAGACTGCGGTCCTGCTTGTGTTGTACTCGTGTACTGACCACGAGGTGGGAGGTCGTGGAGTCCGGCTCTTCCATTGACCTTGTATGGCACCGACTCCGGGTTTCACAGCCGTCGGTTGGATCTGAGCGGCACGGCTCACTTCCTCAGGGCATAATAATAATAATACATAATCCAGCCGAGTAGTATTTAGTGCTTAAGGCAAAACACGGAACATTGGTTGAGGCCTTGCTTGTGTAGTTAATCTTGTTATACATGCAGTTGCTCATACGTTCCTTATGTTATGTAGTAAGATCTTATAAATCTTATATTGTCAATCATGTTCCATAAAGAGATAATTGGTGGTATGCCTTCCGTACAGCCTGGTAAGCTTAATGGTATGAATAACTTTGCTATATAGACTGTTCTACTCTACGCCTTGTCCGTTATCTGCTGTTGTTGCTTTAATCCTTCTTTGGTTTTATGGTTTCGGCGGGGAGTTATGTTTCTCGCTGGGACTGTGTGTCTCACCCCGCTGGTTTGTAACCTTTTTAGGTATTCGAGGTAGACGTGGTGATGGTCACGGAGTTGCGGCCGTTCTGTATGTATAAACAAGTGATGAACTCATGTGATGACAGGACAGCTGATCTCCTAAGCTGTGGACACGTATCAAGGCTTGTAAATGTTTATATAACCTGTTTTCTTGCAGGATGATGACCTAAATGTAATAGTCTCTCAATTTATCTCCTTTCTGCAATCAGTTTTAATTAACCCGTGTTTTCAGTAATCTGTGGTTATGGTGATTTCCGCATGTTTTCGCATAACATCTCGCTGTCTATGTAATGGTTGTATGTGTTGCCACAAGTTTTGGTATCAGAGCTCTAGGTTCACTGAGTCTACAAGGATTTAGGACTAGGCTGTGTCTGTTCTTGTGAGTTTTCTAGATTTTCTTACCATCGTCTTCTTCCCTCAGTGGAAGAAAAGCCAAGATGTCTGGAAACCATGAAGAACACGCTGCCAAGAACAACGATGTTGCATCAGTTGATGGAGCTTTTAGTCGGGCACATGAAGATCGGGTTCCTGAGGTCCCCCAACCTGACCCAGCCATTCTTGAACACCCTGCCTATCAATAGCTTATGGGGCAGCTGATGGCTACGATGAATCTCATGGTAGAAAGATTGCCAGTGCCTCCGCCGAGAGCATAGGCTCCCCATGGTGAAACATCGGGTATTGGGAAGACATTTGAGCGGCTTCGCCGAGTCGGAGCTTCGGATTATGCTGGAATGGCTGATCTAGCATATGCAGATCTGTGGCTAACAAGTCTTGAGAAGGCTTTTCAGATCCTCGACATCCCCGAAGCAAACAAAGTCAAGCACGCTGTCTACCTTCTGAAGGGTAGTGCTGGTCACTGGTGGACCATCGAGGAGGAGAAATGACCTGGTGAGGTGATCGGTTGGGAGGTTTTCCAACGCGAGTTCATCAGCAGATACTTTTCAAAGACATATCTGGATGAGAAGATCAGTCAGTTTGAGAGCCTGCCCCAAGGAACGATGAACATCACTGAGTATGAGGCCACATTCCTGGATCTATTGAGGTTTTGTCCTCACATGGCGGCAACAGACGAGGAGCGGATCTGTTACACCCCGATCTCACAATTTCCTCAAATCATGAGATTAGGGCATAAGATAGGAATTATATGTAATACAAAGAACACCCTTAACTTTTCTTTTTTCTTTAAAACTCTTGTTTCTTCGCATTGAACCACATAAATCATTTTAACAAGGGAATCTGAACATTTCTTTTACTAAACAGACTTTAATAGTAAAGATACATGTATAAACATTCATGATGTCTCTCACACCTTATGCACATAAGACCTACTAATTAGCATACAATTTCAAAAGAGGAATAATATTACACATCGTAATTACAACTCTCTCTCTCTCTCATCTCTTACTGAGGACCTAGAGTGACAAGGACCGACTGACTCAACTAATCTTGTACTTAACTCTTGTGGAAGATCTACGCTGATGCTCTGACCATCTTCAAGTCCACGCGGTTAACCCTAAAATGTTTGAGTAGAGGGGTGAGCCTACTCGCTCAGTGAATGAGTACTTCAAAGAAACAGTCTAAGGCACTCATGTGATTACATGTATAACTTTGAATAAACGTTATGAAATTTAACAACAATAAATACTACACTGAGCAGTTCTAAAACAATATAATTGAAATAACAAAGAATGTAAATATTGCATCCAAAGAATAACTACTAGAAGACTATGCTCTAATCTTCCTTAACTCTTTCATTTATAAGGAACTCTGTGAACCTATATGATCATATTTTAGCTTATGCCCTGATCTTATGCAGTGTACTCTGCATAAGAGACTCGCAGTGCACTACGGCCACACCGTACAAGACTTAGCGACACACCCAGGAAATACTAAGTCTGACTGCCAGCTCTGTTCTGCTACAGGACCACAGGCTCTCCGGCCTCAATGCACTAACTCCGAGTGCTCTAGACTCCTCCTCTAACCTGAGTACACAGGCGGAGAGTCTGACTGGGTTACCACCGTGACTCCGCACGGATTAATGTTGAATAACCCCTATTTTCTCCAGTGCCACCGTGACTCCGCACGGATTATTGTTGAACACTGCCTCTCTGTCCTCGTGCCACCGTGACTCCGCACGGTTATTGTTGCAACACGAGTTTCACCCCTAAGAAGCAGACCTCTCAAAGGGGTTCTACGGTGTTCAGGGCACCTAAGTCTAACATTAATATTATAGATACATGTAAAATAGAAATCATAACTCATTTTACATTTCTCACAAGGCTCACACGGCCTGCCATATCATATCATATAAAACATCATAGCTCATGTATTCAAACATATATCATGTCTGCCCAACAAGTATTCTCATTCTAACATTTCATACATATCTGCATGATCTCAGTAACATCCCTTTCTAGGACATGTCATATCTCATCACCTGCAATTCACGAGATATGTATTGTGAAAATAAGAAACCCTGTAGTATATATATACCAACTCAAAGAGAACAAGCATGTAAAGTTAAATGCACAAACAACATACAATTCAACAGTTAAGCATCACCACATCTCATATGGAAACCTTTCATATCACCATAACTTAATTCATAGAACACCCTGTCCTTAGGGTTTCCTTTCCTTATTCTCTTATCACATAGCAACACCCTGCTCTTAGGGTTTCATTTGCCTCATTCACTTATCACATGGCTCTCATAAGGATTTCACACGATATAAACATTCACAAATTAAAGACTGCTTTCAACAATTATATACAGTCAATATATGTATGAACCCATGGAAATTGAACTAAATTTAGGTTTCCATGCTATTCACTGAGATATCATGCACCAAGAATAAAATTCAAATAAGGTAAACCATGAGGTACATCCTAACCACTTATAAGAATACTAGTCCTCTTCAATAAGGTTGAAACTCTAGTGATATCTCAATTAGGTTAAACCCTAATTACATCATATGGTATAAATCTGAAAAGCATTCTTAATAGGATGTGTTGTATACGTTTCTGATGTGAATCTACCATCAAAGAGTCATTCAAACAGAGAAGGAATCCATATCATATCAATTTGCAACAACTTAAATTAAACGGACATTTCAGGGTTTAGAATCACATACCAAGCAATTAGGGATTTGGATGCTATAATCAAATTTCGTGCATTATACTGTTTAAAGGAAGAACCCACTCACCCTAAGGTGTGAAAACACCTCAAAACTGTAGCTCAACTCAGGGAATCTCGAACTCATATCAAGTCCCTAGCAAATCTCCCAATTCTTCTTCCATTCAACTCGGAAACCTTGAAAATGAGGGATTATGAAGAAAGGGTGAGAAAAGAGGGAATTTCGACATCATCTTGGATCAAATCAGAGCATGGACGGAATATTGACATGAGAGAGAAGATTCACCATAAAAGTCTATGCAAAGGATCCAAACTTACTTGATTTCACCATTCCTCGGACCGCAAAACCCTAGGTCAGCAATTCCTCCTCTTTCTCCACTCAAGCCCTAACTCTCCCTCTCTCTCTAGATTTTCGTTTCTCTGGGGTGGATGACGAAGAATGAGAGCTGTGTGTGTGTGTGGTCGATCATATAAGTCAATTTGAGCTGCTTGGGTCAATTGCATATTGACCCAACACTCAACTTTTATTATATTGGCTGAATATTCAGTTATACAAAGTTACTGTAATGCATTTATTTCAGAGATCAAACCTTCTCCAAAAATTATGGAAAATATATAAAGTTGTTTATAATTGATCTATAAAGCTTTAGTTAAAATTTGAGATCATTTTGAGTTACCAATAAATAATTAAAAATATAACAATGCACTGCTATATTGCAGTCTGCAGCAGATTCGGTCGAGTTTGTCCTGCACAAAACTCGACCGACACCCTCACTGTAGAGATCAAAAGTCATCCAAAAATTACGCCAATTTAACAGAGTGTCTAATATTGTGTTTTTCAAGCACAGTTAAAATTTGAGATCAATTGGATATACCAATAAAAAGATAAAATTCAATTACCACACTGCTATATAAATATGAAATATGATCGGTCGAGTTTGAAACTCGACCGATAAATAGGTCAGAACATTCTTCAAAAATTCTGATATTTTCCAATTTTGTTCACATTTTATATATCCAAATCATATCCAAATTTGAAGTAAATCAGAGTTACACATAAAATACTAAAAATCATTTAGTGAGACATTCTACTTATCAAATTCTGTATTCATGTATCATCAAAACCCTATTTTGGGCCGATTAGGGTTTATGCTTCTCAAACCCTAATTCTCAAGACAAAAGAACATTTAGACTTCTTATCATAGTTAAAACATCCTAATTGAGTTATCGTCATTAATTAGATTTCAAGAATGATTATTCCAATTAATCTTTGCAACTGTCTAGGTAAACCCTAGTTTACCAATTAAGCTCAGATAGGGTCGTAACAGGATCAGACATTTTGAGAAGGGTCTGAGTGCTGAGCTGACAACACCTATTTCTGTGTTGGAGAACCGTGAGCGGTTTGCTATGTTTGTGGAATCTGTCTGGAGTATTGAACGATCAGTAAGGGTGAAAAGAGAATCCATGTCTAAGAAGAGGTCTGCTCAGTTCCAGGGACAGAGGTTTGGTGGCTTCAAGAAGCCAAGGTTTTCAGCACCTTCTGTGATGAGAGGTTCCAGTATACCGTCATAGTGGTCTTTGAGTAAGGGAAGAGGTTATGTTTCTTCACCATCAAAGGCACATAGTACAGTTTCTGTGGCAGTGACATGGCCATCTAGGCCACGGTTTGAAGATAGGTCATGCCATCTTTGTGGTCAGATCGGGCATTTCCAGTTCAACTACCCAAATAGAGATGTTGAGGTGACACAACAGCCAATGTAGAATCAACGAGGGTCAGATAGAAAACAACCCAGTAGTAGCAGAGGGCGAGGACGTGGTCCAGCATCGCAAGCGGGATCGTCTGCTCAAGGAAGCAGAGGATGTGGGCAGCAAGCAATGGCTCGATTCTATGCTATGAGTCAGCCGGAGACGATAGTCAACCCATGAGTGGTGACAGGTCAGATGGATTTATTTCATTCTGATATGTCTTCTTCGTGCTTTATATCTGTTCTGGTTGACCCGGGTGCTACACACTCTTTTATCGCCTATAGTATGCTTGCGACCTGCCGTTTACCTCTTGGTTGTAAGAAGGATAGCTTGTTGTTAGAAACCCCTCTTGATGGTTCCTCGATGCTTCGAGAAGAGTGTCCATCTTGTGTCTTATCTTTATCGGGACATAAAATACAAGTGGATCTTATACCACTTGATATGCATGGTTTCGATGTGATCCTTGGGATGGATACCTTAGAGAAGTATAAGGTTGTTTTTGACTGTGGTTCCAAGCAAGCTGTGTTTGATGATGATGGAGAGAAGTGGATCTTCCAAGGAGATAGGAAGATTCTTCTGACATGTCTAGTATCAGCTATGCTGGCAGAAAAATTGCTATGACAAGGATGTAAGGTGTTCTTAGCTCACATTGTGGACACCAAGGAGAAAGGTCCTAGCCTTGAGGAGGTGACGGTTGTCTGACAGTTTGCAGATGTGTTTCCTGATGAGTTCCCCAGTGTTCCTCCACCCTGAGAGATTGATTTCGAGATCAATCTGGTTCTAGGAACACAACCAGTTGCACAGACACCGTATAGGATGGCTCCAGTAGAGATGGCAGAGCTTAAAAAGTAGTTGCAAGAGTTGTTGGAGAAAGGTTTCATCCGACCGAGTACGTCGCCTTGGGGTGCCCCAGTGTTGTTCGTTAAGAAGAAGGACAGATTGATGCAGCTATGTATAGATTACCGACAGTTGAACAAGGTCACGATCAAGAACAAGTACCCTTTACCAAGGATAGATGATCTGTTCGATCAGTTGCGTGGTGCTACCGTGTTTTTGAAGATCGATCTACGATCCGAATATCATCAGTTGAGGATTAAGGCGGATGACATACCAAAATCAACTTTTAGGACGAGGTATGGTCACTTTGAGTTTGTGGTTATGCCATTTGGGCTAACCAATGCACCTGCTGCTTTCATGGATTTGATGAACAGAGTGTTCCGTCCATTCCTAGATCAGTTTGTTGTAGTCTTTACAGATGACATCTTGATCTATAGTCGGGACATGCAAGAGCATGAGCGACATCTTCGACTAGTGTTGACTCTTCTTCGCAAACACCAGTTGTATGCCAAGTTCAGCAAGTGTGAGTTCTGGTTGGGAGAAGTAACTTTCTTGGGTCATGTGATATCTACAGAAGGAGTCAAAGTGGACCCGAAGAAGGTGGAGTCCGTTGCAGAATGGGAACAGCCGAAGACGTCGAAAGAAGTTTATAGTTTCCTGGGTTTAGCAGGTTACTACAGGAGGTTTATCAAGGACTTCAGTACTATTGCTTTGCCGATGACAAAGTTGACTAGAAAGGATGTACCTTTTGTCTGGAATGACCATTGTCAGCAAGCCTTCCAAAGTTTGAAGGAGAAACTGACTAGTGCTCCAGTACTAGTGCTGTCAGAGCCTGGGAAGGGCTATGTTGTCTTCTGCGATGCTTCCAAGAAAGGTTTAGGTTGTGTACAGATGCAGGAAGATCATGTGGTTTTTGTTGCTTCGCGACAGCTTAAGAAACAGGAGGAGAACTATCCGACTCATGATTTGGAGTTGGCAGTGGTGGTTCATGCGTTAATGATTTGGAGACACTATCTCTATGGGGAAGTATGCCAGATATTCATAGATCATAAGAATATGAAGTACATCTTTTTGCAGAATGAGCTAAACATGTGACAACATCGATGGATGGAGCTAATCAATGATTACGACTATACCATCGAGTATCATCCTAGTAAGGCGAATGTGGTAGCTGATGCGCTTAGCCAGAAGTCTTCTTCTCTTTCTTTAAAGAAGGCACAGTTGAGTTCCTTGGTATTCCATAGATGTGATATGTTTGTTTTCTTGCGGCAGATGAATGTGCAGATGGAAGTTTCCTTGTTAGCTAGACTTTTAGCACATATGCAAGTCAAGCCAATGCTGACACAGCAAATCAAAGATGCACAACAAATAGATGATATAGTGGAGATGATCAAGTCAGAGTTTGGCAGCGAGAAGCGTATGGGTTCCATGAGTCCAAGGATGGACTAGTATACTATCATGATAGGATGGTGGTCCTCGATGCTGATAATCCGAGGAAGCTAGTGCTCGAGGAAGCACACACGTCGATGTATGCTATGCATCCAGGAGTCACCAAGATGTATCATAGTCTGAAGGACTTATATTGGTGGCCCAATTTGAAGAAAGATGTAGTGGAGTTTGTGGCGAGATGTGCAGTATGTCAGCAAGTCAAGGATGAGCATCAGAAACCGGCAGGTACGTTGCAACCCCTACCGATACTACAGTGGAAATGGGATCACATAACCATGGATTTCATAGTTGGTCTGCCCATGACAACTAGGAATCATGATTCCATTTGGGTGATAGTGGATAGATTGACGAAGTCTGCCCATTTCATACCTATAAAGACAACGTATACAACCGAGAAGCTTGCTCGAGTATATGTGGATGAGATAGTGCGTTTGCACGGGGTGCCAACGACGATAGTTTTTGACAGAGGTCCTCAGTTCATGAGTCGTTTCTGGGAATAGTTACACAAAGCTTTGGGAACGCAGTTGAGGTTCAGTACCGCCTTCCACCCACAGACAGATGGACAATATGAGAGAACTATTCAGACTTTGGAGGATATCCTTCGGGCTTATGTTTTGCAGTTCCTAGACAGTTGGGACATACATCTCAGTTTGATAGAGTTTGCCTACAACAACAGTTATCAGCGGAGCATTGACATGGCTCCTTATGAGGCCTTATATGGCCGGAAGTGCAGATCTCCGTTGTATTGGTATGAGTCTGGTGAATATCAGTTTTTGGGTCCTGAGTTAGTACAGCAGACAACAGAGAAGATCAAAGTGATACAACAACAGTTGAAAGCGGTGTAGGACAGGCAGAAGTCTTACGCAGACAATCGACGACTACCTTTGGAGTTCCAAGTATGAGACAAAGTGTATCTTAAAGTCTCGCCGTGGAAAGGTGTGCTAAGGTTTGGCCGGAAGGGTAAGCTCGCACCCAGATATATGGGGTCATACACAGTCATAGCATGTATGGGCAAGGTAGCTTACAAGTTAGAGTTGCCGCCAGAGTTTCACAGGTTGCATCCAGTGTTCCATGTCAGTATGCTGGAGAAAAGTCATCCAGATACAGGGACAGTGATACAGCTAGTCAAAGTTGAGCTTGATGAAGATGTGACCTATGAGGAAGGTCCCGTGATGATCCTGGACAGAAGGGTTAAGAAGCTGAAGAGGAAGGACCTAGTTCTTGTGAAGGTTCTTTGGCATCATCGTGGCGTTGAGGAAGCCACGTGGGAGCTTGAGGAAGAGATGAGAAGGAAGTATCCCTCACTTTTCTCTTCGGATTTCGGGGATGAAATCTCTTTGTAGGGGGTTAGCTTGTAAGGACCCTGACCTCCGTTTAGGGCTAATCCTATTTGCTTTGCTTAGCCCTGATGCTTTGTTGCTTGCTAATCACCTTTAGTGGTGATTAGGTTTGTTGGTGTTTTGTTGAGAGCTGGAGGTTCTACTTGCAATATACCCAAGTTTAGGGTTCGTGGGAAAGTTTGTCACCTTTTGAGGTGTTCCTCTCCTTGCTTCCTCTAGTGTTGAGAGGAAGGGTTGGGCTCGTTTCTTGTGTTCCTTTGGGATTAGTTGAGCTTGTTGGGCCTTGGTGTGCCTTTCCTTTTCTTGGTTGGACCTTGTGTCGGGCAAGTGAGCCTTGTTTCGGCCTAGTTGTGTCGCCCAGGGTGTGTGTCGGCCTAGGGAGTGTGTCGGCCATGGTGGAGAGAAGGTGTGTCACCCATGGACCCTATGACCTTCTTTGACCTCGTTTGTGTCACCACTAGTGGACACTTGGAGCTTGATGCTTGCAAGTGGCAATGGCCTTGGACATGTGTTTAGGACATGCTAGAGTGGTGACTTTGCCCATGGACAAGTGTCCCTAGGTGGGCGACACCTTGCCTTGTCTTACCTTGGTTTCTCCTCCATCCTCTTCTATATATGTGTTCCCTTTCTCTTGCTAAGGATCCCTTTAGTTCCTTAGTCTCCCTCTCCCTTGGTGCACGACACCAACTTCTTTTGCAAGCTTGGTGGCTGATCCTTGCCTTGGAGTCTCCTTTTTCCTCTAGTGGTGGCCGAACCCTAGAGTGCCTTGCTTCCTTCTTGTGGTGGTGCTTGGAGCTTGGAGCTTTCTTAAGGTGGGTTACATAACTCCTAACCCTAGATATATTACCTCTTCCATGTTCTTGTATGTTTCTTGTGATCATATCGACTATGTATGTTGCTAGTTTAGTTTCTTGCTTAGTTTCTTCTTGTTGGCCGAACCTTGATCTAGGGTTTCTTGGTGAGCAACACTCCTTTCTCTCCTTGGTCTAGAGGAGTGAGCTTGAGTTCTAGTAATATGGGAAATACTCCTCTCTCGTTTAAGTTGAGAGGTGAGCTTGTGTTCTAGTAGCTTGAGCAACACCCTCCTCTCACCATGGACTTGAAAGGTGAGCTTTGTAGTGGCTGTAGACCTTTGTTAGGGTTGACCTTGTGTTGCCCGATTGGTGATAAGAAGCTTGGCAAGACCCCTCTCTCATTATAGTTGAGAGGTGAGTCATCTTCTTGATCCTTTAGGGTTTTGGTGCCCTTGTGCTTGAGGTTGGTGGTGACCGTGGTGGGTTGCATCTTGGCCGATATGGCCTTGGGGTTGGTGTTGCACGATACCCTTAGCCTATGAGATGGCTTGATGTCATTGTGTGGAGTCTGTTAGTTAGTTTTGTGATGTTGTGATTGGCGTCACATTAGTCTTTGACCTATGTGTCGGCCGATAGGTCCAGGCTGGGCTAGCTGAGCAACAACCTCCTTGTTGCCTGTTTGAGTTGCATCCTTTGGGGCGTTGTTCTTTGGGGTGTGGTGATGCCCGGCGGAGCATTGCACGATAGACCTTGGTGCATGTTACACCTGATGCACGACACACTCAACGGCTCAGTGCCCGACAGGCTTTGTGGCTGTTATCCTAGTGCATAACGCACCGATGCACTACATAGCCTGAGATGCACGTTGCATATGGATGCCCGATACCGGTTGCACGATACACAGTTAGGGCACGACGCACCGTTGCGTGACCTGTTCTATAGAGGAGCTGGACGCTAGGCTTTGAGGCCGATGTGCACCTTACGCACAATGTGTCGTTGCGCAATATCCCTCTGGCCGAGCTGCACATTATGCTGGTGGCCATTACGCTTTGGTTGCCCGATATGCATGTGGTGCACGACACAACGTTGCACGACACATGAGGTGCGCGACACCTAGGGTTGCCCGATACACCCTGAGGTAGCCTGACACCCTTGCTGGTTGCTTGGCCGATAGGAGGTTAGTGTGCTTGGCCGATATGTGGCTGGTTTGCTTGACCGTTATATGGTTGTAGTATGGGTGAGTACCCTGCCCGATGCTATCTTTGGTGAGGGTAGTGGTGTTTCTAGTGAGGGTCCTGTTCCTTATATGGAAAACCGATACACTAATTCTTGTTCTTGCTGTCACGTTTGGTTATGATGGTGACCCTTGATATGCTCAATAATAGTGAGGTGTTTGATAGAATAGATCACATCTATGTATCTTGACTTGACATTTCATGTGTATATGATCATCTTGATTATATGTATAATGCTGAGATAATGATAAGCATATAAGATGCTTTGCATGATGATATGACCTATGCCTATGGTCATAGGTTGAGGCCTGATTAATAAAGCATATAATCATCTATATTTGATAATATGGTCTTTCTGTTAATCCATGATAATTGTGCATACTAACCATGCAGGTGTTTCATACAGATGCATAGCCAGGTAAAGGGCTATGAGGTATGTATGTTGAGTAACATTGCTTTAATGATTACTCTTGATGATGAGATAACATGCTTGATGTGTTTTGGTCTGAGGACATGGGTTGGCTAAAGTGCCTAGATGATGTGTTGTCCTTTGATGATGACCTGGGATTGCTACCCCATGGTGATGATGTAAGCCTTGAGAGGCAGTGGCACTATGTGATGAGGGATTGAGATCCCATGGCAATGTGATGATCCTTGTGATGAATCTATATGATTGGCAAGAGGCTATGTGGTAACATGTAATGTTGGATCCTTGTGATGGATCAGGATGGTGTTGATAACAGTAAAAGCATGATATTGAGTTTCATGTTGTTTATTCTTGTTCTAGTTGCATGTTATACAACTTGGCTGAATCTTGCAATCCACTTAAAATATACTAACTAATCATAGTGGAACATATCATGTAGTTTGCCCTGGCCATAGATCCATCATCATCAGGAGCTGGTGATGGTGAAACAGGTTCTCCTATGGGTTAACCCAGAGCAAATATTGTTGAATATGCGAGGTTTCTCCTAGCCTAAAATAGTGAGGATTCGAGTGCAGCTGCGGTTATAGACTCAGGATATGTATAGAGCATGGGGAACATGCCCATGGCTCAGGATATGTGATACGGGGGCATGAATGCGTTCATGGCTCAGAGCACGGTGAACAAGCCCGTGGCTTAGTTTCACTAGCGTCGAGATGTGTACCGTGGCGAGCTAGGTAGAGGGTAGCCTATGGGAGCTGACCCTATGGTTGAGGCCACCTAAGCATGAGACTGCGGTCCTGCTTGTGTTGTACTCGTGCACTGACCACGAGGTGGGAGGTCGTGGAGTCCGGCTCTTCCATTGACCTTGTATGGCACCGACTCTGGGTTTCGCAGCTGTTAGTTGGATCTGAATGGTACGACTCACTTCCTCAGGGCATAATAATAATAATAATACGTAATCCATCCGAATAGTATTTACTGCTTAAGGCAAAACACAGAATATTGGTTGAGGCCTTTCTTGTGTAGTTAATCTTGTTATACATGCAGTTGCTCATACGTTCCTTATGTTATGTAGTAAGATCTTATAAATCTTATCTTGTCAATCATGTTCGATAAAGAGATAATTGGTGGTATGCCTTCCGTACAGCCTGGTAAGCTTAATGGTATGAATAGCTTTGCTATATAGACTATTCTACTCTAGTACCGTGGCGAGCTAGGCAGAGGGTAGCCTACGGGAGCTGACCCTGTGGCTGAGGCACCTAAGCATGAGACTGCGGTCCTGCTTGTGTTGTACTCGTGCACTGACCACGAGGTGGGAGGTCGTGGAGTCTGGCTCTTCCATTGACCTTGTATGGCACCGGTTCCGGGTTTTGCAGCCGTCAGTTGGATCTAAGCGGTACGTCTCACTTCCTCAGGGCATAATAATAGTAATACGTAATCCAACCAAATAGTATTTACTTCTTAAGGCAAAACACGGAACATTGGTTGAGGCCTTGCTTGTGTAGTTAATCTTGTTATACATGCAGTTGCTCATATGTTCCTTATGTTATGTAGTAAGATCTTATAAATCTTATCTTGTCAATCATGTTCCATAAAGAGATAATTGGTGGTATGCCTTCTGTACAGCCTTGTAAGCTTAATGGTATGAATAGCTTTGCTATATAGACTGTTCTACTCTATGCCTTGTCCATTATCTACTGTTGTTGCTTTAATCCTTGTTTGGTTTTATGGTTTCGGCGGGGAGTTATGTTTCTCACTGGGACTGTGTGTCTCACCCCGTTGGTTTGTAACCTTTTTAGGTGTTCGAGCTAGACGTGGTGGTGGTCGCAGAGTTGCGGCCGAGAAGTAAGATGAGCATTAGAAGGCAAAAGATGGATATGCTGCTGCTTTGGTCGTTTTGTAGTAGAGTCTTAGAGTCATCCCTGTACTCTTAGGTCCTTGGGAGCGTTTTGACGTTGTTTCACAATGTATAGCCGATGATGTTTTGTATATCCTTCTGCTGGCCGAATGTGGGCCGTTCTGTATGTATAAACAAGTGATGAACTCATGTGATGACAGGACAGCTGATCTCCTAAGCTGTGGACACGTATCAAGGCTAGTAAATGTTTATATAACCTGTTTCCTTGCAGGATGAGGACCTAAATGTAATAGTCTCTCAGTTTATCTACTTTCTACAATCAGTTTTAATTTACCTGTGTTTTCGGTAATATGTGGTTATGGTGATTTCCGCACGTTTTCACGTAACACCTTGCTGTCTATGTAATGGTGGGATGTGTTGCCACGAATATGATGATAGTCAAATTAATGATGATGTCTATTATTAGATGTAGTTTGATGAAATTTGAGTAGATATCTATCTAGAGAAATGGATTTATTTTTTACCTATATATACATTGATAATCATACTTGTTTCTAATATTAATTGCTTAATTCTTTTAGCATACTTGAATTGTTCAATCTGCTCAATTGATTATTAAATACTCTAACTGCTCAATTATCTACTATTTAAAATGTTGTAATCAATAAGCGTTGTTGGAGGTTATATCTCTTGCTAGGACATGGGTCTCACCCTTGTGGTATGCTACATTCTTTTAGGTAATCGTAAATGATGAAAACAAACGTGTGTTATCAAAGAGGAGTTATAGTAATGAATCTTTGAGAAAGTTGATTAGATGTCTAGTGTGTCATAGAGTCGTCCCTGTACTCTCAGGTATGGATAGTAAAAGTTTGTATATGGTGTTTCAAATGAATCAAACTTTTATTAGCATATTAATGCTTGTTTGTGTGGCATATACAAATATTGTTCTCCTATGCATATATGTTGTGGCTAAGGCGATAGAATAATTTGTATCAAATTCTTGGCATAGTATGGATAAAAGAAAGATGTTGGGCTCTTATGCAAATGTTTCTGAGCAGGTGATGATGTTGAAATTGGTTTTAATTTATCCATATTTTTAGGTATGTGGTTAATTGGTGATTGATTGTGCTTTATGTTTTGAGTAATCTCATTTAGTATAACAGGTTCCCACAGATATAACCCCTCCATTATGTGTAGATAGGAGTGATCTATTGGGGATGGTCATCAAAATTAAGGAGCAATCATCATTATACCTTTCACCTAATGGCTACCAATTTATACATGTGCTCCCACGTCAAGACTTAGTTGTGATTCATGTCCTTGATCATTACAATAATAATTTACTTTTAAAATGGAATGTCAACCATGCATGCTGGTCTTCTGACTATTATTTTTTTTCATCATTGTTGCAAGGAAGCAAAAGTTTAGAAGTAAGAGGAAGAGAGAGATTCACCCTCCTCCATGACCACCTGATTATTGTTGATTGAGATGTGTACAACCTAAGACGTTAAACAAGGGAACTTGTGGGAGGCAACCCACTAATCAGGTTTAATTTGTTAAACTTTTAATTCTAATTTTACATTCATGTTTGTAGATTGTTGATCTCTAGTTTTGATGTAAGTAAAAATGGTGCTTTGATATGTGTATTCAGTGTGTAGGGATGCACTGAGTCAGTACCACCGACACTCTGTAAGTGACACCGAATCAGTCATTTTATTTTTACATAAAAACTCTGACATCATCTCGATACCACCGAATTCACTGTTGGTAGTACTGAGGTTTTGTCAGTGATATCTCACTAGCTGAGAAAGCATCGACACTTCACCAAGATTGAGTGCTTATTAGAGGGCATGTCTTCATGTGGATCCCAACCACCCATATTTTCCCCCAAATCTCACCTCACATATCGCTACAGTCGTTCCATTTTTCTTCCTTTTCTTTTGACATTGGCGATAATGTCATATTCAAGCTTAGGAGGAGGAATGGAATGGTGCTTCTATCTTTACCACTTGCGTCTCTTCTTTTTATCATACATCTGCATGTTTTTGTTTCAAAAAAAATTAGATTTTTCATTTTGTTTTTAGGGTCCACTTCTACCTAGTGTAATTGTGGATGTAATATAAAATTTTAGTTAGGATTAGCCACTTCTTGATGATGTGGTATCAATTCTGAAAATTGTAAAAAAATCTAAATGTGTTCTTATGCTTTTCTCTTCAAGCTAAATTTTCTATGTTTAAGAGTACATAAATGGAGGAGTTGTTTGGATTAGTCATCTTGAAGACATACTGAATGAATAAAAAATATAACTCGACCCTATGGCTTGTGTTATGATGATGATGTTTGAGTCCAAACCAACCAAATAGTAACATGATCTTTAATGTGAGTACTAGAAATAAATTCTAAGGTCACCATGTTACACAAGTTGATAGAAGAGTGACATATCATGGTTGGGAAAGACATTGTCTCTTAGTCATGTGATCTCATCCACCTTCCATTCATCCTCATTCACCACCATAGGATGATCAAGTTTAATCCAAGTTATTTTCCTCTTGTATGCATTACATGGCATGATAGGAAGCATATAGTTAGTTCATTTTATTTCACATTAGAAAAGAAAAAATTCATATAATCTCTTTTGAGCATTTTTAGTTTGCATAACAAAATTACATATAGTTGCATTTGCATTATATATTTCATAAGGTGTTACATATTTGTTATCTTCTATGGTTTTCTCTCATGAATGCTTTAAAAAAAAGTTGTATCTCCTTACTCCTTCTCCAAATAAAAATCAGTAAAAAAGCCCAAGCATGAACAATTTATCTTGCTAAAATAACAGGGCATAAAAAAAGAGGAGAAAAAGAGGAAAAGGATTTTTAAGTTCAATGCCATATTCTCTCTAAGAAACAAAGAAGGGGATTATGGATCTTTTTGTAAACACCTTTCCACCTATACTCATCATTAGGATGAGACATCCATTGCATGCATCATTCCACAAAAATAAAAAAATAGTCATTAGAAGTCATACCTTCACATTTTATCCATCATATAGGTGCATCATATTTTTACTTCTTACATAAATAATTTGGATAATTCTTGTGAATCCTATTTTCATAGCCACCCATCTTTTCCATCCATTGCTATGCAAGGTAGGCCACCATCATAATTATTCCCCTAATCCATGTTTATTTGGGGATCTTCTTTGAAGAAGTTTATTAAGGTAGATCAGAGCAATGCAGATAGGGAGATTACATGGTGCATCAAGCATGTGTTCTACTGGCCACGATATTAACTACTTAATATTGATAGTATATTCCATTGATCTTATTGTGGACATCTATTATAAACATTATTGATCGCTTTAAAGTAGTTACTTATTCATTGGTTGGCAAGGACCAGTTTGGGACCGACGCAGGCGCTGACGTCCAAGATCAAATGCACTAAATCCAATTGTTATTGTTATGGAAAATAATATTTAGGTTTTCTCTTAACCTACACATATATAATGGCTGGAAAGGGCACCATTAGAAAGGGAGAGTTGAGATCTATCGCATGGGAGTGACACAAATAATGAAAGGAGGGAGAAAAGTGAAGGAACCCTACCCGATGGACCTCAGAGGTGTTTTGGCGGTGGAAACGATGAAAAATCCTCTCCATCTTCTCCAGATCTATACTTCAGCCCCGCAAGCCGTACTTTTTGATACTGTATTTGAAGCAGTTGTTAGAATCCCCCGCCCGGGTCCATGAGCCGACTCGAGTGGGTTAAGAGTTGAGAAGACCCAAAGGCTTGAGCCCAAATAGGTCAATCTCCAAGGGTGCACGCCTACGCAGAAAGGAAATCCTTTTTTTTTTCTTCTTCATTTTCTAATTCACTTTCAAATTCCCAAGGATCTTGTTGATAAATATCAAGATAAGAGTAACTACCAGAGCTATTTGGATCCTGTTTGATATAGACAAAATCATAGCCCTTTCTCTAACCGACAAATCCAAAAATCTTGGTTTTCCCTATTTACTGTATCTTGAAATTCATGTTTTACATCTTTTCGATTTACTGTGATACCATATCATCTATTTTTGGTTAGAAACATATTCCTTATGATCTGGGAGTAGCCTGATATGCATTGTACCTGACTTTTATGCATTAATATCACGTTTAGTCCTATTTTCTAGATATAAATCTATGAAGTTATGTTTTTCTATTTGTGCCTGATCAAAATAGATAGATTATTAGACCCTTAATAATTTTGAGAGAGAGGTTAAGGGTTGAAAGCATAGATTTACCTATTTATTACACCCCTTAGGAAAGGTGGAGAATAAAAGGGCGGAAAACCCAGAGTTTAATCATAAAGCACATGACTAATCAACCAATTCATATGGAAATGGGATTGGCATTAGAATAGGTAGTGAACTACGCCATGGGAGTGGGTAGTTCTGACTACATGCTCTTTATCAAGGGGTAGGAGTGATGTATGTTAGTGTTTAGAGGTTAGTTGCATTATTATATGTGGTGAAACCAAAAGTCCTAAGGAATTCACCCATTCACGATCACGACCTTAGTTAGATTTACATTTTGTTCATAGTTAATTAAACATCCCCAATCAACTCTTTCTCTAGGTCTAGCTGATTTGGTTTCAGTAATTAGTAGTCTCTATTATATGATTCCCTGAGTTTGACAACTTGGGCCTCTTTTGGCCTATATTACATGACATGTATACTTACATATTACACGCACATTATACACATGTCAATTACCTATTAAGGCACAAAGCAAGTCAAAGAGGCTAAGATCTACATGTTGAACAACCTCCTAGAGAACTTCAAGATAGGCAAGAAAGAAGAGATTGAGGAGATGTTCTCTAGGCTCAATGTTATCATCAATGGCCTATCTTCTTTGGGCAACACTTTAGATAGAGGTGTAATCAACTCCAAGATCTTCAGGACTCTACCAAAGAGATGGTAGTCAAAGGTGACCTCCATTAAAGAAGTGAGGAGCCTTGGTAACATCCCAACCGAAGAGTTCATTGGCAACCTCCAATCTCATGAGCCAAGGCTTGACAAGCAAGAAGAGAAGGAAGCCAAGAAGACCAAAGATAGTTCTTTCAAAGCACAAGTGGAGGCGGTCATCCTTAAACAACAAATTGCTTTCCAGACTTCTCCTTCCTCCTACACTGAAGATGGTGACCCTAGTGAGTATGAAGCCAACTACATCAAGGGAAAGCACTTTGAGGGAAAAAAATCCTCCTCCTCTACTCCTAGATTCTACAAGTGTGGATAAAAGGGATACTACAAGAGTGAATGTTATAAATTAAGAAAGTCACACCACAAGGGAAGCTCCAAGAAGGAGGAAGAGTACAAGAAGGATAACAAGTATAAGAGGAAGAAAAATAAGGAGAAATGACATAAGAATGTAGCTCATGTAGCTTGGGAAGCTTCATCCTCATGTATCTCAAGCTTCAAAGAAGATGGAGATCAGTGCCACCTTGCACTCATGGCCTCTACTAGTGAAAAAAATGGTGAGGTAAGTGAGGTAATTGAGGTAAGCTTACATGCTTTATCTAATGAAGCTCTAATTGATATGCTTGTTTCTACTCATTCTTCTTTTGCTAAATGCAAATCTAAAAAAGGTTATGAAAAATTATTGATGATTTGTATGCTAAACTTGAAATTCTTGAGCTTAATGAGAAAATTCATCTTAAGAGCATTGATAACTTGTAAGGACAATATCTTGATCTTGAGCTCCAATAAAATGGAGTTGAAGTAGAGAATGGAGTTTACCTTAAGAACATTGAAACTCTTAAGGAAGATAACCAAAAGTGCCTAAATGAGCTTGAAACTCTTAAAATTGGAAATGCTGAATTTAAGCCTTTTGTTGTTGCTCAAAGAGATGAGAGGGATGTTTAAGGAAATTCAAGTTCTTAAATTGGAAAATTCTAGGTTGCTTGGTCAAGTTAATGATCTATCTTGTAGACCTATCTTTCCGATAATGATATTGTTTCTATTTCTCTTACAAAATATTCTTTTTTGACTAAAGCCCTCTATTTAGAGTCCAACCTTGTTCATGATAGAGATGATATTGCTAGGTTTTCTTATACTATTATATCTCTTAATAATGAGAATTATAGACTTAGAGCCTCTCTACAGATATTCCTCAAAGGAAAAAAACCCCTTAATGAAATCCTTGACCATTCTGCCAAACAAAGTGGTACTAATGGTTTGGGATTTGTAAGGGGAGCACCTAAGGGAAATAACAAAGCCAAAGGTAACAAAAAGAGCAAGGATGCCTCCTTTTTTGTTGGAGAGTCTTCTGGCACTAAGAACCCAATGATTTTTTTCTCATTGCAAGTGTGATGATCATTACTCTACTTATTATCCTTACAAGCCTGAGGGGACCAACCCAAAGATGAAATGGGTCCGCAAGCTAATTTTGGATCCCAAAAATTTTGAGTTGGGAACCAACAATCTCCTTTATTTCTAGAAAAAAGGTAGATGGATTGTTGATAGTAGCTGCACTAAGCATATGACTAGTGATATAAGCCATTTCAACAACTTCACTACAAAGAAAGGAGGTTCAGTTACTTTTGGGGACAACAAGAAAGGTAAGGTCAAAGGTGAGGGTGATGTAGGTGAATCTTTGTGTATCAAGAATGTTCTTTTCTTAGATGGCCTACATCACAATATAATTAGTGTAAGTCAATTATGTGATAATGGTTACCTTGTGTTATTTACTTCTTTTGAGTGCTTGATTGTAGATTTCCTCACCTATCATGTCATATATAAGGGAACTAGAAGTGGTAATCTTTATGTAATTGTTCTTGACTCTATTAATCCTGTTGTTGGTAGATGCCTAGTAGTCAACTTGAATGATATTTCTCTTTGGCATCATCGGCTTGGTCATGTAAATATGCACTAGTTGAAGAAGTTGAGCAAAAAAGACTTGGTCAAGGGACTTCCCAAATTGGATTTTTAAAAGGATGAGCAATGCCAACCTTGTAACCAAGGAAAGCAAACCCAGTACTCCTTCAAATCCAAAGGAGTCCTTAGTACCAAGAAAGCTCTTGAACTTCTTCACATTGATATATTTGGACCAATGAGAACTCAATCGCTTCATGTTCCAAGTATTGCCTTGTTATTTTTAATAATTTCTCTAGATATACTGGGACCTTCTTTCTCATTTCCAAAAGTGATATGCTTGATGTTTTCTCTAGTTTTTGCAAACTTGTTGTGAACAAAGCCTCTTGTCGGATCGTTTCCATCCATAGTGATCATGGGGGAGAATTTGAAAATGATCTTATTGAACTTGTTTGTGAAGAATCCGGGTATGTACATAACTTCTCTTCACCTCAAACAACTCAACAAAATGGGGTTGTAGAGTGGAATAATATGGCTTTACATGATATGGCTAGGATGATGCTTTTTAAGTATGATACTCCAAAGAATTTTAGGGATGAAGTCGTCAGTACCTCATGTTTTGTGCAAAATGAGGGTTTTTACACATCCTTCTTTAAAGAAACCCCCCTATGAACTATGGTGTGGAAGGAACCTTTTATCAGGTATTTCCATGTTTTCGGATGTCCTTGTTTTGTTTTGAATATGAAATATTCTCTCGACAAGTTTGATCCAAAATCTTACAAGGCTTTATTTCTTGGCTATAGCATTACTATCAAAGCTTATAGAGTGTTTAATATTGATCTTGATAAAGTAGAAGAATCTATAAATGTTAAGTTGATCAAGACTAACCCCTCTATTCTCAAATATATTGTTTTAAGTGATGATGTTGCAGGTGAGGTAATTCCTATTCTAAAATAACTCAACCTCACCCAAAAGGGAAAAGAGGTGGCCACTCAAGAGGAAGAGAAAGATGGAGAGAAGAAGGGTCCAACTCCCCAATTTGCAAAGAACCATCCAAAAGAGATAATTTTAGATGATCCATTTGAAAGAGTGAAGACATGGGCTACATTCAACAAAGAACAAGCCAATAACGCCTTCATCTCACAACTCGGACCAAAGAACATCAAAGAAGCACTTGGGAATGATGAATGGATCCTAACCATGCCAGAAGAGTTGGATCAATTTGAAAAGAATAAAGTTTGGACCCTAGTGCCAAGACCAAGTGATAGAAAGATCATTGGCACCAAGTGGGTCTACCGCAACATGCTTGATGAAAGCGGAAAAGTGGTAAGGAACAAAGCAAGGTTAGTGGCCCAAGGATACAATCAACATGATGGTATATATTTTAATGAAACATTTGCACGTGTAGTTAGACTTATGTGACATCCCCAGATTTTCTAAATCTTAATCTACTATGTGACATCCAAATTAAAACCCTTACCTCAGCAAGAATCCCAATTCAAACTCACACACCAGGCTAAGAAGAAGAAAGTCAGAGGAAGTCATAAGGAAACAATAGTAACACATGCACATGAACAATAATAAAACCATACAACACATGTTCACCATTCAACATATAATTATAAAATGAATTATTAAAACATTTGATATTACATACTGAACAACAAACTTTTACATACACATGAACTACCACTAAACAACATGATCTTAAGACAACATGTCCACCTGTACATCACCTCACCACACAACTCTCAACTATCCTAGTCTTTAAGATCATATGTCCACATACCTAAAACAAAGGATTACATGTGGTACACGTCAACACAATATTCAAGAATATTGTACCGAGTACACCTACATGTATTTTTATATACCTCTAATTACTAACCTTGGAAATAAGATAAAACTAGAACTTGCTAGTAATAAAAAAATATAAGAAAAATCATATACTTGCACAACAATGTTCATTCATAAAAGAGAACATGTATTTTAGGCACATTTTCCATTATATCATCCATGCATTTACTACCTGAGAGTTGAATGCATTCAGGCCTTTATGATCTACTACCAAAGAGTTGGATCATTTCATAATGTGATCTACTACCAAAGAGTTGGATCACTTCCAAGTACTTAACTACCAAAGAGTTGAAGTACTTACTTTCCATCACTTTGCTACCAAAGAGTTGAAGTGATTGGATATAATGGAACAGATATATTATGTTTCATGTGTTCATAGTAATAAGTATGGAAAATCAAGCAACATATCATATAAGAACAATTATTTCATCTAATATCATATGCCAAGTATTTTACTACACATATAATGAAATAATATTGTATAATAAGCCAATTAAGAGGTAATGGCATACCTTGAAGAGAGATAAACCTAATCACCATAGAATCATGTGTCAACTACCACTCTTGGTCAAACCCTGATAAGGATAAGATCATATGTGCCATCATTAGATTCACATCTTACATCTCATATTAACCATAATTATGATTCATTAGGGTTTGATTAGCTCATTAAGTTATGTCAATCATTACTCGTCTTATTTTCTTAGAATTATCTTAATGATGTCATATTCCATATCATTGCATCATTAACTAGTAATCATGTTTTCCATCATTAGGTGAACATATTAACACTGTGTCACATTCATTAATCATATTAGGGTTACATCACATGTATTAAGGGTCATCTTCATATAGCATGAATTTTGTGCATCTATCTGATATCAAAGTTTCATTTTAACTTCCAGTTACAAATATGAGGGTGTTCCATAAATTCTATCATTTATTGAGCATGTATGTATTTATTGCATTTTATTTAGGGTTGTTATCCCTAATCATCCATATGGAACAAATTACATGATTTCGTGCATCAAAATCATAATCACTGACTTTAAATGGATTATAAGCATGAATATGGATATATTGACATTTTATCATAAATTTAGACCATCATTTGATATTTATTACACATGATATAAGTGTAGAACATCTTACATGATATCACTGTGATTTAAGAATAAAAGGACTAATATGATGGTTCCACATTATTCTACTTATTTTTTTGAACATTTTGGTACCTTGTTTGTAATTTTTGGATAATCGAGCTAATTTCTATGAATTATATAAGATATACATATTTCTAGGGTAATTACCTTTTGCAAGCCAATCGGATGCTACCACGTGGCTCCAAGGTTGGCACACCTTCTTGCTTGGGCTTTCCGGTTTGATTCACCGGGTCACTTGGTTTAGTGATCGGGTCGCATGGTTTAGTGTTGATACGGTTAAACCGGCCCCGACCTCCTTTTCTCTCTTTGCGGTAGTCGCGATCTCAGGGCGAGTCACGCTGGGCAGCTCCCCTTTCCTACTGTGACACCGACACCGCCTTGAGGCCCTAGCCCAGCGATGGATCATCCTCCTTCTCTATCTGAGATGCCAAGCAGTTCCCTAGATGCAACATCTTTGTGCAGACCTCAACGACAACACAGCTTCTCGGATGAAGCTCTAGAGCTCTGTCTCCATGAGCATGCCACCATGGCTGACGCCTCTGAAAAGAAAGACAACCTCCAAGGACACCTCCTAGTCATCGTCTACTACACCCAAGCGATTTGATGAACCCGATTATTTGCCTCCAGCCTCTTAGGATCATCGATGGTGACTCCTTGTTCCTCCTCTATGTGGCGTGGCAAAAGAAGGGGAAAAACCCCTTCATAGGCCCAAGCTTCACAGACTTGGTTCCAAGAGCATCTCGTGGTCCTCTCCAACTCCTTTGAGGCTCCAAAATCCAAACGGAAACCAACCATTGTTGTCCCTAGGCTCTCCTTCATCACCGATAAACTCCTATTGTTTGGCCTTGAAAGACTCCACGGACGAGCACGCTGATATAGAGCTGAACTTCCCCGAGTATTGCTTCAAAATGACTAATTATCTTCCTCAAAACTGTCCTCAAACTTCATCCTTTTCCTCTGATCTCTGCCTGCAAAAGGAAGTAGAGAAGCATAGGAATCTGGGATCTCATTCTCCCTTCTCACCAGCCCTCATGACTGCAAAAGGGGTCTATCTATGTCTAAGGATGAGAGGACGAGAGAAGAGTAACTTCGTGTACATAATCTTGTTTCAAGTCACGATCACAACATGCCATGGTGGGGAAGTCACAACACCCACCCAGTCCATTACCTTGTTGTAACTGCAAGGTAGAGGACAACTTGGTATCTATTGATCTTCAACCAATCTAAGGGCTTGGAAGGAAGCCACATAGAATATCTGTGGCTCCCCAACCTAGGGGTTCAACTGCCATTAAGTTGGCTGCCAACTTAAGCCTATAATAACCAATTATGCACATTATTTCACCAATTTCAAACTTGAATAACTCCCTTTCAAATATTCCAATTCCACCAAATTTTAACCATATCTCTATCATCACTCACGCAACATTCCATTCCATTTTGGTGCCAAAACCCAATTAAATACTTCACAAAGGTATAAACATAGGGATTTTAATTGTAATATTAACATCCATCACCACTCAAACTTTACCAAAACACTTGGAACTATGAAGATAACTCAACATATGAGCTCCAATATGTTATTTGAGATTAAAGGATTCAAAAGAGAACTCTATCACAACTTGAGTCCATTTGTATGTTTCTTGATTTTTCCAGTTATAAAAACTTTCTTCTTTATCAAATGGATTTTAAAAGTGCATTTTTGAATAGTACAATTGAGGAGAAAGAATATGTTGCACAACCCCTGGGCTTTGAACATGATAGTTTACCTAACGATGTTAATTTGTTACAAAAATCTCTAGAGCACCTAGAGCTTGGTATGAGAAATTAAAGAACTATATGTTAGATCATGGGTATATCATGGGTGAAGTAGATTCTACCTTGTTTCTAAAGCACACTTCTAACAATTTTCTTATCATTCAAATATATTGTTACGACCCCGTCTCCCGGTAACCCCCAATTAAGGGAGACTGAAAGGTTAGAGCCGTTAACCAATAACCCGGATCAAAGGTTCGACAAATAATCAATAACAATTAATAAACTTTACCAACTAACAGAACACTGGTATAAAATAAAACTTTGCTTACCTTATAAAATTGGGATTTCCAAACTTCTATCCATGAAGATACTAATCTAACTAATCCTCCTGTGCACATTAATTCTCATTTAATTCCACATATGCCACTTTACTGTTTGTTCTTTTCATTTGTACCTAAAATGCCAACAAACAAAATGTCAGTCAGCAAGAAGCTGGTATGTGGGGGAAACAATAATCATGTAAATATGTTAACAATGTAACCATTCAATTAATCATGTAACAACCAAGATTACATTTTAAATATAACTCCGCGATCCAAGGGTACCCTATCCTCTGTGTTGTCCCCATTAAACCCCTCATGATCCACATATCAAGTGAACTGGTTTCTAGGGTTGAGTCACATGGAACTACTCGTAGGTAGACCACTCCTTAACTCATGGTATGCTAAAGAGTCTCATGGCACTACACGTAGGTAGCCCAGTTTCTAACTCTCAGTAACCTAGACCTTGCTCTAGGATTAACCCTTTTTTTAGCCTTTTCAAAGCAACAGAGGTGGACCCGGATCTAGCCAATTATATATATACTTATGGTGATAATCATAGTCACTTTATAGTTGCATGAAATAAAAGCATCCAACAATTAATTCATGACATCGATGAAAACTTCGGTAAACCTTGAAAAACTAATTCGAGATATTCATAAGCGTAACCACATACCTTTGGTTGCTGATTTCAAGATAGAATCAAATATGCAGAGAAACCCAATCAAGCAAGCAATGAGGAAGAGAAATCTTGAAATAAAAGTACCAATTTCCTTTTATTAATATTTATCCAATTTCATCACATTACTTAGGATTTCAATTCTAATTTTAGGGTTTCTTTGGAAATTAGGGTTTTTACCTCCTCTTTCAATATTATGATCTTTAATTTATCAAAAATACATGAAACCCCTAATTTCTCATTATAGCACATCTTTATCAAGTTTAGAATCTTTATTAAGCATCTGATTTCCTTATTCCAAATGAATATGATTTTTATCTCCTTTTATCCCAAATTAGGGTTCCCATATAGATTAACCTTCTTTTATGAATCACAACTCTAATTTAGGCATCTTTACATTCAAAACGGATAATCAAACCACTTTTATCATTAAAAGGGTTAAACTTATCAATTTGACCCATTAACACACCCTTTATACTCAATTAGGGTTCTTCATCACTTTTAAAAGAATATTACCAGCAAATTAAGGTACTTTTGCAAAACGGAGTAGAACTAGCTTCTCAAATCATTTTTATCAAGTTCCTCGTATTTTTCTACACAACTTTCATGTATAAAGTTTTTCCATTGGATACTCCTAGTAATTACTACTTATTTTGCAAAATAAATCATTTTCTAGATTATTTGGTCAGAGAGCGAAATTACCGAATATTATCGATCGTTGGATGCTCCACGGTCCACAGTGGTCCGCTGATCAGACGATCCGCGTCAATCATCTCTACTCAGCCGCCTGCTCACGTGCTTTTATGCCCGAGCCGTTGGATTACCCTAAATCCACAATGGACTCTCGATCTATCGGTCCGCGGTTTGAGTAGCCTTGACTGGGCCGGCCCTTCCCAGTGCCGTCAGATCCCAATCGAACGACGACCACACGTCATCTTCATTCTTTCTCTGGTTCTAGCACTGCGGCGGCGTCCCTGCCAGAGTAAAGTCAAACGAGAGATGGAGAGGGACACAGACTTCGGAGAGAAGCCGTTCGAGTTTGTGGTGAGTCGAGGGACCGAGGGGTGCCCTTATATAGGCAGTGGGAGGTCCCTATTAGGGTTCCCAATCCTAGCCGCAACCCAAGTCCTAGCCCAATTGGGCATTTCACAAGGTAAGGTTGAAACCTTAGCAAACCAGGGTCGGGAAGCTTCTATTCTCCTTCCCGAACTCAATGGGACTCTTCCCATGAGTGATCGTTCATTAGATCGATCGGAATCAAGGGAAGAAGATTCCCCTGTCACAACTATAGTTCTCATCCCACTAGGACTTGGACGATGGGCAGCGCCCGTTGGATCTGCATCCAAGGGCTCCCATGATACGCGTTTGAACAAAAGGAAACCAATTTCCTATTATTTCGAAATAAATTCCAAATTCAAAGACAATCTTGGAAAAATCACAACTCCCAAACCGTAATTCCTTTTCAACTCAAATTTTGAGGAAACCTTATCCGTACTTTTACCTTCCATCCTTCAAAATTTGGGATTATTATCTCAAGGAAACGATCCCTTTTCTTGGTTTTCAAGTTATATTTCAATTACTCATATTTTCCATATCCTTTCTATACCTTTTACCATTATTTTGTGATTCTAGGTTCCTTGAACCCCAAGGAATCCTAACAACTTGGAATTATATATTTGGAAATTATTCCTTAGCCTTTTGTTCATATTTCCCTATGTATTCTTTTATCTATTTGAATTCTTTGTTCCTTTCTTTTTATTTTTCCTTCAATTGGGCTCAATGGCCAATAAGGCCCAAAAAGAAAACACACAAGCCATCATACATGAAATTCATTCAAATCAACACATTACATCAATCATGGATTTCATTTATCTTTAAAAAGAGATTTAAAATCTCATTACATGTTTTGGAAAATTGGGGTTATAACATCCTCCCCTCCTTATAGGAATTTTGCCCTCAAAATTAAATCAAGCAAAACAAACAATTCAGGATAAGACTTTTCCATGTCCATAAATGGCCCCTATGTGGCTTTACCTTACCCATGGCGTTTCCAAAGAACCTATATCATCACATATTCTTTTCTCTGAGTTCTTTCATCCTGGCGTCTATAAACTGCACAGGCGACTCAGGCCATTTCAGCCTCCCTTGGGGTTCACTAGGTTCATTGTTTAGCTCATGGTCTGGGTACGTCACATAGTGCTCTAAATAGGACACATGGAACTCATCACACCTTTCTTTATCCCAAGGGGTAAGGTTATCCATAACCTTCTCCACCAATCCATCTCAAATGGACCCATATATCGGGGACTCAACTCTCTTAGCTATAACTTAGAGGGGTCGGATTTTCATGTCACACATCCTCCCATAGTGAACTGTATGACAATCTACTTTGCATCTGCTCATGACTCATGTAGTCCATGGGCTCCTTTCAGCCATTGCAAGATCAAAGCGACTCCATCTGCACACACTGTGGTCCATTTCTAACCATCACGTGGTCCTTTCACCAACATCATCTTACTGAAGTGGTGACCGACACAACCTCTCTTACAGAGCTTCTTTAAATCCCGATACTGGCTATGGTGTTCATCATCACATCTTTCATTGGACAAGATCTGTCTCTGGATATCACCCCGAACAAGCACACATTCTCTCATCAGACCCTCTAGTCTGGATCACACTAACCATTAGTTAGGGGTGATAAACTGTACTAACATAGAGTTCCTCATGTACCTACTTCCACCTTTTGGAAGGAAAACTTTAGGTCAACTCAAGAACTTTTAAACTCATATCTTTATGTAGTTGAACCATCTCTCTCTCTCTTATGTAGTTCCACAGAACCTATCTCTTGACAGTACTCCCTTCTTTCTCATGTTATCTAGGTGAGGTGATCTACCATAACCCATATTGCATCTTGACCTTCTTGGTCAAAGGGAGTCTTACCACAACATCCATAATGAAGAACTCCCACTCCCTCTCAGGGACTCTTTTATTCTCTATATCGATACACTAGGTTACTGGTGTTCGTCCTTCACCTCCCACATGCACTTCACCTCCAACATCCATAGTACTGCTACCACCCATTATCTAAGTAGTACTATAGTGTATGGTGATTAAGATCACGATTTCCTGTATGTCATGATTCCTCAAGATCGATTCCTCGAACCCTAAACCACTCTCATTAGGGATTCATCACTTTCCTTTCCAAAGAAGTACATCTGAGGTTCTACAACCATCCTTTCATCATATCATGTACTAGACTGGCTAACCAATCCATCATTTACTTGATTAACCGTTATTGATATATCTGGGTATGGGCCAAACTTATCCCTTTTTCTCAACTTAAGGTTAGCCTAGCAACCTCAACTTTTTCTAGCTTCCAGCTAAACTAGGCAGCTATATCTCAACTAGAGCCTTCATTAGCCCTTCTTATCCTTAGGTGTTAGGTAATGTAGAAGACATACACCTCCATGTATTATACTTATCATCTTATCTCAAAATCTAAGTGGGTCTTCATCAAGAAGTTCTGAGCTCATCCTGATGGTGATCAAACTCAACCTTGGTTAACTTGCAAATTCCATATAGCTCCTGATAAAACATTCTCACAAGGTGATATACTTTTACCGTTTGTGCATGTCCATGTATCATTCACTCCACTAAGGTATATTATCATCTTTGTCCTCATACCTCGTAGCAACGTTCCAACCCACCTCATCTTTTATCCTTGGTGTATGGCATGCGTACTGTCCCATCTCTCACTCCCATAACAAGAAGAAATAAGCATTTGGCGGCCGCCCAAACACAAAGTTCTTCCTGTTCCAAGAGTAGAGATGATACATCCCACATCGCCAGTACACCTTAAATTCTAAGTTGAAACGTGCAACTTATGTCTCCACATCACAAACATCATGATATCAAAGTTACTTCCATGGAAAACTGGTCTCAAACCTACTTGGTCCAAGCACAATCCTTGGTCATCTCCTCTAGGCCTTTAGGGTGCCAACACTTTTGGGGTCATCCCTCTTCCTTCATGCATCCAGAGAGTGCCCTACTCATCTGCCCTTTGGATCCCATGAGTTCATGAAGGTGATCAATCTCCTAACCCATGGCCCTCAGACAATGATAGTTGTTACCTCCCGACCCTATGGTCATGTGCACTAGGGAATTAGGCAACTCCTACTTCCACTAGTCTTATCCCTACCTGACCCTAGGATAGACTTAGGATTCTCTTATAGTACATGTTCAACTTAGAACCTTACCCAAGCATTCATCTCTCTTCTTGCATTCA
This sequence comes from Alisma plantago-aquatica, assembly GCA_963693085.1. NCBI lineage: Eukaryota > Viridiplantae > Streptophyta > Magnoliopsida > Alismatales > Alismataceae > Alisma > Alisma plantago-aquatica. Next base: position 1,868,692,903 of record OY856409.1, on the reverse strand, counting down.
TGGGCTGACTTCCATCCTTCCATAGGGATCATGGCAACCTGCCTACCTTAGTCAAGCCCCATACTGGTTAACTCCATGGTAACACATCCACAAGCACATAGAGATGATTATCTGTGAGTCTATAGGTTCATTCTTATGCCATGTACTCTTCACTTAACTTCTCAAGATCCTATAAAACCTCCTTAGGTTACCTCAAAACCAATCAATCTGGTAAACTCCCACCAAAGGGTCCCTCTCCCAGGATGGGAGGAAACTATACCTTGATAACAAAGGTCACAAGAATCCTTAGGGTTTATATTCACATGAGCATGCTAAATCCAACAACTACTAAAGCACAAGCGTACCTTCTAAACCATGCTAGGTCACACTTGTTCTCATCCTCAACATTAGACCAACTTAGTTGTGAGGGGTTCATCACACATACTCTTAACTTAAGGGATTTTCTTTACCTATACACATGAGGAGTACCATGATCGAAACTATAGAGACTCAAATCTCATCATGAGCATCGGGTACGCAGCTTCCCCTCTTAGGCCTAGGAACCCTAGGTGCACTTTTAGGTGTCTGACTGTATGCTCAAACTCTTAACCACAATTTGAGCATGTTCATGGTATGTCATGTACTTCCATGATCCTTCTACTCACAACACTTTAGAGTTGAGTCCTCTTCCAGGACAACCAACTAGGTATAAAGCCTCACAACTGGTTACTTAAACCTCCTCAGGGTCTAAAACACTCTTTATCTCATCCAGTAGGTAATCACTTATACCATAGGTCCCAGAAACATCATCCTCCCTCTTAAGGTTTGATTCCTCTAAAGGAAACCAAGATATCATCTGTCTTCCGGGGTCAAGCATAAGGCAACCACTATCATCCACGTAGGTCGCATCATCCTCAACTCCCCATTGTTCCTCATGTCTTGGAATCTAAGTTTCCAACCTCTTTTGCTTGGTTCCTGCTTTCTATCTCTAGAGATAACTCTGCATCCAACCTTACTATTAGAGGTACTCTCTTCATGAAGGATCAAGCTCAAAGCATACCTCTACGTGGGTGAAGCCTATGCTCAAACTTATGTTTTCTCATGATTACCCATAGCCCCTTATGCTTAACTCATAAGCCATCCATCCTATCCTTCTGGCCTCAGTTTTAACTTATTGCTCATACTACTAATGTACCCTGGGTGCAAGCTATATCCTACCTGCAACAACCCTTAAGGTTTCTATAGGTTCTTTACTAACCTCATCATTGAAGGAGTTATCCTTTATTACAACATGACCCTTCCAAGGGTTAAGTGGCTAAAGGTACTCAGTTATCAACTTCTCATGGCTCATACGGCATCCAAGGCATGTCTATCCAAACACCTGGTCTACCATGACATCTAACTCTTCATGTCATTTCTCTCTAACCTTCCCTTAGGGTTAGGGTTAACATCATTCTCAAATGATGTACTAGGTCTCTACTTTTAATGGAGGTCTCTACCCCCAAGACTAACTCTCTCTACTCATCCTCCTTCCAAGGAGGTCTATCTTTAGGTCTCCCCTGAAGGCAATGACAACTTATGTCATATGACCTAAGCATGTATCTATTCTTTAATTTGCGCTTAATCTATTAAGCTTAAGTCCGTGACATCTTATTTACATGATTTTCATTAATTTGGTGGAGGATTCCTTAATCCTTATCAACCTTACCCATACCTCAAGAGGGTGAGGAGAAGAGAGGAAACCCTAATCCTTAAGGTCCTTAATGGAATTTAAGTTGAGAAGGGATGAATAAGATGAGAGAGTCCTAAAGGTATCTTATTTCGATTCATACCCTAAGACTTTGGCCAGGCAGTCACACGGGTCCGGGAGTCCTCGTATTCCGACTAGAGGTGTGGAGGAAAAATATTTCCAGCCCCCGGTCGTGATCCTTTTCTAGACACCTCTGTCTTTCGGATAATCCTCTAATAACTCCCTTGGGTTCTATGGAATTTGTAAAATTTAATAATTATTAAAGATTAAATGAGGAACCTATGCTCTGATACCAATTGTTACGACCCCGTCTCCCGGTAACCCCCAATTAAGGGTGACCAAAAGGCCCAAGCCGTTAACCAATAATCCGGATCAAAGGTTCAACAAATAATCAATAACAATTAATAACCTTTACCAACTAACTGAACACTGGTATAAAATAAAACTTTGCTTACCTTTTAAAATTGGGATTTCCAAACTTCTATCCATGAAGATACTAATCTAACTAATCCTCTTGTGCACGTTAATTCTCATTTAATTCCGCATATGCCACTTTACTATTTGTTCTTTTCATTTGTACCTAAAACGCCGATAAACAAAACGTCGGTCAGCAAGAAGCTGGTATGTGGGGGAAACAATAATCATGCAAATATGTTAACAATGTAACCATTCAATTAATCATGTAACAACCAAGATTACATTTTAAATATAACTTCGCGATCCAAGGGTACCCTATCCTCTATGTTGTCCCCATTAAACCCCTCATGATCCACATATCAAGTGAACCAGTTTCTAGGGTTGAGTCACATGGAACTACTCGTAGGTAGACCACTCCTTAACTCATGGTATGCTAAAGAGTCTCATGGCACTACACGTAGGTAGCCCAATTTCTAACTCTCGGTAACCTAGACCTTGCTCTAGGATTACCCCTTTTTTTAGCCTTTTCAAAGCAACAGAGGTGGACCCGGATCTAGCCAGTTATATATATACTTATGGTGATAATCATAGTCACTTTATAGTTGCATGAAATAAAAGCATCCAACAATTAATTCATGACATCGATGAAAACTTCGGTAAACCTTGAAAAACTAATTCGAGATATTCATAAGCGTAACCACATACCTTTGGTTGCTGATTTCAAGACAGAATCAAATATGCAGAGAAACCCAATCAAGCAAGCAATGAGGAAGAGAAATCCTGAAATAAAAGTACCAATTTACTTTTATTAATATTTATCCAATTTCATCACATTACTTAGGATTTCAATTCTAATTTTAGGGTTTCTTTGGAAATTAGGGTTTTTACCTCCTCTTTCAATATTATGATCCTTAATTTATCAAAACTACATGAAACCCCTAATTTCTCATTATAGCACATCTTTATCAAGTTTAGAATCTTTATTAAGCATCTGATTTCCTTATTCCAAATGAATATGATTTTTATCTCCTTTTATCCCAAATTAGGGTTCCCATATAGATTAACCTTCTTTTATGAATCACAACTCTAATTTAGGAATCTTTACATTCAAAACGGATAATAAAACCACTTTTATCATTAAAAGGGTTAAACTTATCAATTTGACCCATTAACACACCCTTTATACTCAATTAGGGTTCTTCATCACTTTTAAAAGAATATTACCAGCAAATTAAGGTACTTTTGCAAAATGGAGTAGAACTAGCTTCTCAAATCATTTTTATCAAGTTCCTCGTATTTTTCTACACAACTTTCATGTATAAAGTTTTTCCATTGGATACTCCTAGTAATTACTACTTATTTTGCAAAATAAATCATTTTCTGGATTATTTGGTCAGAGAGAGAAATTATTGAATATTATCGATCGTTGGATGCTCCGCGGTCCACAGTGGTCCGCTGATTAGACGATCCGCGTCAATCATCTCCACTCAGCCGCCTACTCGCGTGCTTTTATGCCCCAGCCGTTGGATTACCCTGAATCCACAATGGACTCTCGATCTATCGGTCTGCGGTTTGAGTAGCCTTGACTGGGCCGGCTCTTCCCAGTGCCGTCAGATCCCAATCGAACGATGACCACACGTCGTCTTCATTCTTTCTCTGCTTCTAGCACCGCGGCGGCGTCCCTGCCAGAGTAAAGTCAAACGAGAGATGGAGAGGGACACAGACTTCAGAGAGAAGCCGTTTGAGTTTGTGGCGAGTCGAGGGACCGAGGGGTGCCCTTATATAGGCAGTGGGAGGTCCCTATTAGGGTTCCCAATCCTAGCTGCAATCCAAGTCCTAGCCCAATTGGGAATTTTGCAAGGTCAGGTTGAAACCTTAGAAAACTAGGGTCGGGAAGCTTCTATTCTCCCTCCCGAACTCAATGGGACTCTTCCCATGAGTGCCCGTTCATTAGATCGATCAGAATCAAGGGAAGAAGATTCCCCTGTCACAGCTATAGTCCTCATCCCACTGGGACTTGGATGATGGGTAGCGCCCGTTGGATCTGCATGCAAGGGCTCCCATGATACGCGTTTGAACAAAAGGAAACCAATTTCCTATTATTTCGAAATAAATTCCAAATTCAAAGACAATCTTGGGAAAAGCACAACTCCCAAACCGTAATTCCGTTTCAACTCAAATTTTGAGGAAACCTTATCCGTACTTTTACCTTCCATCCTTCAAAATTTGGGATTATTATCTCAAGGAAACGATCCCTTTTCTTGGTTTGCAAGTTATCTTTCAATTACTCATATTTTCCATATCCTTTCTATTCCTTTTACCATTATTTTGTGATTCTAGGTTCCTTGAACCCCAAGGAATCCTAACAACTCAGAATTCTATATTTGGAAATTATTCCTTAGCCTTTTGTTCATATTTCCCTATGTATTCTTTTATCTATTTGAATTCCTTGTTCCTTTCTTTTTATTTTTCCTTCATTTGGGCTCAATGGCCAATATGGCCCAAAAAGAAAACACACAAGCCATCATACACGAAATTCATTCAAATCAACACATTACATCAATCATGGATTTCATTTATCTTTAAAAAGAGATTTAAAATCTCATTACATGTTTTGGGAAATTGGGGTTATAACATATATGTTGATGATATCATTTTTGGCGGAACTAATCTTATTCTTTGCAAGGAGTTTAGTGATCTTATGCAGAGTGAGTTCAAGATGAGTACGATGGGTGAGCTCACTTTCTTCCTGGAATTTTAAATCAAATAAACTAAAGATGGGAACTTCATCAACCAAGGAAAGTATACATGTGAGCTACTAAAGTTCTTTGGGATGGAGAACACCAAGCTGATGGACACACCCATGTCAAACACCGCCAAACTTGAAAAACATGAAGAAGGTGAGAAGGTAGATGAGAAGATCTATGGAAGTTTGGAGGTTTACTTTACATAACTGCCTTTAGACCTGATATAATGTTTAGTGCTGGCTTGTGTGTTCACTTTGAATCAAATCTTAAGAAATCACATCTTATAGATGTTAAGAGGATTTTAAGGTACTTAGCTAAAACCCAAAATTTTGGACTGTGGTATCCCAAGTCAAGGGACTTTACTCTTACGACTTATAGTGATGCGGAATATGTAGGATGCTTGATTGATAGAAAGTATACGAGTGGTACTTGCTTTCTCCGAGGACCATGTTTGGTGTCTTGGTTTCCCAAGAAATAGAGCACAGTGTCATTATCAATCACTAAGACTGAATACATTGCAATCGGGAGTTGTTGTGCCTAGGTCCCATGGATGAAGCAAATGCTCTAAGACTTTAACATTCATTTTAATACTTCTACTATCTATTGTGATAATACTAGGGCAATTAACATGCCATATAATCCGATCTTTCAAAGTAGATCTATGCATATAGAGGTTTGTTATCATTTTCTTCGTGATCACATTGCCAAAAAGGATATCTATATCACACATGTGGACATAGAAAATCATTTGGCAAACATTTTTACTAAGCCTCTAGCTAGAGAGCAATTTAACCTTGTTAGATCTAAACTGCTCAAAACTACTTTAAATGAACATGATATGACTTCTATCTAGTTTTCATCTATGCTTTAAGCTTTGCTTTTGTTTTGATCTCAATTGCTTGCTAATATGCTAAAAATCAGTTTTCATGTTCTTTTTGCCTTGTTTTTCTCTTGTTTTCGGGTATTTTTTAGAAACACGTGTTTTATCACAAAAGAATACCCAATGCTGAGTGATATGTACCTAAGTATGTTTAAAATGCAAAATGGTCTTGAAAAACAAATTTAATTAGCACTCTAATGGTTAGAAATTAAGATTTCTAATGTTGGTTCAGTTGGAGCATCGATCGAGTTACCAACTTGACCGATTGGAGGCCAAGAGATTTTTTAAAGAGCCTATCAGTCGAGTTTTCTAAGTCACATAACCCGAACGACGGATAGGGTAGAGAAAACATAAGATAGGTTTGGCCGACTTTTCTCCCTCTCAACTAGAGAAAAATTGACCGATCCAACCTCTAGCTCCCTCAAGCTCTCAACCCTAGCACCGAGCTTCCTCTCCTTAGCCCTAGTTCGACCTTCCTTGACCTCCTTCCCATCAACCCTTGGTGTGTGGATGGGTTTTGACGGTGTTTATCTCTCTCTTTCTCTCTCCATCCTCTCCATTTCATCTCCATGACGTCCAATAGGAGAAAGAGGGCAACCCCAACTGGTGCACCATCTTCGTCTTCCAACTCACATCTCATTTCCTTTGATGACACCTTCTTTGTCTCCAATGAGGTTCTTAATAAGTACAACGAGCTCCTTCCTTGGAATCCTTTTCCCTTCCATGCCCTTTTTGAGCCTTCCCCACATAGACAAATGGTCATTGATCAAGTGGCCGAGTTGTTTTACAATCACCATATCTCTACCTTGTGTGTTGAACGCTTGTGCTATAGCAATTCCATGACTAGCACGAAAGAGGTTCATGAATTCTATGCTATTTTGCAGTGGAATTATGACACACTCATACCACCACCCAATGCTCAAGTATTTCTCACTTCCATGATTGTCGGGAAGAAATTTCAAGTCTCTAAGGATACCTTGAACGTCTTCTTTTTCAGGTATTGAAGTGACTAACACCTGGAGGAAGGACTACCCCAAGTATTTTGACCTGGTTGAGCCTGAGGTCTTCTACAAGTAATATTATCTCACTCTCCCTGATATTCACAAATACTTGAAGAAGCCTCAGTTCCCATATAGGAAGAATTGCACCCTTCCCTCCTCCTCCTTAGACCTCAAGAACCACATACTTTCCCTAGTTGTTAACAACAATATTCACCACAAGAAAAATCAGACTAAAATTGTAGAGAACGCTACGATAATTATGTTATGTATCTTGAAGAATATCATAGTCAAGTGGTCTCAAGATATTCTCCATCACTTGACTTGCTTCAACTATGGTAAGAACACCTGTGGCACCCACCCACATTACCCAACCCTGATCTGTGGTCTTTTTCAACTTGCCACAGGAAAATCTCTTTTCCATGACCTTCACTACAAAGCTGCCTGGAAAGGAGTTTGTATTAGTGATACCACACTTTAGAAGTCTGTGCCTATCCCTACCTCTACCACACTCAGAGCCTCTACCTCCATGTCCACACGTACACCTCCACCACCTCAGCATACACGACATGCCCACCCCTCATTCCTTGTATCCAATGAAACCCTTATGGGCTACATGATGCATCAACATGTGTATAACCTTCAAGTTCAGGAGCACATGCATCAAGACCTCTGTGCCATCATGTCCAACATGAACATGTCCCGTGCACACCCCTATCTTGCCTACCAACCCAACCAAGGAGGTGACTATGCATCCTATGCATATGATCACTTTTTACCAACCCCTCCACCTGTTGCTTCCACTACTATGTCATCTGCTACTGGTGCCCCTAGAGTGTTTCCTCTTCCTGCTGGCCCTTTGTCCACCATACTTCCTGGTCTTGCTACTTCTGCTCCCACTTCCCACATACCAATGAGTTTCATGCCCTTGTCATGTCTTGGGCTGAGCACAATGCCCATTGGATCAACTGTGGTTTTGACTCTCTTACTGATGAGGAGATGCCAGATCATATAGATGAGGAAGCTGATGCTACTGATGAGGTGGATTCTGAGGATGATAATGATGGTGGTGATTCTTTTGATGATGGATTCGTTAGTGACTCTGGTGACAAAAGTGATGTTGTTACACCTTCAGATGGAGATGACGACTATGAGCCAGAGGTCTCAGATGCTGATGCTGATGATGTTTTTGATGACATGGACATAGATGACCTAGATGTTTAGATGTTTTAGTTTGTAGTCTATAGATGTTGATCATATATATCTTTCTAGGCTAATTTGTACTTAACATCTGGGTGAATTTTCTGAGTTGATTATTATCATGTTTTTGATCATTTTTGGCTTGTAGTTGTTTCTGAGAACATGCTTTCTGAGTTGTAATCTAAATCCTTTGTACACTTACTCTTTGATTTTCTACATCTCATGAGTTGGTGCTGTGTTTCTCATATTTTGATTATGACTTAGATTGTGTGTTTCTTTTGTCTCTGTTTGGTGCGTGCTTGGAGAAGACCTATTTTTGTGCTCTTTAACCCCCCTTCCATTTTGATAATATCAAAAGGGGGAGAGAAGTTCAATGTTTTGAAGCTCAACCATATTGCTTTTCTTGTCTGTGTGATCCTTTTCTTGTTCATTACTTGCTTTATCATGTGAATTGCTAAAGGACCATATAGTATATATGTCATGTTGCTTCATCTAGATAGACTAATTATGCAGGTAAGAGTAAGTATAGATTGAATGGGAGAAATTCACATTGTTCAAATCATGAACCCCCCTGTAATTCGCATGGAAAAGATATAACTTTACATATCCTTTTCAATATGATTGAGGGATGGTTTTTCATTGTCAAAAATGGGGAGAATGTTGACTTGAGAGTTATACATTGCCCATATTTTGATAATGACTTAACCATTCCATTCCTACATTTTTAATATATTTGTTCAAGATTGATTTCAGGTTTTAGGTACATGAAAAGGATTAAATTACACAAGCCCTAGCTTGTTCAAGTTCAAGTCAAAAGCAGTGCAAGTGTGTGTTTTGGGAAATCACTCCATATGACCTTAGATGATTTTTGTAATCACTAGTATTGATGATATGACTTGTAACTAAGATGAGAAAAAATTAGGGACACTTAATTCCAATGTTTGGTCACTCAAAAGTCAACCTAGAAAATTTGTCACAACAATTCTATCAGTCGAGTTGGAAACTCGAACGATCCAGTGATGGATTTTCTGAAGATGACAAATCGGTCAAGTTGTACACTCACAGAACTCAACCGATCGTTAAACTAAGCAAAACTAATTTTGACTCATCGGTCGAGTTTACCAGAACACACTCGATCGATAGTTTGAAAATTTTCTTTGTCACTTAGTGGATTGGTTGTGTTATCTTTATTAAAACTCGATCAAATGTACTGTATGAAAAATGTAGAAAAAGTGATTATAACCATTGGTGAGTTGTTTTGAGTGAGAATAGATATGTTAGAAGTTGTGAAATGGCTATATTTCATTCTTAAGTGATCCCACACTCAAGGAAACACCCCCAGTTATAAATAGGACCCCTTGGAGTTTATTCCAAATTTGCGCATTCATGCTATTCTAAGTCCTTGCTATAGTTGAGTGTGTTGCAACTCCTTGAGCCCCTTTCTCTCTTTCATTTACAAAGCATTTTGTGATTATGAGTGAGTTAGGCCAGTTGTAAGAGGGCTACTTCCTTGTTCTTGTAAAGTTCTCAATCCATTTCATCTTCCCTACCCCCTTTCTCAAAGAAGCAAAGGTGAAGCAAGCTACTCTGGGTGAAGGTGAAGTTGTTGCTTTTCTTCTTCATGGTTGAAGAAGAGGTGAAGATCTTCTCTAGGTGAAGGAGAAGGGCAAGGCCAAGATTCAAGAAGAGTGGGAAAATTTGTTCAAGGACAAAGACTTGATGCAAGTGTGGGTAAGGCCTAGTTGAAGGATGAAGACATCTTGATCAAGTAGGTAAGTCCTTGTGTAGGTGGAAGACTAGTATCTTGAATAGGCAAGTCCTTGGATGTATGGTGGTCTCCTTATATCTCTTATGAATGGAATATAAGTATACACGAATTGCAAAGTGCTAGAGGTTGACCTCTCTAGGTAGTAGATTCACTCTCTCCTAGTTCGGAGAGTGGAACCACTCTAAACCATCTTGTCCAAGTGTTTGTTGCAATTTCTCTCATCCTTGCTATGCTTGCTTAGTTAGGACTTCAAATTTATCTTAAGCTATTGGTTTTGATTGATATATTTTGAAGGTCTAACTTATCTTGTGAGAATTTTGAAGCTTTATTAACCCCCCTCTAGAGCCCTAGATCTAACACCATATCTATCTTATTTCTCCCCCATTGTCTATTTATTCACAAGATGACCTTGTTGCACTGCAACTTGTCCTATATTGTTTGAAACTTGTAACTGTATATATACCCTTGGTATTTTTTCTATTGTCCAAACATGCAAATTAACAAGTTCCCTAGAATCCTGGTGAGGGATGTTGTTATGACCGCTTTTGTACTTATTTGGTAAATTAGGATTTACCTAAATGATTACATCCTTAATTCGATTAATCATTGCTTATAAGAATTGAAGGATGGTAGCTCAATTATGATGTGCTAAACTTAATGATAACTACCTAAGTGCTATCATTTTGAAAAATTAGGATTTGAGAACTATAAATCCTAGTCGGTAGAAATTAGGATTTTTGCGCAAAATGCTTGTTCTTGAGTGGAATGGGCGAGGTGATCAAATGGACTGTGAAAATGAGAGTTGGAGGCTTGATTAGAACAGTCATGGTGGGTAGCACAGACGTGTGAGGTTGTTTGTGGCCTAGGCATTCTAGGCCACACGACCATTTTGGAGATAGAAGTGTTGGTCATCTTTATAGTCAAATTGGCCAGAACCAAGGCACCACGACCATGGCAGGTAGCATGGATGTGCTAGGTTGCACGGCTTTGGTAGCTTGCTTAGCCATTCTGGGGTTTAAGTCATTATATTCTTCAACCAACTGTTATGTAAAAATAGCAGTGCACTATTTGATTTTTATTTTTTTATTGGTAGTTCAAAATAATCTAAAATTTTTAGTAGAGATTTTAAACTCAATGGAAAAAAACATGCTAACATTTCATAATTTTGGAGGACTTTTGAACTCTAAAGTAAATGATTTACAATAATATTTTAATGACAAAAAAAATCTTCTAAAATAAAAGGAATTTTAAATAGGGTCAATTTACAATTGACCCAAGCAGATTAATTGTTCTACATGATTAACCTAGCACACTAGGTGCTGATCTGATTCGAAATGATATCAAATGTACACTTTTTTCAATCTTTCACTATAATTCTCCATTCCTAAGTTTTGTGAGTCGAAAGGAAGAAGAAAGCAGTGATTTGGTTGGGTTTTGATATGGATTTGAGAATTTTAGATGTGGGTATACATTTTTAAGGTGTTTGCACACCTTAGGTGAATGGGTACTTCCTTTAAATAGTAGATTACATGAAACTGAATTGAATCCTCAATAATCTTCAGTTCCTTTGTATGAGAGTACAAACCCTAAATCTGCCTTTCAGTTTAAGCTTATGAAAGATGATCAAGAAATGATTTTTTTTCCTATTGTGATGAGTTTCAGATGATAAAATAATATTTGAAATAGATACAAATCATAAGAAGTTAGAGTTCCTATAGTAATGCCAGAAGTTATAAGAATATAGTGAAATATAAGGTTTTTAGTTATGTCTAAATTTGTTGTCCAATTGAATAACGAACTTTGCCCATTTGAAACTCCTATTTTTAGAATGACTATTTATCTTAATTCTTAGTACATATATGTCACATACTATCCTGGATTCATGTGATGCTATCAGTGTTTTCTTAATATCACAGTAAAAAGGGTAACTCCCTCAATGAATGGAAAATTGGAAGCTTGCCAAAAGACATAATGAAATTAAATTTATGTGATTATTTAATTGTTATAAATTCATTTATTTAAGGTTATTCTTGATGCATGATATTTCAGTGAATAGCTTGGAAACCCTAGTTCAACTCTTTTGAAGATTTCATATATATGTTTGATTATATGTGAGCTGTTTAGAGCAATATTTTACGAATGAAAGTTTATAATGCATTAAATTCTTGTGTGAGTCATTTGATATGTGAATGATGTGAATGAAACCCTAAGGACAATATATTCAAAGAATCAAGTATTTTCAATTTTATTTTCTTGAGTGTGATAAGTGGTGTTGCTTAGTTGCACAGTTTCAATACAATTTGTTGATAATTTATGAAAAGGATTATTTATAAGGTTAAACTGCAAATGTTTATTTAATGATTGAATTATGAATTTAAAGAGTGAATTAGACTTTTAGATGTCTTGAATACTGTAGAATCCTCATAGGAGGCATGTGTTGTAAAGAGGAAATGTTCTTCTTGAATGGAGGTCTCATGTATGTTGAGATAAGTCAGAGCACACTAGTAGGGTGCGGGGGTCTAGGCCAGTGAGGGTGAACTCCTTAAATGATTGGTATTCAACACCAAACAAGAATGTTAGTGGTACCTGAGTTACAAGTTGTGGCGAGCAATAGGCATCTTCTGTCAGTTCACTAAAACACAACAAGCCTAAGGGCTTTGACTCCCCATCTGAGTACCCACGTTGAGAGGAGGATCTAAGATATCATGTTGCTTCCATTAGCCGCCAAGAGCCAAAGATGGTGATGACAATTTCAGATGTGGTATTGAGACTAAAGACTTGAAATCTCAGACATTCTTCTAAGTTTTGTACAGTGAGATTACAGTTTGCTGCGATACTTTCTCATGTTGTGGTACACCTCATGTGTGTTCATGGCAAATAAAGATGAATGAAAGATTAATCAAGAGTGTGAATTTATTCAATTATTCTTTGTATGTTTATTAGTTACTAGTTCTCTATGTGATTAATCATGCATGTTTAGATATTGACTCACTCTTATAGATACCTAGAGTATCTTGCCATATATATGTATACAAATGATTACTTCATGTATAGCTCATTTTTGTTCTACCTTAAACTAAATTCCTCAATAGTATATGTTTTCCTACTAAAGTGTTTTAAATTGTTTCTTTGAAGTACTCATTCACTGAGCGAGTAGGTTTACCCTTCTACTCACAATTATTAGGGAAACCACATGGATTTGAAGAATGTCAATTCTAGAGTAGATTTTCCATAAGAGCTATGTATCAAATTAGTCGAGTTTTAGTCGGTCCCTATAAGTTTAGGTCCTTGAGTAGAAGTGAGAGAGTTGTACATGATGTGTACCTTTGTTTCCTTAATGATAGAAAATGTATCTGATTATCATGTCATATGTACATGGAAGTGTGAGAAACATAATGAATGTTTATTGTTGAAATTGGACTAGAGGAATCAGGCTTTAATTCCCTTGCAATGTTAGTTTGTTTGATTGAATGTGAGAAGACAAAGAGTTTGAAATGTAAAAAAAGTTAATGGTTCTCTTCATATTATGTTTAATCCTCAACTTATTCCATAATCTCATGATTAGTGGTAATTTTGGGATGTGAGTGTAACAACTTGGTATCATAGCTTAGGTTGAGTTTTCAGGGACCATTAGGATAGAAAGTCAGACGAATATGTGCGGCAGTTAGGAGGTGATCTGTCAATAGATCTGGGAGGTCTGAGTGTTTGGATATCCTGGCCCAATATTTGAATACCTAGGTTGATCACTATCAAGCTATTATGTCTATTTTCTCTAAGTGCCCTATCCATGCATGCAGTGGGAGGATGGGCTAGAGAGAAACCCTAAAAGTATTAGGGTTAGAAGACCAGACAGTAATAAAGGAATATGAGCATAAAGATAGAATGAGATACAATTACTATTTTATATGTTGTTTTGATTGAGATTGATAGAAATTCTCTTATATATTTGAATATATATATATATATATATATATATATATATATATATATATGACTCTTTAATATTGTTTTACAGTATGAACATGCTTCAGTTAATGTCTATGTTCTTTGCAGTTGAGTTCTAGTCACTCCCTGTCACTCTAGGTCTTGAGTAGAAGTGAGAGAGTTGTAAATGATGTGTAACTTTTTTTCCTTAATAATAGAAAATATATCCAATTTTCATGTCATGTTTACATTGAAGTGTGAGAAACATAATGATTGTTTATATATGTATCTTTATTGTTGAAATTGGATTAGAGTAATTGGGATTTAATTCCTTTGCAATTTTAGTTTATGTGATCGAATGTGAGAAGACATAGGGTTTGAAATGTAAAAAAAAGTTAAGGGTTCTCTTCATATTATGTTTGATTCTCAATTTATGCCCTTATCTCATGATTAGTGGTAATTGTGGATGTGGGTGTAACAACTTGGTATTAGAGCTTAGGTTGAGTTGTCAGGGACCATTAGGATAGAAATTCTAACAAATATATGTGGTAGTTTGGAGGTGATTTGTCAATAGATCTGGGAGGTTAGAGTGTTTGGATATCTTTCCCAGTATCTAAATACTTGGATTGACCAATATCAAGCTATTATGTCTATTCTTATCTAGGTTCCATGTCCAGGAATGCAGTGGCAGGATGGGCTAGAGAGAAATCCTAGAAGTAATAGGGTTAGAAGATTAGATAGTAACAAAGGAATAAAAGCATAAAGATAGAATGAGATACAAATAATATTTTATATGTTATATTGATTGAATATTGATAGAAATGCTCTTATATATTTGAATTTAAATATTTCATTTATATATATATATATATGAATATTTAATATTGTTGTATAGTATGAAATTTCTTTAGTTAATGTCTATATTCTTTGCATCTAGTAGACCAAAAATAATCTTGAAATGAACTTTCTCTAAGTAAAAATTACTTTCACATGTTTGAGATAAACATGCGTTTGTTAATGCTGAGTAGTTCTTGCCTTTAGGACTATAGGTTAGGCCTGATCCCCCAGGCAGAATGCATAACTAGGATCTAAAGACTCATGTTAACAATATAATAAGAGTTGACTCTAGATAACTTAGACCCACACTGTAGTGAGAATGCACATACATTAAAATGTTGATATATAAAGGAAAGACTGGAATGACCAAGAATCAATTGAAATTGACATTCATGATCAAGATTTTGCACCTTAGATAAGAAACCCTAATTTAGGAATGAAGGGAGAGGGAATATTGATAAAAGAAATAAATTAATATCTAACATAAAAAATATAGAAGAAAGGATAGATAAAGATAACTTAATCATATAACTAATTGAGGCACTTTATTCAATTTGAAATCAAGGGAAGATAACATAAAACTACATAGGAATCCAAGATAGAATTAATCAATTATGATGAACATATTATATAATCAACGAAATGCATTTGGTTACTCCAAAATAAAGAAAAATATGAGAAATGTTAAGTGCACAATACGTGCATAGAGGTGGAGAATTTTTAGAACAACTAAAGTGAGAAGAACTAAATGAACATGCAAATTAAAATATCAAGATTGAAAACTCATACGAAACAAATAGAAATGTTGGAGATGATTAGTTTGATCAAGGAAAGACGGTTACTTGATATAATTGAGAGCATGGAATGCGTCATTATATTATGAAATCTAATGCATTTATCCTTACTACTATTTTGATTTAAACTCTCAATAGAGTAACTACTTAGTTTCAATCAGATATGTTCAATTAGTTCCTAGTGATGTAATGGAACTTGTTCCCAAAAGAAGAGTTACAGTGAAGATAAATAAATGAACAAGTTTTATAAAGGTAAATTATATTGAGAATATTTTTGACTAAAAGAGAGACTATGTTTGACCCTTTCATGAGTCACTTTATTTGAAACAAATGATATGTAATGTATTAAACAAAAGATGAAACTACTAGGGAGAATATTGATTTAGAATTTCACATTCATATTATTAAAAGGATAATAAGAAATATATATTACATGGAATATGGAATCATAGACATGAATGGGAAACATGATCATAAGAGATAAGTAACAGTTAGTGATGACAAATGGAAAAGTAGCATACAGGGAGAGGGTGAAGGTAAAGAGAAGTGTTTGGAACATGAGGGAGTAATATAGATCATAATGGAGACAGTTTGTGATATTGGAGAAAGTACTAACTAGTCAAGTATTTTTGTTGATAACTAATTAAACATAGATATGAGAAATTTATTAAGTGTATACTTGAAGATTAGAATTCAAAATCTCAAAATCATCTTCTCTTATGTATCTTTCTCAATGAGAGCAATGTGGGAATGAAGTTATGAGAAAATGAATTCTAAATAATACATAACTACCATAGGAGACACATCTATTGAATGTATTAATGACACATAATACAATGATGAAAGACTAGTAGGGTAAATAAAGAAAGTAACCTATCATAAATGTGAAGTAAGAGAAAAGGAAATTCAAGTGATATAGATAAGGAAGACTTTACTGAACTCCAATACGAGCTAAAGGTTTGAATTTTTGGAGTAAAATTATGTCACTACAACATAATGTTATCTCAAATCCTAGAAAGTTTATGTCTATAGTAGTTCAAGTGATGTCACTAGTGGTTTGATCTTGAGCACTAACATTTCTATAAAATAAAATGATGAAATCAACAATAAGATAAATATAGATAACAATATGGAAATGACTGAGAATGGATGATAAGAAACATATTTGGAATGTAAGGATTTTGATTTGAACATAAGGAGTTGTGCGACATGAGAAAACTTGTGTTCTAAAATAAATTCATGTAGTGATAGTGTGAGACCCCTAACCTTGCATAAAGTGTTGAACAAGCTTAATTATCATAATTGAATTTGTATAAACTTAATATAACATTGTGATATTCTTTTTAATCATAATAAAAGCTTAAGTTTCAAGTTTGGTCCAATTTGGACACTGTTTATGCAAGTTATGCAATTTTATGCACGTTTTGGACTTTTCTGCAATTTACCCAATTGAGAGGTTTTCTGTGCCAATTGTCACATGAATTATGTTTCTTATATGTTATATTATTATTCTTTATCTTTTTGAGCCATGGGGCTCCTGGTTAAACCTTGGTTTGAAGGTGTTTTCTCCAAGGGTATTTTAGGGTTTACCCCTTCATGGATAAGCTACCTTTAGTAGCTATCAACTAATGAATTATTTGATTGGCTTGGAAATTCGAAAAAGGAGATATAATCAGGTATATATGGATGGTGGAGGAGCTTATTGTGTGTGTGCTTGTATATTCTTAATTATTTAAGGCCATGGACACTTGGAAAGATACTAGAACTTCAACATTTTCTTTTTCTTTATCTTAAAGTTTCATATACTTATCCCTAAGCACCCAAACGAGCCACTTTCGCTCCAACACTTCCCTCGTTCTCCCTCTGTGCTTATATGAATTTCCTATCCAAGGAAGAAGAAAAATGTGATCTTCTTGGAAAAAGAATCTAGGATTGCAATTGACTTCCTTTTAGGGTTTAAAAAGCTTCCTTCTAGTGATCTTGACCTAAAAGAGTAAGAATCCCCTCCTTTCCTGCATTTATTTATTTTTTATCCTTCCTCCTACCTTTCTATATGTCAGAACCTTTTTGTTCCATGGTAGAATTTTTTTTAAAGCACTAAAACCCTACATTTCTTGCTCGTTATGCTTAGGGTTTACTCATTTGATGAAGAAAGGTGCTAGGTGGACGAGTTCACAACTTATGATTGGATTTTCTACCCTACCTTCTCGTGTTTTCTTATATTTGGGATTTTATCTTCTAATTAGAGGCAATTTTTATAACTTGCTCCACTTTTAGTGCTTACCATAAGATTGCTAGCTCATGTTCTTGCTTTTCAATGATGATCCATGCACTAAAAAGCTATGCTTGGCTTGGATTTCAATTTTTATAATATTCCCTATTCTTATTTCAGTTCTAATGAACCTGTGATCATGTTTAGATTATTACTAAGGCATAATATGACTTGGATCAGGTTGGTTTGATAACCTATGGTGCTAAGCACCTATCAACCAATGGTCAATTTTAGGGTTTTAAGCTGATTTCTTCTATAAACCCATGGCCCGATGATGGTGCCATTGCAACAACCTTGTGGTGTTATCTTCATGACAATTGATGGTGGTGACCAAGGGTTTCAACTGACGTTCACCTCTTAGGTGATGTTTTGGCTTAATTATAAGCTTTATGATCAATAAATAAGTACCCTAATGATGCTATCAATCAATGGTGTAATTATCTTGATATTCGATGGTGATTAATAAATATAGTGATGATCTAACAACCTATGGTGACTTAATGGTCCCTAGTGATGGTGGATCAGGTCTCCACAACCTATGGTGAGTTAAGCATGTATTTGTATCATCAATTAATCCTTAAACCAATGGTTTCTTAGGTCATTTGATGCAATGGTAGGACTTATACTCCAATTGGTGGTTTTAATATAAGAACTTGACCTAATGGTTAAGATCTAATGTTTCTTCATCGAATAAATTGGAATTATTCCTAAATGTAATATTTTGGTCCTATTAAAGTGATTTAAATGGTTTCCTTTATGAGATCAACTTAAGAAGCTCATTTACTGATGGCTTGTTTTAAATAAACAATTGCTTGTGGGTTTTACCTACTCTCAATGGAACTTTTTGTGTTGTTGATCAAGGGATGTCTAGGGTTAGATGGTGACTCTTTATAGAGCACAAACAAATGAATTCATAGGTGGTTTCTTCAAGATGGTTACTTATGTAAATGACCAATGGCTTTACCTTTTCAACATTTAATGGTTAGAAGTCGATGCCTCAATATTTCCATTATTTTGGGTGAAACATGTAGTGTAATGTTAAGATTTTGATGATGAGAATTTGATGATTCAATGCCTTAAACTTGTAGTCTTACCCTCTCCCTCATATGATTATGATTTATAATCACCATAATGAATTAATGGGTAACCCTAATGAGGTATATCTTGTTATACCTAGATTTAATATAACTAAATGATGGTAATTGGGTATGAATAGTCCTTGAATGATTAATACAATCATGGCATACTCTCATAGTGTGTTTGAAACCCAGTATGCTATGACCTGATGGTTACACCTTGAGTTATGTGTAGATCCATACGTGAGAATGGTATGGAGTGTGATGGTGATGCTTTACCTTATGCATCCATGATCCAATGGGGATTCCGTGAGTTAGGGTTTGGGTATGAGTGTTGATTAGTAATATCAATATAACTTATCTTGTTGAATCTAACTATAATGCAAGTAGAAAAATATGAGTATTCATGTTTAAATTTCTTATATTATGGAATGATGGTGGAATAATCTCCTTATATGATCATAACCTTAATGTATTAATTGGTGGTTAACATAGCCACTTGGTTGACACTTTCTTATGCTAAACCTATGCATTATGAATATGATGAGGGTCATATCTAGATTCCTTGCATTTTGAGGTAATAAATGAATGCTCTTAATGTTATTATAAACTTGCTATGATTGTTTATGAATATCTCCCATCACATTAATGCAATATTGTGTTGATCTGATGTATTATATGTAAGTGATGTTGTTGAGCCTTGTTATAAGGCATGGAAAGATAATGATGATCTTGCATGGAATAGTATGATGGTCTTAATGACCTTTGGGAATGGTTGAACCCTGAATGAGGTGTAATCCTCTTAGGTTGACAAGGGTTCACACCTAATGATATTGTGAAAGGAATTTGTATCTTGTGATAGTATCATGACTAGTGTGGTCTCATGAATGGTAAGTGAATAGTACCATGTGATGATGAGATGAGAAATTATGTTTCACATATTTTATATATTTTGGAGTTGTCATACTTATATGCTTTCTAGACATGAATTAGGGTTTGTATGTCCACTTGATTGATACAACCTTAATTCACCCAATTGGAGATAACTAATCAAGTGAAACTCTAATCATGTAGTGCCCTGTGCCACAGAACCATATTCAATGTCAGAACTTGCTGGATGGTGAAATGAGTATTCGTAAGGGAAACTCATAGTGCATACTATTGAGTATCTGGGGTGCTTGTCATCCTAACACCGAGTGTTTCGGGAGGATGGTTGCGGTCATACCTAGCCCACTTTTTGAGAATGACTTTGGTTGGGTCTTAGTGATTATAACATGATGTGATTAGTGGACAACTGCGCTTGTACCTCGGTGATTGGGTTTGAATACCCTAGATGCTAGCACCGTGACCTATACCATGGTGGGCTACTTATAGGTCTAAATGTCACTGTTTTACAGTTTGACTATATGTCACTGTGGTGCGGACTCATACTGACTGAGTATGGAGAAGATCTTAGAGTTCGAATCTTCCTGGATTATATATGGAACTGATTGCGACCAATCGATGGCCAGTTGGACTTTGAGTGGTATGACTCAAACTCCCCAGGGCATAATAAAAGATGTAATACAACAGTGTAGCATATTTGTTTAGGGTTATACATGACGTTTCACATTGAATGATAACCCTTTTTTATTATCTTTACATCAAGTTGATGCTTAGTGCAATTATGAGATAGTAGATATACTTAGGTTGTGGATATGATTAAGATTGTAGATGCATACATACAATACCTATGCTTGTGTTGATAACAATACTATTACTACTGATTATAATCATGATGCTAGCTATCTCATGTTGTTAGTTGTGTTTAGCATGCTAGCCATGCCTTTGTAACTAGAGATGCATGTACTTCTTATCATGCTTATCTAGATAGTTGTTCTGATGTTGTTAGTTGTTCTTATGATGTTGGTATGTTCAACCTATTAGACATGCTGATGTTGTTATCTATGCATATGATACTAGATTTGTTCATGATGTTAGATATGCCCATGCTGCTAGACTCCCTTATACTATTAATAGGGATATGAGAATAGTATGGCTAATGAAGATAGTTATTAACTGCTCCTTTATGTATTTTGTGTTGGATAAATTGGATAGTATGATAAATCCCTTTGTTTCGATGATGACAAACATTTCATTCTTGTTGATCTAACGTGCTACTTGAGTGTGCAGGATTAAGGTGGATGACAAAGCAACTAGGGAAAATCCAAAAAGCTTACATATTTATATTTCCATGCAATGTAATCACTGTTGTAAAAACTTGTACAAATATATAATGTACAAGTACTTAGATTGCATGTAAATCAAGCGTTGGATCTTCCTAGATAATCACCACACTTAGATAGGTCATCCCCTTCAAATAGGATCACATATGCACACTCATACACATGCTTAGTGGTTAATTAAAAGATTGAAAACAGAGTCAATCTCGGTCGACCACACTCCTCGACCGAGACACTCTCGGTCGACAAACTTCTCGACCGAGATTGACCCAAGTAGCCGTTAGACACAGCTAACAAAGCAGTTGGCAGTTGCAAATGAACGTTGATCCAGAGAGCCTGTCGGTCGACAAAACTTCGACCGAGAAGGTATCTCAGTCGACAAATTGTCGACCGAGATGGTCTCTGACAACAACTGCAGAATAAAGTAACTAGCCGTTACTAATGCACCTAACTTATATCTAACGGCTAGTTAAGCACTTAGAAACCCCTAGAAGTTGTCTAGAACGTCCTTAAGCATCCATAGGCCACTCCTATAAATAGGACATGCCTTAGGACACCAAAATACACCTAAGATATACTTGTGCTATACTTGAGCTTGAATACACACTTGCAATCTATTTTAGAGCAATAGAGCAATTCCTACACTTGCCATTCATTCCTATTGCTCCCATTTCATGTCCTATAGGCTAGTATCTCCTATCCACTACAATCACATTGTCATACACATTGGTTAGGAGATCTAAACACTTGATATAGGAAAATCAAGTCTTGTGCTTACAACGGTATTGTAATTTCTATTTTCCTTCTTGTTCCTTTTTATCTTTTGTACTCTCCTTGCTACTCCTAGGGTTGGAGGCTGCGGATTGGAGAGGGTTGACTTCTCAGGTGGAGAAGGGGACTTCAAGCTACTTCAAGAAGGCTATCGCACAGGAAGCTACTTCAGAAGGCTGGTGCAACGGGAGTTGGTGCACCTACTTCAAGGGAAGGCTGCTTCAAGGTTGGGCGATTACTTCTAGGTGAAGGCTGCTTGAAGGGTTTGGGAAAAGAAATTGTATTTTATGTAAAGTCCTTGCGAGGTAATAAAATAAATTTCTTTTCAAATCCCGGTTGGGTAAGCAACCGGGTAGTGGACTGACGGCTATAGTATTTGCTATAGTTGGAACCACTCTAAATCCTGTGTCTCCTTGTCCAATATTTTCATTGTGGTTGTTTGAGTTTAATTAATTATTTAAAATCTCTATAAAACTCTATTCACCCCCCCTCTAGTAGTTTTTCAATTGGTATCAGAGCGAGGCTTCAAGGAACCCTAACAAGGTCTTGAAGAAATGGGTGATGGAATGCTCAACAACCTCAACATTGAAGGGACTCTTGTTGCTAGTCCGCCGGCATTCGATGGAACAAACTACCAATATTGGAAGAGGAGGATGCAATTCTACTTCCAAGGAATCAACTGGGAGTTATGGAGAATGATGTCTACTCCATATGTGCTTCCTCAAAACGAATTTGCGGAATGGGATGCAAATACGGTAAAACTAGCCCAAATGAATGCAAAAGCTGTGAGTATTTTATATTGTTCTATTTCGGTAGGAGAATTTAATAGAATATCAAATTGTGATACAGCTTATGACATTTGGCATAAACTATCTATAACCTATGAGGGTACAGCCCAAGTTAGAAATTCCAAAGTTAGCATGCTTAAAACGAAGTTTGAACATTTTCGTATGGATCCTAATGAGTCTATTAGTGAAATGTTTTCAAAATTCTCTACTATTGTTAATGGTTTAAGTGCCCTAGGAAAACCTGTTCTTGAGGAAGATCAGGTATCAAAAATTCTTCGATCACTTCCTCCGAAATACAAGCCAAAGGTGACAGCCATTGCAGAAGCAAATGACCTCACTCGACTCAAAATGGAGCAACTCATTGGCAATTTAGAAGCTCATGAGGCAGATCTAGAAGAGGAAGAAAGAAGAGAACATGAACGTCAACATGGGAAAAAGAAGGACATTGCATTCAAAGCTTCAACCAGAGACAATCATGACACAAGTGAAGATGATAGTGAAGAAGAAACTCTCGTTGTAAATGGTAAGAAATATAAAAGTTTTAAAACTAATAAAACTTCTAGTGTTTCTTCTTCCAGGTGCTTCGAATGTGGTAAGAAAGGACATATGAAAAGTGATTGTCCAACACTCAAGAAAGGGAAGAAATCATCCCACAAAAAGAAAGAAAAAGCATATCGAGCTGCATGGGATGATTCAAGTGATGATAGCGATGATGAAGAAGCAGAATGCCTCATTGCTACAACAAATGAAGACGAAGAAGAGGTAAGTCTTTATGATCTATCAAAAGAAGATATAATTGCTAGTCTTCAAGATACTCATCAGAAATATATTGAGTGCAAGAAGAAACTTAAGAAAGCAAATAAAGATTTAAATGCTAAACTTCTTGCTCATGTATCTGAAAATGAAAATCTCAAAAAGGAAAATGAAAATTATGCTCTTTAGTTAAAATCGGTAGAAGCTAATTGCAATCTTCTTTCCTTAGAAAAATCAAATTTACAAACTCAAGTGAATGATCTTCAGAAACAACCTATTCTATGTTCACATTTAGATTATGATGAGGTTGTCAAAGAAAGAAACTTTCTAGTATCCAATTTAGATCAGGCAAATAAAGATATTGCTAGGTTACAAAGAAATGTAAATGAGTTAAGAGGAAATGACATACTTGAAAATATTCTGAAAATTTCCTCTAGCTATAATGGAAGAAGAGGATTAGGATACGATCCAAAGAGAATTAAACCCAAAAGAGTCCAAGCATCCAAGACTAAGATTATGTTTGTACCTAGGAACACAACTCCTAGAAATGAAGTTGACTCTATCAGCTGTCATTATTGCATGCGTCTTGGACATTATTCATTTTCATGCCCATTTAAGAGAAAGAAAGATGAGTTAGCTTGGATTCCTAAAACTTAGTAGCTTAAAAATAAATTGTTGAGATTTTATCTAAACTGATTCTTGATATCATAATGTCTTATCTCAACACAATTGAGCTCTACTTTGTATATTTCTTTTTGCTTGAAATCGATTTCTGAACACTTTTCAGACACTTGGTCGGTCGAGGTATTGTCGACCGAGTGAACCTCGGTCGAGAAGCTGTCGACCGAGCATGTCACTACTTTTCAGAATGCTATAAAATTGCTGAATTCTTTTGAAATTGATCAAAACTGTTGTCTATTTGTGGTTAATGACTGTACAAATAAAGCATAAATTATGGAAATCATCCTTGAAAGATTATGTGAAATTAATTTGGTTAAAAACCAAAATTATGCTTAGTTTAAAGAAAATTTCTGTTTTATCATTACATGCTTTTAATTGTTCTATCATTACATAAGCAAGCAAAAGGACTTATTGGTGATTTATATCTTAGAAATGCTTGCAAAAAGAACAATGTTTTCAATTGATATCTTTAAAAGATTTGAAATATTCATTATGCCTTCATGTTTAGTATCACTTAAACATGCATCAAAATTGATATGAATGCTTAATTGGAAATCTGCAAATTTTTGCCTCTTGGTTAAAACAAAACTTAGCCAAGGGGCGCTATGGTCGTAGTCAAGGGCGACCTAAAATAAGCTTTGACAAAATGCTTATTTGGACATCAATTTATTGAACTTAATCTTAGTATACTTTTGATAAAGGTCAAAATCAAAAATTTATCATTTGTGACCTTAAAAGCCTTAAATTACTTACATTGTAAGATTAAGGGGGAGATTATAAAAACAAATTTGATTATTTGATTATGAAGCTTACATTGTTAACATCATTTGGAGTTTGTTATGACCTTCGAATTCTTAAAAGTAATTTGTATGAAAAAGAATTTCATCAAAATTATATATCTTGCTCTTAAAGGAACTCTCTAAACAAATCAGGGCTTAACATCCCTTGTTTTGGTTGGAGACATTATTTTTTAAGTACTCTAAGATTAAAAGGACTCTCATTTAATTTAGGGCTTAACATCCCTTGATAGATGAGAAATAAATATACATTCATAAGCTTAAGGGAATCTCATATCATTTCAAGGCTTAACATCCTTTGCAAATGATTGAGAAACAAATTGTGGATAAATTAGACATAAAACCATGTTCCTAATAGGATATCTATTTAAGGGGGAGCTTAATATAAAATTAAGGGGGAGAAGAAATAAAATGTTTAACCTGGATATCTTTTTGAAATGACAAAGGGGGAGAAAGAATATAAAATCAAAAATATATAAAATCAAAAATATAAATATAAATGAGTTTCATCTTGATGGCCAACACTCACTTGTCAAACAAGAATGGCTACAAAAGGTAATCTTCAGGTATGAAACTCACATGCTTTATATTTCCTTATTTCATATTTTAGGAAATGTTTGTCATCTTCAAAAAGGGGGAGATTGTTGGATAAATTGGACAGTATGATAAATCCCTTTGTTTCGATGATGACAAACATTTCATTCTTGTTGATCTAACGTGCTACTTGAGTGTGCAGGATTAAGGTGGATGACAAAGCAACTAGGGAAAATCCAAAAAGCTTACATATTTATATTTCCATGCAATGTAATCACTGTTGTAAAAACTTGTACAAATATATAATGTACAAGTACTTAGATTGCATGTAAATCAAGCGTTGGATCTTCCTAGCTAATCACCACACTTAGATAGGTCATCCCCTTCAAATAGGATCACATATGCACACTCATACACATGCTTAGTGGTTAATTAAAAGATTGAAAACAGAGTCAATCTCAGTCGACCACACTCCTCGACCGAGACACTCTCGGTCGACAAACTTCTCGACCAAGATTGACCCAAGTAGCCGTTAGACACAGCTAACAAAGCAGTTGGCAGTTGCAAATGAACGTTGATCCAGAGAGCCTGTCGGTCGACAAAACTTCGACCGAGAAGGTATCTCGGTCGACAAATTGTCGACCGAGATGGTCTCTGACAGCAACTGCAGAATAAAGTAACTAGCCGTTACTAATGCACCTAACTTATATCTAACGGCTAGTTAAGCACTTAGAAACCCCTAGAAGTTGTCTAGAACGTCCTTAAGCATCCATAGGCCACTCCTATAAATAGGACAGCCTTAGGACACCAAAATACACCTAAGATATACTTGTGCTATACTTGAGCTTGAATACACACTTGCAATCTATTTTAGAGCAATAGAGCAATTCCTACACTTGCCATTCATTCCTATTGCTCCCATTTCATGTCCTATAGGCTAGTATCTCCTATCCACTACAATCACATTGTCATACACATTGGTTAGGAGATCTAAACACTTGATATAGGAAAATCAAGTCTTGTGCTTACAACGGTATTGTAATTTCTATTTTCCTTCTTGTTCCTTTTTATCTTTTGTACTCTCCTTGCTACTCCTAGGGTTGGAGGCTGCGGATTGGAGAGGGTTGACTTCTCAGGTGGAGAAGGGGACTTCAAGCTACTTCAAGAAGGCTATCGCACGGGAAGCTACTTCAGAAGGCTGGTGCAACGGGAGTTGGTGCACCTACTTCAAGGGAAGGCTGCTTCAAGGTTGGGCGATTACTTCTAGGTGAAGGCTGCTTGAAGGGTTTGGGAAAAGAAATTGTATTTTATGTAAAGTCCTTGCGAGGTAATAAAATAAATTTCTTTTCAAATCCAGGTTGGGTAAGAAACCGGGTAGTGGACTGACGGCTATAGTATTTGCTATAGTTGGAACCACTCTAAATCCTGTGTCTCCTTGTCCAATATTTTCATTGTGGTTGTTTGAGTTTAATTAATTATTTAAAATCTCTATAAAACTCTATTCACCCCCCCTCTAGTAGTTTTTCAACCTATTAGACATGCTGATGTTGTTATCTATGCATATGATACTAGATTTGTTCATGATGTTAGATATGCCCATGCTGCTAGACTCCCTTATACTATTAATAGGGATATGAGAATAGTATGGCTAATGAAGATAGTTATTAACTGCTCCTTTATGTATTTTGTTTATCATAAGTGTTGTTGAGATTATTTGTTATATATGATTAGACTACTTAAACTATCTCATTACCTAAAAATGTTGGAATCAATAAATATTGTTGGAGGTTATCTTTCTTGCTGGGACATGGGTCTCACCCTTGTGGTTCACCACATTTTTTTAGGTAATCGGAAGTGACGAAAACAAACATGTGGCAGAAAAGAGGATCTATAGTAATAAATTTTTGAGAAAGTTGATTAGATCTCTAGTGTGTCCTTATGTCATCCCTGTACTCTTAGGCCCGGACAAGAAAAGTGTGTATATGGTGTTTCAAACTAATCAGACTTTTGTTAGCATATTAATGCTTATTTTTGTGGCATACACAAATATTGTTCTCCGTTGTATATATGTTGTGGCTAAGGAGATCGAACAATTTGTATCAAACTCTTGTCATAGTATGGATACAAGAAAGATATTGGGATCTTATGCAAATGTTTCTGAGCGGGTGTTGATGTTGAAATCAGTTTTAATTTACCCAAATTTTTGGGTATGTGGTTAATTGGTGATTGATTGTTTTGTATGTTTTGAGTAATCTCATTTAGTGTAATGAGTTCTCACAAATATCAAGAATGAAGAATACTTCATTCTTACCTCAAATGTTTTAATGTTAGGGATGATTATTTTACATGATAAAAATGTGAAGGATAAGTAAGAAGAAGCAAGAAGTAATGAATGAGAAGAGAAACCAGTGAAAACAAAGGACTTTTAGTAATACATGAATATTTTTTGATGTATATGTGTTAAAGGTATATAGAGGGATGTAAATTTGTTTTAATTATGATTTTAGTTGTACATGTGCGAGCAATACACTAATTGAAAAGGATGTTATGGATTTAGTCATTTACATTGGTAATCTAGCTCACTACTATAGAAATGTTGTTCAATCTAGTCATGCAACTTATGAGTGCTTTTCTATCTGAGTAGAACAATAAACTTTAAAATAGCACAGTGAACTCTCTTAAAAACACAGAAGTGATAGCGAACCATAATAAGGATTGGGCAATATAAAATGGAATGGTTGGATTGAATTTCTAGTAATAAGGCAACACTTCAAGAGTGTAAGACATAATTGAAAATGGCTGTTTCTCTTTCTCTTTACATGATTGATTGTGACATAGAAAATTCTTTTGTTGTCATTGAGAAGTCTTATT
Source organism: Alisma plantago-aquatica (assembly GCA_963693085.1). NCBI lineage: Eukaryota > Viridiplantae > Streptophyta > Magnoliopsida > Alismatales > Alismataceae > Alisma > Alisma plantago-aquatica. The sequence goes on along the minus strand of OY856409.1, from coordinate 1,868,664,844 downwards.
TTAAATTTGTTGTGATTCGAAGAGAAACAAAGGACTCCATGTTGAAAACATTATTCACATACGAAATATAAGAATGTATTAATTTATAAGATTTTAGATGTTTAAAGGAAACCTTGAATGTACTTTTCTTGTGACGCCCCAATGCCACACAACTAGATAACTCAAAAACCAAAACACACAATTAGCAACTAAACAAATACACTACCACAAGAATGTGTAAATTAAAATAGATTTATATTACCATCATTGAGTGGAAATATATTACAACAAGGTCCACAACCAGTAACGCATCACATACCATGCTAGGTATTAACATTTGTACAATGTCCATATGCCACATACCTATTACAAAGATCTATTGTCATATACAAGCCATATCTACAACCAAGGCATATTGCCAAAAAAACCTATCAATGTATGTATTATATACAAAACACAACCCTCCTGAACCTGAGAGTACATGTACAACACTTAGGAATCTACTAACAACACTAGAAACATCCAACCTTCTGTGACTACTGATATCTAAAGTGCTCTTCCTCAATAGCATGATCCTACCCACACTTCTGACGACCACCTATAAAGACATGGTGAATTACGAGGGTGAGACCCATGTCCAAGCTAGAGATATAACTCTCAACCAACAATATCTATAACATGAGATAAAATTATTAAGCATGATGAACAGATTTAACTAAATGAATAACTTAAAATGAGTATGCAAGTTAGGAAGATTTAACAAATCTAGAAGATAAGAAAAACACCATATACTTTTAGAAGGAATATGAAGAACATGTATAATAGTTGATTTCTCTTACCACATTATATAAGAAACAAGCAATAATAAAAATAAGGTAAGGGTAAACATCCAATGTGAAGCATGTTTAACCTTAAGCAAATATTATACATGACTATATTACATATTTTATTAATTCCATGGATATTTGAGTCATACCACTCAAATCCAATTGACCACTTGTAAGTCAAAATTAGTTCCATAAAAAATCTAGGAAGAGCTAGAATCTATGATCTTCTCCCCACTCGGTTAGTACGAGTCTACACTGCAGTGACATATCAGTTAAACTACCACCATTGACATATAGTCAAGCTAAAAACACCTACCCACCTTGGTACATGTCACAACACTAGAAACTAGGTTATACACACCTATATTATCCGAGGCACAACTACAACTATTTTCACTGATGCCCTCAAATATCACATATATAACACTAAGACATGACCATAGCCACACTCAAATACCTTCTCATCTGGATGACAAGAATTTACCATTGCAAAATCAATAAGAGTAACTCACAATTTGAGATCAATTACTTTTAGCTCAAACAATTAATTTATGATCCAACATAGAGCATCCTAATCAGAAGTGAAAGACTTGTAATGGTAGGCATCTGAAGTTTGAAAACTCTCGAAGAATCCCACATACTCAACAATATGCACTCTAAGTTTCCTTTAGGAATACTCGTTTCACCATCTAGAAAGTTTTGACACTAGAATCCATTCTAGGACAACTACATGATTGGGGTTCCACTTGATTAGTTAAATCCAATTGGGTGTCTTTTAACTACATCAAACAAGTTACAAGAAAACCCTAAAAATATTCTACAAGCATATGTAGAGTGTAACATAAGAAGATATAAAATGCGTAAAGCATAATGTTGATCACATCACCACATGATAATGGTTCACTATCATACACAAGGACATCATCATAATCACATCACCAGGGGATACCAATCCCTCATCACATCACTAGAGGTTAACACCTCAACTAGTCACAAAGCCTCTGCCAAGTTCAAAAGGCCATTCACATTATTCCCTATAAGATAATTATTATCTCCCATGCCTCATCAAGGCTCATGATCACCAAAAATGTGTCACACAAGTTATACTTCACTTACGCATGGGCTTCTGATGGTCATCCAAAAACAAATTAGGGTCATAGTATTAGGAGAGAGAAAACATTCTATCAACATGATAATTACTCGAGAAAGCTAAGACACGATATTATGCACTTTCAATTAGCTAGCAAACCAAATTAAGGTTTCAAAATAGAAACTAATATCAAATCCTAATTATCAACATCTCCCACATTATTGGAAGTGAGGGAGTCAACCAATATCGTCACAAAAGTCAACCACACAAGGAAACACATGTCTAGGAAATTTTATCATCCGAAGAGGAATAGACCTCAACATCTTCATCAGTCAAAGAGGTTGATCATCCTCAATGCCCCTCAAGCACATCACTAATCGAAGGGAATCAAGATCACACATCTAAGTGACTGAAGAAGAAAGCATACTTCTTCATTGATCGAAGGTAAGCAAGATCACACATATAAGAAATCGAAGAAGAAAGCATAATACTTCATCGGCCGAAGGGAAGCAAGATCACACATCTAAGTGACCAAAGAAGAAAGAATAATTCTTCATTGACCCAAGGGATTTTAATCCCTTGATGATCTAAAGACAACATATCTAGTGAACAGTACCATCATGGCTTAAAAGAAACATGGCGACCAGAGATTACGAGGAGAAACTCATCAACTGAATAAGAAATTATTACCTGAACGACCTCATAAGTAGGTCAATACTTAGTGACCCAAAACCATATAAACTCTTTGACCACATAGACCTTATCATGATGAACATAAAGAGAGAGAAAAGCAACCTCCTACACATGATCAAAACATATTGATCATCATTATGAAACCAAAACCTCAAGGTGTAAAACTCATGGAGATAAACCAACCCAAGAACTTTATTTCGTCCATCAAAAATAAAGAAGTAAACCCATCATCATGAGGGAGAAAACCAAACATTTAGAAAACACACATATATCCAAAATCTCCATTCTCAGGCAAGAGAATAAAATCATGCTCATGAGAGATAACCAACGTTTAGCATGTGCATGCAAGAACCAACACCTCCATCATTAACAAGAGTTCAAATACAATAATTATGGTTTAGAAAAGGAATTTATCTACTCAAGGTAATCACATAATCACAAACCCTAGCTCAATATATCATCATTATACTACTTAGAACCACATTTTAGAGATGGATTATTAGAAGGAAAATTAAATGCAACAATAATTGATGAGAAAGTTATATAACTCATGTTTATTGTGAAGAGAAACTCCAAAAACAAGATGCTTTAAGGAAAGAGAGGAAAATCAAAGATCGATCATCACCTGATGGACAAGATAGCATCACCTTAAGGAGGGAAACAAAACCATAGGATAAAGGCACATAGGGAAGAGGGAAAACCCTAAGCCAAAATGATAAGGAAGAGAGGTGATCTTCAACTCAACTTTAGGCACTACCATGGGGAACCATGAATTCAGACAAAAGAGAGAGAAGTTCCTCAAGAAGCACCACCATGACAATCCATAGATTCGACCAAGAAAAAATGGAGAGGGGAGGGGATGCAAGAAAACAAAACCAAGAAGTATATATCACTTACTAAGATTAAGGAGTACAAAATGATCACCAAAGATGAGTTTCTCCAACCCCAGATCACACATGCAAGGGTTCAACCACTTTGCTCCAAGGTTGAGCTCTCCATCTTGATACGAGTCATCTCGCGCACCAAAAACTAGGTGATTAATCCTAGAGTTTAACCTTTTGTTTACTTTCCAATTAATCCATAGCATAGAAAGGTATCCAATCCCATAGGACAAATATTAAGATTGATCCTTTAATCCCGATTGATTTTTGACTTTTTATTTCTTTTTGGTATTTTTGGGTGATTGAACAAGAAATTCAATTCTGATTGAGAGATTGGTTAGATTACACTAGTGTAAAGAAACTAAATCAAGAATTGAAAAGTGCAAGGAATGCAAAAATATTATACTAAGTTGGAATGAAAAGATTAAACTAAAGAAAGGTAAATGAAAGAAAAGATTAAAATCACAAAATAAAAGATTATCCAAAACAAGTATGAACTTGCAAGAATTGAAAAGAGAGCAATGAAAAAATAAGCGTTAAAAGGAACAATTAAAATCAATGGAAGAAGGCATCGAGGCTTAGGGGTTTTCACCGCTTCGGACAAAGTGAAAATAAGATCTAAGATACATGATAAGCAATATAGAAGTAGGTATGCGAATCATCCGCAAACAAAATGTAAGAGACAAACTCCATGTGGGCTCATTGGTCCTGGTGCTCACACTTCTTAGTTCATCATCCTAGTAAAGAAATACCCACAATTGTCTGAAAATACCTATGTAATTGGTTTACTCATTCTAAATTTTGATTTCCTAGGTCATATCCATCAAAATTAACCTACGATGAAAACAATTAATTACTTCATTAAAAAATTCAATTTTCAAAACCAACAACCATCCATGTAGAAATTCATATAGAATTTGATCCTATTAACACATGGCTAAGGGGCTACTCCCATCACCTCGATAATGGTACTACTCACTAATCATAGTGAGGAAGGCAAAAACAAGGAGAAAAAGATATGAAGCTATAGGCCACAAATCCAAAATATTTGAACAGACCAAGGTGGTGACAATAAAAAAAATTGCTTTCTTTATTCCCTGCTCCAAGAGAAAGAATGAGAGAGAGAACGAGATAAAGAAAGTCAGATGTAGAAGAAAGAATTTATTTTTTTTGCTTGAATGTATGGATTACACTAAGAATGCAAGTAACAAAACTTGAACTAGTATGCAAGTACAAAATCTTAGATGCCTTTTCTTAGTGGAGTCCCCTCTCCTTTTATAGGGGGAGGAGGGTTAGAAACCCTAAATGGGGCTGTTACGACCCCACCTTCCGATAACCCCCAATTAAGGGAGACCGAGAGGTCGAAGCCGCACCCATAATTTCCAGATCAAAGGTTCGACAATTAACCAAGAACAATTATTAAATTTTAACAGACTAAACTGAAAAGCTGTAAGAAAATAAACTTTTGCATACCTTTTTTTCTTCTGAAAACTTGGATCTCTAAACCTCTATCCACTTAAGGATTCTACTCTAACTAATGCTCCTTGTATTTTACTTCATGTATTTCCCAATATGACAATTTACTATTTGTTCTTTTGGCTTGTACCTAAAACGCCGACAAACAAAACGTCGGTCAGCCGAAGCTGGTATGTGGGGGAAACAATAATCATACAATCATTCTTAACAATGTAATCATTCAATTAATTGTTTAACAACCAAGATTACATTTTAAGCCAGACTACTCAATCCTTACCTATCCCCTAACTTTGTGCTATCCCTGCAGTGGACTTGTATGATGCGTCTCTTTAGGTAGATTCTTACCCCCATGGTCCTACCTTACAGGTAGCCAATACCTAGGGTAATAGAGTCGCATGGAACTACCCGAAGGTAGCCCAATATCTAACTCAATGTGACTTGATGGACCTACCCCATTGGTAGCCATGTACTAAGTCATCCAATGACCTGATGGACCTACCCCATAGGTAGCCATGTACTAGGTCAACTATTAAGTCACAGAGGGGACCAAGATCTGAGCTAGTAGGCACATATCTTATGTGATAGTCATATCCACATTATAGTTTGCATGAATTAAAATCATCCAAAAATTAATTCATGACATCGATGAAAACTTCGATAAACTTCGGAAAACTAACTCGAGATATTCATAAGCGTAACCACATACCTGATCTGATGATATGAACAGAAATATCCATGCAAATAAGAATCCAAGCAAGCAAGCATTTTCAACAAGATCCTGAAATAATCATGTAATTCCCTTTTTATTACTCATGTCATCAAGATCTATTAAACCTAGCTCGCTTCCTAGGGTTTCTAATTCACTTTTAGGGTTTCCATTGCAATTAGGGTTTCCTTTCATCTTTTACTATTTAAAACCCTAATTTTATACCATTACTCATAAACCCTTATTATCTTATCTATTCTTCAACATTAAGGTTATCTTAACAACATATAACCCTATTCTCAGATTAAAAGGCACCATTAACCATCAATTCATTTCATTAAGCTTCTTTTACATTAAAGCTACCATTTTTTTATCCTTTCAATCAATGACAAGATTTCTATGCTCATTTATCATCAATTCAAAGTTCATTACGGTCTAATCACATATGAACTCGAATTGCCATTAATACTACCTTTTATTCATGAGAAAACCCTAATTACTATTTTTAGGGTTTTTATCATTGATTAGGAACTTTAAAGCTCAAAATAGATTAGAACCATCATATAACAACATATTTTCACATTTTTCAAATTAAATATGATCTTATCCTCTTTGACCCTAAATTAGGGTTTCTAAATTCTTAATAATTCTCATATGGGGTAAAAGCCCTAAATCATGCAATTTAACATCTAGATTAGTTTTGAATCTAACATTATCATTCAATAGGTTATTAATACTTCAATTAACCCATTAAGCATACTAGATTCAACCTTTAATCACAAATAGGGTTTTTAACTTAACTTTAATACACTTTTCATCAACTTATAGTAATTTTGCAATTAGGAACGGAATCCATCTTTAATATTGTTTTTATTGGATTCCTCTCGTTCTCCTAATCAATTTTCATATGTTGTATGTTTCCATTGGAGCTACCAATAATTAACTACGAATTTTGTAAATTGTATACCTCTTGGCCAATGGAAGAGTACCACGTGTCTCCGTCCATGCAACACATCTCGGCTGTTTTAAAAACATAATGAAATTCCATTTTTACCCCTATGCGGCTCCTTGGTCATGTAATGCCCGGAGGGGCAAAATCATCCAACGACACCCTTCATCTTCTACCTTGCGCGCCCTAGGCACTGCCGCCGGCGTAGCCCATCGGGAGGAGTCTTCCTCACCTCCCACGGCCCGAAGTCTGTCGCCCACTGCCGCCCAAGCTCCGTCGCGCCCCTGTGCACGCGGAGGACCCCCAGGTCGCAGCCAAGATAGTTGATCCGTCATGAGCCAAGATCGCGATGTCTGCTGTGGATGGCAAACTTTCGGCAGGAGTTGCATGAAGACGGAATCGCGAGGGAGAGAGCTGCTCCCTCTCCTACCTTCATCAGACCTCCGCGGTCCTCTAAGCGCCCTTAAGCCATGGCCACGGCGGTTGGTTCAGGCTGGACACACCTACAGTGCGCCTGCCAAAAGCAACTGTGCTGCTGCTGCTACGTTCACGCTAAGGTGGAGGAGTATCCCTCGAGCCTCCCATTAGTATCGTGAGAGCAATATGCATCCGCCGTAACTCGTCCTCGGCCCTGCCCTACTCTAGGATTCGAACCACCCTTTGCTAGGGTTTTTTAGTAAGGAAGAGGAAGAAGGAAGAGAGAATTTCGTGGGATTACTCTAGAACTCGATCTAGAGGCTCTCCCTCTTTATATAGGGAGGGTATCTGCGCCCAAGAACCCTTACCCACAAATCAAGCAACATTTTTCCTAATCGAAAAGGAATTTTCCTTAATTAAGAAGTATTTTCTCTCTCTTTAGCAATTCCTTGTTTATCCATGATCCTTAGTCATTAAGAATTCGAAATTCTTTCCTCTTATTCTCTTTATGCTTGCTTTTTAATCCATAAGCATGAATTTCTATTTTCTTTTAGTAGAATTTACTTCCTTTTTATCAATATCACAAATTCATTAATAATGCATTACATTATCCTCTTATTTTGTAATTTTTGGTATTTTCTCTTTCTTTCCTCTTTATTGGGACTCCTTGTATCCCAAGAAACTCTATTATTTCGAAATCATTTTTATTGGATACTCATTATCCTTCTAGATGCATCTAAATGCATTATTTCACATCATCTTGTTTATTTCTTATTAAAATATTTCCTTTTGAGGATTTCTCTTTATTTCTCTTTTATTTTCCTTATTGACATTCCTTTTATCATTAGGAATCATTGGGATATGAAATCCCACTAAGGATAACTCAATTGCACCCTTTTCCACTTGTTTTCCACATTTTACCATTATTTTCAATTTCTTTCTTAATAAAGAAATACTTAATTGATCTTTTCTTTTCTTATTGCATTCTCTATGCAACTTTGGATTCCTTGGAACCCAAGGAACCCAAGAGGCATGAAATCCTTCCTTGGATTACATTCTTTTGCCTTCCAGAGGTTTCTACATCATTCCTTTCTCAAAAACTCAATTATTCATTTATTAATTGAATTTCCTTGTTATTTGGGCCAAATAGCCAATAAATCCCACAACAAAACTATCAAGCCTATTGTAAATGAAATCCATTTATTCAAAACAAATTATATCATTATTTTTTCAGTTATCTTTAATATGAGAAATTACATTTCTCACCAATTGAACCCAAAAATTGGGGTTGTAACATGGGAGGAGAAGGAATGGAATAGGAGGCTGCTATTTGTCTTGGTCAAGAGAATAATTTACTTCTCCAATAGGCAATAAAGAAAACCATTGATTTCCTTCTTTTGACCCTTCAAATTCTGACTCTCTCTGCAAATTCCCATTCCCTAAGTTTCATGTGAATTTTGGCTGATATAAACCATTAAATTGCATGCAAAAATATGTTTTTCCTATAGGTCTTTAAATTTCCTTTCCAATGAGTACTTGTGTCTTGAATTATGCCTTGAGATGCGAGTATTATGACCATTTTAATATAAGATATACATTTAAATCTGGCATAGTGGGAAAACAAATGGGCATGTTCACCGGTTGATTGGACAGTCAAATGACTGCCAAAGTTATTAGGAAATATATATTTCCTTTAGAAATTGAAATTATCTTTCCAAAACGTATCTAAATTCCAAGTTTGAATTTGTATGTGAGAGTTATGACTATTTTGAAGGAAAGTATATCAAAATCTGTGAGAAATCTGAAAGGTCTCCTATCTTCATTTTTTCTTATCTTGATTTAAATGCTTCAATATTGCTAAAAATTGGGAAAAATCTCATAAGAATTCAAAAAAGTAATGAATGTGCAATTGATTTGGAAATTAAAATAAATTTACCAAAAAAATTAATTAATTATCCTAAATGATGTAAAAATAAATGATGAGTATGCATTCATCAAAATACACCAGACTTGAATTTTTCTCATCCTGAGCAAATTAAATTATAAATAACTTCCAATTCATCCTCCCAAACATATAATCCTCACATCCAAATTTTGGCCAAGTGACCCAATATCCTAGAACCACATAGAATAAAGTTCTATATTCCCTATCAAAACAAATGTCAAATCTTGCTTCTAAAATGAGAATTTGTAAAAAAATAGGCTTCCTCTTACTGTTGCTTTCACACTCTCAATTTTTGAATTTTTTGTAAGTAATTTACACAAGATTAGGAAGAAAGAGGGGGTGTGAACAAAGAATGAAGTAATAATTTTTTTTGATCCCTCCTCTATTTGACTTGGGATTTAAATTTCTCTGAGTTGTTGCTACATTGGTCACAACTTTTTCTTGTGCACTTTGGCATCTTTTTGATGGTACACCCCTTTGTGGGGTATGGAGTTCATTTTGGGAAGCATGTCACCCATACTTGATTTTTGTCCGATGGTGATTCTTTGCTTCTCTTTTTTAGAAGGAAAATAGAGGGAAGGAAAAGATGTTCTTGTTCTTTTAACTTTCAACATTATTTTTTTTTCTTTTTTTTTTCAAACCGATTCATTACTCTAGTTAAAATATTCCTATATATCACACTATACAAGTTTTATAACAAAATAATCCATTTTTTTAAATCTAGGGAGAAATTATGCTTAATACTGATCGATTCCATATGACTTTCCAACTATTCCAAGGAGTAATGTTATTAGGGGTCCTAGGAGACATGATGGTTTCAGACATGGCAATTTGTAATAAATTTTGCAAAAAGTTTTACCAAATTCAATTTGGGGTACAATTATATATGGCTACTCAATTGGCTGACCAGATAATGGTATTTTTACAACTAAGTAAAATAAAAAAGGTATGGCTGAATAGATAAAGGCCATAAACTAAAGTAAATACATGCATAACAATGAAAAGAGAAAATAAAGAAAATAAGAAAAAATATAGGGGGTGGAATAGAATTGTACCACCCACCTCCACCCCAGACTTAGACTTTTTCTCATACTAAGAAAAACCTAATATCAGAGATTGAGGGAAGAAGATCACTTTGATAGAGGGAAGTGTGAATATGAAGGAGGATTGTATTAGTGGTTCCCCCATTAAGGGTAGTCGGGTTCAGGGTAAGCCTGATGGGGTAGCTAACTTTCATCCCACGAACCAACAGGTTGGATTACCAATCTCTCAATTTTTTTCATTTTTTAGAACAAGAACTGAAGTTGAAACACAAGTGTTAGCTAAGACAAATATAGAAGAAACTTGCAAAAATTTAATTATTTGGTTTCCTACCAATAAGCGCCTAGTTTTATGTTGAAGGCCCAACAGAGCTAGATCATGGAGCCTCAAAAGATAGAAATCCTCAACGGTGATGTACCATTTAAGTCGATGTCCATTAACCTTAAACTCCCCTAAAACTTCATCCCAAAGAAAAAAAGTGCCATGGGGGTAGGCATGATTGATAAGGTAGGGCCCATACCATCCAGATGTGAATTTTCCAGGAAAATTCTTAATCTAGAGTTATACATTAAAACTTGATCATCCTCCCTAATGTCCTTTCTCCTAATATGACCATCATGCCATAGTTTGTCTTTGTCTTTGTAAATCCTAACATTTTCATAGGCAGTCATTCGGAGCTCGTCTATCTCTTGCATTTGCAAAAAGTAGTTTTCATCTACAACAATTAAGTCAAAATTAAGAGTTTTGATGGCCCAATTGGCCTTATGCTCTAATTCTATAGGTAGATCCCATGATTTCCCATAAATCAATTTGAAAGGAGTGGTGCCTATGGGGTTTTTGTAGGTGGTCCTATATGCCCCCAAGGCATCATTGAGTTTTAAAGCCCAATCGGTCCAAGTGTGATTTACTATTTTCTCTACGATGGACTTGATTTGCCTATTTGACACCTCAACTTGACCACTACACTGAGGGTGGTAAGAGGTGGAAACCTTGTGATGGACTCCATACCGTTTAAAAAAGGAATCGAAACTCTTCTCTAAAAAATGGGAGCCTCCATTAGAAACTACATTATGAGGCACCCCAAATCGAGGAAAAATGATATATTTGAAGATTTGCCTCACATGCTTGGAATCACATTTTTGGTGGGGATGGCTTCTACCCATTCGGAAACGTAGTCAACAACCACCAAGATATATTTGTACCCACAAGAAGAAGAAAATAGGCCCATATAATCCACCCACACACATCAAAAATTTCAATCTCCTACCAAGAAGTCATGGGCATTTTGTCTCTCATAGATATGTTGCAGGTCCTTTGACATTCATCACAAGAAAAGACAAAATGGTATGAATATTTGAATAGAGTAGGCCAAAACAACCTAGATTGTAAGACCTTCCTAGAAGTTTTCTGAGAGATCATGCGCCCTCCAGAGGGGCCAGTTTGGCATTGCTCAAGTATGTCATGAGCCTTTTCCTCAGTAACACACCTACAATAAAGTCCTTCTGAACACAATCTAAAAATATATGGACCATCCCAATAATATTTTTTTACATCTTGCAAAAATTTAGCCTTAAAATGTCCCTTACATTCAGGGTGCAATACATCTGCGGCTAGAAAATTCACATAATCTGCAAACCAAGGATATCATGATTCCATCTTTAACAATTTATCATCAAGGAGGGAGTCATTTATGGGGATTCCACCATCATTGAAAAAATCAAGGTGACTAAGATGGTCAGAAACAACATTTTTGCAACCCCTTTTGTCTAGTATTTCTAGGTCAAATTCCTGAAGTTAAAGGACCCAAAGAAGAAGGAGAGGTTTGACATCCTTTTTGGTAATCAAATATCTAATGGCCACATGGTTTATGTAAACAATGACTTTGGAACCTACCAAATATGTATGAAATTTGTCAAAGACATATACTATGGCAATCATTTCATTTTCATTAGTTATTTATTTTTGCTGGGCTTCATCAAGAGTTTTGGATGCGTAGTAAATCACATGGTGATTTTTATAAACACATTGTCCAAGAATAGCTCCAACAACATAATCACTTGCATCACACATTAACTCGAAAGGTAGGGACCAGTCAGGGGCCTTGATGATGGGAGTATTTATGAGGGCATCCTTAAAACAAAGAAAATTGGCCATGCAAGCTTTATCAAACACAAAAGGAGTGTCTTTTTGAAGGTGATTAGCTATGGGTTTGGTGATCTTAGAAAAATCACAGATGAAACATCTATAAAAAACTGAATGCCCAAGGAAGGCACAGACGTCCTTGATAGAAGAAGGTGGTGGGAGTTTTGAGATGACCTCGATCTTGGCTCTATCCAATTCAATGCCACAGTTGCTCATCCTATGGCCTAAAACAATTCCTTCAGTCACCATATAGTGGCACTCCTACCAATTGAGGATCAAGTGTTCTTCCTCACATTTTCCCAAAACTAGAGATAAATGATGGAGACAAGATTCAAAACTATCTCCATAGGCAGAGAAACTGTCCATAAAAACCTCCATGATGGTTTCGGTCAATCCAGAAAAAATAGCGGACATGCAGCGCTGAAAGGTGGATAGAGCATTGCACAACTTGAATGGCATTCTCTTGAATGCATAAGTGCCAAACGGGCAAATGAAAGTTGTTTTCTTTTGGTCGTCCAAATGAATGCAGATTTGATAGAAACATGAATAGCCATCAAGATAGCAAAAATATTGTTGTTGGGTGAGGCACTCTAGTACTTGATCCAGGAAGGTAAGAGGGAAATTATCTTTCCTAGTGGACTTATTCAGTTTCTTATAGTCGATACACATCCTCCATCCTGTGACAGTGTGAGTGGGAATAAGTTCATCCTTGTTGTTTTTCACGACAATGGTACCCCCTTTCTTGGGGATGACCTAAACCGAGCTAACCCAAGGAGATTTGGTGATGGGGTAGACGATCCCTAAAATTAAAAGATTGATAACCTCTATATGAACAATTGGGATTTAGTTTCCTTTGAGGGTCTCTAGAGGGTTTGTACTCTTCTGCCATATGAATTTTAAGCATGCAAATGGATTGATCTATTCGTGTCAAATCAAACATTTTGTATCCTAAAGCAGATTTCCTCTTCCTAAGTTCAGTCATTAGCATGATTTCATGTTCATGGGTGAGATCAGAGTTATTGATAACATGATAAAGCTCTTGCCCATCAAGGAAAAAATACTTAAGACCTTCAGGGAGGGGCTTCATGTCAGGTGCCTTGGGGGTTCAGGTTTTGCATCTACAATGGAGACCATTTTTAGGTCTTCAAACTCCTCATCATGAATATACTCAAAGGTGTCGAGATGATGTTTGAATTGCTCCAATTACTCATCTTCAAATCCACAATCAATAGGGTTATAAGGGCATTTTAGAGGGGATCCTCAACTAATTCTGATTCTAGTCACAATTGTTGCATCTTCTCAATACAATCAAGAAGATAGACCTCTCCTTGGAGGCTTGGTATGCACATGATTTCAAATACCCTAAATTTTGGGGTTTGTTTTCCTAGGTGCAAGAAAATGGTTCCAGCCTTAACATCAATCAAGGCATGAGCGGTGGCCAAAAAGGGACACCCAAAGATGATGGGGTACCTTAAGTCTTCCTTTATGTCCATGATGAAAAAGTCACATGGGACATAGGCATCCTTCCTAGCTCTTACATGTATGTCTTCAATGATACCCATGGGTTTTGTCATGTATGAGTCTACAAATTTGATGGTTATGGCGGTAGGGAGCATGTCAACAAAGAATAGTCTCCTGTAAAGACTATAGTGAATAATAGAAATACTAGCGCCTAGATATGTAAGACCCTTCCTGCAAGCATTATCACCTTGGTGGCACCCAATCCCAAAGGAACTAGGGTCTTTCTTATTTTTAGGCATCTTGCTTTGGATAATATCAGAGGTGGTCCTAGAAAGCATGACTGTCTCATGCTCGTTAGTGTGGTACTTCTTGGTCAAAAGAGACTTCATGTATTTGGACCAGGCTGGCATGTCAGCCAAGGCATCAAGAAAGGGAATATCCACATGCAACTTTTTGATAGCTTCCCTAAATTTCACAAAATGAGTGTCAAGCCTAGTTTGATTTAGGTGGGCCTGGTAAGGTGGACAAGGTTTATAAACAAGAATTTCTGACTCGTCAATTTCCACAGGTGTAACCACATGAGAAGGAGTGGGAACGATAGGGGTGGGTGAGGGAGGAATTTTAATGGACACTATATCATCATCCTCAAAGTCCAAGGGAACAACTATGAGTTTCTCTAGGGGAGGAGTATGAATCTTCCCCGAGTAGGTGGAAACAACCTTTAGTTGTTTGGGATGTTTTGGGTTGTTCTCAGGCTGTGCAGTGAAGGTCCCTGTAGGGGGTTTTTGTTGGGAAAAAAGATGAGCAAATTGAATGTTAGTTTACTTCTGATGTGCTATTATGATTTTCTCTAACGTTGAAATCCTATAATCTACCACAAGGGTGGGAACATTCAGTTGAGGTGGCCGTTGATGAAGGTTTTGATATTGTTGTCCTTGGTAAGGTGCATAGTTTTGGAAATTTCCCCTAAAGTTCCCTTAGTTCTGAAAATTTCTTTGGTTGTTATTGTATGGAAAACCTTGTTGTGGACGATAGTTGGCTTGGGGTTGTGGGGGTCTTTGTGGAGGGGAAGGTTGAGATGAGTTTTCCTCTCCTGAGGGGTTTCCATATGGAAATATAAGATGGTTTTTGGCTTAGTTTGGATTGTAGTAAGCCTAGCCCATGATAGTATGGATAGAGTTAGGGTCCTCCACTTGTTGACCAAAATTAGGCTACATAAGGGTGTTGTAGAGATATTCACATTTGAGGGTAGGATGATCATACCCTTGGCATATCCCACTTAGAGATTCAACTACCCTCACTTGTTGAGGTTGTCTTTCATAGGCATTAAATGAGGATTCCAAGCAGCCCTATTTCAAAGATATCAATTTTAGAGCTTCAACTATAGTATGAATGTCTTGGTTGACCTCAGCCTTAGCAACTTTTAGGACCCCTCCCACTCCTTATTTATCTTGGGTTTTAGATGCTCTTTTAACTACCTCCCACGCGCTCCTTAGGTTTTAGAACATGAAATTTTGCTCCAAATGAGGAATCAAGAAATTTCTTGGTGTCACCATCAACACCACGATAGAATATCTCAAAGAGTTGAGATTGTGATCTATCATGGTAGGGGAAATGAAGGAGGAGTTCCCTAAATCTCTACCAAGCTTCTCCTAAGGTTTCTCTAGGGACCATTGAAAATAAAAGGATTTGTCCTCTGATCTCATAGGTAAGAGAAGGGGGGGTATTTGTCTAAAAATTTCATTTGAAGCACTTCCCAAGTGGTGATGGGGTTTTCACTCTCCATGGCATTATATCAACTAGTGGCTACCCCCAAGAGAGAGTATTTGAAAAGTCTAAGTCTAATGGCATCTTAAAAAATGCCTGAGATCTTAGTCAAGGAACTAAGGTCTGTGAAGCGTTGGAGGTGAGCTTGACAACTCTCACCCTTGTTCTAGGAAAATGGGTTGGCCTGAAACATGGTGTTACGACCTCACCTTTTAGTAACCCCTAATTAAGGGAGACCAAGAGGATAAAGCCGCACCCATTAATTCCGGATCAAAGGTTCAACATATAACCATAAACAATTATTAAATTCTAACAGACTATACTGAAAAATGGTAATAAACATTTTCTTTACATACCTTGAAAAGTTGGGAACTATCTTCTAACCACAACTTAACTAATCTATCTAATTCCTCCTTGTTCTTTAATTCTTGAATTCACAATATGTCGCTTTACTGTTTGTGCTTTTGAGGATTTTACCTAAAACGCCGACAAACAAAACAATGATCAGCCGAAGCTGGTATGTGGGGGAGACAGTTATTGTTCAACTAGGTTAACAACATAAACATTCAATTAATTATTTAAAAAACAAGATTACATTTTAAACCATATAACTCAATCCATACATATTCTCAAACTCTGGGCTGTCCCTGCAGTGGACATGGATATCACCTCTCTTTTAGGTAATAGAGTCGCATGGCACTATCCGAGGATAGCCCAATATCTAACTCATTATGACTTGATGGTCCTACCTCCATGGTAGCCATGTACTAAGTCAACCATTGACCTGATGGACCTACCCAATGGGTATCCATGTGCTAGGTCATCCATAGACCTGATGGACCTACCCAATAGATAGCCATGTACTAGGTCATCCATAGACCTGATGGACCTACCCAATAGGTAGCCATGTACTAGGCCTTTCTCTAACCTGATGACCTACCCATAGGCAGCCATGTACTAGGTTAGCTATTATGCCATAGAGAGAACCAGGATCTGAGTTTATAGGTATACACATTAGGTGATAGTCATAGCCACATTATATTTGCAATATGAACATCCAAGCAGTTTAGTTGCATTCAAAGCGATAAAACGTTCGGGAAACATCAGGAAACATAAGCGGTTAACCATAAGTAACCACATACCTTTAAATGTAGATTTCAAGATAGAAAGAGAAACCCAATCAACAAGCAAAACCTGAAATAAAAGGACATTTTTCCTTTTATTAATATTCATCTAATTTTCATCATATTACTTAGGGTTTCAGTTCCTATTTTATGGTTCCTTTAGAAATTAGGGTTTTCACTTCTTCTTTCCTTATTATCATCCTTAATTCATTCTTTCAAAAACAAAAACAAAAAATCATCCTTAATTCATTAAACTACATAAAACCCCTAATTTCTCAGTAAATTTCCTTTATTAAGTATCCAATTATCTTATTCCGCAAAAACATGCTTTTTATCCCCTTTTATCCCAAATTAGGGTTTCTATGCAAATTAACTTCCTTTTTAAGCATTATAACTCTAAATCTCATACTTTTGCATTCAAACTAATAATCATATCACCTTTATCATTAGCAAAGTTAAACTTATCAGTTTGATCTATTGATTTACCAAAATACACTTTAATCATGCAGTTAGGGTTTCTCACCAATTCTTAATACACTTTATTAACAAATTATGGTACTTTTTGCAAAATAGACAGAACTAGGTTCTCAATTTATTTTTATTGGATTCCTCGTATTTTTCTATACAATTTTCATATATTAAGTTTTCTCATACGAGTTTCCTAGAAAATTCTATTAATTTTGCAAGATAAAACCTTTTTTTATAATTTCTATCAGAGAGGGATTTTACCGGAAATACCTCGGCCGTTGGATCGGTGTGCCGCTGTACCCGGCCTTGATCTGACGCTCTGCATCAGATTCCCTTCCCCGGTGGTGCGCCTACTTTATCGGCCGTCGATGATGCGCGACTCACGGTGGACTCTGATCCTACGGTCCTGGTCAGGGCGCTCCACTTAAACCAGCACGCCGCTCCAGCAACGTCAGATCTTGGACGGGCGCACGATGGTCCAGGATCGGACGATCCCCACTCGTCGTCCTCCGTTGCTTCCTAAACCGAACCAGTGGCGGCGCCACAAATACCTTCTCACCGGAGTGTGGCCAATTGGGTGAGAGAGCGAGCAATTGGGCTTAGAAAGCAGCTGTTTTAGATCGTGAAGGTGCTCCCGACTCGAAGGACCCATATATATAGGGCGCGAGGGCCTCTCTAGGGTTTCCCAACCCTGCCACCGTCCCCGACCTTAGCTTGATTGGGCGTTTCTAGAACACACCCCAAAAGCCAGCAAAACTTAGGTCTGGATTGTTCGCCATGGTCTTCCGAACTCAATGGGACATCTATCTCAAGTGCACATGCACTGAATTGATTGGGAAAGCGAGGGGAAAAACCCCTGTCGGTGCTACAGTCCGAGTCCCTCTGGGACACTGGATGATGACTGTGATCCGCTGGATTAAGATCCAACGGTCAGCGTCGTCTGCGCTTAAACCAAAAGGAAAATTAATTCCTAAATATGCAAGGAAAATGCTATTTTGATGATAACTTGAAAATTCAATAAATCTCAATCCTTAACTCCGTTTTATATCAAATTTTGAGGAAAATGTGTTTATACTTTTATCTTTCCTTGTGAAAAAATTGGAGTCATTATCTAAAGGAAACGAGTCCTTTACTTCAGTTTCAAGTTATCTCATTTTTAATTGTATTTTCCACATATTCCTTGTTTCTTTTGCCATTATCTAATTATCCTGAGTTCCTTGAATCCCAAGGAACCTTTTAACTCAAAATCTTATTTTGGGAAAATATCTTTTAGCCTTATAATCATATCTTTTTATTTTCCTCATATATTCCTTTATTAAATGAAATTCCTTCTTCATTTCTTTTTGTTTTTCTTTTAATCCTTTAATTGGGCTCAATGGCCACAAAGGCCCAATAAGAACACAACACAAAAATCCATTCAATCCATTCAAACAATCCATCACATCAACCATGGATTTCATTTATCTTTAAAAAGAACATTTTATAATTATTTCATTACATATTTTGGAAAAATCGAGGTGATAACATCCTCCCCTCCTTATAGGAATTTTTTCCTCAAAATTCATCAATCACGCAAACAAATTAGGATATGCTTTTTCCATGTCCGTCTTCAGCTCCCATGTGGCCTCGTCCTCTCCATGGTGTTTCCAAAGAACCTTTACCATATCTATATTCTTATTTCTGAGCTCTTTTACCTTAGTGTCTATAATACACAAAGGTAACTCAGGATAAGACAGCTTTCCTTGAAGCTCAATAGGTTCAATGCTCAACACATGGCTCGGGTCTTGCACATATCGCTTCAGATTGGACAAGTGAAACACATCATGCATCATACTATATTGAGGAGGTAACGCCAAACGATAAGCCACCTCACCAATCCGTTCTAAAACCTCAAACGGACCCACATATCGGGGAATCAACTTTCCTCTATTTTTAGCTATAGCTCGGAGCGGTCGGATTTTCAGAAAAACATGCTCTCCCATAGTGAAATGGACATCAGTCCTCTTCGCATCAGCATATGACCTTTTTTGATCCTGGGCTCTCTTTAGCCTTTTCCTAATCAAAGCGACTTTATCGGCATACACTTGGAGTTCATCCGACCTCAACAAGGTTCTCTCACCAACATCATCCCAGTGAAGTGGTGACCGACACGGTCTCTTGTATAGAGCTTCATATGGAGGCATCCCGATACTGTCTTGGTAACTATTGTTGTATGCAAACTCTGCTAGAGGTAAATACTGCTCCCATGATCCACCCCAATCGATCACACAAGCTCTCAAAAGATCCTCTAAGGTCTGAATTGTCCTTTCTGACTGACCATCTGTCTGGGGGTGATAGGCGGTAATGAACTTTAACCTTGTACCAAGTTCCTCTTGAACCTGCTTCCACAATTTGGAAGTAAACTTCGGATCTCTATCAGATATGATGGAACTGGGTACGCCATGCAAATGCACTATCTCTCGAATGTACAACTCAGCTAAATCGGTCACTTTGGCAGTGGTTTTCAGTGCAAGGAAATGTGCTGACTTGGTAAGGCGATCCACCACAACCCATATTGCATCATGACCTCTCTTGGTCCGGGGTAAACCCACCACAAAATCCATGGTGATCTGATCCCATTTCCATTCCGGAATCTCTATAGACTGTAAAAGTTCACCAGGTCGTTGATGTTCAGCCTTCACCATTTGGCACGTAAGACAACTGGCCACATAAGCTGCAATGTCTCTCTTCATTCCTGGCCACCAGAAAAACCTCTGCATATCCTTAAACATCTTAGTAGTCCCTGGGTGTACAATATACTTAGAACCATGAGCTTATTTTAGGATACGTTCCTTCAGTGATGAGTCTTCAGGAATCCATATACGATTCTCGAATCTGATTCCTCCATCTACTCCCAAAGAAAGGTGGGTCTGAGGCTTCTTCATCAAGCCTCTCATCTTGTCAAGTTTACTACTGACCAACTGTGCTGCCACAATTTCACTCAACAAATCGGACTGTATTTGAATGTTGGACAATCGAACTCGATCACCTAATGGTTGAGGAGACCATTTCACCAGCTCTTCCAAGCTCTTCCACTGACTAGACAGAACAGATGCGCACTTGAGCTGTTTCCGACTCAACGCATCTGCCACAACATTTACCTTCCCTGGATGATAGGCAATGGTAAAGTCATAATCCTTCATGTATTCCATCCATCTTCGTTGTCGTAAGTTCAAGTCTTTATGTGTCAGAAGGTACGTCAAGCTCTTATGGTCAGTGAAGATTTCAAAAGTAGCACCATACAGGTAATGCTGCCAAATCTTCAAGGCATGAATGATAGAAGCCAACTCTAAGTCATGTGTCGGGTAATTCACCTCATTAGGCTTGAGTTGCCGAGAAGCATAAGCAACCACATGTCGATTCTGCTCCAAAACACAGCCAAGACCCATTTTGGATGCATCAGTGAAGATCATGAAACCCTCATTGCCTGATGGTAGAGTCAAAATTGGTGCAGTGGTCAACTTTTCCTTCAGCTCTTGAAAACGAGTCTCACAAACAGCATACCACACAAACTTCACATCCTTCCGAGTCAACATGGTCAAGGGCAAGGCAGTCTTTGAGAAATCTGAAATGAAACACCGATAATATCCTGCTAACCCCAAGAAACTTCGGATCTCGGAGGGGTTCTTTGGTGTAGTCCAGTCTCGAACTGCTGACACCTTGGCTGGATCCACGGTATTAGTTCCTCCTGAGATGATATGCCCAAGGAACATGACTCGGTCTATCCAAAACTCGCATTTTGAGAATTTCCCATAGAACTTCTGCTTTCTCAGGATATCAAGGACTTTACTTAGGTGGTATCGGTGTTGCTCTAAGTCATTGGAGTATACCAAGATGTCATCTATGAACACTATGACAAACGAGTCAAGGAAGGGTTGAAACACACTATTCATAAGGTTCATGATCACACAGGGTGCATTGGACAATCCAAAAGGCATAACCACAAATTCATAATGGCCATATCGTGTTCGAAAAGCTATTTTTGGGATGTCCTCACTCTTGACTCTCAACTGGTGGTAACCCGATCTTAAGTCAATTTTAGAAAAGACTCGAGCGGACTTCAACTGGTCAAACAGGTCATCTATTTGGGGTAAAGGGTATTTTTTCTTAATGGTAGCTTGGTTAATCATCCGGTAGTCTATACACATACGGAGCGAGCCATCCTTTTTTCTTTACAAACAAGACTGGATCTCCCCATGGTGATGTGCTAGGCTGAATAAAACCCTTGTCTAGCAATTCCTGCAATTGTTTCTTCAACTCGAGCAACTCCGCAGGGGCCATTCTATAAGGTGCACGTGAAATAGGGCTTGTTCCTGGAGCTAGCTCTATGGAAAAATCCATCTGTCTCTCAGGAGGAATCCCGAGTAGATCATCCGGAAAAACATCTGCATAGCTCTTGACTACCTCTATTTCCTCTAAGGGTTGCACCTTGGGTTCGGGCTCGGTAACAACTGCTAGGAAAGCTTGACAACCTTTACTCATCATTCTTTCTGCCTTTAGGGATGACACATACAAACTGGTGGTGGCATCTTTCCTACCTCTAATGACAAAGGGTGGGTGACCTGGTTCCCTAATGATCACTTTCTTTTCCCTACAGTCGATTTGGGCCCTATAAGTATAAAGCCAATCCATTCCAATGATCACATCAAAATCATTCATGTCAAGAAGGATAAAGTCTGTAGGAAATTCATGATCTCGATATTTCACAGGTATCACCGGAGTTTTCAAAAGAGAGGTAAAGATTCGACCACTTGGGGTTGTAACATCTAAGACATATCCTAAATCCTTGATATCCAAA
The DNA here is from genome assembly GCA_963693085.1 of Alisma plantago-aquatica. Lineage (NCBI taxonomy): Eukaryota > Viridiplantae > Streptophyta > Magnoliopsida > Alismatales > Alismataceae > Alisma > Alisma plantago-aquatica. The sequence continues at coordinate 1,868,643,041 of OY856409.1, read as the reverse complement.
CAAAGCATAGTCGTAAGATTCCTCGAAATGAAAGTATTAATAGAACCAGAATCAAATAATGCTTTTACATTATGTCCCATGACTTCAAGCATGCCTACATTATTTTTCACCATACATTAGACTATCACATTCTTAACTTCCAAAACATAAAGAAAACTCTATGGGTTATTACCCTCAATCAACCGATTTGCATTTGCTTGAGCTTCTTCATTGTCGATGGCGAACACTCGAGCTTGCCTTCTTTCTTCGGCAGGTGGGGCCACAGCTACTGGTGGAGCTACTACTAGTGGGGCTGCCACTGAACCTGGTCCCTTTGGTGCTGGTAGGGGCAAGCAGACAGGATATGCCCCTCTTGCTGACAATGAAAGCAGACCTTCTTCTTGTGGCGACACTCACCAGGATGCCATTTTCGACAAGAGCGGCATCGCGGTTGGTTGTGTTCTGGATGGGGTCTTCCTCTTCCTTCATGTCTTCCCTTGGCTTGATGACGTCCTGGACCCTTCTTATGATGATTCTTCTGACCTCAGATTCCTTCAGTGAAACCCAAAAACCCCTTGGGTGGAAGCTGTGTAGGCATCACGGTCCTTTCCATGTCTAAGGCAGTGTTGTAAGCTTCTGTGAAGGTTTTAGGTTTGCTTGCCATCACATGAGTCTTCAGGGCAGGGTGAAGATGCTCTATGAAGTGATCCACCCTCCTTTCCTCATCCATCTTGTACCCAAAATGTTCTAGGATCCGAAACTTGCACCCAAATTCTGCCACAGAGGAATTTCCTTGAGTCATGTTAGTGAATTCCCTTTCCTTCTCTTTCTTAGCTGCAACCGGGACGAATCTGGAAGTGAAGATAGTTTTGAAATCAGCCCATGCCATTGGTTCCTCAGTTAGATCTCGGCCTGTGATGTGAGTCTCCCACCATATCTTATTTGCTCCTTCCAATAGGTGAGCAGAAAAGAGGACCTTCTTGGTCGGCTGTACTTCAAGCATGCGGAAACCATTCTCTATTGCAAGTATCCAGGCCTCTGCTTTATCAACCACCTCAGTCTTATCTTCTCCCCAGAATTTTTCTATGTTCATCTTGACAAAGTCTAGGATGGTGGCTCCCACACGTGGACGAACAGGGTGTGGTTCACCATTCTCAGCTCTAGCTATGTCTCGAAGGGCCAAAGCACTAATAACTTCTGCCAACTTCCTCTGTTGCTCTAACCACAAGGTATCAGGGGTATGGATCATCATGGTGGGTTCTGAATCATTGACTGGGTCCTCATCCATCTGGGCTTCTTCCTCATACACATGCTGCTCTTCATATCCTTAATCTTCTTCTTGGTTCAGGTTACTAAATGGTACCGGGTCAGGGTTAGGGACTTCTTGAGTGACTTCTTCAGGCCTCTTCCTCTTCTTAGAGGATCCATCCTCATGGTTCCTATTCCTCTTTCCAGAAGACTCCTTCCCTTTCCGAGGTGGCCAAACACTCCTAGCTGGATTCCCAGAGCCCTCAGGGATCGCCACAGTCTTGGTCCTTGCCATCTACATAAGCATAACAAGCAAACCTTTAGTTTATCATTTAAACTAGTTATACTTATGTTCAGTGATATCTCATTACATATCTTTTATTAATTTGTTGGAGGACTCTTAAACCCTTAACTTATTTTCCCATACCACATGAGTGTGGAGGAGAGAGAGAATCCTACTCTTAAAGCCCTAAAAGAGTATGTGATGAGAAGGGATGAATGAGATGAGAGAGTCCTAAAGGTATCTTATTTCGATTCATACCTTAAGACTTTGGCCAGGCGGTCACACGGGTCCGGGAGTCCTCGTATTCTGACTAGCGGTGCGGAGGAAAATCTTGCCAGCCCCCGGTTGTGATCCCTTTCTAGACACCTCCGTCTTTTGGATACTCCTCTAATAACTCCCTTTGGTTCTATGGAGTTTGTAAAATTTAATAATTACTAATGGTTACATGAAGAACCTAGGCTCTGATACCAAATGTTACGACCTCACCTTTCAGTAACCCCTAATTAAGGGAGACCAAGAGGATAAAGCTGCACCCATTAATTCCAGATCAAAGGTTCGACATATAACCATAAACAATTATTAAATTCTAACAGACTATACTGAAAAATGGTAATAAAATTTTTCTTTACATACCTTGAAAAGTTGGGAACTATCTTCTAACCACAACTTAACTAATCTATCTAATTCCTCCTTGTTCTTTAATTCTTGAATTCACAATATGTCCCTTTACTGTTTGTGCTTTTGAGGATTTTACCTAAAATGCCGACAAACAAAACAACGATCAACCGAAGCTGGTATGTGGGGGAGACAGTTATTGTTCAACTAGGTTAACAACATAATCATTCAATTAATAATTTAACAAACAAGATTACATTTTAAACCATATAACTCAATCCATACATATTCTCAAACTCTGGGCTGTCCCTGCAGTGGACATGGATATCACCTCTCTTTTAGGTAATAGAGTCGCATGGCACTATCTGAGGATAGCCCAATATCTAACTCATTATGACTTGATGGTCCTACCTCCATGGTAGCCATGTACTAAGTCAACCATTGACCTGATGGACCTACCCAATGGGTAGCCATGTACTAGGTCATCCATAGACCTGATGGACCTACCCAATAGATAGCCATGTACTAGGTCATCCATAGACCTGATGGACCTACCCAATAGGTAGCCATGTACTAGGCCTTTCTTTAACCTGATGACCTACCCATAGGCAGCCATGTACTAGGTTAGCTATTATGCCACAGAGAGAACCAGGATCTGAGTTTATAGGTATACACATTAAGTGATAGTCATAGCCACATTATATTTGCAATATGAACATCCAAGCAGTTTAGTTGCATTCAAAGCGATAAAACGTTCGGGAAACATAGGGAAACATAAGCGGTTAACCATAAGTAACCACATACCTTTAAATGCAGATTTCAAGATAGAAAGAGAAACCCAATCAACAAGCAAAACCTGAAATAAAAGGACAATTTTCCTTTTATTAATATTCATCTAATTTTCATCCTATTACTTAGGGTTTCAGTTCCTATTTTATGGTTCCTTTAGAAATTAGGGTTTTCACTTCTTCTTTCCTTATTATCATCCTTAATTCATTAAACTACATAAAACCCCTAATTTCTCAGTAAATTTCCTTTATTAAGTATCCAATTATCTTATTCCGCAAAAACATGCTTTTTATCCCCTTTTATCCCAAATTAGGGTTTCTATGCAAATTAACTTCCTTTTTAAGCATTATAACTCTAAATCTCATACTTTTGCATTCAAATTGATAATCATATCACCTTTATCATTAGCAAAGTTAAACTTATCAGTTTGATCTATTGATTTACCAAAATACACTTTAATCATGCAGTTAGGGTTTCTCACCAATTCTTAATACACTTTATTAACAAATTAAGGTACTTTTTGCAAAACAGACAGAACTAGGTTCTCAATTTATTTTTATTGGATTCCTCGTATTTTTCTATACAATTTTCATATATTAAGTTTTCTCATACGAGTTTCCTAGCAAATTCTATTAATTTTGCAAGATAAAACCTTTTTCTATAATTTCTATCAGAGAGGGATTTTACCGGAAATACCTCGGCCGTTGGATCGGTGTGCCACTGTACCCGGTCTTGATCTGACACTCCGAGTTAGATTCCCTTTCCCGGTGATGCGCCTCCTTTATCGGCCGTCGATGATGCATGGCTCACGGTGGACTCTGATCCTACGGTCCTAGTCAGGGTGCTCCACTTAAACCAGCGCGCCGCTCGAGAAACGTCAGATCTTGGACGGGCGCACGATGGTCCAGGATTGGACGATCCCCGCTCGTCATCCTCCTTTTCTTCTTAAACCGAACCAGTGGTGGCGCCGCGGATACCTTCTCGCCGGAGTGCGGCCAATTGGGTGAGAGAGCGAGCAATTGGGCTTAGAAAGCAGCCGTTTTAGATCGTGAAGGTGATCCCGACTCAAAGGTCCTATATATATAGGGCATGATGGCCTCTCTAGGGTTTCCCAACCCTGCCACCGTCCCTGACCTTAGCCCGATTGGGCATTTCTAGAACACACCCTGAAAGTCGACAAAACCTAGGTCTGGATTGTTCGCCATTGTCTTCCGAACTCAATGGGACATCTATCTCAAGTGCACATGCACTGAATTGATCGGGAAAGCAAGGGGAAAAACCCCTGTCGGCGCTACAGTACGAGTCCCTCTGGGACTCTGGACGATGACCGCGATCTGCTGGATTAAGATCCAACGGTCAACGTCGTCTGCGCTTAAACCAAAACGAAAATTAATTCCTAAATATGCAAGGAAAATGCTATTTTGATGATAACTTGAAAATTCAATAACTCTCAATCCTTAACTCCGTTTTATCTCAAATTTTGAGGAAAACTTGTTTATACTTTTATCTTTCCTTGTGAAAAAATTGGAGTCATTATCTAAAGGAAACAAGTCCTGTACTTCAGTTTCAAGTTATCTCTTATTTAATTGTATTTTCCACACATTCCTTGTTTCTTTTGCCATTATCTAATTATCCTGAGTTCCTTGAATCCCAAGGAACCTTTTTAACTCGAAATCTTATGTTGGGAAAATATCTTTTAGCCTTAATATCATATCTTTTTATTTTCCTCATATATTCCTTTATTAAATGAAATTCCTTCTTCATTTCTTTTTGTTTTTCTTTTAATCCTTTAATTGGGCTCAATGGCCACAAAGGCCCAATAAGAACACAACACAAAAATCCATTCAATCCATTTAAACAATCCATCACATCAACCATGGATTTCATTTATCTTTAAAAAGAAAATTTTATAATTTCATTACATATTTTGGAAAAATCGAGGTTATAACACATGGTGATCCACTAAGTGCAGATCTCAAATTGGGGGGCATTAATCGCTGGTGGCATGACTGGGTGTTGTGCATATCCAATTTTTGGAGTGGAAAAATCTTTTAGTTGTTTTTGTCTCTAGGGACCATTGAAAATAAAAGGATTTGTCCTCTGATCTCATAGGTAAGAGAAGGGGGGGTATTTGTCTAAAAATTTCATTTGAAGCACTTCCCAAGTGGTGATGGGGTTTTCACTCTCCATGGCATTATATCAACTGGTGGCTACCCCCAAGAGAGAGTATTTGAAAAGTCTAAGTCTAATGGCATCTTAAAAAATGCCTGAGATCTTAGTCAAGGAACTAAGGTCTGTGAAGCGTTGGAGGTGAGCTTGACAACTCTCACCCTTGTTCTAGGAAAATGGGTTGGCCTGAAACATGGTGTTACGACCTCACCTTTTAGTAACCCCTAATTAAGGGAGACCAAGAGGATAAAGCCGCACCCATTAATTCCGGATCAAAGGTTCAACATATAACCATAAACAATTATTAAATTCTGACAGACTATACTGAAAAATGGTAATAAACATTTTCTTTACATACCTTGAAAAGTTGGGAACTATCTTCTAACCACAACTTAACTAATCTATCTAATTCCTCCTTGTTATTTAATTCTTGAATTCACAATATGTCGCTTTACTGTTTGTGCTTTTGAGGATTTTACCTAAAACGCCGACAAACAAAACAATGATCAGCCGAAGCTGGTATGTGGGGGAGACAGTTATTGTTCAACTAGGTTAACAACATAAACATTCAATTAATTATTTAAAAAACAAGATTACGTTTTAAACCATATAACTCAATCCATACATATTCTCAAACTCTGGGCTGTCCCTGCAGTGGACATGGATATCACCTCTCTTTTAGGTAATAGAGTCGCATGGAACTATCCGAGGATAGCCCAATATCTAACTCATTATGACTTGATGGTCCTACCTCCATGGTAGCCATGTACTAAGTCAACCATTGACCTGATGGACCTACCCAATGGGTATCCATGTGCTAGGTCATCCATAGACCTGATGGACCTACCCAATAGATAGCCATGTACTAGGTCATCCATAGACCTGATGGACCTACCCAATAGGTAGCCATGTACTAGGCCTTTCTCTAACCTGATGACCTACCCATAGGCAACCATGTACTAGGTTAGCTATTATGCCACAGAGAGAACCAGGATCTGAGTTTATAGGTATACACATTAGGTGATAGTCATAGCCACATTATATTTGCAATATGAACATCCAAGCAGTTTAGTTGCATTCAAAGCGATAAAACGTTCGGGAAACATCAGGAAACATAAGCGGTTAACCATAAGTAACCACATACCTTTAAATGTAGATTTCAAGATAGAAAGAGAAACCCAATCAACAAGCAAAACCTGAAATAAAAGGACAATTTTCCTTTTATTAATATTCATCTAATTTTCATCATATTACTTAGGGTTTCAGTTCCTATTTTATGGTTCCTTTAGAAATTAGGGTTTTCACTTCTTCTTTCCTTATTATCATCCTTAATTCATTCTTTCAAAAACAAAAACAAAAAATCATCCTTAATTCATTAAACTACATAAAACCCCTAATTTCTCAGTAAATTTCCTTTATTAAGTATCCAATTATCTTATTCCGCAAAAACATGCTTTTTATCCCCTTTTATCCCAAATTAGGGTTTCTATGCAAATTAACTTCCTTTTTAAGCATTATAACTCTAAATCTCATACTTTTGCATTCAAACTGATAATCATATCACCTTTATCATTAGCAAAGTTAAACTTATCAGTTTGATCTATTGATTTACCAAAATACACTTTAATCATGCAGTTAGGGTTTCTCACCAATTCTTAATACACTTTATTAACAAATTAAGGTACTTTTTGCAAAATAGACAGAACTAGGTTCTCAATTTATTTTTATTGGATTCCTCGTATTTTTCTATACAATTTTCATATATTAAGTTTTCTCATACGAGTTTCCTAGAAAATTCTATTAATTTTGCAAGATAAAACCTTTTTTTATAATTTCTATCAGAGAGGGATTTTACCGGAAATACCTCGGCCGTTGGATCGGTGTGCCGCTGTACCCGGCCTTGATCTGACGCTCTGCATCAGATTCCCTTCCCCGGTGGTGCGCCTCCTTTATCGGCCGTCGATGATGCGCGACTCACGGTGGACTCTGATCCTACGGTCCTGGTCAGGGCGCTCCACTTAAACCAGCGCGCCGCTCCAGCAACGTCAGATCTTGGACGGGCGCACGATGGTCCAGGATCGGACGATCCCCACTCGTCGTCCTCCTTTGCTTCCTAAACCGAACCAGTGGCGGCGCCGCGAATACCTTCTCACCGGAGTGTGGCCAATTGGGTGAGAGAGCGAGCAATTGGGCTTAGAAAGCAGCTGTTTTAGATCGTGAAGGTGCTCCCGACTCGAAGGACCCATATATATAGGGCGCGAGGGCCTCTCTAGGGTTTCCCAACCCTGCCACCGTCCCTGACCTTAGCTTGATTGGGCGTTTCTAGAACACACCCCGAAAGCCAGCAAAACTTAGGTCTGGATTGTTCGCCATGGACATCTATCGCAAGTGCACATGCACTGAATTGATTGGGAAAGCGAGGGGAAAAACCCCTGTCGGTGCTACAGTCCGAGTCCCTCTGGGACACTGGACGATGACTGCGATCCGCTGGATTAAGATCCAACGGTCAGCGTCGTCTGCGCTTAAACCAAAAGGAAAATTAATTCCTAAATATGCAAGGAAAATGCTATTTTGATGATAACTTGAAAATTCAATAACTCTCAATCCTTAACTCCGTTTTATATCAAATTTTGAGGAAAATGTGTTTATACTTTTATCATTCCTTGTGAAAAAATTGGAGTCATTATCTAAAGGAAACGAGTCCTTTACTTCAGTTTCAAGTTATCTCATTTTTAATTGTATTTTCCACATATTCCTTGTTTCTTTTGCCATTATCTAATTATCCTGAGTTCCTTGAATCCCAAGGAACCTTTTAACTCGAAATCTTATTTTGGGAAAATATCTTTTAGCCTTATAATCATATCTTTTTATTTTCCTCATATATTCCTTTATCAAATGAAATTCCTTCTTCATTTCTTTTTGTTTTTCTTTTAATCCTTTAATTGGGCTCAATGGCCACAAAGGCCCAATAAGAACACAACACAAAAATCCATTCAATCCATTCAAACAATCCATCACATCAACCATGGATTTCATTTATCTTTAAAAAGAACATTTTATAATTATTTCATTACATATTTTGGAAAAATCGAGGTGATAACATCCTCCCCTCCTTATAGGAATTTTTTCCTCAAAATTCATCAATCACGCAAACAAATTAGGATATGCTTTTTCCATGTCCGTCTTCAGCTCCCATGTGGCCTCATCCTCTCCATGGTGTTTCCAAAGAACCTTTACCATATCTATATTCTTATTTCTGAGCTCTTTTACCTTAGTGTCTATAATACACAAAGGTAACTCAGGATAAGACAACTTTCCTTGAAGCTCAATAGGTTCAATGCTCAACACATGGCTCGGGTCTTGCACATATCGCTTCAGATTGGACAAGTGAAACACATCATGCATCATACTATATTGAGGAGGTAACGCCAAATGATAAGCCACCTCACCAATCCGTTCTAAAACCTCAAACGGACCCACATATCGGGGAATCAACTTTCCTCTATTTTTAGCTATAGCTCGGAGCGGTCGGATTTTCAGAAAAACATGCTCTCCCATAGTGAAATGCACATCAGTCCTCTTCGCATCAGCATATGACCTTTTTTGATCCTGGGCTCTCTTTAGCCTTTTCCTAATCAAAGCGACTTTATCGGCATACACTTGGAGTTCATCCGACCTCAACAAGGTCCTCTCACCAACATCATCCCAGTGAAGTGGTGACCGACACGGTCTCTTGTATAGAGCTTCATATGGAGGCATCCCGATACTGGCTTGGTAACTATTGTTGTATGCAAACTCTGCTAGAGGTAAGTACTGCTCCCATGATCCACCCCAATCGATCACACAAGCTCTCAAAAGATCCTCTAAGTTCTGAATTGTCCTTTCTGACTGACCATCTGTCTGGGGGTGATAGGCGGTAATGAACTTTAACCTTGTACCAAGTTCTTCTTGAACCTGCTTCCACAATTTGGAAGTAAACTTCGGATCTCTATCAGATATGATGGAACTGGGTACGCCATGCAAATGCACTATCTCTCGAATGTACAACTCAGCTAAATCGGTCACTTTGGCAGTGGTTTTCAGTGCAAGGAAATGTGCTGACTTGGTAAGGCGATCCACCACAACCCATATTGCATCATGACCTCTCTTGGTCCGGGGTAAACCCACCACAAAATCCATGGTGATCTGATCCCATTTCCATTCCGGAATCTCTATAGACTGTAAAAGTTCACCAGGTCGTTGATGTTCAGCCTTCACCATTTGGCACGTAAGACAACTGGCCACATAAGCTGCAATGTCTCTCTTCATTCCTGGCCACCAGAAAAACCTCTGCATATCCTTAAACATCTTAGTAGTCCCTGGGTGTACAGTATACTTAGAACCATGAGCTTATTTTAGGATACGTTCCTTCAGTGATGAGTCTTCAGGAATCCATATACGATTCTCGAATCTGATTCCTCCATCTACTCCCAAAGAAAGGTGGGTCTGAGGCTTCTTCATCAAGCCTCTCATCTTATCAAGTTTACTACTGACCAACTGTGCTGCCACAATTTCACTCAACAAATCGGACTGTATTTGAATGTTGGACAATCGAACTCGATCACCTAATGGTTGAGGAGACCATTTCACCAGCTCTTCCAAGCTCTTCCACTGACTAGACAGAACAGATGCGCACTTGAGATGTTTCCGACTCAACGCATCTGCCACAACATTTACCTTCCCTGGATGATAGGCAATGGTAAAGTCGTAATCCTTCATGTATTCCATCCATCTTCGTTGTCGTAAGTTCAAGTCTTTATGTGTCAGAAGGTACGTCAAGCTCTTATGGTCAGTGAAGATTTCAAAAGTAGCACCATACAGGTAATGCTGCCAAATCTTCAAGGCATGAATGATAGCAGCCAACTCTAAGTCATGTGTCGGGTAATTCACCTTATTAGGCTTGAGTTGCCGAGAAGCATAAGCAACCACATGTCGATTCTGCTCCAAAACACAGCCAAGACCCATTTTGGATGCATCAGTGAAGATCATGAAACCCTCATTGCCTGATGGTAGAGTCAAAATTGGTGCAGTGGTCAACTTTTCCTTCAGCTCTTGAAAACGAGTCTCACAAACAGCATACCACACAAACTTCACATCCTTTCGAGTCAACATGGTCAAGGGCAAGGCAGTCTTTGAGAAATCTGAAATGAAACACCGATAATATCCTGCTAACCCCAAGAAACTTCGGATCTCGGAGGGGTTCTTTGGTGTAGGCCAGTCTCGAACTGCTGACACCTTGGCTGGATCCACGGTATTAGTTCCTCCTGAGATGATATGCCCAAGGAACATGACTCGGTCTATCCAAAACTCGCATTTTGAGAATTTCCCATAGAACTTCTGCTTTCTCAGGATATCAAGGACTTTACTTAGGTGGTATCGGTGTTGCTCTAAGTCATTGGAGTATACCAAGATGTCATCTATGAACACTATGACAAACGAGTCAAGGAAGGGTTGAAACACACTATTCATAAGGTTCATGATCACACAGGGTGCATTGGACAATCCAAAAGGCATAACCACAAATTCATAATGGCCATATCGTGTTCGAAAAGCTGTTTTTGGGATGTCCTCACTCTTGACTCTCAACTGGTGGTAACCCGATCTTAAGTCAATTTTAGAAAAGACTCGAGCGGACTTCAACTGGTCAAACAGGTCATCTATTTGGGATAAAGGGTATTTGTTCTTAATGGTAGCTTGGTTAATCATCCTGTAGTCTATACACATACGGAGCGAGCCATCCTTTTTTCTTTACAAACAAGACTGGAGCTCCCCATGGTGATGTGCTAGGCTGAATAAAACCCTTGTCTAGCAATTCCTACAATTGTTTCTTCAACTCGAGCAACTCCGCAGGGGCCATTCTATAAGGTGCACGTGAAATAGGGCTTGTTCCTGGAGCTAGCTCTATGGAAAAATCCATCTGTCTCTCAGGAGGAATCTCGGGTAGATCATCCGGAAAAACATCTGCATAGCTCTTGACTACCTCTATTTCCTCTAAGGGTTGCACCTTGGGTTCGGGCTCGGTAACAACTGCTAGGAAAGCTTGACAACCTTTACTCATCATTCTTTCTGCCTTCAGGGATGACACATACAAACTGGTGGTGGCATCTTTCCTACCTCTAATGACAAAGGGTGGGTGACCTGGTTCCCTAATGATCACTTTCTTTTCCCTACAGTCGATTTGGGCCCTATAAGTATAAAGCCAATCCATTCCAATGATCACATCAAAATCATTCATGTCAAGAAGGATAAAGTCTGTAGGAAATTCATGATCTCGATATTTCACAGGTATCACCGGAGTTTTCAAAAGAGAGGTAAAGATTCGACCACTTGGGGTTGTAACATCTAAGACATATCCTAAATCCTTGATATCCAAACAAAGCATAGTCGTAAGATTCCTCGAAATGAAAGTATTAATAGAACCAGAATCAAATAATGCTTTTACATTATGTCCCATGACTTCAAGCATGCCTACATTATTGTTCACCATACATTAGACTATCACATTCTTAACTTCCAAAACATAAAGAAAACTCTATGGGTTATTACCCTCAATCAACCGATTTGCATTTGCTTGAGCTTCTTCATTGTCGATGGCGAACACTCGAGCTTGCCTTCTTTCTTCGGCAGGTGGGGCCACAGCTACTGGTGGAGCTACTACTAGTGGGGCTGCCACTGAACCTGGTCCCTTTGGTGCTGGTAGGGGCAAGCAGACAGGATATGCCCCTCTTGCTGACAATGAAAGCAGACCTTCTTCTTGTGGCGACACTCACCAGGATGCCATTTTCGACAAGAGCGGCATCGCGGTTGGTTGTGTTCTGGATGGGGTCTTCCTCTTCCTTCATGTCTTCCCTTGGCTTGATGACGTCCTGGACCCTTCTTATGATGATTCTTCTGACCTCAGATTCCTTCTGTGAAACCCAAAAACCCCTTGGGTGGAAGCTGTGTAGGCATCACGGTCCTTTCCATGTCTAAGGCAGTGTTGTAAGCTTCTGTGAAGGTTTTAGGTTTGCTTGCCATCACATGAGTCTTCAGGGCAGGGTGAAGATGCTCTATGAAGTGATCCACCCTCCTTTCCTCATCCATCTTGTACCCAAAATGTTCTAGGATCCGAAACTTGCACCCAAATTCTGCCACAGAGGAATTTCCTTGAGTCATGTTAGTGAATTCCCTTTCCTTCTCTTTCTTAGCTGCAACCGGGACGAATCTGGAAGTGAAGATAGTTTTGAAATCAGCCCATGCCATTGGTTCCTCAGTTAGATCTCGGCCTGTGATGTGAGTCTCCCACCATATCTTATTTGCTCCTTCCAATAGGTGAGCAGAAAAGAGGACCTTCTTGGTCGGCTGTACTTCAAGCATGCGGAAACCATTCTCTATTGCAAGTATCCAGGCCTCTGCTTTATCAACCACCTCAGTCTTATCTTCTCCCCAAAATTTTTCTATGTTCATCTTGACAAAGTCTAGGATGGTGGCTCCCACACGTGGACGAACAGGGTGTGGTTCACCATTCTCAGCTCTAGCTATGTCTCGAAGGGCCAAAGCACTAATAACTTCTGCCAACTTCCTCTGTTGCTCTAACCACAAGGTATCAGGGGTATGGATCATCATGGTGGGTTCTGAATCATTGACTGGGTCCTCATCCATCTGGGCTTCTTCCTCATACACATGCTGCTCTTCATATCCTTAATCTTCTTCTTGGTTCAGGTTACTAAATGGTACCGGGTCAGGGTTAGGGACTTCTTGAGTGACTTCTTCAGGCCTCTTCCTCTTCTTAGAGGATCCATCCTCATGGTTCCTATTCCTCTTTCCAGAAGACTCCTTCCCTTTCCGAGGTGGCCAAACACTCCTAGCTGGATTCCCAGAGCCCTCAGGGATCGCCACAGTCTTGGTCCTTGCCATCTACATAAGCATAACAAGCAAACCTTTAGTTTATCATTTAAACTAGTTATACTTATGTTCAGTGATATCTCATTACATATCTTTTATTAATTTGTTGGAGGACTCTTAAACCCTTAACTTATTTTCCCATACCACATGAGTGTGGAGGAGAGAGAGAATCCTACTCTTAAAGCCCTAAAAGAGTATGTGATGAGAAGGGATGAATGAGATGAGAGAGTCCTAAAGGTATCTTATTTCGATTCATACCTTAAGACTTTGGCCAGGCGGTCACACGGGTCCGGGAGTCCTCGTATTCTGACTAGCGGTGCGGAGGAAAATCTTGCCAGCCCCCGGTTGTGATCCCTTTCTAGACACCTCCGTCTTTTGGATACTCCTCTAATAACTCCCTTTGGTTCTATGGAGTTTGTAAAATTTAATAATTACTAATGGTTACATGAAGAACCTAGGCTCTGATACCAAATGTTACGACCTCACCTTTCAGTAACCCCTAATTAAGGGAGACCAAGAGGATAAAGCTGCACCCATTAATTCCAGATCAAAGGTTCGACATATAACCATAAACAATTATTAAATTCTAACAGACTATACTGAAAAATGGTAATAAAATTTTTCTTTACATACCTTGAAAAGTTGGGAACTATCTTCTAACCACAACTTAACTAATCTATCTAATTCCTCCTTGTTCTTTAATTCTTGAATTCACAATATGTCCCTTTACTGTTTGTGCTTTTGAGGATTTTACCTAAAATGCCGACAAACAAAACAACGATCAACCGAAGCTGGTATGTGGGGGAGACAGTTATTGTTCAACTAGGTTAACAACATAATCATTCAATTAATAATTTAACAAACAAGATTACATTTTAAACCATATAACTCAATCCATACATATTCTCAAACTCTGGGCTGTCCCTGCAGTGGACATGGATATCACCTCTCTTTTAGGTAATAGAGTCGCATGGCACTATCTGAGGATAGCCCAATATCTAACTCATTATGACTTGATGGTCCTACCTCCATGGTAGCCATGTACTAAGTCAACCATTGACCTGATGGACCTACCCAATGGGTAGCCATGTACTAGGTCATCCATAGACCTGATGGACCTACCCAATAGATAGCCATGTACTAGGTCATCCATAGACCTGATGGACCTACCCAATAGGTAGCCATGTACTAGGCCTTTCTTTAACCTGATGACCTACCCATAGGCAGCCATGTACTAGGTTAGCTATTATGCCACAGAGAGAACCAGGATCTGAGTTTATAGGTATACACATTAAGTGATAGTCATAGCCACATTATATTTGCAATATGAACATCCAAGCAGTTTAGTTGCATTCAAAGCGATAAAACGTTCGGGAAACATAGGGAAACATAAGCGGTTAACCATAAGTAACCACATACCTTTAAATGCAGATTTCAAGATAGAAAGAGAAACCCAATCAACAAGCAAAACCTGAAATAAAAGGACAATTTTCCTTTTATTAATATTCATCTAATTTTCATCCTATTACTTAGGGTTTCAGTTCCTATTTTATGGTTCCTTTAGAAATTAGGGTTTTCACTTCTTCTTTCCTTATTATCATCCTTAATTCATTAAACTACATAAAACCCCTAATTTCTCAGTAAATTTCCTTTATTAAGTATCCAATTATCTTATTCCGCAAAAACATGCTTTTTATCCCCTTTTATCCCAAATTAGGGTTTCTATGCAAATTAACTTCCTTTTTAAGCATTATAACTCTAAATCTCATACTTTTGCATTCAAATTGATAATCATATCACCTTTATCATTAGCAAAGTTAAACTTATCAGTTTGATCTATTGATTTACCAAAATACACTTTAATCATGCAGTTAGGGTTTCTCACCAATTCTTAATACACTTTATTAACAAATTAAGGTACTTTTTGCAAAACAGACAGAACTAGGTTCTCAATTTATTTTTATTGGATTCCTCGTATTTTTCTATACAATTTTCATATATTAAGTTTTCTCATACGAGTTTCCTAGCAAATTCTATTAATTTTGCAAGATAAAACCTTTTTCTATAATTTCTATCAGAGAGGGATTTTACCGGAAATACCTCGGCCGTTGGATCGGTGTGCCACTGTACCCGGTCTTGATCTGACACTCCGAGTTAGATTCCCTTTCCCGGTGATGCGCCTCCTTTATCGGCCGTCGATGATGCATGGCTCACGGTGGACTCTGATCCTACGGTCCTAGTCAGGGTGCTCCACTTAAACCAGCGCGCCGCTCGAGAAACGTCAGATCTTGGACGGGCGCACGATGGTCCAGGATTGGACGATCCCCGCTCGTCATCCTCCTTTTCTTCTTAAACCGAACCAGTGGTGGCGCCGCGGATACCTTCTCGCCGGAGTGCGGCCAATTGGGTGAGAGAGCGAGCAATTGGGCTTAGAAAGCAGCCGTTTTAGATCGTGAAGGTGATCCCGACTCGAAGGTCCTATATATATAGGGCATGATGGCCTCTCTAGGGTTTCCCAACCCTGCCACCGTCCCTGACCTTAGCCCGATTGGGCGTTTCTAGAACACACCCTGAAAGTCGACAAAACCTAGGTCTGGATTGTTCGCCATTGTCTTCCGAACTCAATGGGACATCTATCTCAAGTGCACATGCACTGAATTGATCGGGAAAGCAAGGGGAAAAACCCCTGTCGGCGCTACAGTACGAGTCCCTCTGGGACTCTGGACGATGACCGCGATCTGCTGGATTAAGATCCAACGGTCAACGTCGTCTGCGCTTAAACCAAAACGAAAATTAATTCCTAAATATGCAAGGAAAATGCTATTTTGATGATAACTTGAAAATTCAATAACTCTCAATCCTTAACTCCGTTTTATCTCAAATTTTGAGGAAAACTTGTTTATACTTTTATCTTTCCTTGTGAAAAAATTGGAGTCATTATCTAAAGGAAACAAGTCCTGTACTTCAGTTTCAAGTTATCTCTTATTTAATTGTATTTTCCACACATTCCTTGTTTCTTTTGCCATTATCTAATTATCCTGAGTTCCTTGAATCCCAAGGAACCTTTTTAACTCGAAATCTTATGTTGGGAAAATATCTTTTAGCCTTAATATCATATCTTTTTATTTTCCTCATATATTCCTTTATTAAATGAAATTCCTTCTTCATTTCTTTTTGTTTTTCTTTTAATCCTTTAATTGGGCTCAATGGCCACAAAGGCCCAATAAGAACACAACACAAAAATCCATTCAATCCATTTAAACAATCCATCACATCAACCATGGATTTCATTTATCTTTAAAAAGAAAATTTTATAATTTCATTACATATTTTGGAAAAATCGAGGTTATAACACATGGTGATCCACTAAGTGCAGATCTCAAATTGGGGGGCATTAATCGCTGGTGGCATGACTGGGTGTTGTGCATATCCAATTTTTGGAGTGGAAAAATCTTTTAGTTGTTTTTGTCTCTAGGGACCATTGAAAATAAAAGGATTTGTCCTCTGATCTCATAGGTAAGAGAAGGGGGGGTATTTGTCTAAAAATTTCATTTGAAGCACTTCCCAAGTGGTGATGGGGTTTTCACTCTCCATGGCATTATATCAACTGGTGGCTACCCCCAAGAGAGAGTATTTGAAAAGTCTAAGTCTAATGGCATCTTAAAAAATGCCTGAGATCTTAGTCAAGGAACTAAGGTCTGTGAAGCGTTGGAGGTGAGCTTGACAACTCTCACCCTTGTTCTAGGAAAATGGGTTGGCCTGAAACATGGTGTTATGACCTCACCTTTTAGTAACCCCTAATTAAGGGAGACCAAGAGGATAAAGCCGCACCCATTAATTCCGGATCAAAGGTTCAACATATAACCATAAACAATTATTAAATTCTGACAGACTATACTGAAAAATGGTAATAAACATTTTCTTTACATACCTTGAAAAGTTGGGAACTATCTTCTAACCACAACTTAACTAATCTATCTAATTCCTCCTTGTTCTTTAATTCTTGAATTCACAATATGTCGCTTTACTGTTTGTGCTTTTGAGGATTTTACCTAAAACGCCGACAAACAAAACAATGATCAGCCGAAGCTGGTATGTGGGGGAGACAGTTATTGTTCAACTAGGTTAACAACATAAACATTCAATTAATTATTTAAAAAACAAGATTACGTTTTAAACCATATAACTCAATCCATACATATTCTCAAACTCTGGGCTGTCCCTGCAGTGGACATGGATATCACCTCTCTTTTAGGTAATAGAGTCGCATGGAACTATCCGAGGATAGCCCAATATCTAACTCATTATGACTTGATGGTCCTACCTCCATGGTAGCCATGTACTAAGTCAACCATTGACCTGATGGACCTACCCAATGGGTATCCATGTGCTAGGTCATCCATAGACCTGATGGACCTACCCAATAGATAGCCATGTACTAGGTCATCCATAGACCTGATGGACCTACCCAATAGGTAGCCATGTACTAGGCCTTTCTCTAACCTGATGACCTACCCATAGGCAACCATGTACTAGGTTAGCTATTATGCCACAGAGAGAACCAGGATCTGAGTTTATAGGTATACACATTAGGTGATAGTCATAGCCACATTATATTTGCAATATGAACATCCAAGCAGTTTAGTTGCATTCAAAGCGATAAAACGTTCGGGAAACATCAGGAAACATAAGCGGTTAACCATAAGTAACCACATACCTTTAAATGTAGATTTCAAGATAGAAAGAGAAACCCAATCAACAAGCAAAACCTGAAATAAAAGGACAATTTTCCTTTTATTAATATTCATCTAATTTTCATCATATTACTTAGGGTTTCAGTTCCTATTTTATGGTTCCTTTAGAAATTAGGGTTTTCACTTCTTCTTTCCTTATTATCATCCTTAATTCATTCTTTCAAAAACAAAAACAAAAAATCATCCTTAATTCATTAAACTACATAAAACCCCTAATTTCTCAGTAAATTTCCTTTATTAAGTATCCAATTATCTTATTCCGCAAAAACATGCTTTTTATCCCCTTTTATCCCAAATTAGGGTTTCTATGCAAATTAACTTCCTTTTTAAGCATTATAACTCTAAATCTCATACTTTTGCATTCAAACTGATAATCATATCACCTTTATCATTAGCAAAGTTAAACTTATCAGTTTGATCTATTGATTTACCAAAATACACTTTAATCATGCAGTTAGGGTTTCTCACCAATTCTTAATACACTTTATTAACAAATTAAGGTACTTTTTGCAAAATAGACAGAACTAGGTTCTCAATTTATTTTTATTGGATTCCTCGTATTTTTCTATACAATTTTCATATATTAAGTTTTCTCATACGAGTTTCCTAGAAAATTCTATTAATTTTGCAAGATAAAACCTTTTTTTATAATTTCTATCAGAGAGGGATTTTACCGGAAATACCTCGGCCGTTGGATCGGTGTGCCGCTGTACCCGGCCTTGATCTGACGCTCTGCATCAGATTCCCTTCCCCGGTGGTGCGCCTCCTTTATCGGCCGTCGATGATGCGCGACTCACGGTGGACTCTGATCCTACGGTCCTGGTCAGGGCGCTCCACTTAAACCAGCGCGCCGCTCCAGCAACGTCAGATCTTGGACGGGCGCACGATGGTCCAGGATCGGACGATCCCCACTCGTCGTCCTCCTTTGCTTCCTAAACCGAACCAGTGGCGGCGCCGCGAATACCTTCTCACCGGAGTGTGGCCAATTGGGTGAGAGAGCGAGCAATTGGGCTTAGAAAGCAGCTGTTTTAGATCGTGAAGGTGCTCCCGACTCGAAGGACCCATATATATAGGGCGCGAGGGCCTCTCTAGGGTTTCCCAACCCTGCCACCGTCCCTGACCTTAGCTTGATTGGGCGTTTCTAGAACACACCCCGAAAGCCAGCAAAACTTAGGTCTGGATTGTTCGCCATGGACATCTATCGCAAGTGCACATGCACTGAATTGATTGGGAAAGCGAGGGGAAAAACCCCTGTCGGTGCTACAGTCCGAGTCCCTCTGGGACACTGGACGATGACTGCGATCCGCTGGATTAAGATCCAACGGTCAGCGTCGTCTGCGCTTAAACCAAAAGGAAAATTAATTCCTAAATATGCAAGGAAAATGCTATTTTGATGATAACTTGAAAATTCAATAACTCTCAATCCTTAACTCCGTTTTATATCAAATTTTGAGGAAAATGTGTTTATACTTTTATCATTCCTTGTGAAAAAATTGGAGTCATTATCTAAAGGAAACGAGTCCTTTACTTCAGTTTCAAGTTATCTCATTTTTAATTGTATTTTCCACATATTCCTTGTTTCTTTTGCCATTATCTAATTATCCTGAGTTCCTTGAATCCCAAGGAACCTTTTAACTCGAAATCTTATTTTGGGAAAATATCTTTTAGCCTTATAATCATATCTTTTTATTTTCCTCATATATTCCTTTATCAAATGAAATTCCTTCTTCATTTCTTTTTGTTTTTCTTTTAATCCTTTAATTGGGCTCAATGGCCACAAAGGCCCAATAAGAACACAACACAAAAATCCATTCAATCCATTCAAACAATCCATCACATCAACCATGGATTTCATTTATCTTTAAAAAGAACATTTTATAATTATTTCATTACATATTTTGGAAAAATCGAGGTGATAACATCCTCCCCTCCTTATAGGAATTTTTTCCTCAAAATTCATCAATCACGCAAACAAATTAGGATATGCTTTTTCCATGTCCGTCTTCAGCTCCCATGTGGCCTCATCCTCTCCATGGTGTTTCCAAAGAACCTTTACCATATCTATATTCTTATTTCTGAGCTCTTTTACCTTAGTGTCTATAATACACAAAGGTAACTCAGGATAAGACAACTTTCCTTGAAGCTCAATAGGTTCAATGCTCAACACATGGCTCGGGTCTTGCACATATCGCTTCAGATTGGACAAGTGAAACACATCATGCATCATACTATATTGAGGAGGTAACGCCAAATGATAAGCCACCTCACCAATCCGTTCTAAAACCTCAAACGGACCCACATATCGGGGAATCAACTTTCCTCTATTTTTAGCTATAGCTCGGAGCGGTCGGATTTTCAGAAAAACATGCTCTCCCATAGTGAAATGCACATCAGTCCTCTTCGCATCAGCATATGACCTTTTTTGATCCTGGGCTCTCTTTAGCCTTTTCCTAATCAAAGCGACTTTATCGGCATACACTTGGAGTTCATCCGACCTCAACAAGGTCCTCTCACCAACATCATCCCAGTGAAGTGGTGACCGACACGGTCTCTTGTATAGAGCTTCATATGGAGGCATCCCGATACTGGCTTGGTAACTATTGTTGTATGCAAACTCTGCTAGAGGTAAGTACTGCTCCCATGATCCACCCCAATCGATCACACAAGCTCTCAAAAGATCCTCTAAGTTCTGAATTGTCCTTTCTGACTGACCATCTGTCTGGGGGTGATAGGCGGTAATGAACTTTAACCTTGTACCAAGTTCTTCTTGAACCTGCTTCCACAATTTGGAAGTAAACTTCGGATCTCTATCAGATATGATGGAACTGGGTACGCCATGCAAATGCACTATCTCTCGAATGTACAACTCAGCTAAATCGGTCACTTTGGCAGTGGTTTTCAGTGCAAGGAAATGTGCTGACTTGGTAAGGCGATCCACCACAACCCATATTGCATCATGACCTCTCTTGGTCCGGGGTAAACCCACCACAAAATCCATGGTGATCTGATCCCATTTCCATTCCGGAATCTCTATAGACTGTAAAAGTTCACCAGGTCGTTGATGTTCAGCCTTCACCATTTGGCACGTAAGACAACTGGCCACATAAGCTGCAATGTCTCTCTTCATTCCTGGCCACCAGAAAAACCTCTGCATATCCTTAAACATCTTAGTAGTCCCTGGGTGTACAGTATACTTAGAACCATGAGCTTATTTTAGGATACGTTCCTTCAGTGATGAGTCTTCAGGAATCCATATACGATTCTCGAATCTGATTCCTCCATCTACTCCCAAAGAAAGGTGGGTCTGAGGCTTCTTCATCAAGCCTCTCATCTTATCAAGTTTACTACTGACCAACTGTGCTGCCACAATTTCACTCAACAAATCAGACTGTATTTGAATGTTGGACAATCGAACTCGATCACCTAATGGTTGAGGAGACCATTTCACCAGCTCTTCCAAGCTCTTCCACTGACTAGACAGAACAGATGCGCACTTGAGATGTTTCCGACTCAACGCATCTGCCACAACATTTACCTTCCCTGGATGATAGGCAATGGTAAAGTCGTAATCCTTCATGTATTCCATCCATCTTCGTTGTCGTAAGTTCAAGTCTTTATGTGTCAGAAGGTACGTCAAGCTCTTATGGTCAGTGAAGATTTCAAAAGTAGCACCATACAGGTAATGCTGCCAAATCTTCAAGGCATGAATGATAGCAGCCAACTCTAAGTCATGTGTCGGGTAATTCACCTTATTAGGCTTGAGTTGCCGAGAAGCATAAGCAACCACATGTCGATTCTGCTCCAAAACACAGCCAAGACCCATTTTGGATGCATCAGTGAAGATCATGAAACCCTCATTGCCTGATGGTAGAGTCAAAATTGGTGCAGTGGTCAACTTTTCCTTCAGCTCTTGAAAACGAGTCTCACAAACAGCATACCACACAAACTTCACATCCTTTCGAGTCAACATGGTCAAGGGCAAGGCAGTCTTTGAGAAATCTGAAATGAAACACCGATAATATCCTGCTAACCCCAAGAAACTTCGGATCTCGGAGGGGTTCTTTGGTGTAGGCCAGTCTCGAACTGCTGACACCTTGGCTGGATCCACGGTATTAGTTCCTCCTGAGATGATATGCCCAAGGAACATGACTCGGTCTATCCAAAACTCGCATTTTGAGAATTTCCCATAGAACTTCTGCTTTCTCAGGATATCAAGGACTTTACTTAGGTGGTATCGGTGTTGCTCTAAGTCATTGGAGTATACCAAGATGTCATCTATGAACACTATGACAAACGAGTCAAGGAAGGGTTGAAACACACTATTCATAAGGTTCATGATCACACAGGGTGCATTGGACAATCCAAAAGGCATAACCACAAATTCATAATGGCCATATCGTGTTCGAAAAGCTGTTTTTGGGATGTCCTCACTCTTGACTCTCAACTGGTGGTAACCCGATCTTAAGTCAATTTTAGAAAAGACTCGAGCGGACTTCAACTGGTCAAACAGGTCATCTATTTGGGGTAAAGGGTATTTGTTCTTAATGGTAGGTTGGTTAATCATCCTGTAGTCTATACACATACGGAGCGAGCCATCCTTTTTTCTTTACAAACAAGACTGGAGCTCCCCATGGTGATGTGCTAGGCTGAATAAAACCCTTGTCTAGCAATTCCTGCAATTGTTTCTTCAACTCGAGCAACTCCGCAGGGGCCATTCTATAAGGTGCACGTGAAATAGGGCTTGTTCCTGGAGCTAGCTCTATGGAAAAATCCATCTGTCTCTCAGGAGGAATCTCGGGTAGATCATCCGGAAAAACATCTGCATAGCTCTTGACTACCTCTATTTCCTCTAAGGGTTGCACCTTGGGTTCGGGCTCGGTAACAACTGCTAGGAAAGCTTGACAACCTTTACTCATCATTCTTTCTGCCTTCAGGGATGACACATACAAACTGGTGGTGGCATCTTTCCTACCTCTAATGACAAAGGGTGGGTGACCTGGTTCCCTAATGATCACTTTCTTTTCCCTACAGTCGATTTGGGCCCTATAAGTATAAAGCCAATCCATTCCAATGATCACATCAAAATCATTCATGTCAAGAAGGATAAAGTCTGTAGGAAATTCATGATCTCGATATTTCACAGGTATCACCGGAGTTTTCAAAAGAGAGGTAAAGATTCGACCACTTGGGGTTGTAACATCTAAGACATATCCTAAATCCTTGATATCCAAACAAAGCATAGTCGTAAGATTCCTCGAAATGAAAGTATTAATAGAACCAGAATCAAATAATGCTTTTACATTATGTCCCATGACTTCAAGCATGCCTACATTATTGTTCACCATTCATTAGACTATCACATTCTTAACTTCCAAAACATAAAGAAAACTCTATGGGTTATTACCCTCAATCAACCGATTTGCATTTGCTTGAGCTTCTTCATTGTCGATGGCGAACACTCGAGCTTGCCTTCTTTCTTCGGCAGGTGGGGCCACAGCTACTGGTGGAGCTACTACTAGTGGGGCTGCCACTGAACCTGGTCCCTTTGGTGCTGGTAGGGGCAAGCAGACAGGATATGCCCCTCTTGCTGACAATGAAAGCAGACCTTCTTCTTGTGGCGACACTCACCAGGATGCCATTTTCGACAAGAGCGGCATCGCGGTTGGTTGTGTTCTGGATGGGGTCTTCCTCTTCCTTCATGTCTTCCCTTGGCTTGATGACGTCCTGGACCCTTCTTATGATGATTCTTCTGACCTCAGATTCCTTCAGTGAAACCCAAAAACCCCTTGGGTGGAAGCTGTGTAGGCATCACGGTCCTTTCCATGTCTAAGGCAGTGTTGTAAGCTTCTGTGAAGGTTTTAGGTTTGCTTGCCATCACATGAGTCTTCAGGGCAGGGTGAAGATGCTCTATGAAGTGATCCACCCTCCTTTCCTCATCCATCTTGTACCCAAAATGTTCTAGGATCCGAAACTTGCACCCAAATTCTGCCACAGAGGAATTTCCTTGAGTCATGTTAGTGAATTCCCTTTCCTTCTCTTTCTTAGCTGCAACCGGGACGAATCTGGAAGTGAAGATAGTTTTGAAATCAGCCCATGCCATTGGTTCCTCAGTTAGATCTCGGCCTGTGATGTGAGTCTCCCACCATATCTTATTTGCTCCTTCCAATAGGTGAGCAGAAAAGAGGACCTTCTTGGTCGGCTGTACTTCAAGCATGCGGAAACCATTCTCTATTGCAAGTATCCAGGCCTCTGCTTTATCAACCACCTCAGTCTTATCTTCTCCCCAGAATTTTTCTATGTTCATCTTGACAAAGTCTAGGATGGTGGCTCCCACACGTGGACGAACAGGGTGTGGTTCACCATTCTCAGCTCTAGCTATGTCTCGAAGGGCCAAAGCACTAATAACTTCTGCCAACTTCCTCTGTTGCTCTAACCACAAGGTATCAGGGGTATGGATCATCATGGTGGGTTCTGAATCATTGACTGGGTCCTCATCCATCTGGGCTTCTTCCTCATACACATGCTGCTCTTCATATCCTTAATCTTCTTCTTGGTTCAGGTTACTAAATGGTACCGGGTCAGGGTTAGGGACTTCTTGAGTGACTTCTTCAGGCCTCTTCCTCTTCTTAGAGGATCCATCCTCATGGTTCCTATTCCTCTTTCCAGAAGACTCCTTCCCTTTCCGAGGTGGCCAAACACTCCTAGCTGGATTCCCAGAGCCCTCAGGGATCGCCACAGTCTTGGTCCTTGCCATCTACATAAGCATAACAAGCAAACCTTTAGTTTATCATTTAAACTAGTTATACTTATGTTCAGTGATATCTCATTACATATCTTTTATTAATTTGTTGGAGGACTCTTAAACCCTTAACTTATTTTCCCATACCACATGAGTGTGGAGGAGAGAGAGAATCCTACTCTTAAAGCCCTAAAAGAGTATGTGATGAGAAGGGATGAATGAGATGAGAGAGTCCTAAAGGTATCTTATTTCGATTCATACCTTAAGACTTTGGCCAGGCGGTCACACGGGTCCGGGAGTCCTCGTATTCTGACTAGCGGTGCGGAGGAAAATCTTGCCAGCCCCCGGTTGTGATCCCTTTCTAGACACCTCCGTCTTTTGGATACTCCTCTAATAACTCCCTTTGGTTCTATGGAGTTTGTAAAATTTAATAATTACTAATGGTTACATGAAGAACCTAGGCTCTGATACCAAATGTTACGACCTCACCTTTCAGTAACCCCTAATTAAGGGAGACCAAGAGGATAAAGCTGCACCCATTAATTCCAGATCAAAGGTTCGACATATAACCATAAACAATTATTAAATTCTAACAGACTATACTGAAAAATGGTAATAAAATTTTTCTTTACATACCTTGAAAAGTTGGGAACTATCTTCTAACCACAACTTAACTAATCTATCTAATTCCTCCTTGTTCTTTAATTCTTGAATTCACAATATGTCACTTTACTGTTTGTGCTTTTGAGGATTTTACCTAAAATGCCGACAAACAAAACAACGATCAGCCGAAGCTGGTATGTGGGGGAGACAGTTATTGTTCAACTAGGTTAACAACATAATCATTCAATTAATAATTTAACAAACAAGATTACATTTTAAACCATATAACTCAATCCATACATATTCTCAAACTCTGGGCTGTCCCTGCAGTGGACATGGATATCACCTCTCTTTTAGGTAATAGAGTCGCATGGCACTATCTGAGGATAGCCCAATATCTAACTCATTATGACTTGATGGTCCTACCTCCATGGTAGCCATGTACTAAGTCAACCATTGACCTGATGGACCTACCCAATGGGTAGCCATGTACTAGGTCATCCATAGACCTGATGGACCTACCCAATAGATAGCCATGTACTAGGTCATCCATAGACCTGATGGACCTACCCAATAGGTAGCCATGTACTAGGCCTTTCTTTAACCTGATGACCTACCCATAGGCAGCCATGTACTAGGTTAGCTATTATGCCACAGAGAGAACCAGG
The DNA here is from genome assembly GCA_963693085.1 of Alisma plantago-aquatica. Classification (NCBI taxonomy): domain Eukaryota; kingdom Viridiplantae; phylum Streptophyta; class Magnoliopsida; order Alismatales; family Alismataceae; genus Alisma; species Alisma plantago-aquatica. The sequence continues at coordinate 1,868,617,271 of OY856409.1, read as the reverse complement.
ATCTGAGTTTATAGGTATACACATTAAGTGATAGTCATAGCCACATTATATTTGCAATATGAACATCCAAGCAGTTTAGTTGCATTCAAAGCGATAAAACGTTCGGGAAACATAGGGAAACATAAGCGGTTAACCATAAGTAACCACATACCTTTAAATGCAGATTTCAAGATAGAAAGAGAAACCCAATCAACAAGCAAAACCTGAAATAAAAGGACAATTTTCCTTTTATTAATATTCATCTAATTTTCATCCTATTACTTAGGGTTTCAGTTCCTATTTTATGGTTCCTTTAGAAATTAGGGTTTTCACTTCTTCTTTCCTTATTATCATCCTTAATTCATTAAACTACATAAAACCCCTAATTTCTCAGTAAATTTCCTTTATTAAGTATCCAATTATCTTATTCCGCAAAAACATGCTTTTTATCCCCTTTTATCCCAAATTAGGGTTTCTATGCAAATTAACTTCCTTTTTAAGCATTATAACTCTAAATCTCATACTTTTGCATTCAAACTGATAATCATATCACCTTTATCATTAGCAAAGTTAAACTTATCAGTTTTATCTATTGATTTACCAAAATACACTTTAATCATGCAGTTAGGGTTTCTCACCAATTCTTAATACACTTTATTAACAAATTAAGGTACTTTTTGCAAAACAGATAGAACTAGGTTCTCAATTTATTTTTATTGGATTCCTCGTATTTTTCTATACAATTTTCATATATTAAGTTTTCTCATACGAGTTTCCTAGCAAATTCTATTAATTTTGCAAGATAAAACCTTTTTCTATAATTTCTATCAGAGAGGGATTTTACCGGAAATACCTCGGCCGTTGGATCGGTGCGCCACTGTACCCCGTCTTGATCTGACACTCCGAGTTAGATTCCCTTTCCCGGTGATGCGCCTCCTTTATCGGCCGTCGATGATGCATGGCTCACGGTGGACTCTGATCCTACGGTCCTAGTCAGGGCGCTCCACTTAAACCAGCGCGCCGCTCGAGAAACGTCAGATCTTGGACGGGCGCACGATGGTCCAGGATTGGACGATCCCCGCTCGTCATCCTCCTTTTCTTCCTAAACCGAACCAGCGGTGGCGCCGCGGATACCTTCTCGCCGGAGTGCGGCCAATTGGGTGAGAGAGCGAGCAATTGGGCTTAGAAAGCAGCCGTTTTAGATCGTGAAGGTGATCCCGACTCGAAGGTCCTATATATATAGGGCATGACGGCCTCTCTAGGGTTTCCCAACCCTGCCACCGTCCCTGACCTTAGCCCGATTGGGCATTTCTAGAACACACCCTGAAAGTCGACAAAACCTAGGTCTGGATTGTTCGCCATTGTCTTCCGAACTCAATGGGACATCTATCTCAAGTGCACATGCACTGAATTGATCGGGAAAGCAAGGGGAAAAACCCCTGTCGGCGCTACAGTACGAGTCCCTCTGGGACTCTGGATGATGACCGCGATCTGCTGGATTAAGATCCAACGGTCAACGTCGTCTGCGCTTAAACCAAAACGAAAATTAATTCCTAAATATGCAAGGAAAATGCTATTTTGATGATAACTTGAAAATTCAATAACTCTCAATCCTTAACTCCGTTTTATCTCAAATTTTGAGGAAAACTTGTTTATACTTTTATCTTTCCTTGTGAAAAAATTGGAGTCATTATCTAAAGGAAACAAGTCCTGTACTTCAGTTTCAAGTTATCTCTTATTTAATTGTATTTTCCACACATTCCTTGTTTCTTTTGCCATTATCTAATTATCCTGAGTTCCTTGAATCCCAAGGAACCTTTTTAACTCGAAATCTTATGTTGGGAAAATATCTGTTAGCCTTAATATCATATCTTTTTATTTTCCTCATATATTCCTTTATTAAATGAAATTCCTTCTTCATTTCTTTTTGTTTTTCTTTTAATCCTTTAATTGGGCTCAATGGCCACAAAGGCCCAATAAGAACACAACACAAAAATCCATTCAATCCATTCAAACAATCCATCACATCAACCATGGATTTCATTTATCTTTAAAAAGAAAATTTTATAATTTCATTACATATTTTGGAAAAATCGAGGTTATAACACATGGTGATCCACTAAGTGCAGATCTCAAATTGGGGGGCATTAATCACTGGTGGCATGACTGGGTGTTGTGCATATCCAATTTTTGGAGAGGAAAAATCTTTTAGTTGTTTTTGTCTCTCGGCCTCCCTCTGAACGGCTTCTATAGCCTCTTGCTTAGTGATATAGGCTGCACACAAGTTTGCTTCGTGAACCGCATGTTTAACCGTCATCAGATCTCTTTCATCGGCAAGTTCCTACTCAATCCTACAGGAAACCTCATCTGTGTCCATCCTTAAGTCAATTTTGTCTATTCAAATGATGGAAGGCTCTTTCTGGCTTAGGATAAAAAATTGGCGGCGTGAAATCAACATTCAGCCGACATCGCATGCATAGTTACACAGATAATAAGAAGTTGTAGAAAAAACATACTACTGGAATGGAAACTTAGCAGAAAGAGAAATTAACACTTTCAAAATTGCTCGGAAGGCATAAAAAAATTAAAAAAATTGCCATTTTGTGTTTCTAGAAATCAATCCATTTTCCCCGACAATGGCACCATTTTGTATGAGTCGTTTCATGTACAAAAAACTAGGTGATTAATCCTAGACTTTAACCTTTGTTTACTTTCCAATTAAGGCATATCATAGAAAGGTATGGAATCCCATAGGACAACTTATTAAGATTGATCCTTTAATCCTGATTGATTTTTGACTTTTTATTTCTTTTTGGTATGTTTGGGTGATTGAACAAGAAATTAAATTACAATTGAGAGATTGGTTTGATTACACTAATGTATGAAATAAAAGTGCAAAGAAACTAAAGCAAGAATTGAAAAGTGCAAGGAAGGAAAAAGATTATACTAAGTATTAATGAAAAGATTAAACTAAAGAAAGGTAAAGGAAAGAAAAGATTGTTAGCACAAAATAAAAGATTATCTAAAGACAAGTATGAAATTGCAAGAATTGAAAAGAGAGCAATGAGAAAAAAAAGCATTAAAAGGAATAATTGAAATCAATTGAAGAAGGCATCGAGGCTTAGGGGTTTTCACAGCCTTAGCCAAAGTCAAAATAAGATCTAAGATACACAACAATCAATATATAAGTAGGTTTGTGAATCCTTTTTAAACAAAATGCAAGAGATAAACTCCACATGAGCCCATTAGTCCTGTCGCTCATGCTTCTTAGTTCATCATACTAATAGGGAAATATCCACGGTCGCATCAAAATCCCTATTTAATTGGTTTAGTCATTCTACATGATGAAAATGATTAATTACTTCATTAAAATTGTCAATTTTCTAAAACAAAAACCATCCATGTAGAAATTAATATAGAATTCAATCTTATTAACACATGGATAAGGAGCTACTTTCCTCGCCTCAATAAAGGAACTACTAACTAATTATGGCAAAGAAGGGAGAAACAAGGAGAAAAAGATAGGAAGCCATAGACCACAAATCCTAAATCTCCGAAGAGACCAAGGTGATGACAATAAAAAAACTTGCTTTCTTTATCCCCCGCTCCAAGAGAAAGAATGAGAAGAGAGAAAGAGAATAAAGAAGTCCAAATGTATAAGAAAGGACTAATTTTTATTGCTTGATTGAAAGGATTACACTAAGAATGCAAGTAATAGAGCTTTAACTAGTATGGAAGTACAAAATCTTGGATGTCTTTTCTTAGTGGAGTCCCCCTCCTTTTATAGGAGAAGGAGGGGTGGAAACCCTAAATTGGGAGGAGAAGGAATGGAAGAGGTGGTTTATTGTTTGTTTTGTTCAAGAGAATAATTTCCTTCTCCAATAGGAAATAAAGAAAATCATCGATTGCCTTCTTTTGACCCTTCAAATTCTGACTCTCTCTCTCTGTTGTTTCCCATTCCTGACATTTCATGCAAATTTCTGCTACCATCAAGCTATAAAGTGCACTAAAAAATACATTTTTCCTGTAGGCCTTTGAATTTCCTTTCCAATCCGTACCTATGTGTTCAATTTCATTTTAGGATGTGAGAATTATGACCATTTTGGTGCAAGGTATACATTTAAATCAGGCATTGTGAGAAAACGTATAGGCATATTCACTGGTTGGTTGGATAGTCAAATGACTGCCAAAGTTATCAAGAAATATGTTTTTCCTATAGAAATTGAAATTATCTTTGTAAAACATATCTGAATTACAAATTTGGAATTTAATGTGAGATTTATGACTATTTTGGTGGAAAGTATATCAGAATCTATGGGAAATCTGAAAGGTCTCCTATCTTCATCTTTTCTTATCTTGATTTAAATGCTTCAATAATTGCTGAAAATTGAGAAAAACCTCATAAGAATTCAGAAAAGGAATGAAAGTGAAATTGATTTTCAAATTCAACTAAATTTACCAAAAAGTGTTAATTAATTATCCTAAAATGCAAAAATAAATGATGAATATGCATTCATCACTTCTCCACCAAGAACAGAATGTACAAGATCCAAAGAGAAGAGAGTGCAAAAGGATCATTTGCATGCAAAGAGAGGGGTTCATATACCCAAGTGTAGGAGAGAGGAAAGGGAGATTAGGTGTCATGCACACATGTGCCACTTGTCCACTATATAACATCTATGCAAGCACTACAATCATGAATGCAACAAAGGTCATTAAAACTGAGGAAAATCATCGACCTCACTTGGCCCACAAGACTATCAGTCGCATAGATCAAAACTCTAGTCCTTAGTGACCAAAGAAAGGGCTCAAAAGATCATCGATCAAAGTGAACACAAGGCACAACCAAACCTCTAAGACCGTAGAGAAAAAGGTTGAAAGAACATCAAGATGGTAATTGAAAATCAAACTCTCAACGGTCAACACATAAGGTCCACACAAAAGTAGGGCATTTAAGAAAACCCTAGAAACATCAACTCTCATGATGTCAACACATCTCTCATATCAAACCAAGTTTCAACAAGGATCAACCTATCCAACATGATATAAAAAGATGTGAGGTACATGTGACACATTGCAAGATAAACCCTAAACATTTGTAAATTGCAATTAGGTCTAAAACATGCACATATATGTGTAACTAGCTCAAACATCATCCAAACTGGGCCAAACTAAAAACATAATCATGTTACATGTTATTAAGGCTCATTATATGATTAGATTAAGGTTTTAAGAATCTTATCATGTTAAGAAAGAAAAATCAAGCATTAAGCTAAGTTAGGGACCTTACAACCATAAATCCCTAACAAGGATTTTGCCCCCAAAATCCTACGTGAAAGGAGATAGGTACTTCTTATGCATCTGATCCTCTAACTCCCACATGGCGTTCTCCATGCCATGGTGATGTCACAACACCTTAGCAAGAACTATATCCTTCTTCTTCAACTTATTCACCCTATTATTCAAGATAAACATAGGACCCTCAAGATATGACATATATTCCCCCAACTCAACCTCCACTATCTACAACACTTTCTCTGTATGTGAATGGCACTTCCTTAACACAGAAACATGGAGCACATGATGAACCTGTGCGACTCCGGAAATAGCTCTGACCTGTAAGCCACCTTTCCAACACGTGCAACCATAGGGTAAGGTCTCATATACCTAGGCTCTAACTTACCCTTCTTTTCAAACCTCATCAAACCTTTCTTAGGGGAGGCCTTAAGATACACACTATCTCCCACTTGGAACTCCAATGGCCTACAACAATTATCAGCATAAGACTTTTTTCTATCCTGGGATGCCTTTGGCTACTGTTGTATCACCTTGATCTTCTCTATAGTCTTCTGTACAAGCTCATGACCCAAAATCTAATACTCAGCGGTCTCATACCAACAAAGTGAAGACCTACAATGACTCCCATACAAGGTTTCATATAGTGCCATGTTAATACTCTTTTGATAGCTATTTTTGTAAAAAAAAATTATCAAACTGTGGTGCACATACCAACCTCCAAGAAATTGCGAAAAAGAAGATCTCAATGGACCCTTCAAAGTCTAAATGGTCCTCTCTGACTGACCATCTATCTGGGGGTGAAACATTGTACTAAACCTCAATTGTGTGCCCATGGCTGTATGCATACACTCCCATAAATGAATGGTAAAATGAGGATCCCTATCAGAAACTATTGTCACCAGGATACCATGCAAACACACTATCTCATCTACATATATGCGTAAACTTCGCTACTGCATACCTTATCTTGATTGGCAACAAGTGCATTGAATTTGTCAACCTATCAACTATCACCCAAATGGAATCATGACCTTTGTCTATCCTTGTAAGACCAACCACAAAGTCCATAGTGATAGGATCCCATTTCCATTACGGTATATGCAATGGTTGCAATGTTCCTATAGGATTCTGATGCTCGACCTTGACCTGTTGGCACACAAGACATCTTGCCATGAACTCATCCATGTCACACTTCAAGCCATGCCACCAATATCGACCCTTTATGTTATGATACATCTTGGTACTTCCTAGATGTATCACATACATCAAGGAATGAGCTTCCTCAAGGACCATCTTACTCAGACCATCAACATCTGGAACCACTATCCGACCATGGAAACAAACTATCTCATCCTGTGTCTCATGGAATCCCTCACACTTCTTGTTGCAAAATTCTAATCAGATATTCTGTATCATAGTATCATCACATTGTGCATCTCTGATCCACTAAATCAATGTGGGATTCACTCGTAACTATGCTAACAAGCATGCCAACAAGGAGACTTCTAACTTCACATTCATCTAATGCAACGATACCAATGTATCTCTCTTATGGCACACCATAGAACAAAATTGTGCCTTATCAATAGATGATGACAAAGAATCCTTCCTACTCAACACAATTGCCACCACATTTACATTCCCTGGATGGTAGTCTATTGTGCAATCATAGTCCTTGATCAATTGAATCCATCTCTTCTGCCACATGTTCAACTCCTACTTTGAGAAGTTGTATTGAAGGTTCTTGTCATCAGTGAAGATCTGAAACTTCTCTCCATAAAGGTAGTATCTCCAAAGATTCAAATCATGAACCACAATAGAAATATCCAGATCATGCATATGGGTATCTCTCCTCATGTTTCTGGAGCTATCACAAAGAAAAAGAAATCACATTCTTTTCCGACATCGACACACATCCCAACCCATTCTTTTACGCATCACAAAAGATGATATAACCTTTCCCTTACTCTGACAGAGCTAACATCGATGCATTGATCACCTTTTCCTTTAAAATCCAGAAAGGATGCTGACACTTGACATTCTAGACAAACAATACACCCTTCCTTGTCAGCTTCGTTAGGGGTAACACCACAACACTGAAGTTCTTGATGAACCTCCTCTAGTAACTTGCCAAGCCTAGGAAATTACAAACCTCCATCAGTGTTTTAGGTTATTCCCACTCTAGAACCAATTGTAATTTCTTGAGGGTCCACACAGACACCTCTTGCATATATCACATGTCAAAGAAAAGACACCTCCTCCAGCCATAACTCACACTTGCTAAACTTGGCATTGAACTTGTGCTGCCTCAACCAAGTCAACGCTTTCCATAGATGATGCTCAAGTTGTTGGTTGTCTCTAGAGTAAATCAAGATGTCTTAGATGAACACTACTACAAACTAGTCAAGATACAGCCTAAACATGTTCATCAGGTCCATGAACGTTGTTCGTGCATTGGTTAGCCCAAACGTCATAACCAAAAACTCATAGTGACCATACCTAGTCTTGAAAGCTCACTTAGGTATGTCATCTACCTTGATCCACAATTGATGGCATCCTAACCTCATATCTATCTTTGAGAACACTACATCACCTCTCAGCTAGTCAAACATGTCATCTATCCTCAGCAAAGGGTACTTGTTCTAGATTGTTTCCTTGTTCAACTGTCAGTACTCGATGCATAACCTCATAGAACCATCCTTCTTCACAAAGAACATGGGTGCACCCAAAGAGAAAGTGCTCAATCTAAAAAAGCCCTTCTCTAACAGCTCTTGCAACTACTTCTTCAACACCTACATCTCTGTCGGTGCCATCTTGTAAGGTGACTATGATATCGATTGTGTACTGGGAATAAGATTGATGTCAAAATCAATATCTCTACTAGTGGTAACAATGGGAAACTCTTTAGGAAACACATCCTCAAACTCACAAACTATAGACACCTCTTGGATACTAGGACTCCTATAAGACCCCTAACCTGGATTAATGCCTAATCATGCTTGATTATCTTAATCATGTTCTTATATTCCTAATCAAACTTTGTATAATGCTTTGATATCACTTAATTAAGCTATGTTTCAAGTTTCGTCCAGTTTGGACATTGTTTGAGCAAGTTATGCAATTTTGTGTACATTTTGGACTTTTATGCAAATTGCCCACATCTATGAGTTTTCTTACAATTTGTTACATTCTTGGTGTGACTCACATATTTTCATATGAATTTGGAGTATTTGTAGCATGGGGGTCTAGACACACCTTGGTTTTATGTGTGACATCTACCTAAGGTTGAACTTAGGATATCCTCTCATAGATGAGCTACCTTGTGTGATATTTTGATGGATTTTCTTGTGAGTGGGATCAAAGGCTGACCTGGGAATCAAGTTTCCATGGGAAACCTGACTTTCCACTAATGTTGGGCTACTGGTTTTCATGAAAAATATGCTCTTGACCTTGTATACTGGGCAAGATTGGATAGAAACCTTACCTCTTCATTCTCTCTCCCTTTTAGCTTCTTATACTTCCCTCCTTGCATGCCAATGAATTACTTAGTCTCCTAGATAACCCTCTCTCTTTTTCTAATGCCTCGAGATCATCCCCCATGCTTGGTAGAGAAGAAGGAGCCAATGGTAAATGAATCTTGGTCGATCTACTCACATGTGCACATAGAGCTCAGATTTACCATCTCTTTAAGCTTGTTGAGCTTCCTTATCTTATTCTTGACCAACGAAAGAAAGAATTTCTCTCTTTCCTTCATTTTCCCTAGTGTCCTACTTTCCACTCTCATCTTCTTGGTCAGATCCGTGGTTTCACTTTGTGCTAGAACTCTTGAAGAAAACGTTTCATCTTACTTCCTTGACCTAGGGTTGCTTGTTCATGGAGAAAAACTCTCTTAGAAAAGTGTGGAGCTCAAAGCTAAGATTTTCTTCTCTATTTCCTCTACCACCTTGATGTTTGGAGCCTCATCTTCATCCTTGAGGTGAGTTGTATAACTCTCTTCATGTTTATTTGTTACATTTAACTTGCCATGTACAAATCTTGCTCTAAAATATACCAATGAGTACACAATTCGAATCCTTAGTTAAGTTGTGCATATATATGAGGATTTTTGAGTGGATAATCTTCTTGTTACTCTCCTTAATATTATTCACTTTCTCTATCTTGGAAGATGTAGTTTAGACTTTTTTTGACAATGAAAATGTGGTGTTGTTGTGGTGAGAATCGATGGTTGTCCTTAATATGTTTTGAGCTAATTTTTATCTTGCTTCATGATCTGATGGCTAGTATTTTGTGTAGAACGATAGTGGTTTCTTGATATAGTTCCTATGGCCTTTTTATATGCCTAAGAACTTATGGTCATAATATTCTTATCTCTGGTTGGTCAATGGTTTCCATAATCATAGTAATTAGTGGTGTTTGAATGGTTGAAACTATGGTTTACTTGATGCCTTGGAATGTTTTCTTACTTGTTGAGTGAACCAATTGGTTGTCCTTTAGGAAGGAATTATCATGGTACTTTAACTACTATTTTTATGACTTTAGTAAGCTTGAGAAATGATGCTTATATCATCTTCATCACTGAATGATTGATGGTTATCTTAAGTATCATGAACAATGGTTTTTCCTAGGGTTTTGAGAAGATTTTTCCCTCCTTGTGTATCCATCAAATAGAAGGTTTTGGTTCTATTTGGTTTGACCATTTTGGACTTTCTTATGCTCAAGAAATGATGGTCACGATGCTCTCCCAAGTGGTTCAAGTTGATGTTCTTATTTCTCTCTCAAATGATGGTTTCTCTCTAATGCTTTGAGATGATTTTATCTTGTTTCCATAACTCGACGGTTGGGCTTCTTGTGTCAACCAATGGTTCACACCTTGTTGCTATTTTTATGGTTTGATTTTCCCAAGAACTGATGGTCATGTTTCTTGTGTCTTTTATTCAAACTATGGTTCCTTAAAAACTAGCGAAATGATGGTTTTTTCCCTCAAATGAATTGATGGTCTTACTCGATGTTTGAAGTTTGCTTTTCCATCTAGTGTTGTAATTCAATGGACTCACTAGGATTCACAATTTATGGATATCTTAGTTTCTTATTTTCTATTTTTCTAAGTGTTAGATCAATAGTACTCTTTAGTGGCGCAACTTATGGTTGTACTAACAGATTATGGACTGTTTTCTCTAAGTATTAGAAATGATGGTTCACTTAGTTCTAATCAATGTTTTTCCCAGATGAATGACCCAAGGTTTTACAAATTTTGCATCCAATAGTTTTACCTATCTAACATCTAAATTCCTTGTATAGGATTTATACTTGGAAGTTTTGGGTTTGATGCCCTAATTTGATGGTTATGTTTTATGCAACCATGCTTCAATGGTGGGGATTCATATACACGAAGCAATGGTTTTGATCACCTTAAACCCGATGGTATGATGTGTGGTCTATTATTTGATGGGTTATTCTTAGTGCACTTGATCTGATGGTGGTCATTTTATGATTTAGGATCAATGACTTTAAGCCCATGAGTTTGTAGTCTTACCTTTTCCCTTGAATGAATATAAACCTAAGGTTGATGTAAAGTGCTAATTTGAAATGTTAAGTTCATTTTGTGTTGTTGAAACCTAACCCTAGCACAATCAAATACAATGGTTGATAATCATACCTAGTTGCTTTTCATGATTTTTACCATAAAGGAAGAACCTTAATGCTAATATAACCTTACTATGTTATCTTGTGAAAAACTTTTTGTTCTTTAGTGCAAAGTTATGCTGACATATGTAACACTGATGCGATGATGGTTTGTTGAGTCTTTTGGAAGGCATGGGAAGATAACAATGTTCTTGTAGGAGATAATGTGATGGTCTTGATGACCTTTGCGCATGGTTGAAACCTAATGGAGGTTTTATTCTCTTCATGATGTTATAAGATTTGGTACCATGGGATAATGTGATAATGATTTATATCTTGTGTTGGTTTGATGATAAGTAGAGTCTCATGAATAGAAATGCAATAGTACTTTGTGATGTTGATATAAGGATTAATCCTCATACATTTTATATCTTCTAAAGTTGTTATACATTAATTCTTGCTAAAAGTAAATTAAGTTTTGTATTTTCACTTGTTTGATAAAGCCTTAATTCAGCCAAATGGCATTATCTAATCAAGTGAAACCTTAATCATGTATTTTACCTGGATATAGATCGATTCCAGTGTCAAGATTTGCTGAATGGTGAAACATGGTCTCCCTTAGTGGAAGATCGGAGTTGTATACTGTTAATTATATGCATATTCACAAGGATGACTGTGATTATATTTGGCAGCAGAACAATTGAGGCCATATCTCAAATGATATGATTCAATATATGTGATATGTTTTGAGGATGGATACAGTCATATCTCGGTAGGAGAATGATTGCGATTGTTTCTCAGTTTCACTTGTGTTGTGACCTATATACCAATGACAAACTAGGATATTTTGTAGCTTGACTCATATGTCACTGTGGAAGACTCATCTAGACCAAGGACAGATGAGATCTGAGGATTCCAACTCTCATATATATATTGTATGGCATTGATTTCTAATTAGCAGTGGTCAGTTGGAGTTGAATGGTATACCTCAATTTCCATGGGCATTAATAGAAGACATAATACAACTGTGTAGTATATATTCTTAGTATTAAACATGCTTCACATTTTATGATAACCCTTGTTTGCTCTTTTCACATATAGATGATGTATAGTGCAATAAGAGAAGTAGCCATGCTTATGCAGTTAGGTATATTGTTACCGTTGGTTATATTTATGATGCTAGTTATCTCATGGTATTAGCAATGTTTATACTTCTAATCATGCCTATACTATTAGTTATTTTTATGTTATTAGAAATTCTTATACTGCTAGCCATGACTATGTAGTTAGGTATGCTTATATTGCTAATCATACTTATGTTGGTAGTTGTGCTTATGTTGTTAGATCTACTTATGATGTACACATGCTTATCATGTTAGACATGATATGTTGTAGACATTCTATATTGTTAGACATTCATATATGCACATACTATTATCAATAATTATGATGCTAGTTAGGCTCATGGCGATTGTTACATGCATAGTAATATCTACAACTGGTATTGAAAACAATGCTAGCATCTAAGTCTGATTATACTTTCTCCTAATAAACCCTCATAATTGATAATCCCATTTGATCTCATTATCTATCTATCGACTTAAGATGCTTAATATACTTAACATGTTTATTTACATAACTTGTTGTAATGAATAAGCTTTTTTGAGAGTTATATCTTTTGTTGGGACACAAGTCTCACTCGTGGGTCACCACAATATTTTTAGGTGATCATTAGTAGAAGTAGCATACTCATAGAAACAAGGAGTGGTTGATGTGATCGAACATAGAAGGATTCGATTAGAAGTCTAGTGTGTCATAGAGTCATATGTGTATTCTCAGTAGGGCGGGAAAGATTAGTATATGGTGTTTATTGACTCGAGCTTTCATAGTATTCTAACATTGTACATGTAGATGATATATCATGTGTATATGTGGTGGCTAAGGCTACAAAGTCAATATAAAAGACTTTCATAAGATTCATGAAATAATATCATATGTTGAGCTTTCATGCAAATGTTTTTGAGTAAGTTTGTGAAAATTTAATCAGTTTTAATTAACCCTCTTTTTAGATATGTGTTTCATTAGTAGTTGATCGTATTTGATTTTTGAGTAATCACACTTTGTGTTATGGGTTGTCACATTTGGTGGTACTAGAGCTCTATGTTCACTAAGTCTACAGGGACACTAGTACTTAGTAATAGGATGATAACTAAGTAATGAAAATAGCATAAACATAATGCATACTTCATGAATTTAGTACTTGGAGTCCTTGCCTACATATTCATTTACTGAAGGAAAGGTAAGTGTGAAACTCTTTGGTTGTTATCTTTATGATTAGCTTGATCAAGTAGTGAGTTGGAAATAATCTAAAGAGTATAATAATTAAGGAATCATGGTGAACATATCTTAATTATACCCTAAAAGAAGGGTGAGAATCATATCATAATTCATTAAAACTTGAAAGTTTGATGATTAAAGAAAGAGATATGACACCACAATGCTTAAATTTGAATGAAAATAAGCTAAGAAGTAGTTCCTAAAACTATGATTATGAAAAATAATAGAGTAAAATAAAGATGAATCTGTGTTAATGTAATAACGTAAGGTGTAAAATTTATATAAGAATAAGAAAATTGCAATGATAATTGAGATATAAGATAATAAAAGCAGATAAAGATTGAATAACTAAGAGGAACCTAAGTTAATCTCAGACCTAGCCCTATGTGCAAAAACATGTTAATGTAAAATTATCATGACATATAAAAGAAATTAAAGGGAAATGATCCCTGTTGGATGGATAAGATTGAGATATATGATGAACTAACTCGTAAAAGAGTTAATAAGAAACATGATATATGAGAAGATGTACATGAGTATGATAAATGACTAACACGAAATAATAATGAAGTATGATAATCATGATAATTACTATGCAACTGACAAGGAATCCAAGTGAAAAAGTTAATAATACATTAAAAGTTCTAACTTGTTTGCTAACAGTAGGACCGATAACCCCCTTTGTTGGAAACCCTTGGGATGATATCACTCTGTTGTGAGAGGTGTACCCTTTCCCTTGAGGTTTTCCTTTCATGTGATATTGCATTCAAGTATATCTTATGCCACTTGGTATGCAAGGATTTGATGTAATCCTAGGGATGGATATCTTGTTGTAACATGAAACAATTTTGGAGTATAGTTCTAGGATTGTGACTTTCATGAATAGGGACACCTTTTGAGATTTGTATGAAGTTAGGAAGATCCTTCCAACATGTTGGGTGATTTTAGTGATGGTAGGGAAGCTGATAAGACAAGGATGTGAGGTCTTCTTGATATATGTAGTAGACACCAATGTTATTAGTCCTCGAATCTAGGGTGTATCAATGGTACACGAGTTGGAGATGTTCAGATGAGTTCTTGATTTTCCTTTCCTTGTAGAGAGTCAGATATTGCAATGCTCCAGGAACTCCTTGAGGAGAAGTAGGATGATCCTATGATGATATAACTACTAATGACATGACAAGGTGTATAGATAGGTGGCATTAGGAAGCATGGCATCAAATCACAGTGGCACGACGGAATCATGATGGCTTCCATGAGACAAGTGAGTGATGGAACAATAAGTTATCACATGTTGGTAACCATGGTAGACCGCTAGAGTACCGAGTTGGAGTCTTTACCAATGTTTCATAGGGTATACCATACTTTCATGTTCCATAATAGAGGGAGTGTCATCCCAATACTGAATAAGTGATATATATATATAATGGATGTGAAGTTAAATGGGGGTTTTGGTGTGATGGATTCTATATTGGCCCTAGACAACATATATAGGTTGAGGAGGAAGGTCATAGTTTTAGTGGATATGTTGTGAAAACACCATGATTTGATAGAATCTTATGTGAGATAGAGTATAAGTTACATAGGAGGGAACTATCCTTGTTTTCTTTGGATTTTGGGGGCAAAATCCCTATATGGTTATAAGACCCCTGACCTAGATTAATGCCTAAACATGCTTGATTATCCTAATTAGATGTTGATATACCTAATTAGACCTTGTCTTATGCTTTGATATCATTTAATTAATATATGTTTCAAGTTTGTTCCACTTTGGACACCTTTTTAGCAAGTTATGCAATTTTGTGCATGTTTTGGACTTTTATCAAATTTCCCACATCTATGATTTTTCTTGCAATTTTTCACATACTTGTTGTGCCTCACATGTTTTCATATCATGTTGCAGTTATTTGTACCATGGTATGCCTAGATGCACCTTGGTTTTATGTATGACATCTGCCTAAGGTTGAACTTAGGATTTCTACTCATAGATGAGCTACCTTGTGTGATATTTTGATGTGTTTTCTTGTGAGTGGGATCTAGGTCTGACCTGGGAATCAAGTTTTAGTGGGCCTCCTGACTTCCCACTAACATTGGTCTACTGGTTTGCATGGAAAAATTCTCTTGACCTTGGACACTTGGCAAGATTGGATAGACACCTTACCTCTTCCTTCTCTATCCATTTTAGCTTCTTATACTTCCCTCCTTGCATGACTATGGATTTTTTACACTCCTAGCTCACCCTCTCTTTTTCCCTGATCCATGTAGCTCGTCCCCCTTGCTTGATGGAGAAGAACGAGCCAAAGGTAGATGAAGCTTGGTCGTTCTACTCAGATGTGCACATAGAGCTCGAATCTGCCATCTCTTCAAGCTTGTGGAGCTTCCTTATCTTGTTCTTGACCTAAGAAAATAAGAACTTCTCTCTTTCCTTCGTTTTCCCTACTATCCTACTTTCCCCTCTCTTCTTCTTGGTCATATTCATGGTTTCCATCGTGGAGTTTGTGCTAGAAGTCTTGAAGAACACCTTTCTTCTTGCTTCCTTGACCAAGGGTTGCGTGTTCAAGGAAATAAAGCTATGTTGGATGAGTGGGGAGCTCAAAGCTAGGATTTTATTATCTCATTCCTCAAGACACCTTGTTGTTTGGAGCCTCATATTTATCTTTGAGGTGATTTATATAACTCTCTTCATGTTTATTGTTTCCATTTAACTTGCCATGAATAAATCTTACTCTAAAACATAGCAATGAGTAGAAATTTCGAATCTTAAATAATTTGTGCATATATATGAGGATTTTTGAGTAGATAATATTCTTGTTACTCTCCTTAATCTTTTTAATGTTCTCTATTTTGGAATATTAAATTAGACCTTGCTTGACCATGAATTGGTGGTGTTGTTGTGGTGAGAATTGATGGACGTCCTTGATATGTTTTGAGCTGATTTCTACCTTGCCTCCTGATCCGATGGCTAGTCTTTTGTGTAGAACTATGGTGATATATTCTTACTATTTTGATGGCCTTTTAAATTTTCTAAGAACTCATGGTCAAAATATTCCTATATGTGGTTGGTCGATGGTTTCCACAATCATAGTAAATAATGGTTTTTGAATGGTTGAAAATATGGTTTACTTGATGTCTTGGAACAATTTTCTCACTTGTTAAGTGACCTGATGGGTTGGCCTTATAGGAAGGAATCATTATGGTACTTTAGCTATTGTTTTGATAACTTTAGTAATATTAAGGGTCTTCGTCACAGAATGATCGATGGTTATCTTAAGCATCATGAACGATGATTTTTCCTAGGTTTTGAGCAGATTTGCCTCCTTGTGTATGAATCCGATAGTTGGTTTTGGTACTATTTGATTTGACTGATTTGTACCAACCAATGGCTTGGACTTAGCTTATATTTTGGAATTTCTTATGCTTGAGAAATGATGGTCATGATTCTCTCCCAAGTGGTTCAAGTTGATGGTCTTGTTTCTCTCTCAAATGATGGTTTCTCTTTAATGCTTTGACCTAATATTCTCTTGTTTCCATTAACTTGATGGTTGGGATTTTTGTGTCAAACGATGGTTTACACCTTATTTCTATTTTGATGACTTGATGTTCCCAAGAACCTATGTTCATGTTTGTCCTATTTTTTGTTCAAATGATGGTTCCTTAAACCCCAATGAAATTGTGGTTTTTCCCCTAAAATGAATTGATGGTTTTACTCGATGTTTGAAGTCTATTTTTTTATCTAGTGGTGTAAGTCAATGGTCTCACCAGGATTCACAATTAATGGCTATCTTAATTACCAATTTACAAATTTCTATAAGTGTTAGATAAGTGGTACTCTTTAGTATAACAATCGATGGTCATCCTAACGGGTTAGATATTGTTTTCTATAAGTATATAAACAATGGTTCACTTAGTTGCTCAATCTAATGTTTTCTTAGATGAATGCTCTTAGGTTTTACATGTGTTGCACACAATGGTTTTACCTATCTAACATCTGAAAACCTTGGTTGAAGATTTATATTTGGAAGTTTAGGGTTTGATTCCCTAATCCAATGGATATGTTTTATGCAACTGTTATTTAATGGTGGTGATTCATATACATGATGCAATGGTTTTCATCGCCTTAAACCCGATGGTCTGATGTGTGGTCTATGATTTAATGGATTGTTCTTAGTCTAGTTGATCTGACGGTGGGGATTTTATGATTTAGGATCAATGTCTTTAAGATCATGAGTTTGTCGTCTTACCTTCTCCCTCAAATGAAAATAAACATAAGGTTGTTGTAAAGTGTTGATTTGAAATGTTAAGGTCAACTTGCATTGTTAAAACCTAGCCCTATTACAAACAAATATAATGGTTGTTATTCATACCTAGTTTCTATGCATGATTGGTACCATTAATGAAGGCCCTTATCATTAATATGACCTTACTATGTTATCATGTGAATATCTTTTAAGTCTTTACTGCAATGCCATACTGAACATATGTATCACAATTGCGATGATGGTTTGTTGAGTCTTTTGGAAGGCATGGGAAGATAATGATGTTCTTGAAGAAGATAATGTTATGGTCTTGATGACCTTTGGGCATGGTTGAACTCTAATGGAGGTGTGATTCTCTTAATGATGTGATAAGAGTTGGTACCTTGGAATAATGTGATAAGGATTTATATCTTATGTTGGTGCTAGAAGAGTCTCATGAATGATAATGAAGTAGTACCATGTGATGTTGAAATAAGGATTAAGCCTCATACATTTTAAATCTTATGAAGTTGTTATATATTAATGGTTGTTATAAATAAATTTGGTTTTGTTTGTCCACTTGTTTGATAAAGCCTTAATTCACCCAATTGGCATTAACTAATATAGTAAAACCTTAATAATGCAGTTTCCCTAACCATAGATCCATTCCAGTGTCGGGATTTGTTGGATGGTGAAGCAGGTTCTCCTTTAGTGGAAGCTCAGAGTCATATACTATTAAGTATATGCATTTTGAGAGGGATGGTTGATGGAGCCTCCACTTACGTGGAGTTGCGTGCACCACTAAAAATCCTAGAGATAGAAGATCTCTAAGTTTAGCCTTGCTTATACTAAGTTAAAACTCCACCCACGTATGCTAGGATACGTGGAAGTCTTATCGTAGTATAGTTAAGGGTCGAATCCTCGAGACAACGGTCTTGTTGTTGTCAACAAGATGGAAAACGTTCGAATTTCACTTACACTCAATAGTTGGTATTTAGATCAAAAGGTAGATTTGGTTGTTTTTAAGCTAAGTGCAAGTAAAGTAAAGAAAGTAAGTAAATCTAGGTTGTTAAAAATGATGAAAGATCACTAGGGTGTAATCAGTTTTTCACCGCCACTACACATCGATCAACACATGCAAGGCAAAACTTAACCTGCAAAAAGAGTTCGGTTAGTTAGTATCCTTGTAGACCTAGCCTCCTTTTGGATAATCTAGCTATGAGAAGTGTGGGAATGTTGCAACGCCAACCATTCCCGAACAAATGGTCACATTACTTTGCATCATTCCCCTCGCAAAGTGTGTTCCTCGACATACCAAGGTTGCACTTCCATACGTCAACTGATTCCATTTCATAGTATGAAAGTGCAACGGATGATAGTGAGTTTACTCCACTTCTTGAGATACACTTCTGGATACCGAAACAGATGCATGGTGGATACATGCACCAAGAACCAACATGCAAACGAGTTTCGAATCTAATAGTACAAACATAGACAATTCATACTAAAAGATAAAGGATAACACAAGCTGGAGATCAAGAAACATGCATTCGTTAATCATTTGATGTCGAACTAACAAAGATAAGAACTCTCTATTACAACCTAAGGATTACATTTTACATGATATGAAAGTCTGGGTAGTGGGGCTACTCCCCGCACCCTAGTGAAGAAGACTACTCCCTCATGACTAGGACCAAGAAGGAGGCGAGAAGAGAGAGACAGAGCATCATCCCCACAAAGGAGGGGGAAAGTCCACTCCTTGGGGAGAGAGAGAAACGATCCACCAGTCTTCATAGGTTGCACGATGAGGAGATCTCCTCTTCCCACCTTCTTGGCGAAGAAGGAGAAAGCAGCTTCAGGATAGAGTATGGATCTCAGATTTACAGCCTCAGGGCGGAGGATGGAAGTCGCAGGAGCTCTGGAACGATTGGGGCAGCCTTTTGGCGTTTGAGAGTTCTCTCCTTTGAGGTGACCCTTGGGGTCTTATTTATAGGCTTAAGTTGAGCCCAAACGGTCTTGAGACTGTTTGGGGTTCTCAAATCGTTTGCCTTTATGCTGTCTCTGAGATCGTTTAGTCTTATACGGTCTTGGGACCGTATGGCCTTCATGCGGTCTTGGGACCGTATGACCTTCATGCGGTTTTGGGAACGTATGGCCTTCATGCGGTCTTGGGACCGTATGACCTTCATGCGGTTTTGGGACCGTATGGCCTTCATGCGGTCTTGGGACCGTATGACCTTCATGCGGTCTTGGGACCGTATGGACTTCATGCGGTCTTGGGACCGTATGGCCTCCATGCGGTCTTGGGACCGTATGGCCTTCATGCGGTCTTGGGACCGTATGACCTTCATGCGGTCTTGGGAACGTATGACCTTCATGCGGTCTTGGGACCGTATGGCCTCCATGCGGTCTTGGGACCAAATGGCCTTCATGCGGTCTTGGGACCGTATGGAGTCTTTGTAATTTTTTTTGTGTTTTCCTGTAATGATAAAGAAGAGGTTAGTTTATTGGTATATCAGTAATAAAGTAAAAAAGTTAATGATTCTATCTAATTTATCTAAGAAAGAGTATGAAAAATTAAGGAGAACTAATAAGATAACGTCACAAAATGGGAGGTTATCACCCCCCCTAACTTAGAGTCTAGCTTGTCCTCAAGTTAGATAGAGCTAAGGCATGCAGTGGCGAGGCGATTTTATTTAGTTAGGGTTTCCATGCTCTTGCTTCAATTCTAGATCAGAGATCTACCGAGGTATTATTAGGGTTTCTGCTTGCACTAACTCTTTCGAGTATCAAGAGTTGCATGGATCTCAGGTTCCTTTCATATCGCGAGTCTCGCATTGGGACCACCTTTCTTATTACGTGCATGTCATCGACTCTAATCAGTTTTATACTTCTTTTGAGAAACCTACCGACAACTAGAGTGGGTATGAGGGTTGGCTTAAAAGGCTTATTGTGTAATTCCCCTTTCAAGTGGGGGAGGGTTTGTCTTATGCTTTTAGGGTCTCGGTACCGGGCACGACACATCTGCCTTCATGAGGGCAGCTGAATGTACCAGCCGGCCGAGTCCTTTATCATCCTTTTCATATATTAGGAGACCTTAGGATCACACTACCGGGCACGACACATCTGCCTTCATGAGGGCAGCTGTATGTACCGGCCGGGTGAGATCTTTATTGGCTCTTCATATAGGTCCTTATGCATGGCACAACTCTCATGTTTTTATTCAACACTCTGGCTTTTATTCAAAACTCACAGGCTTAGGAAGTGGGTTTTTGTTAGGGTTTTTGATTGGGCGGCCAAGCCTCTTTTATTGAAAGAAGAAAACTGTTCTTAGGGTTCCTGACATGCACTTATTTTTATTTGGTGGTCCGCTTGCGAGATTTCATGATTTTGGATTTCCCCCTGATTTCCCTCTTGACCTTGAGAGCTTTCGGTTTGCTTTGGCCCTGAAGTTGACCTGTGAAGAGTTTGAGATAGAATTGAAGCAAAAGCATAAAAACCGATTGTGAATGTAATTTATAAATTCTCCATTCATGCCTATATGCTAATCTTGTTATTTATTCTTGAGGACTACTTTATCTCTAACTTAGCTAGGGGTGATTCTTTCCAGGATGAAAGTTATGCTTAAGAGTTATTTTATTGACGAAATTACTGGAAAAAGTCTAAATATGAACAGAAGGTTTGAAAATGATGTGTGGAAAAGTATGAGTTAAGGGAAGGAGTAGAGATAGAAGGGTTGAAGAAGAATGATACCTCGCCCTTGTCCAGTGCACTCCCCCCCTAACTTATCACTCACTCTGTCCACAGAGTGTCAAAGTGATAGGTTGAGAAGTGCATGGACAAGGGCATTAGGCTTCTGTTAATCCTTTATTTTCCCCATAAGTTCTGAGTAAGGTGGTTGCGTGCTTTCCACGTAGTGCGTGGTAGTCCACTTCTGTCATGTCCTCTATAGGCTTGTGAAGGGCCACAATTGTATACATCCAGAAGAGGACGTGGAAGCCGCAGTCTTTGGATTCTCTAATTTGCTGGGGGCACATGTGGCAGAAGGCTGGTGGTTTGAAGTGATCTTTGTCATATGTCCGCGTGTGCTGACCCAAAAGACCGTGTAATTTGTCAGCAAACTCCTTCACCACCTCCTCCGTTGGTGTCTTTGGAGTTGTAGTATATTCTTTCGGTTCTGGATCATACTGGCTGTCGGAACTGTTGTAGATTATTGTTGTTTCTTCATGAAGATTAGTTTCCAGTAACATCCAGTGCTCTTGATGAAGGAAATGTAGCATGATGAACTTCGGAGTTGTATGCTGGAGAAAAGAGATGAGTGTCTCCTTTGGTCCGAAGTTCTTCAGCCCTAAAAGATCATCCTTCATGTAAGCGGACACCATATAGACCGTGTGGTGATTCCGTGTGAGTAAGTATTGATAAGCAGTCATTACACTTACAGACATGGAAACCTTTGATCTGTACGGTTTCACGGAGGACATCTGCCATAACCAAGATATCCCCGTCAATATATACAAGCTCGTCCTTTTCGGCGTATAGTCGTGACATTATGAGTCAGAGCTCATTGTCTGAAAGAATTTTGCAAGCTTCCCGATCGAAATTTGGAAATGATGGTTCAATGGCAGACGGGGGCACCATATGTGGTGAGGATCTCTTGATGGTTACCCCAGATATCAGATCAACGTCACCTTTATCTGGAGCCAGGTCGAAGGTGTAAGGGTTCCATTGACTTTGCTCGGTGACTTTGGTTGGCTGCTTTTCTTTTGCCAACTTCGCTAGGGTTTGTCTGAATGGTCTCCTCTGCAGACGTTGGATGGATGAAAAAAGATAACGAGGGACGTCATCTGGCGCCATAGTAGGGTCGTTGAAGAACCTTCTATTGTAGATAAGCTCCATGGTGTAACGCCCTCGCAAGGAGTGGAAATCTTCGTTAATGAGATCGGTGAATGGGACTTGCTGGTTTAGCGCTAAAATGTGCCGCATAACGTAGAAAGCGCAGTCCCCCGATCCTTCAGTGGTTTGGACTTGTGAGTTGATTATTCTAAACCAGGGTTGACTCCAATCCTGGCGGAGAGAAGGGCATGCGGCCCATATGAGTTTTAGAAGCCGGAAAGGGATGCATCTTGCCTCCCCAGCTTCAGTGCCGACAAAGTTGATTATTCTGGCCTTTAGTTCACTAGCACAGAAGTTGTACACTTTTGCGTCTCTAGCTAAGGTGTCCACGATCATAAGTAGCCAGTGACCACAGACTTGAAATGGCACGGATATAAAACGTGGTCTTCTGGCCATTCCCCTATGCAACCGCTCAATGGATTTGTGTTGTAGTTCTTTGTATAGCAAGCACAAACCCAGAGCTGGTGAGGCATTCAGAACTGGTTGCTGTCGCTTGGGACTTCTATGAATTTCGATAGAATTGGCAAGAAGGGTGCGGAAGGTTGCCATCTTCACCTCAGACCGGGGTCGGAGGATGGAGCGGAAATCCTCACGTGTCAACTTGCGCTTGGTCTTTGTGTTTTGATAGATAATATCC
Organism: Alisma plantago-aquatica; assembly: GCA_963693085.1. Classification (NCBI taxonomy): domain Eukaryota; kingdom Viridiplantae; phylum Streptophyta; class Magnoliopsida; order Alismatales; family Alismataceae; genus Alisma; species Alisma plantago-aquatica. The sequence continues at coordinate 1,868,594,270 of OY856409.1, read as the reverse complement.
CCCCTTCCTTGGCATCATCTACTATAGTGTTCATGATGAAGATATCCTATGCGTCTAAGGTAGAGATGGCCGCCATATCGAGGTCGTGCATTTTATGAGGTAGAGGTGGCGGCGGGGGTAGTTCTTGTGGTGTGGGGGAAGAAGTCTGCTCTAAGTCGTCCATGTAATGCTGCAGATCTTCATATTTGTTAGAATCAGAAGGAGTATCTAGTTCTTCATCAGTGTCTAGGCGCACTCTTTCTGATTCTTCCTGCTCAGGGGGAAAAGGCACTGAAGGTTCAGGTGCAGAGAGTTGTTGAGCTGCTGTGGCTGGTATACTGTTGTTGGTTCCCAAAATACATTTTTCGAACTCAGCAAAAGCCACTTCTTTCGTAGCCTCCCCCAAAGATCCCGTGGAGTAGTTTAGGAATTGATCCCCATAATATATGTTGACGTTCTCCGTGTGAGCAGGGGATTTGGGATCTTTATCACCAGCATGGTGATCATTCTGGTGTTTTGGTTCTGTTCCTTGGCTGGGGCCCGCCCCAACATCATCTGGCTTATCGGAGTCATCAGCTGAGGAGGTACTGTTGTTTGAGTCAGCGGAGGAATGAGAATCTTCATCGTCATCTTCATTGTCTTCATCTGCTGCTGATTTATCAGTTCTTTTCTTATGTGCTTTCTTCTTGCACTGACGATGGAGGGATTGTAGCTCGTCGTATGCCACTTGCACGTGCTCGTATGTTTCGAGCAGTGCTTCGTGGGTTTCTTTTAAATCAGAATAACGCTCTTCGACTGAGAGGAGTCATGCTGTGAGGTCAGTTACTTGAGTGCGTAGTTGAATAAGCTCATTGTTTGATGACACCTCCTGGCGATTATGTAGTTGTGTGAGGGTGTTGTTGATGTCGTCCAGGCGCGTGCTGAAAGCTTGCTGTTGCTGCTTGAGCTCGCGGAGGGTCTCTGGCAGAGGTTGAGTCTACGTAGAGATCCTATCGACCTGCTTTGCCAACGCTTCATGCTGGAGTTGTACTCCATGGATCAACTCGGGCAAGGTTTTACACTGGTCGTCGATGTGGTCGACTTGCTTGGCCACTGAATCTTGGCATTGTTGGATTCCTTGGAGGATGCTTGGCATGGCGTGGTTTTTCTCGTCAATCTTGGCAACATGTTGTGTTAGACCCTGCACATAAGAAAAAATAGAATTTAAAATGTTAGAGGGGTCGGTGAGGAGGTTTCAGATGGTGTCGAATTGACGTCCGAATCCCTCACCGACGTTAGTAAAAGGGACCCCAGTAAATGAAAAGTGAGGTGGATGGGGTCGGGGTGGAATGGTAGTGTCGTACGGAAAAGACACTGTTGATGGACCCGTGAACTGCGTGGTGACTGTGGATGGGGTCACCAGTGATGTCGGGGTGGTGGTGGATGGAAAAGGTCGTGACATACCCAGAGAGAGGAATGGATCCGGGAATGTTGATGGAAAGGCGATGGAGGTGAATTCGGGCATTGTAGTGGAGAATGGGGTGCCCGAAGTGAAGAAGGGTGGGGGTGGTGGTATGGTTGTGGAGAAGGGTGGTGTAGTGAAAAGTGGTGTGGAGGATGATTGAAGAGTGGTTGATTGTGGATAAATGGAAGATGGTGGGGTGGTTGAAGGTGGTGGGGTAGTGGATGTTGGGGTGGTGGAAGGTGGTGGAGTAGTAGATGTTGGGGTGGTGGAAGGTGGAGAGGTGGTAGTGAGCTCAACATTTAGACTCATTATAAAAGAGTCTAGTGATGAGGTTGTAATATGCTCGTCTGGAATGGGGGGCTCAGATTTGGGGTGGGGTTTTGATGTTGGTGTCCCCGACAGCTCATGTGCCTTCACAAGCCTTCTGGAAGGTCGTTTGACTGGAACTTTTGTTATTTTAGCTTCCGGGGCATTTATGCTGAGCTCTGCCTGCCCTGCTGTTGCTTTCTTCTCTATGGCCTTGACTGAGGCTATGAGTTTGACGATCTCGTCGTCTGAGAATAGGAGCTTGTCCTTGTCATAGTCAGCAAGTTCTGGAAGTGGGAGCAGGGTTCTGGAGGATTTTGTTGTGGGGCAGAAAATGTAGTGGAGCTTTGCATCCTTTTCTTTTATGATAAAGGAGTTCCTTAATGTATGTTCATTGGTAAGGATGTCGCCCTTTATTGGGTTGCATTTGGGTAGAAGTCTATCAATCTGAAGATATTTGATGATGGATGTGATATGACCACCCGTGCAAATTTCTTTTCCTAGGGCAAAAGCTGATAGCTTGAGGAGCATAAGACATCCAATGTTAACTAGCATTCCATTTAGGACGGACCAGAGAACATAGAGATCAGATATGAGTACAGTTCCTCCTTCTGATCTGGGGAAGAGTGCGCCAGTGATGATTTTGTGAAGTGTGCGCACTAGGCCAGAATGAATGTTAGAGGCCTTGCTTGTCTTTGCATCAAAATTTGGTATCCCCGTTAGTGATTTCCAGAAGGTATGTTTGTTGAACTTGGGGTGTTCTGTACCAGCGGCCTTAGCTTTCTTTAGCTGGTCTTGGTTATCTATAAAGATTTCATTCAGCATATTTTCAGTGATGACCACTTCGTTGTTAAAGATTCTGGTGGTTATTCTACGGTCACCGCCGTCCCTTGCTCTATCCATGATGTCCACCGATTCTTTGTGGAAATAGGTGAAGAATTCTGTTGTTAGCTCAATATAGGGAGTTTCGGGTACAAAGCATAGCCGAGAAAAATTGGAATTGTCAAGTAGTGTGAGGATTCTATTATAGATCCCCATCTTCATAAGTATGTTTGGGCAGACATAATATGTTGGTTTAAGAGTTTGGCTGATGGAAGGGATGTTATGGAGATAAAGATTTTCAGGTGGTGGTGTTGTGGTGGTGATGGGGGGGAAATAGGAACTGTAATTGTGGTAGGGGTGGTAGTGGTGGTGGTGGATGGTGGGATGTACCCTGCCAGGGTTTGTTCCCTTGTAGTGGCAGGGTGAACTTGCTTCCTGGCCCTTTTCTTGGTTGCTGGTTCTGATGTGGTTGCTTGGGCCTTTCTCTTCCCCTTAGACTTTGCAGTGGGTGATTCTGCCTCGGGGTAAGGCTGATATTCCGAGGCCTCGTCGGATGAAATCTCCTCAACCTCTTCTTCATAGGGTACCTCAGCTAAGCATATGTTGATGCGTTTGATCTCATGCATGACTTTGAGCAGGTTCACCTTTGCCGGGACCCTTCCAGTCGTTTCATAGCTATCTACGAATTGTTGTAGTTTGTCACGATCAGCTTCTAATTGTTCCCTTGTCCAGAAAGGGGCATCAGCTGTTCCTCGAGGTTGCTTGGAAGGTGATGTCATTCTAAAATTATTGACAAGAAAACAATAGTTAGAATTCTTAAATTTGAAATTATAACAAAGTAATGTTATTGGAGTTTGAGGTTTATTAGATTGGTTGAGTTCAAACGGTTTTGAGACCTTTTGGTCTCAAATGGTCTTGAGACCGTTTGGTCTCAAATAGTCTTGAGACCGTTTGGTCTCAAACGGTCTTTAGATCGTTTGGACAAGCACTTAAAAGATGAGACGGTTTGAATACCGTTTGGTTCCAAATGGTTTGGGTATTCATTTTTTTTAACGGGTTCAGAGGTCGGATGGTCCCAAACGGTTTGGAGACCGAATGGTCCCAAATGGTTTGGAGACCGAAAGGAAGATGAACCGCGCGGGAGACGAACCGCGCGTCCGTTCGTCGGAAGGGAACCACGACGGCGATGATGGGTAAGCATGTCGACGTTATCGACGACGATGGTGGCGACGACAGAGTTCGAAAATCCGCGACCGTCTGGCGGTGGTGTGATCCATTGAACTGCTGAGTGGTCTACCTGTAGGTGAGGGTGGCGAGAATGCTGGGCGCGGCGAGCATCAGAGCAGAAGCGTGGGAATGCGCGGGGATGACGACGGAGCCGGAGACGACAGCGAAGAAGCTGAGTCAATGGCGAGGTGATGAAACGGCGGTGGAGACGACGGCAGCGTCAGAGAGGGAAACGAGCGCGAAAACGAAGCTCTGGAATGGAATAGGGAATTCGAGAATTCGGGATTCTAGAACAAAGAACGGGGGGCGGGGGGGGGGGTATTTAAAGGATTTTGGGGGGGCGCCCCTAACCGCTAAGGTTTTTGTTTTTAAGACCCTGTGTTTTTATGTTTGTTTTAGATTATGTGAATTTTTATGTATTTTTAGATTAATGATGAAAGAACTTAAAGAAAGCAAATAAAGTTTAAAAGAAAATAAAAGACTAGAAAATTAAAAAAGGTGATACTCAGGTCTTGGGTTGCCTCCCAAGAAGCGCTTTGGTTTAACGTCGCTGGCTCGACAAAATTCTGTTTCAGTTATGCTGATGTTATAGGATCTTGGATCTCTATAGTTTGTCTTGATAATTTTGTCTGCTGGAGTGTGGTATTTCTTTAATCTATGACCATTAACGGTACTTTCTCCTCCATTATCATCGATAATAATGACAGCTCCTGTCGGGTAGATATGTTTGATTGTGAAAGGCCCCGACCATTTAGTACGCAGTTTTCCCGGAAACATTTTTAGTCTGGAATTGAATAAGAGGACTTTATCTCCGACGATTATATCCTTTCTTTTTATGTGGCCATCGTGCCACATCTTGGTTTGTTCTTTGTAAATTCTTCCATTGTGGTAGGCTGTCATTCGTAATTCTTCTAGTTCTTGGAGTTGAAGTTGTCTGAATTCACCAGCGCCTTTGAGATCGAAGTTTAGTTGCTTAATGGCCCACCAAGCCTTATGCTCTAATTCAACTGGAAAATGGCAAGACTTCCCATACACTAATCGAAACGGTGTTGTTCCAATTGGTGTTTTGAAAGCTGTGCGGTAGGCCAATAGAGCGTCTGATAGTTTGGTGGACCAGTCAGTGCGGTGCCTATTGACAGTTTTTTCCAGGATAGCTTTAATTTGCCTATTGGAGACTTCAACCTGTCCACATGTCTGTGGATGATACGGTGTGGAAACTTTATGGTTGACTCCATATTTTCTTAATAAGGCTTCAAAGCTCCGTTCCAAGAAATGTGATCCACCGTCAGATATTATCGTTCTTGGAATGCCAAATTTGGGGAATATTATCTCTTTAAACATCTTGATTACCGGTTTTGAATCACAAGAAATGGTTGGTAGAGCTTCTACCCATTTCGAAACGTAATCCACAACAACCAAGATGTACATGAATCCATAAGATGGGGGGAAAGGACCCATGTAATCTATTCCCCATACATCGAAGAGTTCGATTTCTTGCCATATATTCAATGGCATTTCATTTCTTTTGGTTATCCCCCCGAATAGTTGGCATTTGTCGCATGATCGCACGTATTCATGTGCATCCTTTGTAATGTTTGGCCAGTAAAAACCAGATTGAAGGACTTTGAGGGCTGTCTTCTTAGAACTCATGTGGCCCCCAGTAGGGCATGAGTGACAGTGCTCTAGAACCGAGGTGATTTCCGTCTCTGGAATGCATCGACGAAAAAGTCCATCTACGCATAAGCGGAATAGGTAGGGCTCGTCCCAGAAATACTTCTTAGCGTCATGAATGAATTTCTTTTTGTCATGGTAAGATGCAGACGGATGGATGATTCCTATTGCCAAATAATTAACAATATCAACATACCATGGAAATCCAGTAGTAATCTTCATTAGTTGATCATCTGGTAAGGAGTCTCGAATGGGTAATTTATCGGAATCTTTAGCTTTAATACGACTGAGGTGATCCGCGACGACATTTTCAACCCCACTTTTGTCTTTAATCTCTAAGTCAAACTCCTGAAGCATTAAAACCCATATGATGAGTCGGGGTTTAGCATCTTGTTTTTGGATCAAGTATTGTATCGCAGAATGGTCAGTATATACTATGACTTTTGACCCGATTAGGTAAGACCGAAATTTTTCAAAAGCATAGATAACTGCCAGGAACTCTTTTTCGGTGGTAGTATAATTCTTGTGTGCCTCATCAAGCATCTTGGAGGCGTAATATATGACGTAGGGCTTTTTGTCAATCCTTTGACCAAGGACTGCCCCTATAGCATAATCGCTAGCGTCACACATAATTTCAAACGGTTGAGACCAGTCAGGAGCTCTTAGAATAGGGGCAGAGATAAGGGCATTCTTCAGAGTTATGAAGCTATTAATGCATTCTTGGTCAAATATAAAATCAGCTTCTTTGGTCAGCAAGTGAGTCATTGGCTTTGCTATTTTTGAAAAATCTTTTATAAATCTCCTGTAGAATCCTACATGACCAAGGAATGCCCTGACTCCTCTGATGTCTTTAGGTGGAGTTATCTTTGAGATGACATCTACCTTTGCTTTATCCACTTCAATCCCTTTACTACTTACTCGATGTCCTAGGACCACACCTTCAGTCACCATAAAGTGACATTTTTCCCAGTTCAAGATCAGGTTGGTGTCCTCACATCTTTGCAGGACTTTTCCTAAATTGAGTAAACAGTTGTCGAAAGAGTCTCTGTATACGGAAAAATCATCCATGAAGACTTCCATGATAGATTCAGTTAATCCGGTGAAGATAGCATTCATACATCTTTGGAAGGTTGCGGGTGCATTACATAACCCGAAAGGCATCCTTCTGAAGGCATATGTTCCAAAAGGGTAGGTGAAAGTGGTTTTTTCTTGATCTTCAGGATGGATTGGGATTTGGTAAAATCCTGAATATCCGTCAAGGTAACAAAAAAATCTTTGGTGAGCGAGTCATTCGAGAACTTCATCCAAGAAGGGCAAGGGGAAATGATCTTTCCTTGTTGCTTTGTTAAGTTTTCTGTAGTCGATGCCCATTCTCCACCCAGTTACTGTTCTAGTAGGTACCAGTTCATTTTTTTCATTAAGAACAACAGTGGTCCCCCCGTTTTTTAGGGACCACCTGCACGGGACTTACCCATTGAGAATCTGAGATTGGGTAGATGATGCCTGCTTTCAGAAGTTTGAGAACATCGAGACAAACTACCTCCTTGAGATTAGGGTTCAACTTTCTTTGATGTTCCCTTGATGGTTTGAAATCTTCCATCATGGGAAATCTGTGCATGCAAAAGGCTGGATTTATACCCGTCAAGTCAGTCATCTTATATCCGATAACTTTCTTGTGTCTCTTTAGTTCATCAAGAAGTCTGTCTTCTTGGTCTACTTCCAGAGTGGAGATGATAATTACTGGACAAAGTTTCTCATTGTCGAGAAAGACATGTTTGAGTCCCTCGGGTAGGGCTTTCATTTCAGGAGCCTTAGGTGGCTCGGTTGCTTCTATAATGGTGATACCCTTAAGTTCTTCAAAGGTGGCCGTTGGGGCTTCTTCAGCTTTTTCTAAGTATTGAAGGCATTGTTGCACTAGTTCATTTTCCGAGAATTCTACTTCCGGATTAGTCAAGGTATTTTCCAATTCATCAGAGGGTTCAGACATTTATAATTGGGACATTTGATATATAGCATCCAGGAGAAAAACTTCCTCTTGAATGCTTGGACCTTTCATGCTATTAAGAACTCTGAACTGAAAAGCTTCCTTCCCAAGTATCAAGATAATAGTCCCTGCTTCTACATCGATAAGCGCTCTGGCAGTAGCTAGGAAAGGTCTGCCGAAGATTATCGGGTATCTTAGGTCTTCTTGTATGTCCATAATAACGAAATCGCACGGAATATAAGAATTCGTTTCTATCCTGACAGGTATATCTTCAATGATTCCAAGGGGAGCAGTTATGGAAGAGTCGGCTAACTGAATTGTCATTGTCGTAGGTAGCAAATCAGTGAAACCTAATCTTTTACACATAGAGTAAGGCATGATGGATATACTTGCCCCTAAATCTGTTAAGCCCTTCTTGCTGGAGCCATTTCCAATAGAACACTGAATACTGAAGGAACCTGGGTCCTTCTTTTTCGTTGGCATTTTGTTAAGTAGAATGTCTGAAGTGGTCTGAGCTAGTTTCACTGTTTCGTGCTCTTTTGTCATGTATTTTCTTGATAGAAGGGTTTTTAGTTATTTAGCCCAAACGGGCACTTCGGAAAGAGCATCGAGGAATGGTATATCAATGTATAGTTTCTTCATAGCTTCTTTGAATTTCTGGAACCTAGTGTCCATTTTGGTTCCTGTCAGCCTGTCCGGATAAGGAATTCTGGGTGGAACTTCTGGCATTGGTTCCTTTTCTTTTTCTCTTTCAGTAGTTGTAGTAGGTTTTTCCTTTTTATTGGTTGAGCTTTCTATTGGAGAAATAATAACTACATCATCATCATCATGGATGATTCTAGTGGTATCAGGAAGGACACGACCAGACCTTGTGGTGACAACATTCAGTTGCTCAGGTCTATTTTGGTCATGCCTTGGGTTTGCCTCTGGTTGCCCAGCTAAGGTACCTACTGGTGGTTTTAACTGAGCAGCAATCTGTGCTAATTGGGCTTCTACAGCCTTTTGTTGATCCTGTTGGTTTGCAAGAATGGTTTGTTGAGACTGTAGCATCTGTCTAATCAAAGAAATTTCATCAGATGGTTGGGGAGGGGCACTCCTCTATTGATATTGAGTGACTTGTTGCCCTTGTGGTTGCTGTGGGGGTGCTGTTAACTGCGGTTGTTGTGGCTGCTGCAACTGAGGTTGGTGCAGCTGTGGGTGCAGTCCTTGAGGGGTATATTGGTAAGAGGGATTCCTAGGATAATTGGATCGTTGGAACCCATTTCTATAATTCCCTTGATTTTAGTTGAAGTTATTATGAAATCCTGGTGGTTGTCTATTGAAAGATCCACCTTGTGTCTATTGTTGTGGATTGGCAGTCCCTGCAGGATTCCCGTATTGAAAACCAGGGTGGTTTCTTGGTTTGTTTGGATTGTAATACACCTGGCCAGGTATTGAGTGAATGGAGTTGACTTGCTCTGGCATTTGGTCCTCGAGATGTTCAATAATGGGTTCATATTGCGGCACTGGTGGTTGTAGATCCATCATAACATTGTATAATAGACCACATGATAATGTGGGATGATCAGATGCATGACAAGCTTCGCAAGTTCCAGTAGCTGCTTTTACTTGTTGAAACTGGGAGCTTTTCTTCTTGTCGTATTCTCCAAAAGAGGTTTCGAGAGCTTGTTGCTTAGTGGCAATAGTCTTTAGGGCTTCTACAATGGCCTTGAGTTCCATGGATTCTTCAGCCTTGTAGACTTTAAGGACTCCCTTAGATTGGTTAGACGACCTTCCCCAATTGGATTGGTTCTCGGCCCCTAACGTAACTATATTCCAGGCATCTTCATAGTTCTTTCTCATAAAGTTTCCTCCAGATGAGGAGTCTAAAAATTTCTTGATATCATCACTTACTCCTCTATAGAATGTTTCTATTAGTTGATTTTGAGATATGCCATGATGAGGGCACTTTCTCAGGAGTTCTTTGAATCTTTCCCAAGCTTCCGCAAGTGTTTCTCCAGGTAGTTGGGCAAAGTGGTTAATCTGTCCCCTGATCTCATAGGTTAGTGAAGGTGGAAAGAATTTCTCAAGAAACTTTTCTTCTAAGGGGGTCCAAGTAGTGATGATAGGGTGCCTATCTAAAGCATTGTACCAACTTAGTGCTCTTCCGGATAAGGTGAAGTGAAAGAGATGTAACATTATTGCCTCCAAGGCAACTCCCGCTTGAGGTACAAGGCGGCAGAGTGACTTGAATCTCTTAAGATGATCTATGCAATCGTCTCCAGATCCTCCGGAGAAAGAGATGCCTTGCATGATCTGGATCCATTGCGTCCGGATTTCAAAGTTTGGTATGTTAATAATCGGTGGTCGGACTGGGTGATCATCTTCATAATTCTTTGGGACTGCGTAGTCCCGAAGTTGCTTGTTTCTTAGCGCTAATTGAGCAGCAACGTTCTCAGCTTGGATGCGGGCTTGTTCCTCAGCTCGAATCTCGGCAATGAGTTGTGCCCGTTGTGCAGCTATGGCGGCGTTGACTCTTTCTGCAACGAGGCGTTGCTCCTCAGCCATCTGTCTGGCTCTTTGGCGATTAAATATACCCAGTTTCTGGTATTCTAATTCCGAAGGACATCAGGAGTCGGGGATGAAACGGGATGTGTCCGGAAGGGCATCGGAAAAGGATTCATTATTCTGTATCTCTCGCGTTCTCTTCCGGCTCGCGGTAGAGGGCATAGGAAAAGGATTGGGCCGCCGGTTGCAAGCCTCCCTGCTATCCCTGGGCCCATCATGCTAGGCTTGCTAGCTTGACGATGCCCGGTTGACTTAAAGCACGCCATGTTGACTCCTGCGCGACGACTAGCTCTGGTGCGTGCTCCAGGGCTTGTAGCGGCACTACGATACAGCTACTTAGGTATCGGATTTTACGGAAGATGACGAATTTATCCACTACAGTTATTACTGGACCCGTATCAGCCGCTTAACCACTACCGACTTCTTCAATTCTCGACCTAAGACCTAAGTGTAACAGGATTATAATTTTATTTGGATTAGGAGATAACGTGGTTGGATTAGTCTGTTTTTCAATTTCGTGCAGTCCGGTAGTTGACTAATCTTTGCATATAAAATAAAATAATATGTAAACAGGGTTAGATCTAGAAAATTTGTAATGGTGCTAAAAGTAGGATTCAGCTGGTCTGAATAATTGGATTACAGAATCTCAAGTTCTCAACAGACAATGTTAGTCCTGTTTGGATCAAACAATACCAGATCCTGAATAAATCAATCCGGATCACACTTCCATAACGTCTAGCTGGAAGAAGAATATAGATCTACATCCAATCGGCCAGAATTTAAAAAATCCCCTTTTTACAATTTATGAGCACGTGAACACGGTACAATTTTTTTCTCTTATTCTAATTCTCCAAGCATCTTCCCTCTTCAACTATCCCAACGTCTTCTCCTCTTTAACTTCCTTGCGATAGTTTTACTATGAAATTCCAAACTTGTCTATCCATCCCAAATCACTAGCATGCGTTTCCAACCTATGGACGTTGTCTCACAAAGTAAATGACAAATAACTTTCCATAACATGCATCTGGATTGATGTTACAATATCATAAATCTAAACGATTTTATAAGCACTCCTCCCTCTGTGTGGGTGTCTACCTTACCTCTGAAAAATATAGACGTGCTTCCTTCTATATGGATTCACAGTGGTAGGGCCACCATTAAGCTTTTGGTAGGCAGCCGGCATCCAAACAACGTACCATTCTGCTACTTACAGCAAGATATAGGAACTAACATGCATGATACTAACATAGAGGAGAAACTTAAAATCATATGTAGAACTTCCTTTTTTTTATTGGGTAGTTGCCTTTGAAAATGTTGTTATCCTAAATTGTTCCACAGCTTCATTCACTACAAGGATAGAGAACCGATCATATCCATAAATCAAGAATAAAGATATAGCAATTATTGTTTTTCTCGGATTAATATGTTCCTCAAGTGGATGTTTTCCTTCCATTTTTCTTTGTTGACAGTGACGTGTTTACTTTTATTTTTCATGATCATGTCCTAAATGCTAATACAAAACTAGCATAATGTGGTACATCAGAAATAAACTTTTAAAATACAAGATAAATGAACACATAGAACGTAGGTCACATGAAATACCATTTAAAACATGTTCTCTATATGATTGGTTCTATCTTTTTAGAATGCTACAATTCATGAAACAACTGGACATTCACAAAACAAGATTTCTTGCCCTATCCAATTCCATTAATATATGATTATACCTAAGGTGCATTGGGACGATTGTGGGAAAGGATTTGGTTAAGATTGTATTGGGGAAGTATATAAAGCTTCCATCTATGAATCCCTTTTTCTCCCCTTCTTTGTAACGTTTTAAAGTGTATGGATATAATTGTAACATTTTCTTTTGATTTGTTATATACAATGTTAAACTGATTAGCTTCAACGGATGTGACTTCTACTTCGATTACTTATTTTATCTTAAACTAATTCATCTATCATCCATCAGGTGAAATTTTATAGGAAATTGTGGTGGGTAAGTGATGATGCTCTACAAGACTGAAGGCACAAGATTTTACATGGAAAACTCTCCCCAAGACTAGGAGAGAAAAATCACGGGGCAATACCGGCCAACAAGCACTAAGTAACATGATTTACAACTCACACTGCCCAGATTTAATTGCCCCTAAATCTGGGAAGCTCCCCCTGCCCGAGAATAAAGATAAGGAAGAACAGAATTACACCCAATGTGTACAACCCCCCCCCCTTTTCACCTTTTCTCCTCACAACACCGCTACCCCTACTAGGATTGCTTGTTGTCGCTGCGATCGTTGACCGGGTCGCCTCTTCTCCTGACAAGGTTACCTCTTGTCCTAACGATGTCGCCTACCTCGCTTCCGTCTTCTTGGTACTTGTTCTAGTTGGTGCCTCCAACTAGAACTCTGACGTACAACTACAACCCTCTCCGCCAGAGAGAGTACATACACATCCTTCACAAATCGGACAGACTGTTGCCGTTGTCGTGTCACCAATAGTGTGCCACCAACCGGTGTGCATCTTCCGCTGCTCGTATCTGCCGTCGTAGTTGATGCACCACCTATGTGTCGCCGATTGATGTGCGTCCTCCACTGAATGGACAGTCCCCCATCATTTCTATAGCCACCGATTGATGAGCGTCTTCCTCTTCTCAGATGTGTCATAGTCAATGTCAATGTCGCAACACCAACAAAGTGCCACCAATTGATGTGTGTCCTCTGCTACTCGGACTTGCCTCTTTGTCCGATGCATTGTCGCTGTGTTGTCGACTGCCAACTGCTACTTTGCCTCAAGGAAAATTCATTGGCCCTCTCTCATCTACAAGAGAGTTGCACTGTTGGTGCACCCAATATGCCACCAACTGTCAGCCGCTACTTTTCTTCAAGGCAAAGTCGTTAACCCTCTCTTACCACAAGAGAGAACCACCAGTCGTTATTGTTTTCTGGCTCTTCTACCACAGAATGCACCAACAACCAACAACTGGTGGGATCACACACCAACCGGTGGGATGATCTCAATGGCCTCCCTGAGGGCATCTATTTATAGGCCTCCATGCATATGATTGCAACCAGGAATTCTAGTCATAGTTTAAATCCTAGTCCAACTCCATGTTGCACATAGCCACCTTCTTTTCTTCTTGGACTCAACTCATATTAGGATTGGTAACACAAAATACCAACTCCAATTAAATCCTAATCCAATTCCAATGTTGCACGTAAGAAGTCATCTTCTTTCCTTCTTAGATTTAACTTCCATTAGGATTGGAAACACAAGCCAACTCCTATTAAGTCCAAATCCCAATAGGACATGGGCCAGAACCTACCAATCCCAACAATCTCCCCCTTCGGCCCATGAGGGATTTTTGTCTTTAGCGATCATCTGGAGTATCTTTTGTACCCTACGACCACATGTGATACATCCAATCTCCTCAAACATGTCAGAACCATGTCGTCTTCATCCATCTTGTTGAAGTCCCACCATGACTTCACTCTATTCCCAGACAACTGAGAAGAAGTATCATGCCAATGTCACTTCTCTCTCTATGTCTACACCTGGAACATTGTAAGCTCCCCATGATCGATCAATCGAGCCATCTTTGATGAAGAACTTATTTCTGACCTTCTGTACCAAGGCTTAGAAACCCTTTGATAATACTCCTCCTGTCTATGCAACTCCTCTATAGAAGCTTGATCCTCCACTTCAGATTTAATAGTTGAACACACATTACATTGCCCTTCTTCTTCACACGCATGTTGCCCTGAAAAAGGCTTTAGAGACACCTTGTCTGATTGGGAGCCATCCTGCTGCATATTGTTTCCCTTCCAGATTGAATCCTGCATCTCATACATGTGGCTATTCTGTGATCGCTTCTAGTCGATGTTGCCCTTCCTGTCTTTAGATGTCATCTCACTACGCCCACAAAGTCCTTCAAACTTTCTCTGATACCATTTTGATAGGAAATTGTGGTGGGTGAGGCATGTGCTTTTAGTCACTTTTATAGGCTCATTTTCTTTTGTTTTCATGTGTAGTTTGGACATTTATATGACCTATTATGCATGGAATGTCATAGTTAGCCTATATTTCCTTGTTTGCATCAAATTATATAATTTATGTAATGCCCTAGCCCACTACCCAAGGCTCTAGTAGAGTTTCATGAATGACGTCTGTCCCCACAAACCACCAATAGCCTTAACTGTGCGCTTTGTCCTCACTCACGCGCATGTCAGGATCAACTTCCTAACAGGTCACCCATCCCAGTACTACTCCAAGCTGAGCACGCTTAACTATGGAGTTCTTAGTGATGGGCTCCCAGAAAAGGAGGTGCACCTTGGTGATATAGCTAGTCCAATCATCCCTTTTAAAATCATGTTATCTGAGGCCTCAAATCCTGATATGTTACAATCTCCCCCACTTAGGCTCTTGACGTCCTCGTCAAGGATCAACTATAAGGCCTCATAATCTCTTCCCCATTTCAGTGTAGACCCACAATGGCCCATGGACACCCAACTCCCGATCATAGAATACCAGCGCAAGGGTGGCTACGTCAACCATGAACAACCCTTTCCTACATGTATGGACCGCACAGCTCAAGACTGGCATGCCATGTCCATGTGGGCCCACCTACTGGAGGGGTTATGGCTCTGATACCATTTGTAATGCCCGGGCCCACTTCCCAAGTCTCTAATAGAGTTTCAAAAATGACTCCTATCCCCACAGACCACCACTAGCCTTAACTGTGCGCTTTTTCCTCACTCATGCGCCTGTCAGGATCAACTTCCCGATAGGTCACCCATCCCAGTACTACTCCAAGCTGAGCACGCTTAACTATGGAGTTCTTAGTGATGGGCTCCCAGAAAAGGAGGTGCACCTTGGTGATATGGGTAGTCCAATCATCCTTTTTAAGATCATGTTATCTGAGGCTTCAAATCCTGGGATGTTACAATTTCAATCATTTTTTACTAATATATTATGCATTTTGAGTACTTACGATGCTTTATGTGTTTTCAGGTACAAGGCAGATTGACACAGCTCGATACTACTGACACCACAAAAGTTCATGGCACCGCCTTGACCTCAGAGAGTAGCCCAAAAACAACTGAGATCTCGGTGCTACCAACCCAAGAAGGCAGTGCCACCGAGATATTATCAGAGAGCCCCACGTGAATCAAGAAAACATAGTGCTACCGATTGTAGAAGTTGGTACTACCGAGTTGATGTCAGAGAGGTGACTTGAATTCGTAAGAAGTCGGTTCCACTGAGACATTGTCGATGGTATCAACGGGATCGGGATCGCGCGACCTAACTTAAGTGACTCGGTACCACCAACACATCAAATTGGTACCATGGAGTTTGCTCGATCAGGCCAGTCGCAGATTTTCTTCTAATCCGACGGTGGACAAAATTCCGCACCCTAAGTCGTGCCTATGACTTAGGGGGACGACAGCCAGACCTGGGGGGCAACCTATTTTTCATGATACAAAAACCAGAGAGAAAGAAGAGAAGGACGAAGGACCAAAAGATTCATCGGGTGTGATCTGAGCATCTACGGAGGAAGTTTCTACTACCGCAAGACAACAAACCGCATGTATGATAACACCGTACTTTACGTACTTTCTATATATATTTTACACTACTTTTAGTATCACTTTAGTTAACTTTTCATATAATTTCTCCATCTTTTTTACTAAATCCTTGCTTAATGATTTTAGGAATCAACATAACCACGACCACGATCTTAGAGACCGCGACCGTGATTATTCAAAAGACCACGACCGTGATCATCCTAAGACCGTGACTGCGGTTCCTCTCCTCACTCACTCCTCTCACATCACCCACGGTTTATGTCACGCCAACACCGCGACCGCGGTCACTCAAAGACCGCGACCGCAGTGACTCAATGCCGCAACCATGGTTATTCTAAAGATCGCGACCGCGGGCACTCAAAGACCGCGACCGAGGTTTTGGGGAGGATCGCGACCAAGAAAGATCACTCCAAAGAAAGATTGTGACCAAGGAGGAATAAAGCAGAGACCACGACCGCGGTCTTTCCTTCACTTAAAGGAAAGACCGCGACCACAGTTCTAAGTCGGTGGAAGGCGCCTATAAATAGCACCCCCACCTGTCTTGTCAAATCATCAGATCATACAGATCAGATCCCAATGCCACAAAGTGCTATTGCATTTCAGACTTGTCTCTGACCATCCATCCATCCATCAGTCATAGACCTCCAGGAGCAAAAGCCAAGGAGAGAGAAGACTGTCATCCGCCCCTTCTTCGACAAGAGAAGGCCATCCACGTGGTAGATCCAGATATAAAGAAGTAGTGTGTAGTATCCTGTTCTTCTCTTCCAGATCTATCGCTTCATCTCGTTGTACCTCTTCCCCTCTTTGTGGACCTCATGGATCGGTCTATTTGTAACACCATCATGTTGTCTGCAAGCATGAGCGGCTAACACCTTAACTTGGGTTGGGAGCATCCACTAAGGCTCTCCCAATATGTATATTGCCTCTTTCTTTTGAATATACATGTTCTTATCAAGATTATCTCCATGCACCTATTTTTAATGCTTCACTTGTATGCTTCTCTACCATCTTGTGATGTTTCATTGTTGATATCTCGAGAGAGTAATATCGCTTTTATCCCGTATCATGGAGTGGTATGAATGCATGAGAGTGTTGGAATACTAAGGCTTTAACCAGTTGTTTTGATGTGAGGTTTTTGACTTGTCATCTCGAGAGAGAGACTTCTTTTAGACTTAGATCCATCCTCATCTCGAGAGAGAGTGTAATGGACATTTGAATGGTTGATTGTAATCTTGATATGAGTTTGCAAGAGAGAGATAGTATTACATGTTGGTGAGGTGCCTTGGTTGGTGAACCTCAACCTGGGTTTTCCCCATATACTTGTTTACTGTTCATTTCCTTTTCTTATTTGTTTTGTTGTTCTCATTCTTGTGATACCATTCCTTAGGGAATATCTCTTTACACCCTTTTTGGATGGGGTATCAGAGTGTTTATTCCGCATTCTTAACATGACCAACCTTGTCCCTGTATTCGACCCTGATCGCTACATCAGGCCCTATTTATCATTATAGGGGCCTGAGAGTCGGGTTGTCTCTTTAAAAGTCTGACTACTATAATCCACACCCTTTGGACGTAAGATTTAGGATGGTCAACTTTTGGACGAAGTTGCCGGGGACAAGGAAAAATGGTACTGTTAAGAACCCAAGTCCACTTACTATACTGCCATGCCTAAAGCTTGACAACACAATGATTTTTAGCTTTCTAAGCTATATTTATGCAGAATAGTTCGTTCTACCAGTCTGGTTTCCTAACTCGACTATACGACCACGACCGTGATCTTCCGGAGACCGTGACCGCGGTTCCTCTCCTCACTCACTCCTCTCACATTACCCGCGGTTTATGTCGTGCCAACACCGCGACTGCGGTGATACTAAAGACCGCGACCGCGATCACTCAAAGACCGCGACCGCGGTCACTCAAAGACCGTGACTGCAGTGACTCAACGCCGCAACTGTGGTTTTTCTAAAGATCGCGACCGCGGGCACTCAAAGACCGCGACCGAGGTTTTGGGGAGGATGACGACCAAGAAAGGTCGCGGCCAAGAAAGATCGCAACCAAGGAGGAAGAAAGCAGAGACCATGACCGCGGTCTTGCCTTCACTTAAAGGAAAGACCGCGACCGCAGTTCTAAGTCAGTGGAAGGCGCCTATAAATAGCACCCCCACCTATCTTGTCAAATCATCAGATCATACAGATCAGATCCCAAGGCCACAAAGTGTTGTTGCATTTCATACTTGTCTCCGACCATCCATCCATCCATCCATCCATCAATCAGTCTTAGAACTCTAGGAGTGAAAGCCAAGGAGAGAGAAGACTGTCATCCGCCCCTTCTTCAACAAGAGAAGGCCATCCACGTGGTAGATCCAGATCTAAAGAAGTAGTGTGTAGTATCATGTTCTTCTCTTCCAGATCTATCGCTTCATCCCGTTGTACCTCTTCCCCTCTTCGCAGACCTCATGGATCAGTCTGTTTGTAAGACCATCATGTTGTCTGCAAGCATGAGCAGCTAACACATTAACTTGGGTTGGGAGCATCCACTAAGGCTCTCCCAACATGTATATTGCCTCTTTCTTTTGAATATACATGTTCTTATCAAGATTATCTCCATGCACCTAGTTTTAATGCTTCACTTGTATTCTTCTCTACCATCTTGTGATGTTTCATTGTTGATATCTCGAGAGAGTAATATCGCTTTTATCCCATATCATGGAGTGGTATGAATGCATGAGAGTGTTGGAATACTAA
Organism: Alisma plantago-aquatica; assembly: GCA_963693085.1. Classification (NCBI taxonomy): domain Eukaryota; kingdom Viridiplantae; phylum Streptophyta; class Magnoliopsida; order Alismatales; family Alismataceae; genus Alisma; species Alisma plantago-aquatica. Next base: position 1,868,575,964 of record OY856409.1, on the reverse strand, counting down.
GGCTTTAACGAGTTGTTTTGATGTGAAGTTTTTGAGTTGTCATCTCGAGAGAGAGACTTCTTTTAGACTTAGATCCATCCTCATCTCAAGAGAGAGTGTAATGGACATTTGAATGGTTGCTTGTAATCTTGATATGAGTTTGCAAGAGAGAGATAGTATTACATGTTGGTGAGGTGCCTTGGTTGGTGAACCCCAACCCGGGTTTTCCCCATATACTTGTTTACTGTTCATTTCCTTTTCTTATTTGTTTTGTTGTTCTCATTCTTGTGATACCATTCCTTAGGGAATATCTCTTTATATCCTTTTTGGCTGGGGTATAAGAGTGTTTATTCTGCGTTCTTAACATGACCAACCTTGTCCCTGTGTTCGTCCCCGATCGCTACATCAGGCCCCGTTTATCATTATAGGGGCTTGAGAGTCGGGTTATCTCTTTAAAAGTCTGACTACTATAATCCACACCCTTTGGACTTGAGATTTAGGATGGTCAACTTTTGGACGTCATTCCCGGGGACAAGGAAAAATGGTATTGTTAAGAATCTGTGTCACACCCCGATCTCGCATTACCCACTAATCACGAGATTAGGGCGCGACAGAGGGATTTACACACAAGCCAAACCACACAAAGCTTTTTAAAACATTTTAAAGACATTAAAAGATAATCTGATTTATGCTGTAAACTAAATCTAAACAAACTGTGGAAGCATTTGTATTAAACTGACTAGAGTACGTAAACAAAGTTTACAACATGTAACATTGTTTAACAGAAAGTAAACATAACAATTAATTTACATCTTTATACACATACCACATACACACACTCTCTCACCCACACCATGTCCCAAGGATCGAGGGGAAAGGACTAAGAGACCTCTAACTAAACTAACTACATATACCTTCTACAGACTAAGCGTTAGGATGAAAGGATCCTTTAGATTCCTGCTGCTGGTGATGACCTGAAAATGTTTTGAGTAGAGGTATGAGCCTACTCGCTCAGTGAATAGCATTTCACTTAGCTATCACTAAACAACTCATCAGGTTTATAAAATTGAAATAAACATAAATACTATACAAGCAGGGCAGTTCAAATGACATAGCAGATTACAGAATATAATCGCATTTCTATGCAACAACCGATAATTTAAACCAATAAACAAATATAAAGAATTGGCACAAAAGTTTGGATATATTAATTTACTGTGATCCTATATGATTACATATTTATTAATTTTATGCCCTAAATATATGCAGTGTACTCTGCATATAAAGATCTGTAGCGAACTACGATCCCACCGTACAAGACTTAGCGACACACCCGGGAAATGCTAAGTCTGACTGCCAGCCCTGGTCTACTGCAGGACTCTCAGGCTCACAAGGCCTCAGGCTCACAAGGCCTCACTACACTCTCAAAAGAGTGAACTCTAGACTCCTCCTCAAACCTGAGCACACAGGCGGAGAGTCTTACCGGGTTACCACCGTGACACAAGCACGAATTAATGTTGAATAACCCCTATTACTCCAGTGCCACCGTGACATCGCACGCGTTGTTGTTGAACACTGCCTCTCTCTATCCTCGTGCCTGTGACTCCGCACAGTTATTGTTGCAACACGAGTTTCACCCCCTTGGATGCAGACCTCTCAAAAGGGGTTCTACGGTGTTAGAGCACCTAAGTCTATTAACTGATTAACATATAAACATTTAAACAGGAAAATCACATTTACTGATTTCATATCAGATCACAATACACTGTCATTCTAAACTGACAGAGCAATATATTTCAAATCATTGTAATTTCTGAGAAATTCTCATATCATGCATTCAGGTAAATTAGAAATGCATAAATAACCCAACTTATTTCAATTTGGCACATACATAGCGAATATACGCAATTGAACATCTTATTGCACAAATTAAGGAAATTTACTTCACATACGAGAATCATACTCAACATTTGTCAATTCTCTAAAATTCTTGAAAAACGTGCACATTAACCCAAATCTTGGTTTGTGCATCACTTAACTCAATTAAAAGTTAATTACCTATCACAACACAATTTAATAACAATACTTGAGAATTTCTGGAATAATTCAGAGAAATGTGCCATTTCATGTAAATATCAATTTACACATATTAACGTCAAAAGATATATGCAATTAGGGTTTTATTGCATATTTTTATTTATTCATATCAACTTTGAAATCGTACATCTGATAATTTATCGGAATTCCCTATTGTCTGGGTTCATACCCAAACCATACCATTTTCAGATATGAATTTCTAATTTCAACATTCAAATAAGCAATTTAGGTTCCAATGAACCATATAAATCTACCAATTCAATCCACACTGATCAATTGCTAAATTTAATCATATAACAGCGTCTAGAAGCAGTTTATGAAATAAAAAGTCGGGCGACGCCAAACGCTGCCCGACACCTGATAACGCCTGTTATCAGCGTAATTCGCGCACAAAATAGAAAATATTCAAACGCCTGAGTTTATTAATGATAAATAAATGAAACCCCACTCACAGTGATTTGGACTGTCCGGATTCGTCCGGGGATGCGTTCAGGGTCTAATTCCGGGCGATTTCGGATCGTCTTCTTCCTTTGAATTAATTCTTCACTGCTCCTGTTCCGTGAACAGGAGCTTCACGCTCCAAATCTGAAACCGTAGCTTGAAGCTAGTTTAGGCTGAATCGACAGTGGTTTCTAAACTAAACCTCCTAGCTGAGATCCATGGCCATGAAATTGGAGCTTTGGCCGCTCCAAATCGCCCCCTCCAGCCACGCACGGCCGAAGCTTCAAACTGCATCTTGCCGCTCAAGCTACGGGTTGACGAGGAGAGCTCTGTTGGTTGTCAATCCGCGGCTAGGGCCATGGAATCTTGCTTGGAGCTTCGAGTCGAGATCGAGGTCGACTTCCTTATAGCTGGGCGCCCCCAACGTAGCTCCTGTTGTCGCCGTGCAGGTGCAGCTGTTACTGCTGGCCACCAGCCAAGCAGCTAGGGTGGCTGTTGGCCACTAGGCAACGAAGGAAGAGGAAGGGGGGAGGAAGGAGAAGAGAAGAAGAGAGGAAAGGAGGTTAGCTACTGAAAAGTGGAGCTAGGCCAAGAGCTTGCTCCGGAACTCATTGATCGCCCACTCGGCTACTGTGCGCCGACTCAAGAAGGAAATCCGCTGGAGAAGATAATCGTAAAGGAAAAAAAAAGAAAAAGTGAAAACCTTGGAAAAATTGCTAAATTGACCCCAGAAATTGGAAATCATCATAACTTTTTCCTCAGAGGTCCAAATAGCATGATTTCTTTTGCATCTTTTCAAGAATGAGGCCCGCTACAAACCCAAGGCATGAAAACATGCTAATCACATTGTTTTACTGATTCAACATTCCAATTGCATCCAATTATTACTTTACTCAATTAATCATCTTAATTATGCACCAATTGATCTTATGTGCTTGTTTCAACTAAATCAAGTTAATGATTCACTAACTACCTCATGAGCACATAAATTAACTCAAATAACTTTAATTAGGCTCAAATCATACTGCTTACCAATAGGCTTTAAAATGGGTCATAACAATCTCCCTCCCTTATAAGAATTTCGTTCCGAAATTCCTAAAAGAGAAAAGGAAACTTGCTACGCATCTTAGATTCAAGCTCCCATGTAGCTTCTTCAAGGTTATGATTCCTCCACAGAACCTTCACTAATGGTATCTCACGGTTCTTAAGCTTCTTGATCCTCTGATCAACTATCTGGATTGGTCCCTCAACATAGGACACATCTGATCTAAGCTGTGCAGGTTCTGGGTCAACTATCTTTTCCGTACCAGGGTAACATTTCTTAAGCATAGACTCATGAAACACATCATGAAGATTAGCTAACTCAGATGGAAAATCCAACTTATAGGCTACAGGTCCAATCCTCTCAATGATAGGATATGGGCCCATAAACCTAGGAGTCAATTTGCCTCTCTTACCAAACCTCAACACTCCCTTCCACGGTGAAACTTTCAGATAAACCTCGTCACCAACCTCAAACTCAAGAGGTCGACGTCGTCTCTCTGCATAACTTTTCTGCCTGTCCTGAGCAGCTTTCAACTACTCCCTGATCACAACTATCTTCTCTGTAGTTATATCAACTATCTCAGGCCCAAGAATTTCCTTCTCACCAACCTCATACCAACAAACTGGTGATCTACACTTCCTGCCATATAGAGCTTCATATGGGGCCATTCCAAGACTAGAATGGTAGCTGTTGTTATATGCAAACTCCATCAGGCTTAAGTGTTCTTCCCAGTTACCTCTGAACTACAGAACGCATGCTCTCAGCATGTCTTCAAGAGTCTGAATGGTCCTCTCAGATTGACCATCTGTTTGTGGGTGAAACGTTGTACTAAACCTCAGCTTTGTGCCCAACGCACGATGTAACTGATTCCAGAATCTAGATGTAAACTTAGGATCTCTGTCAGAAATAATGGAAACTGGAATCCCATGTAATCTGATTACCTCATCCACATAAATCATGGCTAGCTTTGGAACATTAAAGGTTGACTTGACAGGGAGGAAGTGAGCAGACTTAGTTAGTCTATCCACAATCACCCATATCGAGTCTGAACCCCGAGGCGTTCTGGGTAACCCTACCAAAAAATTCATCGTGATGTGTTCCCATTTCCATTCAGGTATAGGAAGCGACTGTAAAGTACCAGCAGGTTTCTGATGCTCAGCTTTAACCTGCTGACACACTCCACATTTAGCCACGTATTCAGCCACATCTCTTTTCATACCAGACCACCAGTACAACCCCTTGAGGTTCCTGTACATCTTTGTGTTACCTGGATGCATAACATACATAGAAGCATGCGCTTCTTCAAGAATTTGCTCTTTCAGCTCACTGTTCCCAGGTACACACAACCTGTCATGAAGATACAACACACCATCGTCAGAAAACCTGAATTCTGACCTTTTACCTTCCGACATATCCTGCATAACCTGCCACAACTCGTCATCATTCTATTGCAACTCCTTAATCTGTTCATAGAAAGTAGGTTTGACCTGCATCTGATCAATCAACCCACTCTGTCCAGACACATCCAAGTCTAAGTTCAACTTTCGCATATCTACAAGCAAGTCTCTCTTGAAACATGCCATAGAAAATGCATCAGCTGTTGAACTTGACTTTCTACTCAAGGCATCTGCCACAACATTCGCTTTACCAGGATGGTAATCGATTGTCACATCATAGTCTTTGATCAGCTCAAGCCATCTGCGCTGTCTCAAATTCAAATCCTTCTGAGTGAAGATATACTTCAAGCTCTTATGGTCCGTGAACACCTGACATGTCTCACCATACAGGTAGTGACGCCATGTCTTAAGAGCATGAACTATGGCAGCCAACTCCAGATCATGAGTCGGGTAATTCTCTTCGTTCTTCTTAAGTTGTCTAGATGCATAAGCCACAACTTTGTCTTCCTACATCAGCACACAGCCCAAACCTCTCCTGGAAGCATCGCAAAACACTGTATAACCCTTTTCTGCTTCTGGTAAAACCAACACTGGTGCTGAAGTCAACTTCCTCTTCAAGATCTGAAAACTTTTCTCACAGTTATCAGACCAAACAAACGGTGCATCCTTCCTCGTCAAGCGTGTCAAGGGTGATGCTAACACACTGAAGTTCTGTATAAACCTTCTGTAATAGCCTGCTAATCCCAAGAAACTTCTAATCTCAGTAGGAGTCTTAGGCCGTTCCCACTGAAGCACAAAATCAACTTTCTTAGGATCAACACTAACTCCATCTCTCGAGATAACATGTCCAAGAAATGCTACCTCAGCCAACCAGAACTCGCACTTACTAAACTTAGCATACAGCTGATGTTGCCTCAACAACTGCAACACTACTCTCAGGTGTTGCTCATGTTGTACATCATCTCTGGAGTAGATCAGTATATCATCTATAAAGACTACAATAAACTGATCTAGGAACGGTTTGAAAATTCGATTCATCATATCCATAAAGGTTGCTGGGGCATTGGTCAGCCCAAACGACATGACCAAAAACTCATAATTCCCATACCTAGTTCTGAAAGCTGTCTTGGGAATATCAGAAGCCTTTATTATGAGCTGATGATATCCAGATCTCAAATCTATTTTAGAGAAGATCGTCGCTCCACGCAACTGATCAAACAGATCATCTATTCTTGGCAATGGATACTTATTCTTAATAGTGATATTGTTCAATTGCCTGTAATCTATACAGAGACGCATGGTACCATCCTTTTTCTTAACAAACAAGACTGGAGCACCCCACGGTGAAGAACTGGGTCTAATAAAACCCTTATCCAGTAACTCCTGCAACTGCACCTTGAGTTCCTTCAACTCTGCAGGTGCCATTCTATAGGCTGGCAGTGCCACTGGATGACTACCTAGATATACCTGGATCTCAAAATCAATGTCTCTGATAGGAGGTAAGCCTGGTAACTCTTCTGGAAAAACATCAGAAAACTCACGAACCACAGGCACATCATAAACACTGACGGTGCTCTTCTCTGCTCTGGTGTCAACCACATGAGCAAGGAACGCTTCACATCCCTTCTGTAACATCTTATCAGCTACAACAGCTGATACTATGCACGTAGGTAGAACTTTCCTATCTCCAGTGAAGACATAAGAAAATTCACCTAGTTGAAAGGTAGCTTCCTTTTTCCAACAATCGAGTTGCACTCGATATGTCTCAAGACAATCCATACCCAGGATGACTTGAAAAGTATTGACATCCAAGGGTATGAGATTAGCAGCAAAGGTGTAACCTCCAAAAGATAACAAGCATCCGGGACAGAACTCGGATAAAACTGTTGGTCCACCTAGTGGAACCCTCAACACTAACTCATCTACCAACTCTTGAGTTAACAGATTAAGTTTACCAACTAAAGAATGTCGTATGAAAGAGTGATTAGCACCCGGATCTATCAAAACTGAGACTGGTATACTATTAAACAAAAGCATTTCTCCTGTAACAACTTGTGAAGAGATTATACCTTCCTGAGGGGTCAAAGAAAAGAAACGTGCTGAAGCTCTCCCTCTGCCACGCTGTCCTCTCTGACCACTCCTGCCACTAGGCACTCCGCCACCTCTGGAGCCAGAAGCCACAGAAGAACTCTGAACATCAGGGTACTGAGGCTGGAAAGCTTGTGATGCTGCTTGTTGAAGCTGAGGACATTCCCTTTTGAGGTGTCCTATTTGTCCACAGACATAACAACTTGGACCCCAACACTGTCCAGTATGTGGTCTTCCACACTTGTTACATGGCGGTATCTCTTGTCTCTGGGGACCTGTCACTGACATTGACGATCCAGATGACTGTCCACTAGCGGCACTGCCCCATCTTCCTGGGTTGTATCCCCCTCTGCCTCTAGAAGAAGTAACATCCTCAGATCTCTGTCTACTGAAACAACTCAAGCCACGCCTGAGTTTAGAAAAGAAACCTCTACCTCCACCTCTGTATCCACTACTGGACTGTCCTCTACTGAAATCTGCAGATCTCTTCTTAGACTTAGGCACCTTGTCAGCATTCACAGATTCTTCAACCTGTCTAGCAGCCTCAACAAACTCACCAAAGTTCTCCCTGTTCCTTTTACTAATAGCAGAAACTGTATGCCGAATCTCTGGCCTCAGCCCTTCTTGAAACCTTCTGCATCTTTCTATGTTGTCGGGAACAAGTTGCGGGAAGAAGTTCGCTAACCGGGTGAAAAGCGCTTCATACTCAGTAACTGACATGTTCCCCTGCTTAATGTTCTGTAACTGCCTGATTTTCTCATTAAGGAAGGTAGGTGGATAAAACTTAAGATGGAACTCTTCAGAGAAATCCTGCCAAGAAAGCTCTGTACCTCTCCTCTTTTCCTCCACACTATGCCACCACAACTCTGCATCGCCTGTCAAAAGATAAACTGCGTGATTAATCTTTTTCTCTTCTGGAAGCTCCATCAAGCGAAAGACCTTCTCTATCTGTCTCCACCACTCATCTGCCTCCGTAGGATCTGTAGTACCATTGAATTCTGTACCACCAAGCTTCTTCACAAGCTCATAAGATCGCATCAGATCCTTACTGCTGGTAGAAGAAGAAGCTCGCCTATCAGCCTTGTACCTCTCTTTGGTCTCCAGAAACATCCTATACATCCGGGATGCTTCATCCACGTGGTCGCCACCACCTGGACCCAAGTACAGAGGATCATGGCCAACATGACTCTCGGCCTGGTCATCATGATCATGACCTCTTCCTGCCATCTGCAATGATATAACAGAATATTTCCTGTTAGAAAACTTACAGATAGAAGAAAGACACCTAAACCTTAATCCTATTGGTCTCTTATCGTCCCCTGACCTGGACTTAGAGTATTCATATACTCAACCTATGCTCTGATACCAAGACTGTCACACCCCGATCTCGCATTACCCACTAATCATGAGATTAGGGCGCGACGGAGGGATTTACACACAAGCCAAACCACACAAAGCTTTTTAAAACATTTTAAAGACATTAAAAGATAATCTGATTTATGCTGTAAACTAAATCTAAACAAACTGCGGAAGCATTTGTATTAAACTGACTAGAGTACGTAAACAGAGTTTACAACATGTAACATTGTTTAACAGAAAGTAAACATAACAATTAATTTACATCTTTATACACATACCACATGCACACACTCTCTCACCCACACCATGTCCCAAGGATCGAGGGGAAAGGACTAAGAGACCTCTAACTAAACTAACTACATATACCTTCTACAGACTAAGAGTTAGGATGAAAGGATCCTTTAGATTCCTGCTGCTGGTGATGACCTGAAAATGTTTTGAGTAGAGGTATGAGCCTACTCGCTCAGTGAATAGCATTTCACTTAGCTATCACTAAACAACTCATCAGGTTTATAAAATTGAAATAAACATAAATACTATACAAGCAGAGCAGTTCAAATGACATAGCAGATTACAGAATATAATCGCATTTCTATGCAACAACCGATAATTTAAACCAATAAACAAATATAAAGAATTGGCACAAAAGTTCGGATATATTAATTTACTGTGATCCTATATGATTACATATTTATTAATTTTATGCCCTAAATATATGCAGTGTACTCTACATATAAAGATCTGTAGCGAACTACGATCCCACCGTACAAGACTTAGCGACACACCCGGGAAATGCTAAGTCGGACTGCCAGCCCTGGTCTGCTGCAGGACTCTCAGGCTCACAAGGCCTCAGGCTCACAAGGCCTCACTACACTCTCAAAAGAGTGAACTCTAGACTCCTCCTCAAACCTGAGCACACAGGCGGAGAGTCTTACCGGGTTACCACCGTGACACAAGCACAGCTTAATGTTGAATAACCCCTATTACTCCAGTGCCACCGTGACATCGCACGTGTTGTTGTTGAACACTGCCTCTCTCTATCCTCGTGCCTGTGACTCCGCACAGTTATTGTTGCAACACGAGTTTCACCCCCCTGGATGCAGACCTCTCAAAAGGGGTTCTACGGTGTTAGGGCACCTAAGTCTATTAACTGATTAACATATAAACATTTAAACAGAAAAATCACATTTACTGATTTCATATCAGATCACAATACACTGTCATTCTAAACTGACAGAGCAATATATTTCAAATCATTGTAATTTCTGAGAAATTCTCATACCATGCATTCAGGTAAATTAGAAATGCATAAATAACCCAACTTATTTCAATTTGGCACATACATAGCGAATATACGCAATTGAACATCTTATTGCACAAATTAAGGAAATTTACTTCACATACGAGAATCATACTCAACATTTGTCAATTCTCTAAAATTCTCGAAAAACGTGCACATTAACCCAAATCTTGGTTTGTGCATCACTTAACTCAATTAAAAGTTAATTACCTATCACAACACAATTTAATAACAGTACTTGAGAATTTCTGGAATAATTCAGAGAAATGTGCCATTTCATGTAAATATCAATTTACACATATTAACGTCAAAAGATATATGCAATTAGGGTTTTATTGCATATTTTTATTTATTCATATCAACTTTGAAATCGTACATCTGATAATTTATCAGAATTCCCTATTGTCTGGGTTCATACCCAAACCATACCATTTTCAGATATGAATTTCTAATTTCAACATTCAAATAAGCAATTTAGGTTCCAATGAACCATATAAATCTACCAATTCAATCCACACTGATCAATTGCTAAATTTAATCATATAACAACGTCTAGAAGCAGTTTATGAAATAAAAAGTCGGGCGACGCCAAACGCTGCCCGACGCCTGATAACGCCTGTTATCAGCGTAATTCGCGCACAAAACAGAAAATATTCAAACGCCTGAGTTTATTAATGATAAATAAATGAAACCCCACTCACAGTGATTTGGACTGTCCGGATTCGTCCGGGGATGCGTTCAGGGTCTAATTCTGGGCGATTTCGGATCGTCTTCTTCCTTTGAATTAATTCTTCACTGCTCCTGTTCCGTGAACAGGAGCTTCACGCTCCAAATCTGAAACCGTAGTTTGAAGCTAGTTTAGGCTGAATCCATAGTGGTTTCTAAACTAAACCTCCTAGCTAAGATCCATGGCCATGAAATTGGAGCTTTGGCCGCTCCAAATCGCCCCCTCCAGCCACGCACGGCCGAAGCTTCAAACTGCATCTTGCCGCTCAAGCTACGGGTTGACGAGGAGAGCTCTGTTGGTTGTCAATCCGCGGCTAGGGCCATGGAATCTTGCTTGGAGCTTCGAGTCGAGCTCGAGGTCGACTTCCTTATAGCTGGGCGCCCCCAACGTAGCTCCTGTTGTCGCCGTGCAGGCGCAGCTGTTGCTGCTGGCCACCAGCCAAGCAGCTAGGGTGGCTGTTGGCCACTAGGCAACGAAGGAAGAGGAAGGGGGGAGGAAGGAGAAGAGAAGAAGAGAGGAAAGGAGGTTAGCTACTGAAAAGTGGAGCTAGGCCAAGAGCTTGCTCCGGAACTCATTGATCGCCCACTCGGCTACTGTGCGCCGACTCAAGAAGGAAATCCGCTGGAGAAGATAATCGTAAAGGGAAAAAAAAGAAAGAAACGATTATAAAGTGAAAACCTTGGAAAAATTGCTAAATTGACCCCAGAAATTGGAAATCATCATAACTTTTTCCTCGGAGGTCCAAATAGCATGATTTCGTTTGCATCTTTTCAAGAATGAGGCCCGCTACAAACCCAAGGCATGAAAACATGCTAATCACATTGTTTTACTGATTCAACATTCCAATTGCATCCAATTATTACTTTACTCAATTAATCATCTTAATTATGCACCAATTGATCTTATGTGCTTGTTTAAACTAAATCAAGTTAATGATTCACTAACTACCTCATGAGCACATAAATTAACTCAAATAACTTTAATTAGGCTCAAATCATACTGCTTACCAATAGGCTTTAAAACGGGTCATAACAATCTGAGTCCAATTACTATACTCCCGTGCCTCAAGCTTGATAGCACAATGATTTTTAGCTTTCTAAGTTGTATTCGTGCATAATAGGTCATTCTGCCAATCTGGTTTCCTAACTCGACTATACGACCTATTCAGGTACCCAAGAAGAAGTGATTTGTTTGACTTAACTCCCGTTCATCATGTCGCCTCGCGTGGAATGTCCCCTTTTAGTAGATGAGTAGAACGCGAGGATTGGACAACACCCACCTATGCCAGGAACTGATGAAGATGGCCTTTATAATGACGATCATCCCTATGAAGAACAAGAACAACCTGAAGATGATCATCACCACGAGGAGCGTCGTCATCGTCACAGGAACAGAAGAAACCAGAACAACCATGAGCACAATCGAAGGGACAGCGCCAGCAAAGATGACGAAGAGGAAGAAAAAACTCTTCAGGAATTGGCAGCTATAAAAGGCAACAACTCAAGATGTCCTTGAAAAACCACTAGAGGGGGGGTGAATAGGGTTTTAAACTTATTTAACAATAATTTAACTCAAACAACCACAAATGAAAAATCAAGAAGGAGACAAGGGGTTTAGAGTGGTTCCAACCTTAGCAAATACTAAGGTTGTCAGTCCACTACCCGGTTGCTTACCCAACCAGGATTTTGAAAGTATTAATTTTATTACCTTCACAAGGATTTACACAAAATACAATACTTTCTTACACCCCTTGAACAGCCTTCACTTGAAGCAGATGCACCAACCCAAGGTATCCTTCTTGAAGTAACTCCAAGCTCCCCCTTGAAGTAGCCTTCCTCTTTAGAAGTAACCTCCCGTTGCACCAACCTTCTTGAAGTATCTCAAGGTCCCCTTCTTCACCAAGAAGATCTCAAACCTCTCCAATCCACAGCCTCCAACCTAGGAGTAGCAAGGAGAGTACAAATAATAGTGAACAAGAAAGGAAAAAGGAAATTACAACTTATCCTTTGAAGCACAAGGCTTGATTTGCCTAGATCAAGCGTATAGATCTCCTAACCAATGTGTATGGAATTGTGATTGCTGTGGATAGGAGATGCTAGCCTATAGGACACAAAATTTGAGCTGAGAGAAGAAGTAGCCAGTTGTCAATATGCTCAATTGCTCACAAATAGGTTGCTCAATGTAAGTGTATGCTCAAAGATTGCTCAAGTGTGAAAACAAGTTGGTTTAGGTGTCCTAAGGCATGTCCTATTTATAGGAATGTCCTACAAGTGCATAAGGACGTTCTAGACACTTTCTAGGGGTTTCTAAGTGCTTAACTAGCCGTTAGGTATAAGTTAGTTGCTTTAACAACGGCTAATTAATTAATTCTGTAGTTGCTGTCAGAGTCCATCTCAGTCGAGAAATGGTCGACCGAGACACCTACTCGGTCGAAGTTTTGTCGACCGACAGGCTCTCTGGATCAAGTGTTTTGCAACGTTTATCTCCAACTGCCAACTACCTTGTCAGCTGTGTCTAACGACTACTTGGGTCTTTCTCGGTCGAGAAGTTTGTCGACTGAGAGTGTCTCGGTCGAGGATTTTGTCGACCGAGATAGACCCTATTTCAATGTTTCAAATAAAGACATTAAGTGTGTGTATGAGTGTGCATATGTGACACTATTGAAGGAGATGACTTATCTAAATGTGGTGTTTAACTAGGGAAGATCTAACACTTGATTTACATGAAGTCTAAGTACTTGTACATTATATATTTGTACAAGTTTACAATTGATTACATTTCATGACATTTACAATCATTCAAGCATATAGATTCCCTAGTGCTTTGTCATTCACCTTATTCCTACAACACTCAAGTAGCACGTTAGATCAACAAGAATGAAATGTTTGTTATTATCAAAACAAAGGGATTTACAGATGTCCATTTAGCCAACAATCTCCCCCTTTTTGAAGATGACAAACATTTCCTAAATATAAAATAAGAACATATAAAACATGTGAGTTTCATACCTGAAGATTACCTTTGTAAATTTCTTCTCTTGTTTATAAAATGTGTGCTTATTATTCCCCATGAATTATGGAACATGAAATCCAATTCTTTAGGGAATATAGCAACTTTCAATGTAAAGCCAAGAATTTGTTTATGAAACTCAATGATTGAGTTTTGCATTTATAGTTATTTCTCCCCCTTTGTCATTTCAAAAAGATAACCGTTTAAAAAGAAAAACTCCCCCTTAATTAGATGTCCCGTTAATTTAAAAAAAATGTCCATTAAAAGCCAAAATGATGCAAATAAACGACATTGTTAACAAGCACAAATATCAAAGAAAACATCTTCCAAAGGAGTGATAAGAAGTTTCTTCCTTATTTTGTTGAATTGGTCTAGTGGAAGCGGTTTTGTAAAAATATCAGCCAATTGATCTTCCGTATCAACATGATGAAGGGAAACATGATTCTTAGAAATATGATCTCTTAAAAAGTGATGACGGATTTCAATATGTTTAGCTCGGCTGTGTAAAATGGGATTGTGTGCTAAGTTTATAGCGCTTGTGTTGTCACAAAAGATAGGCGTAGATGAAAGAGTAAACCCATAATCGTTTAACACTTGTTGCATATAAAGCACTTGAGTACAACAAGATCTGGCTGCCATATATTCAGCTTCAATTGTAGAGAGGGCAACCGTGTTTTGTTTCTTGCTAAACCAAGATATTAAAGCTCTCCCTAACAAGAAACAACCACCACTAGTGCTCTTGCGATCAAGTCGACAACCAGCATAATCAGCATTAGTATAAGCTTTAAAATCCAAGGATTGTCCTTTTGGATACCATAAACCAAAACATGTAGTGTCGGCTAAGTATCGAAGAATTCTTTTAACTGCTTGAAAATGAGAGTGCATAGGTTGCGATTGAAATCGGGCACAAAGACCAACGGAAAACATGATGTCCGGTCTAGAAGCAGTTAAGTAAAGCAAACTACCAATCATGGCTCTATATAAGGAATCATCAATAGGTTCCCCATTTTCATCCTTATCAATCTTTATAGAAGTGGCCATAGGAGTAGTAGCATGTTTGCACTGATTCATCCCAAAACGTTTTAAGAGTTCTTTAGTACACTTTTCTTGGCTTATAAAGATCCCTGCAGGGGTTTGTTTAATTTGGAAACCAAGAAAGAAAGTTAGTTCACCCATGAGGCTCATTTCAAATTCTTTTTGCATAATATCACTGAATTGTGTGCACAACGATTCATTAGAAGCTCCAAAAGTAATGTCATCAACATATATTTGAACAACTAGAAAATCAGATGTATATGTTTTGAAAAATAAAGTAGAATCTGAATTTCCAATAGAAAAACCATTATCAAAAAGATATGTCTTTAGTCTTTCATACCAGTTCCTAGGTGCTTGTTTTAAACCATAAAGTGCTTTCTTAAGTTTATAAACATAGTCACCTTTTTCTTGTATTTCAAAACCAGGTGGTTGGGCAACATATACTTCTTCTTGAATGATTCCGTTTAGAAATGCACTTTTTACATCCATTTGGTAAAGTTTGATGTTTTTATGTGCAATAATAGCTAGTAACATTCTAATGGCTTCAAGTCTGGCTACTGGTGCATACGTTTCATCAAAATCTATTCCTTCTTGTTGATTATATCCTTGTGCTACTAACTGAGCTTTATTCCTTATTACTTCTCCTGCCTCATTTAGCTTATTCCTAAAAACCCATTTAGTTCCAATGATGGTTTTATCTTGTGGTTTAGGAACTAAATCCCATACATCATTTTTAGTAAATTGGTTTAATTCTTCTTGCATTGCTATTATCCAATAGTCATCTTTAAGAGCTTCAGATATCTTCTTAGGTTCAACAATAGAGACAAAAGCCATGTTTGCAACATCCTTAAAGGAAGACCGAGTTTTTACTTTATCATTTGGATTTCCAATAATTAATTCTTGAGGATGATCCTTAATAAGTCTAGGTATAGGTTGTGTTTCAGCTTGGTTATTGTTTGTAGTATCTTTCTCACTATCATTTGTTATGTTTAAGTTTTCGAATTGATTAGTGAGATCAATTATTTCAAAATTTTCTGATTTGGACTCTTCATGAAAAGAGACATGAATAGATTCCTCAACTTTTCTAGAGATAGTGTTGTAGACTCTAAATGCTTTGCTAGAGGTAGAATATCCCAAAAAGAATGCTTTATGTGATTTAGAATCAAACTTATCTCTATCATCTTTGGTATTTAAAATATAGCATGTGGATCCAAAGGTATGGAAATAGTCAACTCTAGGTTTCTTAGAATGTATTATTTCATATGGAGTTTTCTTCAAATGGGAGTGAACAGTTACTCTATTTAACACATAGCATGCAGTGTTTACAGCTTCAGCCCAAAAGGTTTTGGGTGTGTTATGTTCGAGCATCATAGTTCTAGCCATTTCTTGTAATGATCGATTTTTCCTTTCAACTATGCCATTTTGTTGTGGAGTGTGTGGAGCAGAAAAATTGTGAGTGTACCCATGAGATGTGCAAAATTCTTCAAATACATGATTTTCAAATTCTCCACCATGATCACTTCTAATGGTACATATTTTGCGTTGTAATAGATTTTCAATCTTGGAACAAAATTTTATAAAAACATGAATAGTATCATCTTTGGTTGCAAGAAAT
Source organism: Alisma plantago-aquatica (assembly GCA_963693085.1). Classification (NCBI taxonomy): domain Eukaryota; kingdom Viridiplantae; phylum Streptophyta; class Magnoliopsida; order Alismatales; family Alismataceae; genus Alisma; species Alisma plantago-aquatica. The sequence continues at coordinate 1,868,559,872 of OY856409.1, read as the reverse complement.
TGTACCCACGTATATCTACTATAATCATCAACAATAACAAAACAATATCTTTTGCCACCAATAGATTGTGTCCTCATGGGTCCAAATAAATCCATATGAATTAATTCTAAAGATCTACTGGTGCTAGGTACATTTTTAGGTTTAAAAGAGGTTTTTGTTTGCTTTCCCAAAGTACATGGTTCACAGTTTTCAACTTGATCAAAGGATAAAGTAGGCAAACCACAAACAAGATCATATTTTACTAGTTTTTTGATAACATGTGAACTAGCATGTCCTAGCTTTTTATGCCATAGTTGTAAAGTATTTTCATTTGCAAGCAAGCATTTTCCTACTACAGATTTCATAGAGTTAGGTCTAAGAATATAAAGATTTCCAACCCTTTTTCCTTCATAGACAACATTTGTAGTGTTTTCTATTAATAATTTGCAGCAGTTTTTGTTAAATAGAACATCATATCCACTGTCACATAATTGACTAACACTTATCAAATTATGGTGCAAACCATCAACGAGTAGAACATTTTTTATTTCGAGGTTTGTACCAATATTACCTATTCCAACGATTTTACCTTTACCATTGTCTCCAAAGGTGACTGTTCCACTTTTCTTTTCTTCAAAAGTTTGAAATGCATCCTTGTTCCCGGTCATATGTTTGGAACATCCACTGTCAACCACCCAATCCTGCATTAAAATGTAGGTTTTGGTACCCATGTGATGGTCCGGTATGGTTAGAAGCATTTAATTACAGACTGAATAAAAAATCTGACTCAGAACTTCAGTCGGTCGACAAATGTTTGACCGACATCTCTCTCGGTCGGCTAATCGTCAATCGAGAAAGTTGCTGTAGATTTTATTTGTTACAGGCGTCTGGTCGATCAACAAAAGTTCGACCGATTTTATGTTCGGTCGACAATACTTCGACCGACCAAGTTTCTGTTTCAGTGCAATATTTCAGAAAATTACCGTAATGCATGAAACCTTTTATTAAGTTGAGATAAGACAATATAATTTGCAAAAATAAGCATTTGATCATATCTCAACTGTATTTTATTTGACTCTACTAAGTTTGGGGTTTTGGGACCCAAACTAAGTCGGAATCCTTGGTCTTATAAGGACATGAAAATGAATAATGTCCAAGACGTAGACAAAAATGACAAGTAATAGAATCAACTTCATTTCTTTTTCTAGGAATTGTATTCTTAGGTACAAACATAATCTGAGTCTTAGATGCTGTAATTCTTCGGGGTTGATTTTTCTTTGGAGCATATCCCAATCCTTTTCTTCCATTGAAACTAGAGGAGGTTTTCATAATGTTATCAAGGATATCTTTTCTTCTTAGATCATGTAGGTTTCTTTATAGCTTACCAATGTCATCCATCTTCTTGTGTAAATCTTTTCTTGCTTGATCTAAATCAGATAATAGGGAGTCTCTTTCTTTTACAACATTGTCATAGTCTAGATGGTTACATAGAATTGGTTGAGTCTGAAAATCATTTAGTTAGGTTAACAATTCAGTCTTTTCTTGAGAGAGAAGATCAACATTTGTTTCTAGAGTGAGTAGCTTTCTAGTGCAGTCATTTAAAGATGTTTTTAAAGACATATTCTCAAGATCAATGTTGTTCTTTTCAGAAGAGAGATCATTTAATTTAGCATATAGCTCATCATTTGTTTTGATAACCTTCTTTAGTTTCTTCTTGACATCAACATACTTATCATGAGTTTCTTGTAGACTAGTAATTAACTCTTCTTTAGGAAGATCAAGAAGGCTTACCTCTTGAGAGTCTTCATCATCTTCTCTTGCCATTAGACATTCCACCTTTTCTTCTCCGCTTTCACTTTCACTTGACTCGTCCCATGCAGCATTATAGGCTTTTTCTCCCTTCTTCTTGTGTGAGCTTTTCTTTCCTTTCTTTTCTTTAGGACATTCATTTTTGAGATGTCCTTTCTTTCCACACTCAAAGCTCCTAGGAGGGGAAGAAGAACTAGAAATTTTGTTAGACTTAAATCTTTTATATTTCTTACAATTGACGATCAAGGCTTCTTCCCCTTCTTCTTCACTTGACTCCTCACTTTCTGGTGTGATGATCTTTGAAGCTTTTAGAGCCACATCCTTCTTCTTTCCTTGTTGAAGTTCACGTTCTCTTCTTTCTTCCTCTTCTAGGGTTGCTTCATGAGCTTCTAGATTGCCAATGAGTTGCTCCATTTTTAGTCGAGTGAGGTCATTAGCTTCTTCAATGGCTGTCACCTTAGGCTTGTATTTAGGAGGAAGTGATCGAAGGATTTTTAATACCTGATCTTCTTCAAGAACAATTTTTCCTAGGGCATTTAAACCATTAACAATAGAAGAGAATTTTGCAAACATTTCACTAATAGATTCATTTGGATCCATACGGAAGTGTTCAAACTTTTGTTTAAGCATACTAATCTTAGAATTCTTGACTTGAACCGTACCTTCATAAGTTATGGACAATCTATGCCAAATGTCATAGGTTGTGTCACAATTTGATATTCTATTAAATTCTCCTACTGAAATTGAACAATATAAAATTCTTACAGCTTTGGCATTCATTTGAGCCAACTTTACCGTATTTGCATCCCACTCTGCATATTGTGTTTGAGGAAGCTCGTATGGGGTTGACACCATCCTCCATAAGTCCCAATTGATGCCTTGGAAGTAGAACTGCATCCTTCTCTTCCAATATGTGTAGTTTGTTCCATCAAAAGCTGGAGGTCTAGCAACAAGTGTCCCTTCAAGGTTAAGGTTGTTAAGCACCCCGTCACCCATTCTTCAAGACCTTGTTAAGGTTCCTTGAAGCCTGCTCTGATACCAATTGAAAAACCACTAGAGGGGGGGGGGTGAATAGGGTTTTAAACTTATTTAACAATAATTTAACTCAAACAACCACAAATGAGAAATCCAGAAGGAGATAAGGGGTTTAGAGTGGTTCCAACCTTAGCAAATACTAAGGTTGTCAGTCCACTACCCGGTTGCTTACCCAACCGGGATTTTGAAAGTATTAATTTTATTACCTTCAGAAAGATTTACACAAAATACAATACTTTCTTACACCCCTTGAACAACCTTCACTTGAAGTAGATGCACCAACCCAAGGTATCCTTCTTGAATTAACTCCAAGCTCCCCCTTGAAGTAGCCTTCCTCTTTAGAAGTAACCTCCCATTGCACCAGCCTTCTTGAAGTAGCTCAAGGTCCCCTTCTTCACCAAGAAGATCTCCAACCTCTCCAATCCACAGCCTCCAACCTAGGAGTAGCAAGGAGAGTACAAATAATAGTGAACAAGAAAGGAAAAAGGAAATTACTACTTATCCTTTGAAGCACAAGGCTTGATTTGCCTAGATCAAGCGTATAGATCTCCTAACCAATGTGTATGGAATTGTGATTGCTGTTGATAGGATATGCTAGCCTATAGGACATGAAATTTCAGCTGAGAGAAGAAGTAGCCAGTTGTCAATATGCTCAATTGCTCACAAACAGGTTGCTCAATGTAAGTGTATGCTCAAAGATTGCTCAAGTGTGAAAACAAGTTGGTTTAGGTGTCCTAAGGCATGTCCTATTTATAGGAATGTCCTACAAGTGCTTAAGGACGTTCTAGACACTTTCTAGGGGTTTCTAAGTGCTTAACTAGCCGTTAGGTATAAGTTTGTTGCTTTAACAACGGCTAGTTAATTAATTCTACAGTTGCTGTCAGAGTCCATCTCGGTCGAGAAATGGTCGACTGAGACACCTACTCGGTCGAAGTTTTGTCGACCGACAGGCTCTCTGGATCAAGTGTTTTGCAACGTTTATCTCCAACTGCCAACTACCTTGTCATCTGTGTCTAACAGCTACTTGGGTCTTTCTTGGTCGAGAAGTTTATCGACCGAGAGTGTCTCGGTCGAGGATTTTGTCGACCGAGATAGACCCTATTTTAATGTTTCAAATAAAGACATTAAGTGTGTGTATGAGTGTGCATATGTGACACTATTGAAGGACTAAATGTGGTGTTTAGCTAGGGAAGATCTAACGCTTGATTTACATGAAGTCTAAGTACTTGTACATTATATATTTGTACAAGTTTACAATTGATTACATTTCATGACATTTACAATCATTCAAGCATATAGATTCCCTAGTGCTTTGTCATTCACCTTATTCCTGCAACACTCAAGTAGCACGTTAGATATACAAGAATGAAATGTTTGTCATTATCAAAACAAAGGGATTTACATATGTCCATTTAGCCAACAATCCTGTGATCATCGCAAGGTTTGATGCAACGAACTTTGAACTGAAGCTAGCTGTAATCTCTATGATCCAGAATAAAAGATTTTGAGGGAGTTCAAAGAATGATAACCCTTATCATCACCTCGATGCTTTTAAAAATATCTGTGACACCATCAAAATGCAAGGAGTTCTGTAAGAAGTCATCTATTGCAATGGTTTCATTTTCTCCTTAGAGGACAAGGCACTATCCTAGTACCTTGGACTACCACACCAAGCTTTGAATGGATGGAACACATTGATAGACGCTTTCGTGAACAAGTTCTATTCCATCGAAAAGACTGTTCGTAACAGGAAGAAGATCATGTCTTTCACGCAGAAACCAGGTGAGAATCTGCATGAAGCCTGGGAAAGATATCAAAAGTACCAGAGAGACTGCAATGGTTTAACCCCTAAAGAGAGAGTCTCACTAAATAACAACATTCTAAAGAGAGAGTCTCACCACAATTACAAGAAGGGATTCTTAATAACAACATTCTACAATGGTTTAACCCCTAAAGAGAGAGTCTCACTAAATGCAGCAACATGATGTGACTTTCTCAGTAAAAAGCCCAGTAGATCCAAGAAAATTATCAAAAACATAGATGAGTTACAAGCCGAGATTGATTATGATAGGACTGACTGAGGATATGCTAAAAAAGCCACCAATGAAGGGTCGTTGATTGAATCAAAGGCTCTTGAAGCAATCACATCTAAAATACAAAAGATAGCGATGAATGTCAAACAGATGAAGGAATCAGAAGGAAAGGGAAAGAAGCATGTTGGAAAAGTGATGAAATGCGTCACTTGCGGCGAAGGTGGGCACATAGTAGATAATTGTATATACACCCGACCCGAAGAATCAAGTGAAAGTGAATATAAGGAGGAGGAAGCTGAAAACATCTCTTATGCTAACTTTAAGAGACCATATCACCCAGGATTCAGTTATGGCAACAAAGATGCTATAGAAAATTCACATCAATTGAATAATCCACCCTAGCAACCACCAAGTTTCGAGAAGAAGAGCGGAAAAGGACAATACACCAAGACAAACACTTTCCAGACAAAGAAAACCAATTATCAAAGTCAAGGTAAGTATCATAACCGCCAAGCTGCTAACACAGGTCAAGGACAAAGAAAAGCTCAAGGACAGAGTCAGAGAAGGAGTACTAGTCAGCCTGACTTAGTGGGCCAACTATTCGATTTTGTCAAGAGACAGGACATGATAAACAATCAACTTGTACAAAGTGCACTGTCAAACTCTAGCGTTCTAAACACTATGCATGTACAAATGGCAGATATGCAAACACATCAACGCTAGATAGACCAACAGCTCGCTCAGTTGGCCTAGATCGTGAAGAACCATTTGGGGAAGATTCCTTCTAACACAGAATCTGCCAAGATGGTGATCCTTAGATCGAGAAATACAATAGAGCACCCTGAGGCGAAAAGACCTGAAGAACTAGAGCCAGAGAGTGTTATAGAGAACCCAGCCAAGGGAGATAACCAACACGCTCAAGTTAGAGAACCAAAACCTTAGGAGAAAATATTCACTAAAAGAAGTCAATACTCGTCGAGATTACCTTTTCTGTAAAAAGTTATAAAGGCACACCTCAAAAAGAGGTATGAGAAGTTTATGGAGTCGGTGAAAAAGCTCCACCTGGAGGTTCCATTTATGGATGCCTTAGAAGAAATGCCAATGATGCAAGGATTTTGAGTCGCTCATATAGACTTGTTTTACATGCATTTTATGTGTTTATTAGTCACTTTTGTGGTTAGTAACGCATGATTCATTCACTTTAGTCTATAATCTCATTTTGTATCAAATCTCTCATATTTTATCTTTTTGATTATGAAGGATCATATTGATAGGTTTTAGCATAGCTGATTTGGCTTTATCTTCAAATTTCAGGAAGAACGGATATACACAGCTGTCAATACCATCGACATCCGTCGATAGTATCGACACGGTCATAGTGAGACAGCCGCAAGGAGCCAAGATGAGTCGATACCATCGACTGGGAAGTCAATAATAGCGAGATACCTACAGCAAGCCAGGAATCAACCCGTCAATATTATCGACATGACCCATCTTCAACGTCAGATTGGTGATGAAACCGACGCCTAAAGGTGTCGATACCATCGACACTAAAGTCGATGGTATCGAGTCTGCATCAGTGGGAACGTCAGATAAAAAGACAACTGGACGATATTATGACAGGTCGATACCATCGACCCGCGTCGATGGTATCGACGCCGTCAGGATAGGTTTTGTTTCAGATCGATTCTAATTAGACAGTGGTGATCTTTTAGCAACCAAAAGTGGTCCATATACCTAATTTCAACGGCCCTAAGCAGGGGATCACGTCATTAGCCGCTGCACACATCCCAAGGGGAGGTGGAGAGGAGAACAGAGACCAGAATCATGCCCTGATCATTCCGAGAGCCACAAAAGATGTTTTCCACCGCTGGAAGGCTGTTGATCGCGCACTCTACGTCAATGAATGCTTGGATCTTCTCCGTTCATGGGTTTACATCACTTTTATTCACGTTTCTCCATGTTTTCCCTTTCTCTCATCATATCTTTCGTTGAGATGAACATGCGAGGCTAATCCCCTTTGTCTTTTGGACTGGGAGTAGCCCGGGTAATCGTTGTATGACGTTTTTATCATAGTAATTCATATTTTGTCTCTCAAATCCGTGGTATGATTTTGTTTTCTCCATTATATCATTATGATTGATCACCTTAATGATAATCTAATGCCTTTAATTACTTTGAAAGAAGAATTAACGGTTGAAAAGAGACGAAATTCACATTAATTAATAAATCCCTTGAATAAGGTGATGTACGGTTAATGGTGGAACCCTAGAGTTTGGTCTTCATGCTCCTAGTTTAGGGTATAGGTTACTACGACTGTGGAACCGACCTAGATTTAGGTAGTGAATTGTATCATGACAGTGAACAATTCTGACTACAGGCCACTACCCAGAATGAGAGATGAATTTGATTAACTATATAGAAATAAATACAACAAGAACCTACGGTGAAACCGCAATCCTAAAGATTCACATCTAAATTGATTAAACTCAACATTTAATCGATGGCTTTTTTTTCTTTTATTTTTTTTTAATTTTTCAATCAACTCTCAAAACCTTTTAATCAGTCTAGCTGATCATGAGTAGTTAGTAAGTAGTCTACCGAAAGTTCAGTGTCCCTGTGTTCGACTCAGGCCTCACAAAGGCCTATATTACTCTGACGCATGTACTTGAGTTATACACACGGTAAAATCTGTCAAGTTTTTGGCACCATTGTCGTGGACACGGCAACTATCGGCACTACGAGTGCTGCAAGCAACCACTCTAGGCCACATTTAATTTAATTATTATTCCTGAAATTCATCGTTTATTTTTCATATTTAGAAATCATGTAGCACTGTACTTAATCCAATTTTTTACCTTGCAGGTACCAGTGCATGGTGAAGACGCGTAGCACAAACTACGTACTGTCATCACCAGAGGTTCCACCATTGGGATCATACGATGAGGAGAACAACATTCAAGATCAACCTGAGGATATAGATTCAAACTCTGAACTAGAAGCCATGGCTGAGGAACAAACAATATGGGAGAATATAAAAGCTTCTTCCTCATCAGCATCAAAGGGGCCGATCAAAAGGTAAGCAGTTAACATTCCAACATATAAGATTGATCTGGAACTAATAAACTTGGTCAAGTCTCAAGCATTTCACGGGCTGAAGAATGAAGACCCTGTTGCCCACATCAACACTTTCATGGAAAATTGTGATATGGTCAAGATAGATAGGTTTCCGCAGGAGACATTGTATTTGAAGTTGTTCCCCATCTCTCTTACAGGTAATGCACGGGAATGGTTGCATAACCTTGATGATGACACAGTCGAGACTTGGGATCAAATGATCGAGGTTTTCTTCAAGAGATTCTTTCCACCAAAGAAAACCAATGACCTAGTACAGAAGATCCACAATTTCTGTCAAAGGGTTGGGGAGACATATTCTGAGATGTGGGAGCGCTTTCAGATAATGCTGTAGAAGTGTCCACATCACGGGCTAGATAAAGAAAAACAAGTGAAGATCTTCTACTTTGCTTTAAATGAGCATGACCGAAGCAATCTAGATTCAGCAGGTTCCGATTTCTTCTTGAACAACACTGGGACTAGGTGTTGGGAAATCCTGAAAAATATGGCCAGGAAGCAATCATGGGGCAACAGAGACACACCAGAATAGGTTCGAGTTGTAGTTGAGTCAAAGGCCATCAAGGAATTGAAAGAAAAAATGGATCTCATAGCCAATAAACTTGTAGAGAAAGAGGAAGAGTCCGATGAGGAGGCCCAAGTTAAATTCATTCAACAACAGGGTGACAGGAGCAATGATTACTCTTGGAGAAAGGATACAAAATTTTCATGGAAGGATCCAAACAACTTCCTACAAGACCCCGATGCAAAACCACAGCCCACTGCGGAGGACAAAAGTACTAAATTGCTCAACCATGTAGGGAAACTGAATCAAGAGTTGATGAATATGTTCGGTAAGAAGTTACAGTCTCAGGGCAAGATGTTGAATAAATTTGGGCAGACGTTGCAAATTCATGGAGCACAGATGAGGGCACCAAAGACGACTGTGGCCCAACTTGCTAATGAAGTGGCAACCATGAAACATCAAAATCAACAAGGACCAGTTGGGAATGCAGAGGCTGCTCATGTAAATCATCAAGTGAAGTATATATCTGTGATTAAGGAACCAGAGCCCCTAGTGGTGGAGGCCCATGACAAGAAAAAAATTAATTTTGACACGGAGGCTAAAACTAGTGTACCATATCCCCACAGCTTATATGGACTGCCAGGCAGATATTTCCCATTCAGGAAATCATACCAAGAACCCATAATAGCCGTGCCCACATCTAGGCAAGAGGAGCAGGTGAAAGTGATATTACGCACTGAAGCTAATGACGCTGAGAAGGATGGGCAGCCACGAGCCACACCAAATGTGAATGACGTGCCAAAGCCTATGCCAGAGGGTGACGTTGAAGCAAGCTTAGGAGAGGAGACCCCAAATATCCCATATGTGCCACCACACAAGCACATAAAAGAGCCTAGCATGCCATTTCAGGATATTCGAAAGTCGAAGAAGGAGCATAGGCACTACAAGAAGTTTTTGGAGATGTTTAGGAAACTCCATATTAATACTCCGTTAGTGGATATGATAGAAAAGATTCCTACATATGGAAAATTTATCAAGGACATCATCACTAAGAAAAGGCAGATAAAAGACACTGATGTTTGCTTTGTGAATGAGACGGTGAGCTCGATAATCACTGGAAGTGTACCAGAGAAGAAGAAAGATCCCGGGAGTTTCTACATACCGTGCTCAATTGGCGGCTATCACTTTCCATATGCATAGTGTGGTTCAGGCGCTAGCATAAATCTTATGCCATTATCCACGTTCCAAAAGCTTGGATTGAAGATACTAAAGAAATTTGCCATGACTATTGAGTTGGCGGATGGGTCTATTGTTAATCCATATGGGGTGTGTGAGGATGTACTTGTCAAAGTCGACAGATTTATCTTCCCCGTAGATTTCATAGTCATGGACATGCCACAGCTAAATGGTTGTGAGATGCTACTAGGGAGGCCGTTTCAAGCTACAGCTGATGTTATCACTGCTATCGAGAGAGGTACCTTGACATTAGGGATCGACAAGGAAAGAGTTGAGTTCAAATTGCCGAGTGATTCCTTAGGAACACTTCCCGATGCCCCAGGTTGATGAGTTTGATTGCGTCTAGCCTAAGACGTTAAAGAAGGGCGCTTGTTGGGAGGCAACCCAACCATCAGTAGTTTTAATTTGTAGTTCTTTCATTTTCTTTTGCATTTACAAGTTAGTTTTGTGTAATTTCATTTTTGTGTGTAAAAATGATACCTTAATCATTTTGTTCAGTGTGCAGTACTGAGTCAAAGTCGATACCATCAACCACAGAGTCGATGGTAGCGACGTGGGTACAGGGTAGCGGCTGCAGAAATTTTTTTGAGTCGATACCATCGACGGCCTCGTCGATGGTATCGACCTACCATCAGCGATGTCGAAGAAAACAATAGCTCTAGGTCGATAGTATCGACTGAAAAGTCGATACTCGCGAGATGCCTAAAGATTTACAGAAGAATTTGTCTCAGTGAAGTCGATACCATCGACGGCCCTGTCGATGGTATCGACACGGCAACAGTAACACTACTACAGAAATGGCTTATAAAGTCACTTTTTCAGGTGTCAGTTGTATACAAAAACTGACACCTAAATGCTACAGTGTCGGTTGATAACATAAACCGACATCCAATCTACGAAGGTCGGCCAGACACGGGTACCGCTTTTATTAAGTGTCGGTTAATTAATAAACAACTGACACCTAAACTCAACCGCCAAACCCAAAATTCCAGCGAAAAAATTGGCTTCAAAATTTTACAAAAGGCGTCGGTTCATAGCTAAATAACCGACTACTAAAGGGTGTTTAGTTGTCGGTTTTTAATAACTGACACTTATTGTCAACTTAATAGCTCACCAGCCCGACCGATTCTTCCCGTTTCCCTTTTTCATTCCCGATTTCCTTAGCTCCGGCGATTTCTTGCTCCCTGTCGCCGCTCCCTGCCGTTCGTGCTCCGCCGCCGTGCTCCGTCGCCGCCGCTCCTTCCTCCGTGCTTGCCGCTCGTCGTCGTCGCCACGAGAAGCAGTCGTCGCCCGCCCGCCCGCCGGCCGCCCTCTCCACCGTTGCCGGTAGCAGCTAGGTCTCCTAGCCTCACCGCCCTCTCCGCCGCTCCTCTCCTCCCCGCCGACAGCTGCTAGTTCTTGCTCCGGCCACTGCTCCTCTTCCCTCAAGGTGCCCGCCCTGCCTTCTTCTTCTTCCTCTGCTCCTCTTCCCTCAAGGTGCCCGCCCTGCTGCTGGGCATTTTTTTTTAAATTTATTTACTTCCTATGAGAATCCGTTTTAATTAGGGCTCATACACATATTGATGTACATAAACCTGTTAGAATAAATGCTAAAAAGGTGTGATTTTAGGGTTTAGGTACTGATTTTGTGCTTCTACTGAGCTGAATCCTCTATTGTCTATACAATACATGTTCTATGATAAGCCTTAGTTAATTTAATATGCATACTTTGTATGTAAGACATAGTAATCGGGTACTGCTGTATATCCAAGTAAATTACATGTAACTAATCATGACATAGATTTTAGAATGCATACTTTGGTTAAATGTACTGCTGTAATTTTTGATCAAGTGATGATATGTAAATGTAGCAATAAGTTAGTAAGGTATCAATGATAAGTCTATTGTAATGTGATGCAAAATAGTTATTGTATCATGCATATATACTTAATACTTTTTTGTTTTATAGTTGTATAGGGTGTTTTATGTGTGGCAAGTCTATTGTTTAATAGTTTAGCTATAATCATTGTTTAATAGTTTAGCTATATTCTTGGTGAGAATCCTAATCACCCTTCTTTTGCTTAATGATGAATTGTAATGCACACATGTGACATGCTTGGAATGTAAATGATGAACTTTTCCCTAAATGGAAACAACTTATATATATTCAGATCTTAATAATTCCATGAAGTGCACATTATCTTACTCATGAAAAGTATGTGTATAATGTAGGATTAGTTCCATATAATGGTTCTATTTTAGTAAGCACCTAGAAACCCATCCAAGATTTACTCATTAGGAGTAAATCTTGGATAGTCCCCGGTTCGGGACTGTTCTTGAACACCTAATCTCACTTAGGATGTAAGTGTATAATGTGTATTGGGTTTTCGAGAAAATTTCAGTAGCATTTCCTCGTTTGTTCTCTAAGTACATATGTAGACTTCTTTTCAACCTATCATGTCTACCACAATAAAGTTGGATATGACAAGCAATAAAAGGTTAACTGATGTTATAACACTTTTTCTGAAAATATATAACATCGTTATATGTACTTACACTAATATTATGCAGTCTCTGTCCACCCATAACAGTCACTATGAACTGGGCCTCTATGTCAGTGTTAACGTTCCCTATTGAAGAACAATTGGACATCATCCTAGATGATCGTTCCTTAAACCAGTTGGTCATACCCAAACATTGGCGTTTTCTAAAAGGAAGACACTACATGCCTGGTAAAGTGACCCTAACTTTTGGCAATTATTCACATGTTATCGAGGTTGAGTATGATTTGGCAGGAAATCTTGTATCAAAATTCGGTTGGCGTGATTGGATTGGAGAGCTGCATGTGGTCCGTTGGAACAGGCTTTTTCTCCATCCAGTTGGCCATAATTCCATCAAAGTTTGGATAACCAACAGCAACTGCGAGACCCCCGATCATCTTCTGCGGTATGAGCGCACGACGTCGGATATCATCTATGAGGAATCTGAATCTGAGCCCCCTGTCAGTTCAGATTCGTCTAAATACAGTGAGGAGCTTCGTGACACAGCTTCATCATCAAAAAGAAGTTATTGATGCATGCGGGACCATGTTGGTGAAGTATTTAGTGGTCTATCTATCTAGACTTGTCTGTATTACTAGTTTTTTTAATTATGCGCATGTTTAGGGGTACACCAACCCCTTTGTTTAGTTACTGTTTAGGGGTACACCCCTGTGTGTGGATGTAAAAAGAGATTAATGAATGGAACTGAAAGTTGCTACATGAATGCTTATAACTGAAGTGTGTGTTCCCATGAATGTTCCCATTTGCATGATTACACTACTATTTTGTCATATTGTATAGTCTATTTTAATATGATGTCATACTTACTTATATCTTGCTTAATGATGAACTGTAATGCACACATGTGACATGCTTGGAATGTAAATGATGAACTTTTCCCTAAATTTCCAATCATGCTTTTAAAGACATAAATAATCACCCTAACTTGAAGAATTAGGATTTTAGGTATAAGAATGACAACACATTATTTGTTGGCCTAGAAACCCATCCAAGATTTACTCATTAGGAGTAATTGGATAGTCCCTGGTTTGGGACTGTTCTTGAACACCTAATCTCACTTAGGATGTAAGTGTATAATGTGTATTGGGTTTTCAAGAAAATTTCGGTAGCATTTCCCCGTTTGTTCTCTAAGTACATATGTACTTGGAGAACAGCGGGAAAATGCTGCCGAAATTTTCTTGAAAACCCAATACACATTATACACTTACTAGTGAGATTAGGTGTTCAAGAATGGATAGGTGGTACACATTTATTATATATAATAATGACATCACATGTATTTGTTAACCCTAGACCCTAATCTTGTCCTAATATATACTTGTTTTCTCTTTGATCATAGAATGGATAGATCATGGATGTCAATTCACAATCGCTGCACCCCAATGTTTATTTCTGGTCTTGACCAGTTCATTAGATTTGCCGAGGAAGATAGGAAACAACCTGGAGATAGGTTCTACTGTCCATGTAGGCATTGCGGTAACAACTTGAAAGTCAACACTGGTGACGAAATCAAAACTCATGTCATGTGCAACGGGATTATACAAGGCTATACATAATGGCACTGGCATGGAGAGATTTCAAACCCGAAACTAGTGGATGTCGATAGCAGTGCTTGTGTGGAAGAAGAAATTGCCTACGATGACGTAGATGTGAATGAACCAGTTCCAGTAGACATCGTTGATGCGATGCTGGATAGTTGTGAGGTAGAGCACACCGAACCACCTCCCATTTTTAGAAACATTGTGCATGATGCTGAGATGCCGTTATACACATGTTGTACTAAGTTTACGAAGCTTAACGCTGTGTTGAGATTGTATAAGTTGAAAGCTAACAATAGATGGAGCGATAAAAGCTTCACGTCATTGATGTCTTTGTTGAAAGAAATGCTTCCTGAAGGAAACAAGCTACCAATCTCAACATACCAGGTAAAGAAATTGTTGTGCCCAATGGGAATGAATGCCAAGAAGATACATGCATGCCCTAATGATTGTGTATTATTTCAAAAGGACTATGCGGATTTGAAAGATTGTCCAAAATGTGGTGCGTCACGGTATAAATTGACGACTTCGGGGGAGTCCAAAACTGGTTATCCTGCCAAGGTGATGTGGCATCTACCTATAATATCACAGTTTCAACGCTTGTTTGCCAATCCGATAGATGCAAAGAATTTGAGGTGGCATGCAGATGTTAAGAAAAATAATGATGGGATCCTACGACATGCGTCTGATTCCCCACAGTGCAAAAAAGATTGATGTATTGTACCCTGAATTTGGTGAAGAAGTCAGGAATCTAAGACTTGGGCTTTGTACAGACGGGATGAATCCGTACGGGACATTGAGCAACCAACATAGCACTTGGCCAGTCATGCTTGTTATATACAATCTTCCTCCCTGGTTGTGTATGAAAAATAAGTACGTAATGCTGTCGTTGTTGATATCGGGCCCTAAACAACTTGGAAATGACATCGATGTTTATCTTGAACCTCTGATTGATGACTTAAAGAAACTCTGGGGTGAAGGTGTGATGACCTATGATGCTTCACGAAGAGAGACATTTCGTTTGCATGCTATGTTGTTTTGCACTATTAATGACTTTCCAGCATATGGGAATTTGTCTGGATATAGTGTCAATGGAGCTAAAGCGTGTCCTATATGTGAAGAGAACACTGATTCAACAAGACTAAAACATGGCGGTAAGAATGTATATCTCGGTCATCGAAGGTTTCTTCCAAAATTCCATATGTATCGTATGAAGCGCAAAGCATTCAATGGATTGAATGAGGAACACAGTGCACCTAAACCTATACCAGGGGAGGTTGTTTATGAAAGAGTAAAAGACTTTGTCAATGAATTTGGTAAGAGATCACAATGTACTACACGGAGTGACAATTCTTCATTCAAGAAGAAGTCAATATTTTGGGATCTTCCTTATTGGAGTTCTTTGACAGTCAGACATTGTATCGATGTAATGCACGTTGAGAAAAATGTCTGTGATAGCATCATTGGTACTCTGTTAAATATACCAGGTAAGACTAAAGATGGGATAAAATCCATACTGGACCTACGTGAAATGGGAATAAGGTCAGAATTAACAGAATTACGTGAAATGGGTAATAAAAGAACATACTTACCTCCCGCTTGTTACACGTTGTCTAGAAAGGAGAAGAAAGCTATTTGTGAATGCTTGGTAAATGTTAAGGTGCCACATGGTTACTCATCCAACATCCGTAGATTGGTATCAATGAAATATCTGAAGTTGATAGGTCTTAAATCTCATGATTGTCACACTCTAATGCAACAAATATTGCCCGTGGAAATTCGATCTATATTGCCGAATCATGTAAGGTTTGCAATCACCAGACTTTGTTTCTTTTTCAACAGTCTCTGCAGCAAAGTTATTGACCCTGAGACTCTCGATAATTTGCAAAGAGAAGTGGTTGTTACCCTATGTCAGCTTGATATGTATTTCCCTCCTTCATTCTTTGATATCATGGTACATCTTGTTGTCCACTTGACTAGGGAAGTGAAAATCTTGGGACCGGTTTTCTTGCATTGGATGTATCCCTTTGAACGATACATGAGCATTTTTAAAGGTGATGTTCGGAACCGTTATCGGCCTGAAGGGAGTATTATTGAAGGTTATGTGGCGAGAGAGGTTATGGATTTCTGCAATGACTTTCTCAGTGGTAATGACACTCCTGATAATGACAAAAATATTGACGAGCTATTTGGCAAAGGAATTTTGGGATCACGTGTTAAAGTAATCAGCCGTGAGCAGTTGGAACAAGGTCATTTGTATATTTTACACAACATGGATGAAGTGAACGTTTATATCGAGGAACATACCAATTTCATCAAAAGACAATATCCTCAAGCCAATACAATGTGGTTTGCTAGAGAGCATAACAAGACTTTTATTAAGTGGTTTGAAGATAAAGTCTTACATCAACTATCTCAAACACCAGATGATATTACTAAAACTATCAAATGCCTCGCCTTTAAACCAAAGTTGACTGTTATGTTTTATGAAGGGTATGACATTAATGGATTCACATATTACACAAAGTGCCAAGATGATAAGAGTGTCGTCCAAAACAGTGGGTTCACCCTTCAAGCATCGACTATGTTTTTTGCAAGTGCAAAGTATAAGAGTCCACGTGAAGCTAAAATGTCATATTACGGTGTCATTGAAGAGATATGGGAATTTGACTACATAGATTTCAGAATTCCGCCCTTCAAATGTAATTAGGTTGATAACACCAAAGGAGTTATAGTGGATGAATTGGGTTTCACTTTAGTGAACTTTGAAAAGATTTGCGAGAAGGCTTAACCATTCATATTGGCATCACAGGCGAAACAAGTATTTTATATCGATGATCCTGCAAATGATAAATGGTCGGTTGTTCTTCATGGTAAAAGACAGTTCATTGAAGATCCTATAGATGAAGAAGAGTACTATGATAAATATGATGACTCCAGTCCATTCTCAGTTGGGTTGCCAACTCCACAAAATATTGAAGAAGCTAATGATGACTTATATGTGCGCGGAGATCACAATGAAGGATTGTTAATTGATAAAAGATCACAATTTTAGAGGCATGCATGTTTATATTTTTTTATTGAAGCTAAATGTTTACTTTTTTAATATCAATATCATTTTCTGATTTGATGTTTCATTATCTTCTAGTTAATACAAATGCTAAACAGCAAAAGAAGCCCCAATGAAGAGAAACAGGATACATATACAATACATAAAGTGCAGCACACACAAGTGCTTCAGATTCATATAACAACATGACAGACTAACACATATATAGTGCATAACAACAGCAACGCTGAATTTACATACAACACTATCTTAATACATATATAGTGGGACAAAGGTGACGATACCACCTGCTAAAACAGGTTACCGACTACATGTTACGACTGGGAGGCCGTGATTCAGCAACCGTATGCATTAGCAGGAGGACAAACATATGGTGATCTGTTTGTCCTCCTGCTAATGCATACAGTTGCTGAATCACGACCTCCCAGTCGTAACATGTAGTTGTCGGTAACCTGTTTTACCAGGTGGGATCGTCACCTTATAAGTCCCACTATATATGTACTAAGCTAGTGTTGTATGTAAATTCAACGTTGTTGTTGTTATGTACTATATATGTGTTAGTCTGTCATGTTGTATGGACATCGATTGTATTGCTCAAGTATTATATAGTCTCATTAGATAATATGAAATATATCAATCTTATTTATAGCTCATTAATTATATATATACATCATTCTCTTTACAGGTGTTTAAAGCCGACCCCACTACAGGAACAGACTTACCAGATGTACATGCTCCCTATACGATGAGAGAATTAAATGAAGTAAGAGAAGAATGGGCAACAGCCATACAAATAGTGGGGGCTTTAAAATGTAATTGGGATCCTGATAGCGAATAATGACTAAACAATGATATTTTGTAAATGAATTTTTGAATTATAATATATGTGTGAATGTTTCTACATGTCTGGATGTTTCTACATGTGTCTGAGTGAAAATGAATGAAAGTGTTGGCTGCTATATTAATGTTTCTACATGTGTGAATGTGAATGAATGGAACTACAGATTGCTAGCTACATGAATGTTTCTAAATGTGTGAAAATAAAATGGAACTGCAGGTTGCATTGCTAAATGCATGTGTGAATATTTTTATTGTTAATTTTGCAGGTTTGTGGCCTGTTGTCGGCTGATATCAATGGATGTCGTAAAACCTGCAGTTCATAACTGAACTGAACAGGTTTCTCATCCTGCGACCAGCCATAGCAGGTCTGTAGGCTGACAGAAAAAAAAACAATAGGCGTCAGTTATTTGTATAAAACCGATGCCAAATAGGTTACAGTGTCGGTTTTTAATAGAAACCGACATCTATTTCCTTAACACCACGGCCGTGCTGTCCAGCACGGCCGTGTTGGGAGTTATATGGCATCGGTTATTAGCTAATAACTGACGCCTATAGTGCCCAAGTTGGCGCCCTCCTGTGGCGTGAAGATATATGTCGTCGGTTATTTGTAAAAAACCGACACTGATAGTGCCCAAGATGGCGCCCTTTCTATGGCGCGAAGGGTTTGGGCATCGGTTTCGTATCTAATAACCGACGCCTATAGTGCCATGATGGCACATTTTCAGTGGCGCATGAAGAGTTTGGGCATCGGTTTTGGAATTGACACCTAATGGGTGAGCTTTTAGTGTCGCCCACATAGGTGTCGCTTAGAAACCGACACTAAAGGCTTTAAATAACCGACACTAAAGGTAGGTTCTGTAGTAGTGTAAGAAAGCGACATATGGGCCTCACGAGGGTACTCAAATCACACAGAGTCGATACCATCAATAACCCGTCGATGGTATCGACGGAGCAACATGAGCGACATGATCAATTATAAAAGGAAGGGTTGTTTCTCAATTCTATTCACACCTTCAGAGTGAATCTCCTCAACCCTTACGCCAAGCATCCTGAGCAACCAGAGATCTTCACCGAGCTTGTAGCCATTGATTAATCTTCACCGAGCTCTTCATTGACGTTGGAAATAATCTTCTCCGACAATCCATCATGGGAACCCACCGCCCCGCAGTACCCACCACCTGAACAATAAATGGTACCATTGTTCCACCTGTTAAGATTGTTTTTAACTATGAGGCCATAGTCAAATTCAATCTTAGGGGGGAGATGGAATAGTTTCTATCTTTTATTTTTAGTTTTTATCATTTACTGCCTTTTCTTTTATTCTAGCAATTTTCTTAGTCTTTAGGATCCACATTCTATCTAGTGTATCCGTGGATGTCTAATTTAATGTTTCATCTCTTTGTTTGTCACATGGGAGTCATGGGTCAATTTGAAAAATTTTAATGAAATTGCAAGCTTGCTTTGTTTGAACTTGACCATATGATTTATGAAAATAATTGGGTTTGTCAACTTTAAAACATAAGACCACAACTGTACATGCCTATGATTGAAGAAAAGTGGACGGAATTCGATGTTGAGCCTAAACTGACCAAATGGTAATGAGACTTTAATCTGAAATAAGAGAGAGAAACCTCTTAATTTTACACATGTCAGTAAGGAGGGACATATAATATCTTCCAATGGTTCTGTCAATTAATCTTGTGATCTATCCACTTCATTTTATCTACACTCCACCATAAGAATTGGGAGCACTACATAGTTTGTCATCTCTTGATTGCATATCATGTAGATAGGAGTGCATTGTAGTTAGTGTTTACATTTGTTGCATTGAAAAAAAATGGTGCATTATAGTCATGCAAGCACAAAGTTTAGAATGCATGTCAATGTCATTTTAGTTGCATTTTGCATAATCTTCACCATTTTGTTACATGATGTGCCTTGCTTCTTCGGAAAATAAGGAACTTGTTTCATACTTTCTGAAGATATATTAATATATATATAAACATATATATAGTAGTTATGAAAATAAGCCCAAGACAAAGATGTGTGAATTTCATCTTAGTTCATGAAGAAAAGTGAGGGCTGAAAAAAAAGAGAAAGAAAGAAAAAAAAAGTAATAAGCAAGTGAAAAACAGGAAGAGGAAGGAACTTGTTCACATGTAAAATAAGAAGAACAAGCACATGTGTAGTTTTGTAGATATCCTGTCTCTCGTTGGGATGGAATGATAGTGCATGCATCATTCCACCTAAAATGTAGCATTAGGACATTTTCACGTGCATTTTGCATCATGATAGGTCATTAAGTTTTGTGTGCATGATTGACTGTTATGTGTTTCCATTTCTTCCACTGCAACCTATTCCATCCACCCGTTGCTCTAATTGGTAGGCCACCCATGATTATCTCCTCATTCATTAATATCAGGAGATCTACTTCCGTTTAGATGGTAGTTAGGAAACGAGCAGCGTAGATAGGAGATCACAAAGATGCACCAAGCTTGAACCGGAGGATTTTATTATATTAACTGCCTTATTTGATAGTGCTCAAAAATCTTGGGGTGGATGTCTCTTATGGATGATCATTGTCGCCTAGAGGGTAATTATCATTTTGTGGTTAGTGAGGGCCGGTATGTGAATGTATGGTGGGGATCATATGGCAATGTCTGTTGTGATAATATGTTCTTTAGTTGACCCTTGCAATTTTATTCTATAGCTTTGCTGCTCGAGGACGAGCAATGTTTAAGCTTAGGGGAGTTTGATGTGAGGATTTTGAGTCACTTATATAGACTTGTTTTACATGCGTTTTATGTGTTTATTAGTCACTTTTGTTATTAGTAATGCATGATTCATTCGATTTAGTCTATAATCTCATTTTGTATAAAATCTCTCATATTTTATCTTTTTTATTATAAAGGATCATATGGATATGTTTTAGCATAGCTGATTTGGCTTTATCTTGAAATTTAAGGAAGAACAGATATACACAATTGTCGATACCATCGACATCCATCGATAGTATCGACACGGTCACAATGAGACAGCTACAAGGATCTTAGATGGTCGATACCATCGACTGGGAAGTTGATGGTTGCGAGATACCTACAGGGAGACAACAATCAACCCGTCGATACTATCGACACAAAGTTGATACTATCGACATGGCCCAACTTCAGCGTCAGATTGGTGATGAAATTGACGCCTAAAGGTGTCGATACCATCGATACTAAAGTCAATGGTATCAAGTCTGCATCAGTGGGAACGTCAGAGAAAATTACAACTTGTTGATATTATGACGGGTCGATACCATCGACCCGCGTCAATGGTATTGACGCCGTCAGGATAAGTTTTGTTTTAGATCGATTCTAATCGGACGGTGGTGATCTTTTGGCGACCAAAAGTGGTCCATATACCTAATTTCGGAAGCCTTAAGCAGAGGATCACGTCATTAGGCACTGCATACATCCCGAGGGGAGGTAGAGCGGAGAACGGAGCCCAGAATCACGCCCCGATCATTCTGAGAGCCGCAAAAGATGTTTTCCACCACCGGAAAGCTGTAGATCTTGCACTCTACATCAAGGAACACTTGGATCTTCTCCGTTCAGGGGTTTACATCACTTTTATTCATGTTTCTTCATGTTTTCCCTTTCTCTCATCATGTCTTTCATTGAGATGAACATGTGAGGCTAATCCCCTTTGTCTTTAGGACCAGGAGTAGTCCGAGTAATCCTTGTATGACGTGTTTATCATAATAATTCATATTTTGTATCTCAAATCCGTGGTATGATTTTGTTTTATCCATTATATCATTATGATTGATCACCTTAATGATAATCTAATGCCTTTAATTACTTTGAAAGAAGAATTAACAATTGGAAAGAGACGAAATTCACATTAATTAATAAATCCCTTGAATAAGGTGATGTACGATTAATGGTGGAACCTCAGAGTTTGGTCTTCATGCACCTAGTTTAGGGTATAGGTTACTACAACCGTGGAACCAACCTAGATTTAGGTAGTGAATTGTATCACGACAGTGAACAATTCTAACTACATGCCACTACCCGGAATGAGAGACGAATTTGATTAACTATATAGAAATAAATACAATGAGAACCTATGGTGAAACCACAATCCTAAAGATTCCCATCTAAATTTATTAAACTCAACATTTAATCGATTGCTTTGTTTTCTTTTATTTTTCAATCAACTCTCAAAACCTTTTAACTGGTCTAGCTGATTGCGACTAGTTAGTAAGTAGTCTACCAAAAGTTCAATGCCCCTGTGTTCGACTCGCGCCTCACAAAGGCCTATATTACTCTAACGCGTGCACTTGCGTTATACACACGGTAAAATCGTGTCAGCCAACATATGCCAAGTTCTTCAAAGATCTAGTCACAAAGAAAAGAAGAGGAGGAAGGATTGAAACTATGCACCTTTCTAGCATGTCAATGACCTTCGTAAGAGTGGAACTATCTACCAAGAAGAAGGACCCTGGAGCCTTTACTATACCTTTTGCTGTAGGAGATAACATCGAAAGGAAAGGTCTCGCTGACCTAGGGGCTAGCATCAGTCTAATGCCTTTAAGCCTCACACAAAGATTAGGACTGACTGATATTGTCAGGACTAATATGAGAATCAAGTTGGTGGACCACACCTTCAAAAGGTCCGTGGGAGTGGTCAAAGATGTTCCAATTTGCATGGGGAGATTCTTCATCCATGTGATATTGTGATCATTGACACTATTGAAGACCCTAAATGCCCTATTATCTTTGGACGTCCTTTCTCGGAGATCGGGAGGGCACTGATTGCTGTCACTAAAGGCATCATAACTCTGAGAGTCGGAAATGACCACATTGACTTCAAGGTGAAAGATGCCATGAAAGGACCATCCCTAATCGAATCTTCTTACTTCGTGGATAGCTACAATCATTATTGTGAAGAAGTAGAAGAAGACACAACAGTGGTAGACCCTCTTATGAGGGCGTTAAACAAAGAAGATTTGGAAATCGATGACCCTGAGGTTGCTGAGATCCTCAAATGCCTAAATCAAGAGGAAGGAGATTTGAGCAATGAAGAGGAAGTTGTCGAGACAATCAAGTATGCTTCTCTACAACTGACAAGGGAAGAAGAGAAAGCACCAAAACCCAAACCAGAACTTAAACAATTACTGGAAGGTCTGAAGTACGAGTTTCTTGATCCTGAAGAAAGGAACCATGTAATAGTCAATTCTAGTCTAACTGAAGAGAAAATGGAAAACTTCTTAAGGAGCTAAGGCTCCATAGGCAAGCTATAGGGTATTCGATTGATGATATCAAGGGGAAAAACCCTGCCCTATGTATGCACCACATAAATATGGAAGAGTCAGCAAAACCCCTTGTTCAACCCCATAGGAAGCTAAATCAAATGTTAAAAGAAGTGGTGAAGAAGGAAGTCATCAAGCTAAGAGATGCATGTATTATATACCTGATCAACGAAAACAATTGGGTGAGCCCGATTCATGTGGTAACAAAGAAAGGGGGAATGACAGTTGTGAAAGGTGATAAAGGAGATGAAGTAGATGTTCGAACTATCACCGGGTGGAGAATGTGTATTGATTATCGAAAGCTTAATCAAGCAACAAAGAAAGATCACTACCCTCTTTCCTTTATCGCCCAAGTGCTAGAAAGACTTGCGCATCATGAATATTTTTGCTTCTTGGATGGTTATTCCAGATTTTACTAAGTTCCCATCCTACCTGAAGATCAGGAGAAAACTACCTTCACCTGTCTATATGGTACCTATGCCTTCCTACGAATGCCGTTCAGATTATGCAATGCTCCTGCAACATTCCAATGTTGCAATGTCTCGATATTCTCAGACTTTCTGGAGGACATTGTGGAGGTCTTTATGGATGATTTTTCTATCTATGGAAGAGATTTCGATGGTTGTTTGAAAAACCTATCGTTAGTCCTACAACATTGTGAAGAGAAGAACTTAGTCCTCAACTGGCAGAAATGCCATTTTATGGTGCAAGAAGGCATAGTCCTGGGCCACAAGGTCTCAAAGAGACGAATTGAGGTAGATGTCGGCAAGGTCGAGGCTATCTCTAGACTACCTCCACCTAAGTCTGTTATAGGAGTGTGAAGTTTTCTTGGTCATGCCAGTTATTATAGAAGATTCATCAAGGACTTTTCAAAGATATCAAAACCCCTCTCAAATATGTTGTTTAAGGACACAAAATTTGATTTTACAGATGATTGTTTGAAAGCATTTCACACCTTGAAGGAAGCCCTTGTAACTCCACCTATTCTCCAAGCTTCAGATTGGGAGCTACCCTTTGAGCTAATGTGCGATGCTAGTGACTATGTCGTGGGGGCAGTCCTAGGGCAGAAGAAGGATAAGAAACATCATGTCATCTGCTTTGCCAGCTGATGCAAATTTATCGTGTGTAGAAACACAAGTGAACGTGTCGAAGTAATATAGGCCTTTGTGAGGCCCGAGTCGAACTCAGGGATACGTGAAATTGTCGGAGACTCCTACTAACTACTCGCAATCAGCTAGACTGATTAAATAGTTGAGAGTTGTTTTTAAAATTAAAAGAAAATAAAAATAAAACAACGCAAAGCAATCGATTAAATGTTTGGTTTAATCAATTCAAAATGAGATCTTTAGGATTGCAGTTTCACGACGGGTTTTCATTGTAATAAATTATATTCAGTCATCTAAATTTATCTCTCTATCCAGGTAGTGGCCTGAAATCAGAAACGCCCACTGTCGCGGTACAATTCACTACCTACGTCTAGGTCGGTTCCACCGTAATAGTAATCTATACCCTAAACTAGGTGCATTAAAAACGATCTCTCGGTATCCACCATTAACCTTACACCACCTTGTTCAAGGGATTTGTCAATTGATGTAAACTCCGTATCTTTTCAACCATTAATTCTTCTCTCAATGCAATTAAGGGCATTAGATTATTATTATGGTGATCAAGCATAACAATATAATTGAGAAAACAGAATTATACCATGGATTTAAGAGATAAGATATGAAATACTATGATAAAATTGTCATACAATGAATTCCCGGGCTACTCCCAATCCTAAAGATTAAGGGGATTAGCCCCGCATGTTCATCTCAAAGCAAAACGTGGAGTAGAAAAAGGGAAACATAGAGAAAAATGTGATTGAGCGGTGAAACCCCTGAACGGAGAAGATCCAAGTGATCCTTGGCATGGAATACACGTTCTCCCGGCTCTCGGTGGTGGAAATCATCTTCTTCGGCGTCCGGATCGACTGGGGCGTGCTTTTGGGCTCCGTTCTTCTCTCCACACCTTCTCGGGACGTGTGCAGCGACTAATGACGTGATAGATTGCCCTTGGCCGCCGCCATTAGGTATAATCACCGAGTTAGGTCGCCAAAATATCACAACCGTTAGATTTAGATCAATCTGAGCCAAACATGTATCTGACTGTGTCGACACTATCGACGCGAGTCAATAGTATCGACCCTGCATTGTATCGGCTGCTCTTTTTTCTTTTCTTTGTCGCGACTGATGCTAACTCGATACCATCGATGCGGGTCGATGGTATCGAAATTCTTAGGCGTCAGTTTTTGTCCTTATACCGTCGTTGTAGCTCCACTAGTCGATAGTATCGACTCACTCTTCACCAACAACCTGATGGTATCTCGATACCATCAACATCCCTGTCGATAGTATCGACTTTCTTCTGCTCCTTGCGGCTGGCAACCTGTGATCCGGTCGATGGTATCGACCACTGTCGATGGTATCGACAAAAGCTGATACTTGTTTTTCCTGAAATTACAACACGAAACCACATAAACCGGAATAGAATATATTATTGTGATAATTTATGCTCAAAATACTGAAATAAGGGAGATTTGACATAGAGAATGATCATAGACCAAAGTAAATGAATTATGCAACATTAACCACAGAAATGACTAATAAATGCCTAAAACACATATAAAACAAGTCTATAAATGTGACTCAAAATCATCGCATCAAACTCCCCTAAGCTTGAACATTACTCATCCTCGAGCAACTAAACCATTGAATAGAATTTCCAGAGTCAACTAAAGAACAAATCATCACAACAGACATCCCATTTGATCCCCACCGGACATTCACATTCCGGCCCTCACTAACCACAGAATGATAATTACCCTAAAGGTGACAGTAATCATCCATAAAAGATATCTACCTCAAAATTGATGAACACTATCACATAAGGCAGTTAACATAATAAAATTCACCGGTCCAGACTCAGTGCATCTTGTGATCTCCTATACTACGTTGCTCGCCCTAACTACCATCTACATGGAAGTAACTCTCTTGATATTCACAAGTGAGGAGAAAATCGCGGTGGCCTACCAATTCGAGCAACGGGTGGATGAAATGGGTGGCTCGTGGAAGAAATGGAAGCATTATACGGTTTCAACATGCATAAAACAAAAATGCCCTAGATGATGCATTTGCACATGAAAAATGCCCTAATGCCTAAGATTGGGTGGAATGATGCATGCACTAACATCCCATCTCAAAATGAGATGGATATCTAACTGAGCTACATCATGTACTTACTCATCTTAAAATGCAGGTGAGATGTTCCTTTCTCCCTCTTATTCTACTTGCTTCTTAATATCTATCTTTTTCTTTTCCATTTTTTTTCTTTTTTTTCATAGGCCCTTATATCCACAAATGACAATGAATAATTTATTGAGCTTGCTTTTTCTACATAACTCAAAGATTTGAACTATTTAGAAGGTATGGAACAATTTAATTCACCATTAAAGAAGAAATAAGGTACATGATATACTCTATGCATAAAAATTATGAATGCAGCTAAATGACACACACCTAAGGGTAATGTGCATGTATAACTATTCTATTTTTTTTTAAAAAAAATTTATGCAAAACATATGAAAGTGGTTGCAATGCAAGACCTATCTACATGATATGCAATCAAAAAGGTTAAAACCGTAAAGTACTTCCAATTCTTATGGTGGATTGTGAAAAACAATTGGGTGGAAAGATCACTAGACTAATTGACTGAACCTTTGAAAAGTATTATGTGTCCCTCCTTATTGACCTGTGTAGTAGTTAAGAGACTTCTCCCTCATACTTCAAATTAGAGTCTCATTATCATTTGGTCAGTTTAGGCTCAAACAACCAATTTTGTCCACTTTTCATTAACCATTTGGAATGTATAGCTGTGATTTTCTATTTTAAAGTTGACAAAACCAATCATTTTCTCAATTTATGTGCTCAAAGTTGAACAACACTGAAGCTTGCGAACACTAAAAAAATTTAATTTTCCATTAATTCCCATGTACATGCAACTGAGATGACACAAGACCTAAGACATCCACGATTACACTAGATAGAATGTGGATCCTACAACAAATCAGATTGCAAGAAATAAATGACAAGAACAAACAAAATAAAACCAAAAACTGAGAAAATAAAAGATAGAACTGTTCCAACTACCCCCCAAGCTTGAATTCGACTATGGCCTCATAGTCAAAAACAAACTTAAAGGTTGGAACAGAGATACCGATTTACTCTTCTGGCAGAGGTGGGTACTGTGGGGCTGTGGGGTCCCAGGATGGGTACTCCCCCTGAAAACTCAGATCAAACTGGGGCATAGGTGGAGGTTGTGGATACCCCCCAAAGTAGTTCTGTCTCTAGTAGTGATCATAAAGGGGCTTCTGCTGCATCTCCATCCTATGCAGCCGGTCATGAATCTGTTGTTGGTTGCCAAGGAGGAGGCGCTCATTCTTAAAGATCGCCCACTGATTGTCAAGTAACTGGCTCGTAGTATCCTGAATACCGGTATACACTGTAGTGTGATGTTGTTGCGTCTGCTGTATGTCCTGCAGCATAGCATACATGCCTTGCATAGAATAGACATCCTCGCTTGGGTGTGAGGGCGGTGGTGGTGGCGGAGGCTGCGAAGATGAAGATGCACCCGGATGCATGCGAGGAAGATTCTGTGGTGCCACTCATGCCCGAAGAGGAGTGTAGGCCTCCTCTTCCTCTTTAGCCTCTTCGTCATTGTTGTTGTCGTCATCGTTGCCTCCGTTTTCATCGGAGTCAGCAATGGCTATGATAAGCCATCGGAAATGTTGCACCCCTTCAATATTGAAGACGAGATCGGGAAGAGAGCATTCTTGGTATGCATGGTTGATGTGACAGTGTGCATACGCCAAGCCATCTCGAAGCAAGATGAGGTTTGATCTGTGAAGATGCTGCAAATTAACCTTGTTTCTGCGGAAGAGAGGAGTAAGCTGCTGGAAATTCAACCCAAGGTAGGAGGCCAGCTGTGTGATGAGTCCTCCAAAGTGAATTGGAGCTTTCCGCGTACTCCTCTTTACCGCCAAAACACGCGTTAAGAAAAATGCACCCCAGTTGCATTCTTGGCGCTTCAAAAGCTTGTTCAAGAAAAACAAGTCCGTCTCTTGGAACTTGCTGAGAGCCAGATCACCACGGCCGAATAAGGTGCAGATCATGCGGTGAAGAACCCGCACGAAAGGATGCTCGAAGTCTACTACTGCCGCATTGTGGTAGCTTACAGATTTTCCCGGCGGCACCGTCACAAGCTCGGCGAAGATGGCATCGTAGTCGGTACGGTTGTCCGGCCATCGGTAGTCATTTGGCGAATGATTCCAGTTGTAAATCTTATTGAACTGACGGAGTGTAAGATTGTAGTCATTGTTGTACAGCCGGAAAGAAACCCGACCCTTGATCCATTCGTGGTTTGTGGCTATGATGTCATTTGGCATGACACAGACGTCCAGCGATGCCATTAATTCAGCCACCAACTCCTTATATGTCAGCCAGTCAACGAAGAACGACTGGCCATCAGCATGAAACTCCATCTCATCAGGCCTCCTGCCCGTGTGCCTCGCCTTCCCTTTCAAGACATAGGCCAAGTTTACCTAAAATCCCAAGTTGCATATCGTTTCCCGTTCAACATAACGGGTCGACTCGATTTTCCTCTTCAGAATCTCCTCATAGATCTTCTTGACCTCCGTGGATGAGTGAACAATCTGCGGGTATGGAATCGATGTAGGCGGTGGCGGTATGAACTCCTGGATGTGCATCAGGTTGGTGCGCGAAGAAGATGCACCAGCAACATGCACCATGGTTGAGGAAGAACAAGGGTAGAGAAAGAGCTCGATGAAGATCAGAGAAGGAAATCTCCACTCGATGAAGAACACGCTCCTGGATGCTCATCGCCGGGCTCAGATTGCTCTTGAGGACACTCAGTGCAAGTGAAGAAAGAACTTGTTGAAGGTGTGACGTCAAACCCCTCCTTATATAATTGACGCTGGCGCTGCTGTGTGCCCGTCGATACCATCGACGCGGGTCGATGGTATCAACACGTGTAGCACAATCCACTTGCCGCTAGTATCGACGGTTGTCGATAGCTGGATCTGCATGACCCGGATCGCTCACGCGTCGATACTATCGATTTTCTGATTGCAGCGATCGCCGTTGATCTTCTCTCGTGGATCGGTGATGTGGCGCGTCGATACTATCGACGCAAGTCGATAGTATCGACTCTTTGATTTGGTTAACTCCCTCGCGAGGCTGGCTGCCGCCATCTGCCTGTATCTGTGTCGATACTATCGACAAGCCCGTCGATGGTATCGACTTCACTGAGATGATTTCTTCTGAATATCTCCAGAGATCTCAATGGTATCGACTGGCATGTCGATACTATCGACCTTGACTTTGTGATCAACCTGTTGGTGTGTCGATACTATCGACGAGGCCGTCGATGGTATCGACGCAGAGCGATTTCTGCAGTCGCCAACCTGTACCCTGGTCGATACCATCGACACAAGGGTCGATGGTATCGACTCTTCCTCAGTCCTGCACATTACACAAATGATCACGGTACCTTTTTTACACTAAAAACAAAGTAAAAAAAACCAAAGTACGAATGTGAAAGAAACCAAAGTAAACTACCGATGGCTGGGTTGCCTCCCAACATGCGCCCTTATTTAACGTCTTAGGCTAGATGACATGAAGCTCCTCATCAATGTAAAACTCTGGAGAGTGTGCCCAGGGGATCGTGCAGCAGTTTGAACTCAGCTCGATCTTGGCCAATCCCCAAGGTCAATGTACCTCTCCCAATGGCAGTGACAACATCAACCGTTGCTTGAAACGGCCTACCCAATAGCATCTCACAACCTTTAAGCTGTGGCATGTCCATGATGACAAAATCCACCGGAAAGATGAACCTATCCACCTTGACTAGGACATCCTCGCACACTCAGTATGGCTTCATAATGGACCCATCCGCCAACTCAATAGTTGCAGATGATTTCTTTATCTCCTTCAACCCAAACTTTTGAAATGTGGACAGTGGCATAAGATTAATGATGGCACCCGAATCACACTGTGCTTGTGGAAAATGTCGATCACCTATAGAGCATGAAATGTAGGAGCCTCCTGGGTGTTTCCTCTTCTGTGGTAAACTCCCATGGATAATTGAGCTCACCATTTCATTTACCCGGCAAACATCTGTGTCTTTAATCCGCCTCTTCTTGTTGATGATTTCTTTGATGAACCTCTCGTAGGCGGGAATCTTCTCTATCATTTCTACTAACGAAATATTGACATGGAGTTTTCTGAACATATCCAAGAACTTCCTGTAATGTCGATGCTCCTTCTTCGACCTCGAGCTATCCGGGCTAGACACAACTTCCGCATGTGGACGCTTATGAGGTGAAACGTATGGGCTTTTCGGGGCAATCTCCCCCAAGCTTGCTTCAATGTCACCCCCTGGCGTAGACTTCGACACATTGCTCTCAACAGTTGTGACTTGTGGCGGCTCTTCTCTCGACGTAGATATAGCTACACCTTGACACATGGCCTTCATCTGCTCTTCTTGCATAGGTGCGGGCGTGACCGAGATGGGCACTTGGCGGACTTTTCTGAATGGACAATATCCGCCTGGTAGTCCATAATGACTGCGCGGATACGGTATTTTTGGTGTAGCCTCCGTATCAAAAATCATTTTGCCTTTATCCTGGACCTCTATCACTGGGGCCTCTGCCTCAATAACCACAACTATATATTTCACTTGATGATGTGCTTGAGCAACTTCTGCATTTCCTGCCTGTCTCTATTGATTGGCATGCTTTATGGCTGCCACTTCATTAGAAATTTGGGTCACAGTCATCTCCAGTGCCCTCATTTGTGCTCCATGACATTGCAGTGTTTGTCCAAACTTGGTCAAAATATCACCCTGAGACTGCAACTGCTTACTAAACATGCTCATCATCTCCTAATTTTGCTGCACCACTTGACTAAGCAACTCGGTGCTTTTATCTTCAGCTCTTGGTTGTGGCTTCACATCTGGATCTTGGAGGAAGTTGTTCGGATCCTTCCATGAGAACTTCCTATCCTTCCTCCAAGCATAATCATTATTTCTATAGCCCTGTTGTTGCATGAATTTGACTTGGTCTTCTTCATCAGACTCGATATCTTCCTTTGAAAGCAATTTCTTGGCTAAAAGATCTAGTTTATCATTCAGCTCCTTGATGGCCCTAGATTCATCTGCGACTTTGACTTGTTCTGGTGCATCCCTATCGCCCCAAGATTGCTTCTTTGCCATATTTTTCAAGATCTCCCAGCACCTTGTACCTGAGTTGTTCAAGAAAAATCCTGAACCTGCCGAATCTAGGTTACTTCTATCATGCTCGGAAAGCGCAAAATAGAAAATTTTGACCTACTTCTCCTTGTCAAGCCCGTGATGCGGGCACCTCCTAAGCATGATCTGAAACCTTTCCCAGGTCTCAGAGTAGGTCTCTCTGCCTTTCTGGGTGAAATTGTGGATCTTCCTAATCATGTCATTGGTCTTCTCGGGCGGGAAGAACCTCTCAAAGAATACCTCCACCATGTGGTTCCATGATTCGACATATTCACGTCCAGATTGTGCAACCACCCTCGTGCGTTCCCTGCTAGAGAACTCGGGAAGAGCTTCATTTAGAGCACATCTTGTGGAAATATGTCTATTTTTATCATATCACAATTCTCCACAACTTGATTTATATGCACGACGGGGTCTTCATTCTTGAGCCCATGGAAAGCATTCGATTTGACCAAGTTGATTAACGCAGGATCAATCTTGTAAGTTGGAATGTTGATCGCCTGCTTCTTGATTGGCCCCTTTGAAGCAGATGAAGAAGAAGCCTTGATCTTCTACCATATTTTTTGTTCCTCTGCCATTTCTTCTTGTTCGGATTCTGAATCTGTTTCTTTCAAGTGGTCTTGATTGTAATCTTCCTCGTCGTCAGGTCCCGTCAGTGGAACCTCTGGTGCCTGTTGCGTGTAGTTGGTACTATGCGTCTGCACCATACATAGTACCTGCACGGTGAAAATTTAAGGTCATTACCATGCTTGACGATTACAAAATTTATAGAATATACTATGAATTTTTAAAATGGTTAAAAAATAAATAAAATGTGGCCTAGAGTGGCCGCTTGCAGCACTCATAGTGCCGACAACTTGACGTATCCCCGGCAACAGCGCCAAAAACATGACGCAAATTTACCGTGCATAGAAACGCAAGTGAACGCGTTGAAGTAATATAGGCCTTTGTGAGGCCCGAGTCGAACTCAGGGATACGTGAAATTGTCGGAGACTCCTACTAACTACTCGCGATCAGTAGACCGATTAAATAGTTGAGAGTTGTTGTTAAAATTAAAAGAAAATAAAAATAAAACAAAGCAAAGCAATCGATTAAATGTTTGGTTTAATCAATTCAAAATGAGATCTTTAGGATTGCGATTTCACCGCGGGTTTTCATTGTATTAAATTCTATTCAGTCATCCAAATTTATCTATCTATCCGGGTAGTGGCCTGAAATCAGAATTGCCCACTGTCATGGTATAATTCACTACCTACGTCTAGGTCGGTTCCACCGTCGTAGTAACCTATACCCTAAACTAGGTGCATTAAAAATGATCTCTCGGTATCCACCATTAACCTTACACCACCTTGTTCAAGGGATTTGTCAATTGATGTAAACTTCATCTCTTTTCAACCATTAATTCTTCTCTCAAAGCAATTAAGGGCATTAGATTATTATAATGGTGATCAAGCATAACAATATAGTTGAGAAAACATAATTATACCACGGATTTAAGAGAAAAGATATGAATTACTATGATAAAATTATCATACAATGAATTCCCGAGCTACTCCCGGTCCTAAAGATTAAGGGGATTAGCCCTGCATGTTCATCTCAAAGCAAAACATGGAGTAGAAAAAGGGAAACATAAAGAAAAACGTGATTGAGTGGTGAAACCCCTGAACGGATAAGATCCAAGCGATCCTTGTCGTGTAATACGCGTTCTCCCGCCTCTCGGTGGTGGAAATCGTCTTCTTCGGCGTCTGGATCGGCTGGGGTGTGCTTCTGGGCTCCGTTCTTCTCTCCACACCTTCTCGGGATGTGTGCATCGACTAATGACGTGATAGATTTCCCTTGGCCACCATCATTAGGTATAATCACCGAGTTAGGTCGTCAAAATATCACAGTCGTTAGATTTAGATCAATCTGAGACAAATATGTATCTGACTGTGTTGATACTATCGACGCGAGTCGATAGTATCAACCCTGCACTGTATCGGCTGATCTTTTTTCTTTTCTTTGTCGCGACTGATGCTAACTCGATACCATCGACGCGGGTCGATGGTGTCGACATTCTTAGGCGTCAGTTTTTGTCCTTATACCGTTGCTGCAGCTCTACTAGTCGATAGTATCGACATATGTGTCGATAGTATCGACTCACTCTTCGCCAACAACCTGATGGTATCTCGATACCATCGACATCCTTGTCGATAGTATCAACTTTCTTCTGCTCCTTGCGGCTGGCAACCTGTGATCCGGTCGATGGTATCGACCACTGTCGATGGTATCGACAGAAGAAGATACTTGTTTTTCCTAAAATTACAACACGAAACCACATAAGCCGGAATAAAATATATTATTGTGATAATTTATGCTCAAAATACTGAAATAAGGGAGATTTGACATACAGAATGATCATAGACCAAAGTAAATGAATTATGCAACATTAACCACAGAAATGACTAATAAATGCAAAAACACATATAAAACAAGTCTATAAATGCGACTCAAAATCATCGCATCACCAGCCACACTCTGGACGAGGCACAAGTAAATTACACTACCACAGAGAAAGAAATGCTAGCTATTGTTTTTGCTTTCGACAAATTCAGGTCTTATCTGATTGGGGCAAAAGTAAAGGTCTACACTGACCATGGAGCAATAAGATACCTAATGTAGAAAAAGGACACTAAGCCTAGGTTTCTAAGGTGGACTTTATTACTCCAAGAGTTCAATCACGAGATCATTGATAAAAAGGGGCAAAAAACGTATTAGTCGACCATTTGTCAAGGATTATCGTCGAAGACAAGAATGAGACACCCATAAATGATAACGACACAGATGAGGCTTTTCTCATGATAGAAGCCGAAGAACAGAACTTGCCATGCTTCGTAGACATTTGCAACTACCTTACTTGCGGGGAGTTACCACCTGGAATAACCTACCACCAGAAAAAGAAGCTCTTCTCTGATATTAAGAATTACTACTGGGATGATCCCATGCTCTTCAAAAGATGCTCAGATAATCTATACAGAAGATGTGTTGGTGAAGAAGAAGTGCCTGATATTCTAAAGGAATGCCATTCCTCACCCTACGGAGGACATCTAGGGAGTGACAAGATAGCAGCCAATGTCCTACAATCAGGCTTCTACTGGCCTTCACTGTTCAAGGATGCTGCAGCATATGCAAAAACTTGCAAGGAATGTTAGATGGCAGGGAATATCAAAAAAAGAAATGAAATGCCTATGGCAGAGTGGGTGGAAGTTGAAATTTTTGATGTATGGGGGATCGACTACATGGGACCTTTCCCACCATCCAAAGGGTACAAATACATTCTTGTTGTTGTAGATTATGTTTCAAAATGGGTGGAGGTTGTTGCCACCCCGACATGTGACTCTAAGGCTGTTATAAGGCTATTTGAGAAGACAATTTTCTTAAGATTTGGTGTACCACATACCATTATAAGTGATGGAGGATCCCACTTTGGTGAAAAACAGTTCAAAAAACTGCTGAAAAAGTACGAAGCCAGGCACAAGGTTGCTACACCCTACCACCCGCAAACTTCAGGGTAGGTGGAAGTGTCAAACAAACAACTGAAGAAAATTCTAGAAAAGATTGTTAGCAGAATGAGAAAAGATTGGGCAATGAAGCTGGATGATGTCCTTTGGGAATATAGAATTGCCTTCAAAACCCCCATTGGAACTACACCCTATCGTCTCCTATATGGGAAATTCTACCATCTACCTCTGGAACTCAATCACAAAGCCCTCTGGGCCATAAAAATTCTGAATATGGATATGGAGAAAGCTGGTCAAGGACGCTACTTATAACTGCAAGAATTGGAAGAATCAAGACTGCATGCCTATGAAAACGCAAGAATCTACAAACAAAGGACAAAGATGTGGAATGATACCCACCTGAAAAACAAGGACGTCCATGAAGGAGACAAGGTGCTTCTCTTCAACTCCAGCATTCATCTTTTCCCTGGGAAGATCAGAACGAGATGGTCAGGCCCATTCTCTGTGGTAAAAATTTATCCATCAAGAATGATGGAGAGTCAAGGAGAGAAGACTGGGATATTCAAGGTCAATGGCCACATGGTTAAAAGATTCTACAAGGATGAAGCCTTTGTAAGAAGATTAGAGATCAGCCTCGATGAACCAGCCTAGCCCAATGAGGAGAAGAATCAAGAGTTGCCTCATCCAACTGAAGGACCCCAGGAGTGAAACATTTATGCAGTCTAGCTAAGAGACTTTAAAGAAAGCACTTCTTGGGAGGAAACCCAAGTTTTCATCCCTTTCTTCCCTTTATCTTTGTTTTCTCTTACCTTCTCTCCTTTAGTTTAAGTTTTTCTTACTTTTCTGAGAAATTTCATTTTCATTTTGAATTTAATTAGCTTAAGTTTAATCTCCAAAGAAAATTGACTCTTGTTTAATCACGATCGCGACTATAATCGTGACCGCGGCTTTGCTTTTTCTTAATTGAACCTGCGGCTGCGGTCTTCCCTTTCGATCTGAATAATCACGACCGTGATCACCCTCTTTGACCAAAAGAGCTGCGACCACGGTTTCTTCAAGGAAAAATCATGACCGTGACAAAACCACAACCGTGAATCCTTCAAGAAAAACGGAGACCACGTTAAAATCCGCGACCACAATCTTTTTCCCTCATTTAGTTTAATCGTGATCTGTACGTCTATAAATACCTTTAAGAACCCAAATGTTTGATTCTTTACCCACAACCTATCGCCGCTTGTTCTCCATTTGCCGTATGTGATCGTCGTCGCCGTCGCAGCCACACACATCGATAAGGTAACTGCTCGCTCTCTTCAGGCTTCATGTCGACGAACGTTTCCCTTGAATCTTGAACTTTTCCATCGTCAGTACGACGATCCACCCTTGTAGTTTAGCCGGTGATCGCCCCACTGATGCTTTGTTTCCACAGGCATGGTTGTGTATCTTTTCGTCCCTAAAAAGAAAAGAAAAACAAGAAAACCTAAAAACCCTAAAAATGGAATAATGGAAGCTTGCAAGGATGAAGAACAAATGGTCTGAAAAACTGATCAGACGGAGAAGATGAACTGCGATCGTGGTCATCTTAACCGACACAAGGTGGAAAACCTTAACAACCACGACCGCGTTGTTGGCCCAACCCCTAAGATCTTGCTAGTTTAGGCTTTCCTGAAGAGACACCACCACTGTGATTATTATGGCAATCATGATTACTATCATGACCATGGTAATAACCGCGACCGCGATCTTTCTTTAGGAAATCACAACCGCAATCTTTTCAAAAGGCCGCGACTACATTTTTCTCTAGGGTGAGAATAAATGTGATCGCAATTAAAAACCACGACCGCGGTTCTTCTTACATTTAATAAAATTTGAAACCTAAGTTTTCAGTTAAGGAAGATAACCTATAATCTGATGTTAATTGTGCCCAGAACTATGGAGGCAATCTTCGGTAAAGAATACTATGACCTAAACTCCTTTAGTGTTTTATATTTTGTAGAATGTTTTCTCCAGCAACTAGTGACCCCCTTTTTAAAAAGGCTACTTCCCTGAAGGAGGTAGAGATGATAGTGAAGGGCTTGACAAAATAGCTGAAGAAGAACACCTCTTTACCATGCCCAAACGCCTGGAGATACAGTTAAATTGGAGCAGTATTAGAGGATATTGGCGGGGGTACCATAAGAGGACTCCCCATAAGAAACCGAACAAATAGAGGGGACAGAGACCTCTGAATACCGACCAAAAGAGTCAGGGGGCCTGGGGCACGGGAGGAAGAAAAGAGCTGCATCAAAGGAACCCATGCCTAGCAAGAAGGCAAGGGCAGAAAAGGGTTTGGAAGAAACCCCTGCACAGAAAGGGGAGACACCGTTCATGCCCAGAGAAAAGTGCACCAATCTACTGACGACTAGATGTCCGCAAGAAAGGAATACAGTCTGACACATTACTTCAACATGGATGACTTCAAGAAGCTGGGGATTTACGACAACATGGTGAAGTTCCTGGAGGGCGCTAATTTACGCACCATCTGCACACCTGAGGTAAAGTCCTAGAGGAGGTTGACCCTAGAATTCTTGTCTTCCCTGACAAAGATCGCCTCCGATAGCGAGGCACGAGCAGTGGGTGGGGGAGACTTCATGCCCCAGGTATGACTCGGGGGCGAAACCCACACAGTGATGGAGGCAGACCTGAATAGGATATTCACTACAACGGAAGAAGAAGCTAAGGTCTATTCAACTGCTCCAGGAGAAAGAGAGATTGTTGCATATGACAACAACAAGATGTGGGAAGAGTTAACTAGGGAGGAAAAGCATAACCCTAAGAGCTCCAGATCCTCCCGAATCATCTCCTGCTTCATTAAAATAGTACAAACGATCATATCCTTCACTGTAGATGCTAGATTGGAGACCAAAATAGTCAGCAAAGGGGATCTCTTCCTTATATGGTCCATGATCAACAAGAGACCGGTTAATATATGAAGAATCCTAATCAGAAGGCTATTAGTGGCAGTAGGCGGTGAAGTAAAGCGAAAATCTACTTTTTTTATGGGCGCTCAAATAACAATGATCGTCGATTACCTACTGGAAGAAGGAGAAGTTCAATGATATGAAGAAATGGAGGGACAACAGAGCATAGACATAAAATCCCTCGCCAGCATGGTAATCCTGGAACTAAAGGGGGAGAAACATTCTTCAAGCATAAACGATTAAAAAAACTCTCCCCCTCCCTGAGATGGCATTTTATGACACCCATAAGCTGCAACCGACTCTCGATGATGTCGAGACAATGAGCTCTGGGACACTACATGCTAGCATACCGACAGAACCACCACCCGCAATATGGGAAAGCAGTGTCCCAACACTAAAAATAAAGAAGAACCAGGAGCTGAGGAAGAAATTGGCGGTGGAGAAGAAGAAACTAGACACCACCATCAAGCCAACTGAGAAAGATAAGGCTGCAGAATAACAGGTGGATGCAAGAGTTGTGGACCCCTCCTCTCCAAAGCCACAAGAGGAAACAATTGTAGTGGAGGGAGAGACAGAGAAGAATGAGGCTACATAAGAGGTGTCGCATCCCACCAGCATGTCGGAGGCGGAGCCAGAAGGAAAAGGCTCCCAAGCCATACCAGAGGCAGAAGAGGGCGAACCTCGGCCACAAGCCCCATAGCCAGCAGACCTACCAGAGGCAAGGCCAGATAGACAAAGCTCCCAGGCTGTATCGGAGGCGACAACAGAGAAATCAAGGGAGATGCCCCCACCGCCATCACCAAAGAAGTCATCCGTGCCGAGTTTGTTGACGGCACATGTGGAGCAGTAGCTGCATCAGCAATAATGACAAGCACCCTCTTTCGGGGTGCTTTAGGTACAAGGTTTGATGCAATGTGGGAACACATGCATCAAACCAATGCTATAAATGAAAAAATTTCTATGTCTTTGTCATCCGTAACAATGCATGTACAAGCATTGGATGAAAGGATGACAATATTCCCAAATTTCATCCAAGAGGTTTTAAGTAACCAGTAGATGATGATGGGGATACTGAAGAAGATGTAGGAGGAGATGACGATCCTGTGGAAGGGGGCAAGCCATCCACGCTGACAACGAACAAATTTGCAAGGATTATAAAGAGGAAATGGCTTCCCTAGAAGAATAACAACATGGCATGCAAGAAAACCATCGGAAGCTCGAGCAGGAGCATGAAGAAATCAAAGCCCGACGGGAGAAAAAGAAGACAAAACACCCTGCCAGCCCAGCATGC
Source organism: Alisma plantago-aquatica (assembly GCA_963693085.1). Lineage (NCBI taxonomy): Eukaryota > Viridiplantae > Streptophyta > Magnoliopsida > Alismatales > Alismataceae > Alisma > Alisma plantago-aquatica. The sequence goes on along the minus strand of OY856409.1, from coordinate 1,868,520,744 downwards.
TCCCTGGCCAGCCCCTCCAGCCACAACGACAACGTGGGGGGACCGGGGGCAGGAGCCGACACACCAGGAGCTGATGCAACGAAGAACGGGAGCACAACTAAGAAGCCTTCTCCCGTGGCTGAGCACCAAGGAACCCAACCAATGGGAAGGTCGAGCCCCAGAATGAGACACATACAACACAATCAGGGGGGTTTGACCTCAACTGCGATCCGAAGGAGGTGATGGATGAAACCACCAAGGTGGCACATCACCTCTCCCCTCCAGCACACATGCTGACCGTAGAAGAGTTGATAGTAGTTTCCCATTGGGAGGAGGTGGTCACAGAGCTCAGCTCAGCCGGAGTAGTAGAGATACACAGATTGATAGATGAGTTGGGAGTTGGGCTTGATGAACCTAATGACTTCCTCCTCTTCCCACCTCATGAAGAGCACCACGACTACCTCTACGATGGGAAGATGGAGGCCACTCTACAAATGACGGCATAAGCCAAGTTGGGATAAGCCTCTGAGGAGAGTCACTCCAAAGACAATGGCACTGCAGAAGCCTCCTCAGAGGAAGCTGGACCAATAGCCACACTACAAATCTACGAATAAAGCTATTGAGCAGATGGTAAGGGATATGCCGACAATACGAGAAGCGTCGACACCGATTGCACCATAGGCAATGTCCGAGGATAAGGTTGGGGGGCTAGCAACCTTCTTCACAAATGAGCCCACCAAGGTGAGACAAGATGAAGTTGGAACAGAGATACCTGCAATAGTTCCTCCTCTACCATGTAAGATGAAGGACATGAACATGACAACCGTGTCATAGATATCTTGTAGAGATGTCCATGTCCTGGAAGATGTCCTCAACAACGATCTACCTGGGTCAGATATACTATACATCAACAACGGTAGACATCTATCCATAGACGACTTCCAAAGGGTTTTCCTGGAAAAGGCACAAGTACACAAAAGAATGTTTAATGTACTTTGCACCACCCTCCTGGAAGAGTTACTGCATCCAGACAAGCCACAACTAGTTTTCAATGGCACCACACGTCTGGCCGGGCTATTATACAAAGAATATTACATGGCGGAAGAAGTGTTGGAACTACAAGAGGCGGTCCAGAGAAAAGATACGAAGATCGTGGTGCTACCCATCAGGAATGCAAAGCATTGGTCACTTATAGTCATTGATATAAACGAACGAAAGATGACGATGCTCAACTTCTGCGTAGCTGAGAAGGACAACACTTTTTTATTATATAAAAGGAAGAATGCTAGGGATGCCTTGAAGATTTTGATATGCCTCCAAAGAGCCATCAAAGAGGCGAGCACAAAGTTTCAAGGGTCATGGAAGTTGTTCTCCATCAACAAGAAGGTTCCCCAAGAGGCAACTAGTTCGGGGGATTGTGCCTTCATCTTTCTGTGCATGATGGAAGCCATCAACAAGGGCATCCCCCTGGAAGATCTGAATACGGAAGACCTGCATGGACTGTGGGGCATGTATGTCATGGAGGTCATCTACGATCGCCGGTTCTTCAAGGATCCAGTGATGGCTGTAGATATTGTGCCCCATAGGCTCCACATGGACATCCCTCTACCCGAGAAGATATCTTGGAGGGAACAACTCAAGACCATGTGGGTCGACCCATCTAAACTGGACAGAGCTAAAACATGGAAAGTGGGCTGGAATGCAAAGACTGAAGAAGTTGTAAAGTAAGCAAAATAAGAACAACAACCTTCAGTAACAGATGCTCCTGAAGTTCCTCCTATAGAAGAAGAACCCGTAGAAGTAGAAGGTAAAGAAGACCTAGGGAACGATGGAACAGACGGGCCGGCAGGAGAAATCATGCCTTCTTTCGAGAACTTCGACAGATGGAGCTGCTTCAGTCTGTCGATGGAAGAACTCATAAAAATTATGAGTTCTATGAAAGAAGACAATTCATCGAGAGATGTCATCTTCGAACGGTATGACATCTGCGTACTAAAGGATGACCTCTGATAAACGTTGAAAATAGGAGGGTACCTCTCTGTGAACACGATGTCAGCTTACCAGGCATTATTAGGGGACTCAATGCCAAACTCACACATGGCATATTTCCTACTGGTAGATGACATCCTCAAGGATAAGAAGACAGAGAAATAGAGTGGATGCAACAATGGCTTCAAGGGGCCACGCCTGAGCACATTTTCTTGCCAATTCTTCATGACAACCACTGGACCTTACTGCACGTCAACCTGCTAAAAAGGACTGTATTTCTATATAATAGCTCCGACGCAACCTTCTTACTCAAGAAAATGACTAACATGACGACAACAAAGTCTCCTACTAAAGAAAAGGAGAATACCAGTGCTGAAGCCATCCTCGAGATGATACATCAGCACTGTAGAGGGTACATAATGACAAAAGGCAATGACTTCAAGAAAACTCAGTATTGCCACAGAAGCCCTCAATAGATACCCCTATCCAATGATTGTAGGTTCTTCTACTTGTCATGGATGGTAGCTATCACAACTACCAGCCTCATGGTGGAGAACATGTTGTACAAGAAATATCACACACTTAGGGGTATCTACGCTAGTATGCTCCTGGAGTCCAAGTGGGCCTTCCCCGCTAAATAAATAAACAAAGAAGGCCTGTTTATACTTCTTACTCAAATTTTGATACCCCGAGATAGGGTTCAGGATAATTTTGGGGGAGGAGTCATAAATGGGCCATAGAGGTACTGGTGCTTCCCTTTTTCAATTATTCCCTTTTCATTTCCCTTTCCCTTTTATTACACCTTTATTACACCGTCAAAAATTTTGAAATTTTGAAAAATTTCGATAACAACTAACCTTTTAGAAGCTCACTTTCTCTTGCTAATATTTTCAAAATTAGTGCTCCAGCCCTCTGCAAGAGAAGGATATGAGCAATCTACATAAGAATGCATGAGTAAAACAACAGTCATAACAACAATGCTATATCTCATTCTTGCAATAAGACGTTGTAAATGTAACAACCTTAACTCATGAACCCCTACAAACTAAGAGAACCTTAGTCATACTCCTAAACAACCATACCCACCTGATGCTTGCATCTAGATAATCCTAGTCTCTATAGATAGGAAAAAGCTTCCCTATTCAAAGAAAATATCCAAAAAGAGGCTTGGCCACCCAGAAAACCAACCAAAATCCTCAACCCCAAGCTTGAAAGGAGACATAAAAAGCCAAAAATAAAATAAAGAAAATAATATGAGAGATGTTCCCTAAAAGATGCCAAAAGTTTTTGCCCGGACGGTATATTGTTGCGCTCATGAATGCAGATATGTTGTGTCCGTAAGTGGAAACTTGAAGCCAAGCTTACACACCTCCAATCCTGAATGGAACTTCACATACCACCTGACTTAAAGTCATAAGGCCAAAAAGGCAACACTATTCTTACGACAGTTGTGGGTGAGGAGTTCAGGAGGAAGAGCAAACACCTTAAAGCTTCAAGCCTACCTATACACATTAGCATAGGGCCCGCTAAAAATAAAGATGGGTGTGAAAGCTACCTTTCGAAAAGATGTGGCACTAGTATGGATATTAGCTAAGGGAAGGGTGATGAGTTGAGAAGGAGATGCCTTTTATAATAGAAGGTTATGATAGATGAGATGAGGTTATGCAACTCCAGGTTTAAAGGGAGAGATTGAGACCTAAGAGATTGAATACATACAACAACAGTCTTGATGCAAGAATGAGATATTTCAGTCGTGCTATTATGTTGTCTTTTAAGCTTGTTCATCTTTTCTCTCTTTGAGTTCTCAGACCTGCACTTAGCGTGAGGACATGCTTGATTCTAAGTTTGTGGGAGTTGATAACACCGTACTTTACGTACTTTCTATATATATTTTACACCACTTTTAGTATAACTTTAGTTAACTTTTCACATAAATTCTCCATATTTTTTACTAAAGCCTTTTTTAATGATTTTAGGAATCAACATAACCGCGACCGCGATCTTGGAGACCATGACCACGGTTATTCAAAAGACCATGACCATGATCATCCTGAGACCGTGACCACGGTTCATCTCCTTACTCACTCCTCTCACATCACTCGCGGTTTGCGTCGCACCAACACTAGGACCGCAGTGATACTAAAGACCGCGACTGCGGTCACTCAAAGACCACGACCACGGTGACTCAATGCCGCGACCGTGGTTATTCTAAAGATCATGACCGCGGGCACTCAAAGACCACGACCTAGGTTTTGGGGAGGATCGCGGCCAAGAAAGATCGCGGTCAAGAAAGATCGCGAACAAGGAGAAATAAAGCGGAGACTGCAACCGCGGTCTTGTCTTCACTTAAAGGAAAGACCGCAACCACGTTTCTAAGTCAGTGGAAGGCGCAAATAAATAGTGCCCCTACCTGTCTTGTCAATTCATCAAATCATACATATCAGATCCCAAGGCCACAATGTGTTGCTGCATTTCAGACTCATCTCTGACCATCCATCCATCAGTCTTGGACCTCTAGGAGCAAAAGCCAAGGAGGGAGAAGACTGACATCCACCCCTTCTTCGACAGGAGAAGGCCATCCATGCGGTAGATCCAGATCTGAAGATGTAGTGTGTAGTATCACGTTATTCTCTTCCAGATCTATCGCTTCATCCCACTGTACCTCTTCCCCTCTTCGTGGACCTCAATGGATCTATTATTATGTAACACTGTCATGTTGTCTACAAGCATGAGCAGCTAACACCTTAACTTGTGCTGGGAGCAGCCACTAAGGGTCTCACAACATGTATATTGTCTCTTTCTTTTGAATATACATATTCTTATCAAGATTATCTCCATGCACCTATTTTTAATGCTTCACTTGTATGCTTAGCTACCATCTTGTGATGTTTGATTGTTGATATCTCGAGAGAGTAATATCACTTTTATCATGTGTCATGGAGTGATATGAATGCGCGAGAGTGTTGGAATACTAAGGATTTAACCAGTTGTTTTGTTTTGAGGTTTTTGAGTGGTCATCTTGAGAGAGAGACTTCTTTTAAACTTAGACCCATCTTCATCTCGAGAGAGAGTGGAATGGATGTTTGAATGGTTCTTGTAATCTTGATATGAGTGTGCAAGCGAGAGAGATAGTATTACATGTTGGTGAGGTTCCTTGGTTGGTGAACCCCAACCCGGGTTTTCCCCATATACTTGTTTACTGTTCATTTCCTTTTCTTATTTGTTTTTTTATTCTCATTCTTGTGATACCGTTCCATAGGGAACATCTCTTTACACCATTTTCAGCTGGGGTATAAGAGTGTTGATTCCACATTATTAACACGACCAACCTTGTCCCTGTGTTTGACCCCGATCGCTACATCAGACCCTATTTATTGTTGTGGGGGGCAGAGAGTAGGGTTATCTCTTTAAAAGTCTGACTCATTTCCTTTTCTTATTTGTTTTTCTATTCTCATTCTTGTGATATCGTTCCTTAGGGAACATCTCTTTACACCATTTTCAGCTGGGGTATAAGAGTGTTGATTCCACATTCTTAACATGACCAACCTTGTCCCTGTGTTCGACCCCGATCGCTACATCAAACCCTATTTATTGTTGTGGGGGGCAGAGAGTCAGGTTATCTCTTTAAAAGTCCGACTACTATAATCCATGCCCTTTGGATGTGAGATTTAGGCCGGTCAACATACTACAGAGGGGATCGTCCAAACAGCCAAAGATCTAGGGGTACCTTAGTTTTTTTATGTTCCCCACTTTTTTCTTCTTCCCTTCTATGTGTTTTGTCATGAAAACCATTCAAGGCTAAAAACATTTGTTCTTTAGGACCCGAGGGTAGCTCGGATATACACTACAGTTGATCTCTATGTATTAATATCAATTTATCTCTTATTACTAGATATACTTCTATTCTATGGATGTTGCTTGTTCTATTTATGCTTGATCATCATGAATGGATTAATAGACACTTAATCATCTCAGGAGAGGGATTAAGGGTTGGAAAACATAGAATTACCCATTCATTATACCCTTTGGGAAAAACGGCGAATAGACAAGGGGAGAAACCCAAAGTATTGTTGTAAAGCACCTGACTAATCAAACCAATAACCGCGGGATTGGGATTGACATCAGTATAGGTAGTGAATTACATTGTGGAAGCAGGTAATTTTGGATACAAGCTCCTTATCTAGGAATTAAGATAATAGGTATTAGTGTGTAGGTTAAACTGTAAGTGATATCTCTGGCTAAACCATTATCTTAAGGAACTCATTCTTGTTCTGATTTACTCAAATCATTTAACTCATTTTCTTTAGTTTTAATTTAATAATTAAATGCAACTCAAACAACCATCATCGACTTAACTAATTGATTTGTAGTTAGTAGTAGTTTCTAGAGAAACGCTTCCCCGTGTTTCACGCAGGCATCACATGGCCATTATTGTTGTGATACGTTCACTTGTGTTTTGTGTACGGTAAACATGTGTTAAGTTTTTGGCACCGTTGCTGGGGAAGAGGCAACATCCAGCACTACGAGTGCTGTAGTTGGCCACTCTTGGCCATTTTTTTGTATTCAAACTAAATCCTAATAATCTCTTCATTCAAATATAATCTTCTGAAGCTGATATTCATTCTCTTTGTTTCAGGCACACTAGTGCATGGTGCGAACTAGAGCTCTAGACTAAGGTGAACCATCTTCACTAGGTTTTGGGCAAGTAGAGTTCTTGCAGGGAAAGCGAGTGCAGGGCAGACCTATGGACAGGTTCAGTAGAATGCCTTCACTGAATCCTCCTATGTTAGAAGAAATACAGAAACTAGTAGCACCTGAACTGAGGGAAATGGGTGACAGAGTAGAGGAACTGGAAGAGCAAACTATATGGGAGAAAATCAAAGCTTCATTGTATATAGCCAAAAAAGGGACCATCAAAAGACAAGCTATAAACGTGGGCATCTATAAGAGAGAGCCTGGACTCATTGCTCTAGTCAAGGCCCAGGTGTTCCATGGTCATCCTTCTAAAGATCCAATGACACAACAAAAATTTGATAGAGAACTGTGACATGGTAAAAATAGACAGGATCCCAGCTAGCACAATCTACCTCAAGCTATTTTTATCCTCACTTGCAGATGGGGCGAAGACATGGTTCAATAATTTAGATGATGGGATCATAGAGTCGTGGGACCAGATGATTGATGCATTCTTTGAACGCTACTTTCTTCCACAGAAAACTCATGATATACTAAAGAAGATTCACAACTTTTGGCAGCAAACTGAGGAGTCATATTCGAAGGCATGGGAGAGATTCTACAACATGCTTAGGAAAGTGCCTCATCATGGCATTGATCTGTAGGGACATGCCAAGATCTTTTACTATTGTTTGCCCAAAGGGGAGTGAACAACTATTGATAGCACAAGAGCAGGGTTCTTTCTGAATAATAAACTTGGTCGTTGCTTAGAGATACTCATGAACATGTCAAAGAATCAATCCTGGGAAGAAGAAAGTGAGACACCAGCCATAATAAAGAGTGTCAGTGAATCCAAAGTGATATATGTCTTGAATGAGAAGTTGGATCTCATTGCTAAGTCACTATGTGCTCTAGATAGAGGCCCTAATGAGGAAGAGGAAGAGGAGTGCAAATACGTGTGCCATGGTTAGTACAGGAATAATGATTATTTGTGGGAAAAAGATCCCAAGTTCTCATGGAAGGACCTCAATAACTTCCAACAAGATCCTTCTCAAGCACAACAACAACCACCAAGACCACAGAAGTTCAGTGGTCAAGCCCAATACACACTGGAACAACAATAGATTGAAAAGATTGAGAAAATTATAGGCAAGTTGGTGAGTTAGAATGAGCTACAGATTGCACAAACACAAAGGGACTTATAGAATCAGGGGGCACACATTCACAGTATCGAGACACATATATCCCAGATTGCAGCAGATGTGAATTCTTTGAAGAAGCCGATGTAGTAGGGTTTTCTGGTGAAGACCAATGTACCTTTAGGAAACCAACAGGTGAAAGTAGTTCTACTCTATAGTGGTAGAAAGATACTGAATGGAGCACCACAATATGCAGTGATAGAAGATGCAAACACTCAAGCTAAGCCAGTGGAAGTAGAAGAAGTAGACACTGTAGACCAAGAGAAGACCACAGACGAACAAGCTAATGAGGTAGGAGGCAACAAGATTTGAGCATACATTCCACCTCACCATAGAGCACCTATGATCTCGGTGCCATTTCCAATTAATCAGCGTGAAGGCTACAAAGATGGATAGGAAGTTCAAGAAGTTTCTAGACATCTTTTGAAAACTATCGGTGAACATACCTTTGATTGATGAAATTGAACAAATACCATCGTACGGGAAGTTCTTGAAAGATATCATTACTAAGAAGAGGAAGATCCCAAAATCAGATGTGGTGGTGCTTAAAGAACAAGTCATTGCTTTTATATTGGGCACACTGCCACCCAAAAGATAGGATTTCGGCCGCTTTAATATCCCATGCTTTATTGAGAAGAAAAAATTCAGAGAATCTTTGTGTGATTCAGGGGCAATTATCAATCAGATGCCCCTATCTACTTTCAAGAAGCTTAGATTCAAAGAAACCAAAAGGAGCAACATGAAAATCTAGTTAGCAGACAAATCTGTAATGAAGCCATATGAAATTTGTGAAATTGTTCTAGTGAAGGTGGACAAGTTCATTTTTTATATAGATTTTGTGGTTATGGAGATGCAAGATGACCATGGTAACGAACTCCTATTGGGGAGACCATTCTGAGCTACTGTAGACATGATACTTGAGATGGGTATAGGATGCCTCACTATGGGAATCCAAGATGATAGATTTGAAATAAAGATGTTGGAGCATTTCCAAGCAATGGGAGATAAGACACAATGCAATATGCTTCAGCAGGTTGACAACAAAATTTATTTATTTCTAGGGAAGCCATTCTTAGATATGGCTCATGTCATGACAAGAGTGGGTAAAGGCACTCTAGATATTGACATTATAGAGAACACTAAGGTACTTTCTTTGACTCAAGATATGCGCTATCCAGGAGTTGACTGGGAGGATTATGACCAAGCTGCAAAAGAAGAAGTAAAGGCTGATTATGTGATAGGGTCATCTTCACAGTCACTTTTAGAAGTCTGCTTGACAAACAAAGTGGATGATAGCTTATGCAACAACCGTTTTGAGGAGTGTGTTTATCTATTAAATATAGTACCTTGCTATTATGCAAGGCACTTTGAAGATCTAGGACCACCACCCCCTCATTTGGTCCCATCTCTTTTGAACCCACCAGAACTGGAACTGAAGATGTTACCTCCACATTTAAAGTATGTGTTCCTTGCTGTAGAAGAAAAGCTACCAGTGATCATCTCATTGTCTCTTAGTGATGAGGAGGAGAAGCAACTTCTCACTGTGTTAAAGAACCACCGAGTTGCATTAAGTTGGTCTGTAGCATATATAAAATGGATCTCGCCAACCTTATGTCAACATATGATCTATCTTGAAGAGGGAGTGAAGACAATTGTTCAGCCTCAACAATGTCTCAACCCGATCATGAATGAGGTGGTCAGGAAGGAGGTCATCAAGCTCTTATCCATAGGTATAATTTATGCAATATCTCACTCTATGTGGGTGAGTCCTACGTAGGTAGCTCCCAAGAAAGGGGGGATTATAGATACCACAAATGTAGCCAATGAACAAATTTCCACTAGACTTGTGATAGGGTGGCGTGTTTGTATTGACTACCGCATGTTGAATGCACCACCTTGAAAGACCATTTCCCCCTACCCTTTAATGACCAAATGCTAGAACGTTTATCTAGTCGATCTCACTTTTGTTTTCTGGACATGTATTCCGGCTACAATCAGATTTCTATAGAGCCTAAGCATCAGGAGAAATCTACTTTCACATGCCCTTGTGGCACTTTTGCTTATCATTGAATGCCTTTTGGTTTATGTAATGCTCCTGCCACGTTTCAAAGCTGTATGCTTGCCATTTTTTCTGATATGTTGGAGTAGTTCCTTGAGGTTTTCATGTATGACTTTTCAGTTTATGGGGAGTAGTTTAGTGACAGTTTGCATAATTTGGACAGGGTGTTACAAAGATGTGAGGACACTCACCTGGTTCTTAACTGGGAAAAGTGTCACATGATATCGAGTGAAAGAATAGTTCTTGGACACAAGGTGTCCAATAAGGGCATGGAAGTTTATCCAGTCAATATTGAGGTTATTTTCTCACTACCTCCACCAACATCATTGAAATGTGATAGGAGTTTCTTGGGTAATGCAAGTTTTTATCGCTGATTCATAAAAACTTTTCAAAAATATCCAAGCCTTTGTTTAAGCTTTTAGGAAAAGACTCTGATTTTGCTTTTGATGAACAATGTTTAAAAGATTTTAAAACACTCAAAGAGAAATTGATCTGATTGCATAGGTGAGACAAGGTATCACTATCAACCCTAGACCAAGACAACACAAGCTAGGTCATCCATTGTCACGGAACCCAGTCCCATGAACCAAACAAATACCAAAGGCAACATGCAGAAGTTTGTAATGCTTAGCACTCATGAACAAACAACAAGATAAAAGGCACCAACACAGTCTCAACATTCAACAAGTATAAATTATACAAGGTACATCATATTCATGAGTTCAATTACATATTTCCAGAGTCAAGGTAAAAGTCATTCATGTGCACTAAATTTGGATCTTACAACAAATACACCTAGCACAGCTCACCGATCCCATCAACCTTCTAGCCATCTCTGAACCTAAAAATAAAATATGAGAAATGGTTCAACACACGAGGTGTTGAGTATGGGGCAGAAAGATACATATATGTATAAGATTTGCATAATTTGAAAAGATTTCCAGACTAAATGAACAAGAATAAACATGTTAACTATTTAACAAATGTGAAACCATATTTTATGTCATTTCACTCCATTATACCAACAATATCAAGCATGTTTAAGGCCTTTGGCCATCTTCCCATCGGAAGGGTCCATAAGGGTTACAAAAATTAGCTAACCCTTTTATATAGAGGGACCTCAAGGCCATAGCCAAGAGTTAACCCTTTATCAACAATATTATAATGGAGTTCTATATATGTGTGTTCAAGTTATAAAATCGACGAGGCAAACATCGAGTAAGACATAGTAATATTACATGGCAATATTTGAGCAAGTAAATAAACAAGCATACAATACATGTCTTTTCAAGCAAGAAAGAGATATTCATATAACTAGATAAGGCCCATACTTGATTCAGTGATTCTTAACATAACATATCCATTACCATCTAGATCATAAGCCAACCTAATTAACAACAAGATTACATATATGCATTAGATTATCATCATTAACCCTAATTATCTTCATTTTAAGGGTTTTGGCCAAGTTAGGTTATAAGTTACTTATTAGCACATTTGATGACCTTATACTCATCTAGAGGTCATCATGATGATGTGGTTCGATTTTCATGCCATTAAGACATTCCATGCACTTTCTATGATCATTTCAAGGTTTAAAGCATTTACATGCATTCTAGGGTCAAAAGACTCAAAATAGAGTAATCAAGGTCAAAGATTATCAATTCAAGGAAACCAAGCATAAAGAATGGTCAAGATCAAAAATATAAAGACATAGAGATATACTATAGTTGGATACATAGGTTAGGTCAACTCAACATTAGTTCATGGTATAAACAAACATCCACAATAATAGGGGTACATAAATGCATACTATGGCAAAAGAAACAACCATAATAGAGAGGGTGGTAGGGACTAATATTAAGGTATAGGAGAGACATATATAAGTAATTTGGGGTTGATTCCATCATTAAGTAGTAAGATTATCAATTTAGGACAAGATACATCAATAACATCACTAATAAGCCACAACATGCATTAGAGTTAGCCATAGAGCAGGAAGGGTTCTTAGGGTTATCATGAGTCTTGAAATAAGAACCAAGTTACTGATATAGTATTATAGGGTGCATTAAACATCAATGATCCCAACTTATATCATGATCATGCATCAAATATGGTCAAAAAAGGTTAAAGTTAGTATTCAATCAAATCAGGAGAAAAAGAAGAAGAACTAGGGTCTATAATTTATTCCATGTTGTAGGTCTCATTGAGAGGATCAATTTGGTATATAGTTTGACTATATTTGGCCTTAGGATATGAGAGTTATCAATTTTTGAAGATTACATCAGGAACTGTATTGAAATCGGAGAATGTTACCATCCCATTAATCAAAGGATGCCGTCCGTTCGATGAGAGCCCATCGTGGATTCGTCGATCATGTGGTATGCATCACCCAACTCCTCCAGGCACATACTTGACCACGTTGACTTGGGATGGATGGCCTCGCTTTGATCCTGGCCATTCGTCGTTCGCTCCACCTTCTCCAAGGCTGATTGACGAACCATATCAGAGCCCACTTTATATGCCCCACCTCGCTCATAGAATTTCTCTATTCCACCATCAGGAACAAAGCCAGAATAAGGGATCTTCCCCCTTCATGTCTGATGATTAAGGTGCCTCTAGAAGCCTGAGAGGGGAGCAGTCGAGTCTGGTTGGGGTCGGGGGGGGGGGGGGGGGGCTAGGGAACACCAGCGAGGACCCAACTATTAGGTGTTGTCATCCCCAACCTCACTCCTCCCCAAGGTGGCTGGGTAGGAGGGGTCTGCTACTGGGTGCACCCACATGTATCTGAGGGAGGTGGGGAAGAGAAGGAGTGCGAAAGCTAGGGGCGGCTAGGTTTAGAACTCAAGGGGTATAAGAGGACTCTGGGTTTAGGGTTTAGATGAGGGGGTGTAGAGGGCTAACAACCACCTCCGTTACTCAGTTTGGAAGGGAAGAAGGAGGGAAGTAACTTCTCTTTGCTATTTTCCCGATCTGGAGAGCGGAGAGCCAAGCCATCTGGCTGGTTGTTCTTTGGGTGGGAGGTTGGGCCCTTGGGTGGGCCAGCCCAAGAGTAATATCAAATAAGAAGAAGAGCACAAAAGGAATAAGATCATGTCATCTTCCAAAAGCCATAATTTTATATTCATAATTCAGATTGGGATGATTTTTGTGTCATCGGAATCATAATTGCAATATCTACAACTTGATATACATTTGAGAGTAATATGATCATAGTGATGAGGTTCATAATTAGATTCAAGAAGGTGGTGTATTAAAACATGATGGTTAGTTCAAATGAGCATACCAATGTCACACATAGTACAATTGATAGTTGATATCACCAAAATAGATCATCATCATATTCATACTATGGTATTTAACTCAATTGAAAGAATTTAAGTCACATCTACAAAGAGAAAGGGTATAATCAATGAGAGAGAAATTGAGGTTGTCACATCCTTCCCTCCTTATAGGGAATTTCGTCCTCAAAATTCATCCAAGATCATGGTCAAAAGTCAAAGTCAAAAACCATTGAGCTCTAGTATCCAATCATAGTTGTCAAGGCATTCCCCTAAAATGAGATGCACACTAGGCTATCATTATCAAGGGTGCACTCATATCAATCATATATGTGTTACTTCATGTTTTATCACACAATGACATCACTATGGCATTAGAGTTTTCCATCGCCTATTATCCATACATTAGGGTTTTTGTTCATATCTTCATATGATACCAAGGGGTATCATCAAAATATATGTTATCAATTCTGAAATGAATATGTTCATGGTCATGGAATCAAAAGAGACTATCATCGAGTGTGTATCTCATCTTTATTCTAGATTTCATGCATGTTTTTTCTTTTCCCCAAAATTCTACCAACTTTACCCAAATATGTTCATCATTTCTTGTTTTGGATTGAAAATCAACCACTTTACTCATCTTGTTTATTCGAGTTATCACACCAAGAGAAACATCATATCGAGTTGATTTATTTTCATTTGGGGTATGATATTAGGCATGTTACCCCTAATTATTCAAGCTAAGATCTCTAGACATCATCATATCAAGTTCATGATTTCAAAGCCACATCATTCATGTATATTATAATTTCATACTAGGTCTAGCGTATGAGAGGGCCTTATCATGCATATTCAAGTTTTAAACGTAAGTGAGATATTTCATGTATCAACCGTCATTCGAGGAATAACATTATCATCATCATCAAGGTTTTGAAACTTCTCACTTGTATCTAGACAGAGCTCTGCAAGATCAAGCCACTCAAGCTAAGATAGATATATGTCCAACAAGGCATGCTATCCACAACCTTCTACCCTTACCGAAAATTTCTACCCATCTTTTAAGAATCAATGGTATCCACTAGATTCCTTTATATACAACTATAACCCGAGTATGACGCTCATCATGGATATCACACATCATGTACATCATCTTAGGGTCTTGGGACATCTCCCTCACCTATATAACAAGAATCAAATATTCAATTGCCTCTTTCTCTAGGGTTAGACATTTTCATAGGACATCTAGGGTTCAACATTTTCAAGGAAACCGCCCACTAGGTCACTCAACTCATATACTTAGAAGTATTCTAGTTAGGGACTCGTCATCAAGTATTTCATCATTCATATTTTTCAACATTTCAAATATTTTGGAGTTTAGGCACTCTAACCTTCTCCCCAAGCGGGTCGACTCATATCACAAGGTCACCCTATTCATATGTCCCATGCTAGAGGTCCTCCTTTGTAAAGAGATTGAGGCCCATGTTAGTCTCAAACCATATATCATATCTCATCACGTATAAAACTATGTACAAGCAAGCATGCCAACCCACTAGCTATGTTTAGCACATCAACCAAGCCATATGCATCATACAAGGTGTTGGGTTTAGCTAAGGTTGCATGGTCAAACTCATTCCATATCGTCAACCGATTTGAATTTCTCAAGGACAAATTTGGGTCTTATTAACATCAACATCATTAACAACATAAGCATCAACATCGAGATTGGCATTAACATCATTATCATTATCATCATCAATGTCATCATCTTAGGTTATCTATGCTACTCACTAGCCTAACCTTTATCATGGCTCTAAACAACTGTAGAGACTATCACTATCATATAAACTCTCTCATCTAGACTTGATGTTACATCTCTTTCTCTTAGGTTGCATGGAAACTCACTTCCTTTCTGCGTGTGGTATCATTTTTCATATGTACATATAATAATACTTGAAATATGTTTTCTCCAACATTTAAACAGGCGATGAAAACCACCATACTCCATTCGAATAAAACCAAAACCAAAACAAGTTACCACACTCATGAGGTAGTCTAGTACCATGACACCTAGAGAACTAGCAAGAACATGGTGCACACCTGTGTACATATCCTAAGCACATGTCACGAGCATATGTCTAGGGGGGTAAATTACACAAGTCTACACCTAATTCTAGAACATCTAGGTTCTAATTTAGAGGATAAGTCAACCTAGTCCACAAGGACATTTCATTAATTTTCTAGGGTTGAGATGTAAGGTGAGTTTAGTTTGTGTTTCATGTGAGTAATGTTTGGTGTAGTTATTGTTCATGCTCTGATACCATCTATCATGGAACTGGAATCCCAATCCCATGAACCAAACGAATACGAAAGGCAACATGCGGAAGTGTGAAATGCTTAGGACACATGAACAAATAACAAGATAAAAGGCGCCAACACAGTCTCAACATTCAACAAGTATAATTTATACAAGGTAATTCATATTGATGAGTTCAATTACATATTTCTAGAGTTAAGGTACAAGTCATTCATGTACACTAAATTTGGATCTTACAACAAGTACACCTAGAAAAACTCACTGAGCCCATCAACCTTCTAGCCATCTCTGAACCTAAAAACAAAATATGAGAAATGGATCAACACACGAGGTGTTGAGTATGGGGCAAAAAGATACATATATGTAAAATCTTTGCATAATTTGAAAATATTTCCAGACAAAATGAATAAGAATAAACATGTTAACTATTTAACAAATGTGAAACCATATTTTATGTCATTTCACTCCATTATACCAATGATATCAAGCATTTTTAAGACCTTTGACCATCTTCCCGTCAGAAGGGTCCATAAGGGTTACAAAAATTAGCTAACCCTTTTATACAAAGGGACCTCAAAGCCATAGACAAGAGTTAACCCTTTATCCACAATATTATAACGGAGTTATATATATATGTGTTGGGTTTTAGGGGAGACAGAGAAGGCAGCGGAAACAAAAAAATTTCTCCCCAAAACCCATAACAAGGAAACACGTCAACGTCTATATAATAGGAAATGATGGTTTGTGGAATCATACCTTGTCCCGAGGCTTGCTCGGAAAAAATACCTCGCAGCTTGCACGATCTTCACCTCCGGTCTTGGACGGTGTCTGTGCAGCTCCTGGTTGCACCGGGACTGATGGGATTGAAGGCTGTCCTCCTAGCGGCAGAAACCTCCCGCCTATGAAGTAGTCCACACAGACCACCTGGAACTCCAATCTCCTTGTCCCACAAGGAATTGGAAGGAGTCGCACCCTCCGATTAGCATACTAGTCGCCAACACACTCTCCTGCCACCAGTTGCAACTGCAGTTGTCTTTCCCTTGCTGTGCCTCCCTTTTCAGGTAGCACTTGCTCAGGCTCTCTCTTGGTTACCAAAACCAGAGAGAACGACAACTTCACAAAGAAACTAGTTGCACTGATTTGTACTTTGAGAATCCCCCAATACCCCTATATATATAGGAGGGTCATGGGACAGGGTTCTCCATCCCGGGCAATGCGGGACTAAAAGCAGGAGTAGAAGAGTTCAAGATTTTCCACAAAAACAACCAACTCGCAACCTGAACCGATCGTTTCACAACTGAAACAGTCAGTTGGGGACCTGAGCCATTCGGTTGACATCTCAACCGATCGGTTGGGACCCATGAGCCGGTTGGTTCACTTCTGAACCGGTCGGTTCGTAGTCCGGACCAGTTCCTGATTGACTTTCCTTCTTTTGTTTCTAATTGGCATCGAATACCAATCCTATTTCCCAATCAAATTGGGAAAGTGAAACGAAAGGAAAATTCTCACCAATCCTACTTTCCCAACTTGCTCGGTTGCACCAGTTGAATCGATCGTTTCAACACTTGAAGTAATCATTTCACCCTGATCATGAGCCGATCGACTCAACACTTGAGCCGACCGGTTCACCAAGCTCAGCCGATCGGTTCATCGCATGAGCCGATCAGTTGGGAGAGCAGATTATGCAGAATCAATCAATTGTGATTTCATTCAATCTGATACTCCAATCAATGTGTCCAACACCTTGAACATTATGACATTGAGCTATCAATTGATTGAGTGTTTAATTGAACTACTAAACTCATTTAGTATTCAATCTAAACATTTTTTGTGGACAAAACTCCTCTTCTAGGTTAAATCCTATGTGTGTGACCCTGCAGGTCCATTTCAGGTTGGCAGTGAAAGTCCATAACACTTATGACTTCACAAGCAAAGAGCGGTGCCTAGTCACACATCAGTGCTACCCAAGTGAAAAAGAAAGTTGGAGAACAACATTCAATCCTACAATCCGTGAATGGTGTTATAGTGAATGTATAATTCCTTTGTCACTGATATCCCGAATGAACTCGAAGCATGGAACAGTCATCCTGTCAACGTTCATTCACTTTCTTGATCTTAGAGTAGATTGGAAGATATATGTATGACATCAATATCACATATTGATTCACACATGCGTGCGCACGCCTATTTCAATCCTACTCATCAAGTGGCCTTGGATATCAAACTCCCTCAGGAGGGACAAATCCCATATCTATCACTCACCCCTCAAAATCCCCATGTGTCAAAGCCACCCAATCATCACCTTTATAACAATCCATGTTTCAGGACTGCGTTTGATGATGTCAAAGTGTGCCCAACGACATGTGTTGAGTGTAGTGATTTCAGGTCAAAGAATCACATTCACCACCATCACTATGAGTACTGACTGTGATTACCATGTAATGGTTCCATGTGTCAAACTCATAGTGGGTCTGTCCAGTACACTTGTTCTCTAACAAGTACCTATGTGTTTGGTTTGATATCTCTATATCATGACTAATGAGATTCTGTCATCAACCAACACCACAATCTAGTCTTATGTGTCATTGCTGTCTATCTACCTTCCACAATGACATCCGACTAGGGACATAGCAAGAATGTACAAACTCTTAACATCCGTATGATCTCATCGTTCAGGTCCTGAACCTGAAGGCATACGTCATTGAGTACTGTCATTCTCTAGACATTCAATTTGTTCTATTACTATATCATATGACTGAACTAGAAATAATTGGAAGCTTGCCTTTGATGTTTATCAAATCAATCTTAATGTATCCCACCAATCATCCCATGATTGGCTCTCAGAGCATACATACCAACAGACTCCCACTTGCACTGCGAACCAATCACCCTTGAATCATATTCATAGTGATCTTCAAACATGTCCCACATGTTACTGTGCTCTTGTGCGAACATAGTGAGTTATGGCAACACCTTTCCAAAGTCAGTATTAATTACATGTCTCACATCTCTTCGATGTACGTCACACGTATGAGATGGAGTTGTCATAATATACGATCCAGTATTCCTTTGCTAGCCTTTAGCCACATTGCATGATCAAGGATTCCATACTTGTCATCAATGAGCGGAATATCTATAAGTTCATCTCATGAACTTCCAGATCCATATAGTATCCACTGTTGTTCTATAACACGTAGATACTTGGCATTTCCTTTTAAATGATTTTATTGGAACATTTCCAATTATCAACAAACTTTCACTTTTATATATCCTATATATATTTTGCAATTAATTTTATGTCCTTTCAGAAGTTTTCATCAATGTAACTCTTTACATTGAACTCTTCCTTATCTCCATAGAACTAGTACTTCACAAGTACTTATCAAGTTCTCATGGTATTCCAGTAACACTTACTAGAAATAGACAAACATCCACTCGTCATGTCCCACATACGAGTTATCAAGATGAGCACATCATATTGTCATGTCCTGCATACAAGATGATGAATGCATTTTGTTCTTGCCATGCAAGATAATGGGATGATTACATACATGATAGATCCATATCTATTCTTAGTGTTCCCATTCTTCATAAGAATTGGACACTTGGCCTTGGGATACAACTCCATGTATCATGGACAAGTTTTCTCCCACTGAATCTGTGCATACTGAACCCTTCAGTATAGATTGCCAATGTATGCTTTCCTTTTCAGGTCAAGAGGTTTTTGAGAACTATCTCTATAGATCTCTATTCCTATCACATAGGAAACATCTCTATATTCCTTAAAGATAATTTCCACTTTGGATTTCCATTCTAGAACATTTCCATTTCACATCAACATGTGGAATGTGAATACGCTCCCACTAAATCACAGATCCCTTCTTTGACATATCAGTCAAACCCTTTGACTATATCATCAAAGTAAAGATCCAATTCTGAGTTGCTTGTACTCAATCAATCACATTGATTAGTCCATTGTAACTTATAGACTTCATTTGCATTAATGGATTCATAAACCTTATAGGTTGTGTCACGTACACATCCTTGTTTTATTCCTCAGAGGAATGCAGTTTTGGTATCCATATGCCAAATGTCTTAGTCATTAAGTTGCAATATTCAACAAGCATCATCCTTCTCAAAATGTTATCCATGTGTCTTAACACTTAAGACTTATTCACACTTATGGATTTTATTCCAATGGGTGCTACCATCAAGGTCATACCTTATGGTTCACATGGATGTCATTTAGGATGGAATGGTCATAATCCATAACTCAAAATTCGGTTCCTCGTATTCATCTAGATAGTTGACTCATTACATGAACAACTCATCACATAGATAATTGAGGTGTATCTGTCAAGGATATAAGAACTCACAACTCCTTGTGATTGTCAATATCCTTTATTAGTGTGGGGTATTCTTTTATTAAGAAGAATTCAATTATTTGATAATCATTCTCTAACTCCTTAGAGTATGATTCCTTCTTGATTTAGACATCACCATGCCTTGATCATGAGTTCACTATGATACACTATCATAATCACTCATAAGGATCTCAAACATTTGGTCCAAGTATTTCATTCATTGATCTCATCAAGAATTAACACTTTACCTAATTTGCACTTCATCTATGATAATCTTGAACACTTCAAGATATTCATATTGGTATTTCTCTAAACACCATTTGAAGTATTAGCATTTTCTCCAATAGGTATGTAAATACATCACATGTATTATACCTAATAGGACAATCATCCTCCCACTACCATTAGTGAAGATTGATTAATCATGTCCAAGATATTCATGTCTCTTACCGGTTCTCTAACCAAAAGAGTCTAGATTTATCCATCACATGGAAACTAGAAATAAATTTCTCATGATTGATGCTAATTTGATTGTTTGAGTTATCTATAACTCTTAGGTATCATTTTATCTTATGCATACCATGTATCACAAGATAAACAAGGCTTTGCCACAAAGATCATATCTTTAGAAATTGAAACATCTCTTTATTCATTGGCATCATTGTCATACAATATGCAAAAATAAAGTGTTTCTATCTATTGGTAATATATGAAATAGTAGTTTATAACTGTATTACATGCCTTTTAGGCTGAAAATAAACTAAAGTACTCCTATCTATGGCGGCATCACTTGTCCCATTTATTGAGTTCTTTACACTTTACATCTTGGTATCATATACCTCAAAAAGTGTTACAAGTTTATTTTCATGACACCTTTAAGTAGAGACGTCTGTCGCTTCCTTCTTCTTTTGTTCTTCCAAATAGAGAGGACAATTCCTTTTCCAATGTCCTGGCTTTTGACAATGGTGACAATTTCCTTTCTTGGTCACACCTCCCTTGGCCTTGAGAGATGAAGATGACTTGGGCTCCTGGCTAGCACCAGAACCTTTCTTAGCTTTTCCCTTGCCCTTGCACTTGGACTTGCCTTTCTTGCGCGTGATCACCATCACAGACTTAGGCTTGTCCTTCTTCATCTATATCTCGACTGTCCTCAACATGCCCAACAACTCTGAAAGTGGCCTATCAAAGTTGTTCATGTTTTAGTTCATCACAAACTAACTGTAGGATTCTGGCAACGATTACAGTATCACGTCAGTAGCCAACTCTTGGCTCAGTGGAAATCCCAGTCTTGTCAGGATCTCCACATACCCAATCATCTTGAGTGTGTGAGGACCAACTGGATCTCCTTCTGTCATGACGCACTTGAACAGTGCCCTTGAGACATTGTATCTCTCTTGCCGTGCTTGATCTTCATACATGTTCCTGAGATGCTGAATCATCTCAATGACGCCCATGTTCTCATGCTGTCTCTGCAACTCATGGTTCATAGAGCACAACATCAAGCACTTTGCATCAATGGCATCATCAGAATGCTTCTTGTAAGCATCCCTTTCTGCCTTTTGTGCATTAGGAGCAGGTTCCTCTAGAATTGGAGTATCCAGGACATAGAGCTTTCTCTCTTGAGTGAGAACAATTCTCAATGTCCTATACCAGTCGTCGAAGTTTGTCCCATTTAGCTTGTCCTTTTCAAGGACCGATCGCAAAGAAAGTGATTGTTGTTTGTTGCCATTTGTACTACAAAGGAAAATATGCAATTTTAGTCCAAAAACTCATTTTTGACTTATTTGATTGATTTGAAAAGTTGACGATATAATTAGGCCTTTAATTAATTATCGCTCCCACTATTTTAATTCAAATTGGTAGCCCTCACCATCAATTAGGAGGATTACATCGTACAACCTTCTAGTGGACAAGATCCTAAAATCCTCTAAGTCATGGACCAGCTAGGGCTGTCACCAACAACTTAGATCTCTCAGGTAGGCAACTCTTGCAATTACATCATATGCAACTCTTGATAAGATGTCATATGCAACTCCTTGCCATGATCATCTCCATGCCTCAAGGTACTAGATCCCATCTAGATCACCTTGTTAAGTCCGACCCAAAGCAAACATGATAAATATACACCCTTCTAGGGCAGACCCACATATTCATCCTTCACACATCCACGAGATAGACGGTGCACCACGCTAGGGCGTGCCCACACTTGGTCGATCAAGCTTTTCACGTGTGTCGCATTTGGAAGGCATCTAAAACTTAATATTTTAATGAGGGATTTGGTTTTATATACATATACACATCCAATCACCACAATACATAGTAAGTATCATACACATGCTATATCCCACATAAAACATGCAAAATGATAAAAGCGATGATTATGGCCATCCTAATGTGATTCCTCGAGCCAAGAGGAATCACAGTCATCTAGGTCTACATCACATGCAACCTGTATAAGATGAACTCTGTGCTTTGCCTTCCGAGTAGATCAACTCATCACATGAATGACATGTTCATTCTGGCTCGGTCGTCTGGGTGCCACCAGCCGATTGGTTGGCTCCTCCAACCGATCAGTTCGCCTGGTCATCGTGCATATTATCATGGCCGCCACCCGCTCGTCTCGCTCCACGAACCGGTCATCAACCGATCGGCTCACTCCTTGAACCGATCGTCTGGAATTTCAACCGATCGATTCACGCCTTGAACCGATCATCTCAGATGTCGTTAGGATGTCCTCCGTTCTTTGACATAGCAGGAAATAAAATTCTATCCTATTTTACATTGTAAAAAAGAGAAACCTCGAATTACATTTGAGGGGAGCAAAGGTAGGAAAGAAATCTCGAATGATTTCGAGTTACATCAGGAATAGGAGAATGAAGATCGATGCGTAGACCGAGATGCAAGAAACCACATATAACCATACACAGATAGGGTTTATTGGCCATAACCACGCTATACATCCACCACAAAACTCATTTAAGGGTGACACATATCGAGTGCATTTATAATACATATCATATATGTAAATTGGGATTTGTGGATTTAGGATTGGACATGCATAAAGCTAATTTTATTCGCATCGCATGCAATAAATAAAGGAGACAAACCAAAATCGATCATATCGATAATCCCTAAAGTATAGAGCAGTTGACGTGGCTCTGATACCACTGTTTGGTTTTAGGGGAGACAGAGAAGGCAGCGGAAACAAAAAAAATTATCCCCAAAACCCATAACAAGGAAACGCGTCAACATCTATACAATAGGAAATGATGGTTTGTGGAATCATACCTTGTCCCGAGGCTTGCTCGGAGAAAATACCTCGCGGCTTGCGCGGTCTTCACCTCCGGTCTTGGACGGTGTCTGTGAAGCTCCTGGTCGCACCGGGACTGACGGGATTGAAGGCTGTCCTCCTAGTGGCAGAAACCTCCCGCCTATGAAGTAGTCCACACGGACCACCTGGAACTCCAATCTCCTTGTCCCACAAGGAATTGGAAGGAGTCACACCCTCCTATTAGCGTACTAGTCTCCAACACACTCACCTGCCACCAGTCACAACTGTAGTTGTCTTTCCCTTGTTGAGCCTCCCTTTTCGGGTAACACTTGCTCGGGCTCTCTCTTGGTTACCAAAACCAGAGAGAACGGCAACTTCACAAAGCAAAAGCAACTAGTTGCACTGAGTTGTACTTTGAGAAGCCCCCAATACCCCTATATATAGGAGGGTCATGGGACAGGGTTCTCCATCCCGGGAAATGCGGGACTAAAAGCAGGAGTAGAAGGGTTTGATATTTTCCACAAAAACAACCAACTCACAACCTGAACCGATCATTTCACAACTGAAACGGTCAGTTGGGGACCTAAGCCAGTCGGTTGACATCTCAACCGATCGGTTGGGACCCATGAGCCGTTTGGTTCACTTTTGAACCGGTCGGTTCGTGGTCCTGACCAATTCCCGATTGACTTTCCTTCTTTTGTTTCTAATTGGTACCGAATACCAATCCTATTTCCCAATCAAATTGGGAAAGTGAAACGAAAGGAAAATTCTCACCAATCCTACTTTCCCAACTTACTCGATTGCACCAGTTGAATCGATCATTTCAACACTTGAAGTAATCATTTCACCCTGATCATGAGCTGATCGACTCAACACTTGAGGTGACCGGTTCACCAAGCTCAGCCGATCGGTTCATCGCATGAGCCGATCGGTTGGGAGGGCAGATTATGCAGAATCAGTCAATTGCGATTTCAATCAATCTGATACTCCAATCAATGTGTACAACACCTTGAACATTATTACATTGAGCTATCAATTGATTGAGTGTTTAATTGAACTACTAAACTCCTTTAGTAATCAATCTAAACATTGTTTGTGGACAAAACTCCTCTTCCAGGTTAAATCCTATGTGTGTGACCCTGCAGGTCCATTTCACGTTGGCAGTGAAAGTCCATAACACTTATGACTTCACAAGCAAAGAGCGGTGCCTAGTCACACATCAGTGCTACCTAAGTGAAAAAGAAAGTTGGAGAACAACTTTCAATCCTACAATCCCTGAATGGTGTTACAGTGAATGTATAATTCCTTTGTCACTGATATACCGAATGAACTCGAGGCATGGAACAATCATCCTGTCAACGTTCATTCACTTTCTTGATCTCAGAGTAGATTGGAAGATATATCTATTACATCAATATCACATACTGATTCACACATGTGTGCGCACGCCTATTTCAATCCTACTCATCAAGTGGCCTTGGATATCAAACTCCCTCAGGAGGGACAAATCCCATATCTATCACTCACCCCTCAAAAGCCCCATGTGTCAAAGCCACCCAATCATCACCTTTAAAACAACCCATGTTTCAGGACTGCGTTTGATGATGTCAAAGTGTGCCCAATGACATGTGTTGAGTGTAGTGATTTCAGGTCAAAGAATCACATTCACCACCATCACTGTGAGTACTGACTGTGACTACCATGTCATGGTTCCATGTTTCAAACTCGCGGTGGGTCTGTCTGGTACACTTGTTCTCTAACAAGTACCTATGTGTTTGGTTTGATATCTCTATATCATGACTAATGAGATTCTGTCATCAACCAACACCACAATCTAGTCTTATGTGTCATTGCTGTCTATCTACCTTCCACAATGACATCCGACTAGGGACATAGCAAGAATGTACAAACTCTTAGCATCCGTATGATCTCATCATTCAGATCCTGAACCTGAAGGCATACGTCATTGAGTATTGTCATTCTCTAGACATTCAATATGTTCTGTCACTATCTCATATGACTAAACTAGAAAGAATTGGAAGCTTGCCTTTGATGTTTATCAAATCAATCTTAATGTATCCCACCAATCATCCCATGATTGGCTCTCAGGGCATACATACCAACAATATGTGTGTTCAATTTATAAAACTGACGAGGCAAACATCGAGTAAGACATAGTAATATTACATGGCAATATTAGAGCAAGTAAACAAACAAGCATACAATACATGTCTTTTCAAGCAAGAAAGAGATATTCATATAACTAGATAAGGCCCATACCTGATTCAAAGATTCTTAACATAACACATCCATTACCATCTAGATCATAAGCTGGCCTAATTAACAATAAGATTACATATTTGCATTATATTATCATCATTAACCCTAATATCTTCATTTTAAGGGTTTTGGCCAAGTTAGGTTACAAGTTGCTTATTAGTGCATTTGATGACCTTATACTGATCTAGAGGTCATCATGATGGTGTGGTTCGAGTTTCATGCTATTACGACGTTCCATGCACTTTCTATGATCATTTCAAGGTTTAAGGCATATACATGCATTCTAGGGTCAAAAGACTCACAATATAGTAATCAAGGTCAAAGATTATCAATTCAAGGGAACCAAGCATCAAGAATGGTCAAGATCAGAAATATAAAGACATAGAGATATACTAGAGTTGGATACATAGGTTAGGTCAACTCAACATTAGTTCAAGGTATAAACAAACATCCACAATAATAGGGGTACATAAATGCATACTATGGAAAAAGAAACAACCATAATATAGAGGGTGGTAGGGACTAATATTAAGGTATAGGAGAGACATATATAACAGATTTGGGGTTGATTACATCATTAAGTAGTAAGATTATTAATTTAGGACAAGATACATCAATAACATCACTAATAAGCCACAACATGCATTAGAGTCAGCCATAGAGCAAGAAGGGTTCTTAGATTTATCATGAGTCTTGACATAAGAACCAAGTTAATGATATAGTATTACAGGGTGGATTAAACATCAATGATCCCAACTTATATCATGATCATGCATCAAACATGGTCAAAGAAGGTTAAAGTTAGTATTCCAGCAAATCAGGAGAAAATGAAGAAGAACTAGGGTCTGTAATTTAGTCCATGTTGTAGGTCTCGTTGAGATGATCAATTTGGTGTATAGTTTGACTATATTTGGCCTTAGGATTTGAGAGATATCAATTTTTGAAGATTACATCAAGAACTATATTGAAATAAGAGAATGTTACCATCTCATTAATCAAAGGATGTCGTCTGTTTGATGCGAGCCCATCGTGGATTCGTCGATCCTGTGGTCTGTGTCACCCATCTCCTCCAGGCACATGATTGATCACGTTGACCTGGGATGGATGGCCTCCCTTTGATCCAGGCCATTCATCATTCCCTCCATCATGATCCAAGGTTGATTGATGACCCTTATCGGAGCACACTTCAGACACCCCACCCCACTCACGGAATTGCTCAGTTCCACCATCTGGAATAGAGCCAGAATAGGGGATCTGCCCCCTTCATGTCCGACAAGCAAGGCACCTCTAGAAGCTTGAGAGGGGAGCGGTTGAGTCTGGTTGGGGTCGAGGGGGAGTCTAGGGCATGCCGGCGAGGACCCAACTGTTTAGTGTTGTCTTCCCCAGCCTCGCTCCTCCCCAAGGCGGTTGGGTAGAAGGGGTCTGCTACTGGGTGTGCCCACATGTATCTGAGGGAGGCGGCGTAGAGAAGGAGTGAGAAAGCTAGGGGCAGATAGGTTTAGAACTCAAGGGGTATAAGAGGACTCTGGGTTTAGGGTTTAGATGAGGGGGCATAGAGGGCTAACAACCACCTCTATTACTCAGTTTGGAAGGAAAGAAGGAGGGTAGTTACTGCCCTTCGCTACTTTCCCGATCGGGAGAGCAGATTGCCAAGCCATTTGGCTCGCTGTGCTCTGGATGGGTGGTTGGGCCCATGGGTGGGCCGCCCAAGAGTAATATCAAACAAGAAGAAGAGCAAAAAAGGCATAAGATCATTTCATCTTCCAAAAGCCATAATTTTATATTCATAATTCAGATTGGGATGATTTTTGTGTCATCGGAATCATAATTGCAATATCTACAACTTGATATACATTTGAGAGTAGTATGATCATAGTAATGAGGTTCTTAATTAGATTCAAGAAGGTGGTGTATTAAACCATGATGGTTAGTTCAAATGATCATACAAATGTCACACATAGTACAATTGATATTTGATATCACCAAAACAGATCATCATCATATTCATACTATGGTATTTAACTCAATTGAAAGAATTTAAGTCACACCTAGAAAGAGAAAGGGTATAATCAATGCGAGAGAGAAATTGAGTTTGTCACATCCATCTTGACCCAAGATGACCCTAGACCTCCTAGGTCATGACCCAAAAACCTATAGGAGGTGTCTCGACCATGACACTCTCCAATACAAACATAGGTCGTGACCTATGGTCAAGACTACCCAACATACTCATGGGTCAAGACATGCAACATGCATCGAAACCATAATCACTCATAAGGTGTCAACTCCTCAAACAGAGCTCAAACAAGGTTCCCTCCTATTTTTCTTTCCTCTAGATGATGTTAAGAAAGAGAGGAACATTCTAGAGGTGCTAAATAGCACATCTACCGCGACATTGGGTAAATTGTCATTTGCACCAAAACTAGCATAGAAAGCACAAACATCATTCGAACAAGCTCAAAATTGAAACTTCAGCTCTACACAAGCCCTAATCACATCACAAAGGATTAGATCAAGGTTCTAAATGCATTATTAAGCCAAATAAAATAGGGAAACCCCAAAACCTGGGTCAGGGTCTTACAAGCCATAACCCTCTAATAAGGATTTCACCTCTAAATCCAAAGCAAAAAGAGACGGGTACTACTTCCACAACTCTACATCAAGCTCCTACTAAGGTCAACCTAAAACAGATCTAAAACAGATGCATAAATATCATAAAAAAACAAATTCATCTAACATATCACAACTCGAGGGTTGACCTATCATTTTGGCTGACTCAAGGCGTTAAGTCGAGCTGTCACATGTTGCCATCCTCGTCCCCCACTGGCCTGTCTGAAGAAACCAACCTGCGATGCCTATACACATCCTCATCCCCCACCACTACTAAATTGTTGTCTCTATAAGCCCTGGTGGGTCTACCTCGATTGTTGGGTCACCTCATTATCTTTCATAGGGAAAAATGGTCTAGTATGCCCAACCTATCCGCACTTATATAACGTCTTGTTCCCATACCAAGGCCAAGGTGGCCATGTCACAGACACTGAGGTAGCACTATGGGATCTCATAGGTAGAACACTATGGATCCTTCTCTTACTTGGTGCCCACTGCATCGATGCACTAGACCTCTGATGCGTCGATGGTGCAGGCAACCTAGGCTCCTTAAAGACACCTGATGATTGTCCCTGGTACTCAGCATGCGTCTTTTTGGTACTCTTCTCTTTCTTCTCAACTAAAAACCTCTCTATCCTTTGAACTAACTCCATAAATGTAGCAAAACACTCTCTTCTCTCAAGGGTTTCTATCGGTGTTGTCAACTCTGCACTCAATCCTTTCCCAAAATTTATGATCCTCTCCTATTTTGTCACAACCATCGAGGACAAAACATCAACAACTCCATAAAACTTGTTTCATACTCATTGATAGTGATGGATCCCTATCAGATCTTCTCAAGATGACTAATCTTCTCATAAAGGTATGTCTGAGGAAAGTATCGATTAGTGAACTCACGTCAGAATTCCTCCCAACTGATCACAACACATGTCCTCTTTTCATCATCTATGGCCCACCAATGGCCAACACTCCCTTTTGAAAGGTATATTGCGTACTTCACCTTATCACCCTCTAGGATATAAAGGATCTTGAAGGATTTCTCTAGCTCTGTCAGTTTGCATCCACTAAATCACCCATTCCAGCATATTCCACCGCTCCAACTCATCTCAACCGCTCATGTGGCATCCAACTTACAAAACACAAGATTAACTAAGCGGAAGCGAATCATTTGCAGCAGATTACTGAAAATCACTAAAAATTAAAAAATTTTGCAAAGAGATCCACACATAGGAAATCTTTTTCTTCAAGAACCAAAGTATAACATTTACATTCTATTTCAAATTACATGTCTTACACTATCTCTTCTCAAGATTTACAACATCATCTGTCTCAAGACATAATATATAGACAACATATAACTTCGATGCATCAAGCCAAAGTCTCGGATCGATTCCTTAAAACACTAACTATAAACTCCGAGGACCTGAAAGTACAGAGACGACACATAGGACTACTATCTATATAAAATTTGGCAGTCAGTGCCTCCACCTGAGTCATCACTACTGTGTCTGATACTGCTGTAACCTTTCCCTTGCGATAGGGTTCCTTCTTCTTCTTCTGTGTTTACCTAAAAACATTGGATCCCACGGGGGTGAGACAATTGTAAATAGTCCCAGTGGGAGATATAACTCTCCGCCAAAACATTGTTACAGTTGTTTATTATGACTAAAACTGAACTAGAGTTCTTATATGTTAACAGCAGTGTTAAACATTGAATGAACAGAGTAAAATAATCTCCTTCCTTAAGGAGAACATTGTGTCTACTCATGTTAGATTTATGATTCATTTATCTAATTTGCAATGAATAAAAGGATATATAAATAACATCTATCAACTAGAGATGCATAAAAAGGAATGTAACATCAGCCAATGAGTTCTCGTATTCAATCCTTAAGCAAACATGCTATAAGGCTGATTACATTTTACAATCAAACTTATGCCCTGAGGAGACGAGGTATACCGCTCATACTCCAACCGACCACTGCGAAGTCGAAATCGGTACCATACAAGGTCAATGGTAGAGTCAGCTACAAAGACCTCCCATATCTCGGTCAGTGCGAGATCACATGCGTGATATCTTGTATCTCTGCTATATATATATATATATATATATATATATATATATATATATATATATATATATATATATATATATATATATATATATATATATATATATATATAGCTTTCCAGGGTATACTGGCAACTTTGCTATTAGAGTTATAGTGGCATGTTGTACTCTCTTCGTGATCGTGAGATTTCATGTTTATCTCCATCGATCCGGCATTAACATTATTGGGAGATGTGTATTGCATCTGTCTCAATCATCGGGGGATTCGTGATACATCCATCCCGATATAAGTAATGAAGGATTGAGGGATTTAATGTTTATCTCACATCAATTCCTCCATTAGGGCATAAGGATATGCACACCCATAACCCCCACATACTCAAAAGTATGCCCTCCGGGTTTTTTCCGCGAAGCAACCCATTTCACCATCACCAATTTGCTGACGATGATGGATCTATGGTCAGGGATCTACATGATATGATTTCACTTGATTAATTAAGTACATTAGCATATTCTTTTAGCATCAGTCAATTTCTCAAACATAACTTATTCAGACAAATGCTATAAAGAAATATGTGCTATTATCATCAATCACTTCTCAGTCTTTATAAGACATTGGGATCTCAATCCCTCATTTCATTTCTTTGAAAGTTCATATCCCTCAACATCATCATTGTCATACTTATCAACTTTGGGTATTCATACCCTCAATTCATCACTACCACTGTTACCACTAGTTTGGTAACTGTTACCTCAAGGTTCTCAGACTGAGGTATACATGATACTTGTTACACAAGTATCTCACATGGCTCACAAGGCCTTAAGCATTTTATCTCCTTTTACTAGGCAACAATTATTCATGGAACTCATAAGGTTCATATACCTTTTGTTACTTTTGCGAAGCAAGAACAACCTTAGGCACATAAGGCCATTCAACATATTTATTGTATAAATGTCATAGCTCAGGTCTGGCTATGTTCATCATCTCATGATGTCTACATGATTAATAGTCATAATAACAATCATGTAAGTCATTTGTCACATCATATGAAATATCAGTAACACCCCCATCTTTTATCAGGATTAGGGTTATCTATTAATTAGGGCTTTTCATTCCCTTTACCCAAAATTAGGGTTAGTGTTTCCCATTTTACATTAATTAGGGCTTCATGCTCACATTATTAGTTCAACTCTAATATGTTGCTCCATTCCTCTAGGAGCATTCAAAGATATTATAAGTGATTGCTTATGATCACCATTCTCATCATATATCATTAATGATCATCAATTCAAGGTATGAGTTCATTTCTCATCCTTTTCATGGTATGATTACATCATGCTCACTGATTTGGCTTAACCCCATTCTCAAAGTATATTAGTCAACATTTATCAAAAGTACATTGAGTTATTACAAAATTATTGTAACAATTGCATATCACACACTCTATGTGTTTCTTATCCAAGGATATTGGATTAGAGGTTCATCGAGGTGTGTCTTCCCTAAAATGCTGAATATAATATTTATTATGTCTTGATGTATCACTTCCTTTTCATTTCTATCTTTCTTAAGTTAATCAACTAACCTTGTATTAAGGTATTTCCATCTTAATACTTTATCCTCTAACTTATCACTTTCATCATATGGTGCATAGGTTACACATTAGAATTGTCCAACTATCTTTAATGATATGGACTTATCCAATGGTTAAGCAGTGTTGAATATAGGATAAACCATTATCAACTATCTTAGGTATGTTAACTCTTAGGATGTTATTCATTCCATTGTATAACATTGCATACTTCACTCCTAAGAGTTTCATACCCTTATCATTGTAAGATGTATAGGATTGTTACACATACATGAAATTAGGTATATAATGTTCTAGGCATCTTCTTGCCCTTTAGACCTTTATTCATTAGGGTATCAACACTATCATTCATATAGTTCATCAACTTTACCCTTCATGGATATAACATCCTCATCTTACTTGATTGTAATAACCACATCCTACTTTAGTGTATTGGCCATTATACCATGACTACGGTTATACATATCATTATATGGCATCATCCTGGATTTAAATCTCACTTCACATCATTTTTTAGGGTTTCCATAATATTACTCTTAATTAGGGTTTCTCATAACATTACCCTAGATTAAGGTTTCTCATAACATTAATCTTAATTAAAGATTCTCATATCATTACCCTCAATTAGGATTTATCATGGATTCACCCTCAATTAGGGTTTCACATGGAATCACCCTCAATTAGATTTACATCATGTAATTGACCACATAAACCATTGACCTATAATCACTTTAAGTGTTCATGCAACTTGGTTGATTACCTTCCAAATGATCTTGAACTCTTAGACCTCAAACGGTCTTGACCAATCAGACCTCAAACGGTCTTGGTTGAATACTCAAAACCATTTAGTAAAGTTGAGGTTGAAACCGTTTACCAAAGGTGACCCCTGAAACCGTTTGCCATAGGTGACCTTCAAGATCGTTTGCTAAAGTTGGTCTTCAAGATCGTTTGCTAAAGGTGATCCTCAAGATTGTTTGCTAAAGGTGGTATTCATGATCATTTGCTAAAGGTGGTCTTCATGATCGTTTGCTAAAGGTGGTCTTCAAGATCGTTTGCTAAAGGTGGTCTTCAAGATCGTTTGCTAAAGTTGGTCACTTGAAACCATTTGCTAAAGTACCTTTTTGAAACCGCATGAACTCAACCGGTTTGGGATCGTTTGGTCCCAAACAGTCTTGTGACCGTTTGGTCCCAAATGGTCTTGAGACCATTTGGACTCAAACGTTCTTGAGACTGTTTGGTCCAAACCTCCTCAAAACCGCATGGACCAAATATGGTCTCAACCAATCAAATTGAATTAGGGCTTCCAATGTTGATTCATTCAACCATTGAATTCATGTAACCAATCATCAATTCAACCTATAATCATACTTCAATTGAGTAAATAGGTCAACCTTCAAATTATTTGACCCTCAATTGATCCTCAATTGGTCATCAATTAGGGTTTGAATCAAATGGATTAGGGTTTGGAATCGATGATCCTTCAACATTAATCAATGTGTAACTAGTTACTTAAAAATTATTGGACCATCATCCAAATTGAACATGACCTGACCCCAAATGGTCTTGAGGTAATTTGGATGACCTCCAAATGGTCTTGAGACCGTTTTCCCATGTCAACATCAAAATCCAAGTCAACCAATTAGGGTTTGGATCTGTGGATTGATCACCAAATCAACATTTGATTGCACTTCAACTTAGTACCTTTGGGTCTTCAACCACCTAACCATACTCAACCCTAGACCTCCAAACGGTCTTTGGTGACCACCAAACGGTATTGAGACCGTTTGGGTGATCCCCAAATGGTTTTGAAACCATTTGGGTCAATCAACCCAAGTTTCAAACTCAAACAAATTGGAAATCAGCACTTAACCCGATTAGGGTTTTGGTGATTGGTAGACCTTCAACTCATGAACCAATTGGAGATAATCAAATATAATTGACGGGTCATTAACCTAGATCATTATGAACAAATCCCCAAATGGTCAAACTTGGTCAACATCACCAAACGGTCTGAAACTGTTTGGCCTCATGCGGTTTGGTGAAACCATTTTTCCTCAAACGGTTTGAAACCGTTTGAGCACTTGATTTGAGACCATTTGGTCTTGATATTTGGAGATGTGTGTGCTTATCATCTTCAAGCTCTAAACTCAGGAAACCTGCTGTGATTTCCATGGTGATTGCACCCATCAACCAAATCAATCATCGTGAATGTGGAAATGATCATTATTTGATAAGGAATTGAATGCAATAACAAAATCAAGGGTTCAAG
This sequence comes from Alisma plantago-aquatica, assembly GCA_963693085.1. Classification (NCBI taxonomy): domain Eukaryota; kingdom Viridiplantae; phylum Streptophyta; class Magnoliopsida; order Alismatales; family Alismataceae; genus Alisma; species Alisma plantago-aquatica. The sequence continues at coordinate 1,868,486,792 of OY856409.1, read as the reverse complement.
TTATAAAACCCACCTCCAATTTAGCTCGAAAGCTCCAATCTCATGGCATAAATGGTGGATGAAGCTTTTGCAACTCCCCCTAGGCTCTCCCTCAAGCTTTTGGTTGAAACGATTAGCTAGGGTTGAAGAGGAGATCGAAATAAGAAGGAATCCATAATTTATTTTCGATTTCCACCATGGAATCAAGGCGAAATGGATCAAGAACCTTAACAACATATTGGGGGTCGTCCTCCTGGTCCTTCCTAGATCCCTTGGTCGGTTTCCAAGCAAGGAGAAGAAGTGGAAATGGAAAAGCCTTTCATTTGGCTTGGGAAGGGTCTTTTTATAAGAAATTCAATGAGAGAGAAAATACTTTTATAAAAGTCTTTTTATTCCAAAATTATTTCCACCATCTCCCCCTTGGTTTCTTGTATGCAAGGTCATATCTACCCCCCACCGAGTTCCCTTCCATTATCCAAGAATAAAGGGAAAAGGAATTAAGCACCTTAATCCTTATAATATTAATATCCATTTTTGAGTGGAATTTCTTTTTCTTATAATAATGGTGAGTGGAATTTCACCTCCTTAGGATATGCTCGTTCCTTTTCAAGGCTTAAGAATGTACAAACACATATGAATCCAACCATATTAATTTTGGTTGAAGGCCCCTTCAATTATTTTAATTATTTTTGCATTAAATTGAATTAAAGTTTTAATTGGGCTTAAATCTTGATTATTTTAATATCAAGATTCTCTCTCCTCCTACTTAATTCAAATGAGGCTCCCCTCTCATTTTATTTGCTATAAATGATGTCAAGAAATACTAGGGACCTTATTGATTTGGTAATTTGCATATTGAACCCTATATTTTGGGTAAATTGCACATTACACCAAAACTAGGTTTTAATGCACAAATGTTGTCCAACAAGCTCTATCTTGGTGCCCAAGCTTGTGGAAACTATACCACTACATAATATTCATTCTTATGATGTTTCAACATCATAGGGACATATTATTATGTAACATTTGCAAGTTAACCCCTTAACTTGGGTAATTTGCACATTAGTCCAAAATTAACAAAACAATGTTTCAACATTGTTGAAACAGGACCAAAATTGAAACATAAGTTCCTCATGAGTCCTAATTACTCTTCACAAGATAAGATTAAGGATGTAATCATATTTATTAATTAAAACACCTAGGGTTAAAGCATAACCTAGGTCAGGGATGTTACAGCTCAAACGTCTTCCCTGAGGCCGAACATTCCACGTTGGGGATTGCTGCTCTTGTTTGAGACACGGGCATTTTGCCCACCATATGTGTAATCGTGGCCATAAAATGTCCAAACAAGGTCTAAAAAGTGGGACTGGCCACCACTTTAGGGTCTATCTGGGGCATCTTAGGAACTCTCTCGTCATCAACCTTCCTTGCACCCCCACCTAGTGCAGCAACACCACTCTCAAAACATGTTCTTTGTGTTCTTCAGGCATCTTTTCAACTTTTCTTCTACTTATGCATAATCAAAAGTCACTATAAGAGAAACTGGAAGGCTATAAGAGACACAAGCCCTAGTCCTAGGTCCATGTAGACTCAGCAAACCTAAAGCTTTGATACTAACCAAATTGTGATGCATCACGCCTCACAAAGTGAGATTACTCAAATCCAAACACGTAAACAATACTAAACAAGCAGATTATGGAAAAACACTAAAAATTAAAACCGATTGCACAAGTCACCAACATCAGAAAACTTGGGACATATAGATTCATCACCTGCCATCTTTATCATATATCTCATAAGACGTCATGCTTACAACATGTTACATGGGCATACCTATTACACATGATATTTGTTTCACTTACATATACATGTTTATCACTCAAATATATATTGACATACCTATTACACATGATATTTTTTTCACTTGCATATACATGTTTATCACCCAACTATATACAACAAGAGCACATAAACCAAAAACTAGTTTTGATAGCACAACCATAAAACACACCAGATTATCCCCATGACCCGAGTGTACAACGATGAGTCTAGGACTCTAACACCAAAAGACCAGCAAGCTACACATTCAACCTTATTAGCTAGTGATCTTGCTGCTACTCCTCCTCAACTACACGATCACCATCACGTCATGCATGATCACCTAAAAGATGTGGAAACCCATGGGGTGAGACCAAACATCCCAAAAAGATATATAACTCTCCACCAATGCTATTAAAGCACAGATAAAGATAAATAAAGAACAGGAGAAAAGCTACAACTATGTTAAGAAGATCAAGTTTCTGATATAATCAGATAATCATTCCTAATCAACATAAGAAATTGAAATTGATTTGTTGAACATATTATCATAAAAAAAGGAATATGAAGAATATGTATATTCACTACCAACTATATTGTACAAAAGCAAGCAAGGCCTCACCCAATGTTTTCATATTTGTTCCAAAGAATGTTTACTACACGACTGATTACATATTTTATTATACCCTGAGGATTTGAGTCATACCACCCAAATCCAACCGGCCATTGTTAAGTCAAAATCGGTGCCATACAAGGTCCATGGCAGAGCCAAAATTCACGACCTCACCAAACCTCGAGGTCAGTACACGAGTACACAACAGAGACATACCAGTCAATTGCAATCTATGACATATAGTCAACAAGGAAAGTCATAGTGCACCTTGGTACAGGTAACGATTCTAGAAGAATAAGCTAATGCACGACCATTCTACCAAGAAGGATTGGCTCACGTATGGCCGTGCACATCACAATGATATTGTCTCACGCATTGCTGTCTCACACAGCCTAAAATTAAGGATGTAAGGGGATACTCGATTTGCACCCTGCATATTCAAAAATATGTGCTCTGAGTAAAACTCATTTCACCAATCCATCAATTAAGGATGAAACTAGAAAGGATCTATGGCACAGGGCACCTATGTGATTAAGGTTCCACTTGATTAATTAGCCAATTGGGTGGCTTTTAACATCAATCAAGTAACAACGTATAAAACCATAACAAACTCTATAAGATTAAGGGTATAGTATAATTTCATATGATATAAAACATGTAAGGTGTGAACTTGTCACACTATCACCACATAACACTTGTGCACTTCCATTCACCATAAAATCATCACTGTCACACAACCACTCAAGGCTATCACTAATGTCACAATATGCATCAGGCCATCACCATTTCATAAGACCCATTCACATCATTCTTCTTTCAAAAGTATTTCAACATGCCTCATAAAGGCTCATTCAAGCAGTGTCACGTCATACTCATCATTGCATGCACTAGCTATGATATTCAAGTTCACATCACCTCCATGGTTAGAAATTGATAAATGATAAAGAGGAAACATCCTAATTCAATGTATCACATCATTATTTTGACATGCCTTAATTATTCCTAACCATTACCACAGCATACCAAGCAATTTAGGGATTCAAAGACAAAAGATATAATCTCATAACATATTAGCCTACAAGAAATAAGAGAGAACATGTCACCTTACTTATAATTGGGATTGGGGTTTTCCCTCCATAGAAGATTAGGGTTTGGAAGCTAAATTCAATTACTAATCCTAGGATCACCATCTCCCAACATCTTGGAGAATCCTTAAGGTTAAAGGACATGATTAGGGTGGATTAAATATTATCCAAACAACATGTTATATGGCTTATGTATTACTCATACAAGATGTCAACATGTGTCCAACCATACTCCTCAACCACCATCAAACCACACAAGTAAATAGGTCACAACCACTCAGCCCACAACATGTCGTGCCCACGACACATAGGGTGTCTAGGCCACAACACCCTTCAAGCTTGACCTCCTTCATGTCTCGACCCATCTAGTGTTAGGATTCCAACCACTCAAAAGGTTGTCATGATTCCGAGAAACATGGTTGTTTTGACCCTAAGCCATGGAAGCATGTCATGACCCAAGACCACATGTTGTGATCTCTCGCAAGGGTGTGTCATGACCAAAACTAAGTAAAGGTCAAGTACCAATAACTAGGGCAACCACCTCCGCAAATAGGGGACAACATGACCACCAATCCTCAAGTGTCGCGACCTCCATCATCACTAAGCATAACATATCAAAAGGGGAAGCACCTTGCCCTAGATGAACTATGGTCGTGACCAACATGGGTACGTGTCTCAATCACCCTAAGGGATGATGTCAAGGTCTCAAAATAGAAAACAAGACTAAAGGAAAACCATGATCATCATGAAGGAAATGATCATGTAAAATGATGACCATAAACCCTAATTCATACATCATGACACCACATGGAAGGATCTCATCTAAGAGAGAGGAAACCATGTGCAAGGTACCCAAAATAGAACCTAAACTTCCCTTAACATATAGGTACGAACATCATGCATGTGAGCAAAGCTAAGGTTAAATGGATAGAGGAAGATCACTATAACACCATAATCACCAAAATCAGATATGTGAAATTAGGGTTCTGATTTTCATCCAAACCAAGCAAGATAATCACCACCAAATAGGTTCTAGAGACTATCATCATCTAAAAACATGTTAGGGGAATGTTTAAATAGAAAATACAGTAGATTGCATGCATGTAAGAGTACAAGTATTATAGAGGGAAAATAGTTATATAACATGCCTTAAGAAGATCCCCACCGAGAGCTTCAAACTCCACGATCAGGAGCTCCAAGCACACGATCCAAGGGTTGAAGAAGCTCCACCAATAGTTCCACACTCGACCACTAGAGAACCTCAAGAAGAACAAGGCGCCAAGGTCTAATCTAGCCCATGGAAAGAAGCAAAAAATATCTTGGTCGAAGCAAAAGAGAAAGGGGAAAAGAGAGGAGAAATCCTCTTCACACTTTGGTCTACCTTGTCAAGAAATGGTCTATGACCCTTGTGATGAGGAGTTTCTCTCCCAAAATGACCACCATGGAAGAAACATGGTCTACGGCTGACAAAAGAGGGGAAGATGAAGGTATGGGATCAAAATAAACATAAACTTAGAAGACAAACACTTACCAAGGATGGAAGATGAGCTTGAATCACCACCACCACCACATACAAGAGGAGATTGATCCCCCAAGCTCCAAGGACGGACCTCCTTGCTCCTCCTAGCACCAAGAGCAAGAAAAGAAGGAGGAAGAATATAGATGTCTTAAAGGTTTACAAACAAGGAAAATTAAGGGTTTATATAGATGAAGGATGAGAGATAGAGCAAAGGGTGAGGTGTCAACATACTAAGGCACACAAGGGACACTTGTCCTCGCAAACAAACAACATGCACCCACATGCAACCATTTAAACATGACATGCAAGACATGATGATACACTACATGTAGTTTCTTGACCACTATGGATTCCCACATGGTCGCAGTCGTGACCCTCCTAGGGTTCACCTTCCATGGTCACAACACCACCATCTAGGTCGAGACAAGGTACCACCATCAACCATGGATCGAGACAACACATGCTAGGTCTTCCATCTCTACCAAAGACCATCCTAGACCTCCTAGGTCGTGAACCAAACACCTATAGGAGTTGTCTATACTATCACACCCTCCAAAACAAACCTAGGACACGACCCATGGTCGAGACAACCCAACATACTCATGGGTCGAGACATCCAACATGTATGGAAACCCTAATCACCATTAAGGTGTCAACTCCTCAACTAGAGCTCAAACAAGGAAACCTCCTCTTTCTCTTTTCTATAGATGATGTCGAGAAAAGTATCTTAAGCTAAAACAAAAAGAGGGTCCAGTTCTTGACCAAATAAAGTGTCCATGTCTTGACCAAACAGAGGAACTAAGCTATTGTTTAATGATTTTTCTATCAATCGATCTTGCAATTTGTTTAATAAATGGGTTTTAAAAATAGACCTAGTTATCATTTGAGGGTCTAGGTCTTGACCAAACAAAGGAACCAATTATGATTAGTTGGACATCTACAACCTCGGAATGAGATAATCCTTTGATTCAATTCTAATGAGGCCATGTAGCTAATATCAACTAGGATCCGTAGAGCATGGAAAAAAAACTGAAGTGAGGGTAGTGAGTGCATATATGCATGCATACTTTAAATTATGAAGTTCATGTAACAAATTATGAACTACCTGAGAAAAGAAAAATCATGCACTACAATTATAAAATTAATGAAGAATAAATTCCAAACCGGAGTACAACACAATATTTCATGATATTAGAAAATTATACAATCGATCTTGGGATCAAATTCTAGTCAATATTATATGTATTTAAAGAAAGTGTCATAAAGAAGGTAACATCCTAGAGGTGGCAAATTGCACATTAACCCCTACATTGGGTAAGTTGCAATTTGCACCAAGACTAGCACAGAAAGCACAAACAACATCTAAACAAGCTCAAAATTGAAACTTAAGCTCTCCAAAAGCCCTAATCATATATAAAAGGATTAGATCAAGGTTATAAACTCATTATTAATCCAAATAAAATTGGGTTACCCCAAAATTTGGGTTAGGGGTCTTACAGTCCAAGTAAAGTGAGAAAAGTCATCGACAATCACGAGGCAATACTTGCAACCACAAAGCGATTCAGTTATCATAGGTCCACATAGATCAAGGTGAATAAGGTCAAGATCTCTCTTAGTGATAAGGATTCCTTTTGATTTAAAGGAGGATTTGGTTTTCTTTCCTTGTGTACAAGGTTGGCATTCCTCATCTTTCTCAAAATCCCATTTAGGAAGTCCCTTGACCAATTCCTTTTTGCTCAACTGCTTTAATTGATTCATATTTACATGACCAAGCCTACATAGTCACAACTATATATCAATCTTATCAACAACAAGGCATTTACCAAGATTAGGCTTGATAGAATCAATAACAATAACATAAAGGTATCCATTTCTAGTTCCCTTATATATAACATTGTAGGAGAGGGAATCTAGAAGCAAGCATTCAAGTGAGATAAATAAAACAAGATAACCAATATCACATAATAGGCTAACACTAATTAAATTATGATATAGGCCATCCATAAGAAGTACATTCTTGATGCATAGTGAATCACCCACATCACCCTCAGCTATCACCTTACCTTTGTTGTTATCACCCAAAGTCATGGATCCTCCTTTCTTCTTTGTGAATATGTTAAGTGGCTTATCTCACCGATCATATTCTTGGAACAACCAATATAAACAATCCATTTTCTTTTAACCTATAAGAAAGGAAGAAGTTAGTGCCCAACTCGAATTTTGGGACGTAGAGTAAGCTTGGAGACCCATTTCATCTTTGGGTTGGTCCCCTTTTCCTTGTAAGGACAATAAGTAGAATAATGATCATCACTCTTGCAATGTGCACAAACCATAGGGTTCTTAGAGACAAATGACTCTCAATGGAAGATAGGAGGTCCCTTCATCTTTTTCTTACTATTTCCCTTTCTCTTTGGATATCCCTCATATCCCACACCACTTTTACCATTGTGCTTGGTAGAGTGATCTAGAACTTCATTGAGGGACTTTTTCCCTTTGAGGAACTTTTGCAAGGAAGCTCTAAGGTTCTGATTATCATCACTAAGAGTAATGACATTAGAAGAAAGACTAGCTAAATAATATTGAGCATGAAGTAGGTCGGCCTCAAAATAGAGGTCTTTAGTATGATAAGAATCTCTCTCAAGAGTTATGTTAGTTATTTCATTACTTGGCAATAAAGGTCTAAAAGAAAGATCATTAATTTTAGCAAGAAATATATCATTTTCAGTGATCAGAAAAGTACGCTCATGATTATAGATTCTATTTTCATCCTTAATGTTATCATTAACATGTCTAAGATCATTGAGCTTGGCAACAAGTTTATCATTTTCAATTCTAATCAAATCAAGCTTGTCAAGGCAAGTTTGGTTCTAATCGTTAATACTATTCACATTCTTAAGATAAATCCCATTCTCTACCTCAACAACATTTTATTGCAACTCAAGCTCAAAAAATTGACCTTGCAAATATTCAACACTATCAAGATGAACTGATTAATCTTGATCAAGAATATCAATTTTGGCATACAAATCATCAATGATTTTCCCTAACCTCTTCTTTTGGGATTTGCATTTAGAATAAAAAAAGATGGAAGCATTAAGCATATCAATGAGGGCTTCTTTAGATAGTTCATTTAAACTTAGCTCACTTACTTCACTTACCTCAAATATGTCATCACTAGTTGAGGCCATGAGACCAAGGTGGCACTCTCCCTAATTGGGGTTGGAATCACTAAAAGAAGATTGCTCCCAAGTGTCATGGGTGCATCTTCGCTTCTTCTTTCGTTCTTGTCCTTCCTCTTGTACTTGCCATCCTTCTTGTAATCCTCTTTCTTCTTGAAGCTTCTCTTGTGATAGGACTTCTTTGCCTTTGGGCAATCATTCTTGTAGTATTCTTTTTGGCCACATTCATAGCATCTTGGAATAGAGGATGAGGAGGGATTTCCCTTGAATTGCTTCCCCTTAGAGTAGTTAGGTTCATGATCACTAGGGGATTCATCTTCACTTGAGGAAGGAGGGGTAGGCTAGAAAGCAAGTTGTTGTTGGAGAACAATGGGTTGCACTTGAGCTTTGAATGCATTGTCCTTGATCTCATTTGACTCTTTCTCTTCTTTATTCACATCTTCCTCTTGCTTTTCAAGTCTAGGATCATAGGATTAAAGATTACCAATATGCTCTTTAGTGTCAATGTCACCATGGATTCTTATTTATTCAATAGAAGCACCTTGGATATCCTCCTTTAGGGAAGAGACATTAGGATTTTGGAGTTGATGGTGCCTTAATCCATAGAATGACCCAAAGATGCAAGTCCATTGATGATGGTGTTGAGTCTTTAGTACATCTCGACCACTCTCTCCTTCTTACCCATCTTGAAGTACTCAAGAAGACCTTTGAGCATGCAGATCTTGGACTCCTTGACTTGCTTGGTACCTTCATAGGTGACACACAATTTGTTCCATATCTCATGGGATGTATCCCAAGAAGAGATCATCTTGAACTCAGAAGGAGTGAGGGCTGTATAAATGATATGGCCTTTGCATTCATCTGTGCCTTCTTAAGTGTAGATTCATCCCAATTAGCTACATCTCACACCAGCTCCTTGTATGGAAGGATGGCTACTTTTCACATGTTGTAGCTCATTCCTTGCAAGTACAATTGCATCTATCACTTCCAATAAATGAAGTTTATGCCATTGAAGATTAGAGGCCTCATAGAGAATCCACCTTCCTAGTTGAGAGAATCTAGAAGGTTGTCTCCCATCTTCTTGTCTTGTAGGAGATCTTGTAAGACAAGACCATGTCTCTGATCAAAAGGTCACTAGAGGGGGGGTGAATAGAGCTAAAAAGAACTTAAATAAAATTAATTAGACCTTTAAGTTACTTCAAGAGAAACTATTGCAAATATGAAATTTGATGTTCAACTAAGCATACATAGCAAGGATGAAAGAGATTGAATGAGATCAAGAACAATCTATGTAGAGTGATTCCAATCTCCAAACTAGGAGAAATTCAGTCCACTACCTACAGAGGTCAAGCCTAAGGATTTTGCAACCATTGCATACTTATAGTCCATAATAATAATTAAAATAAGACCTTCATTTTACAGGCCAAGGATACCTAGCCTTCCTTTTTAAGGACCAAAAGGAGCCAATAAACCTTACATGTTCTTACCTATCCTTCGAGTAAGAGTCTTTAATCTCTACAAGGGCTTACCTACATTTTCAAGGTGTTGGACATCTTAACCAAGGAGCTCCCCTTCTTACAACAAGTCTTCCACCTTGAAGGAATTACCCACTCTCCTCAAGGATCTTCTTCCTTCACCTTCTCCTTCAACTTGGAGAAGCTTTAACCAACTTTGCTTAAAGAAAGCAGTTGGGGACAGAGAAGATTGAGAGCTTGAAAAGGATAAGAATGAAGTATCTCTCTCACAATAACCTATCACACCCATATGGATGTTTTGATTAGTAAGAAAGAGAGAGAAAGGGGCTCTATGTGGACCAAATCACTCAACTATAGCTAGGAACATGAGAGGAAAACTTGGGATGAAGCGCAACAATCATTAATTATAGTTGGGGATGCCCACTAATCACTAGAAGAACTTGGGAATGAATTGTAGTCGTTTGGGGTGTTGCAACATATCTATTTTTGATGTTTGAAACAATCCAATGGCTAGAATCACTTTTTCTGCCCACTCCATATAGTGTAGTAGATTGAGTTTCAATAAAAGTAACTTGACCAATTGCGCTATGCGATAAAGTATATTTAAATCATCACTTGAGTTTATCCTAGATGAAACTTGACCAATGGCTTAAATTTGTTTTGGTTGTGCATGGTTTCGGTCAAGTTTGATTTGGGACAAAATCAGTCGAACCTGGAAATTCCCAAAATCCATTAAGGGTGTCGGTTGAGTTTATCAAGGATGAAACTCGACCAAACAAGCACTCTGTGATGAATTTTAGAAATCATGATGATAGTTCTTAAATGTTCAATTTTTTCTCATCTTACTGACAAGTCATATAATCAATAAAAATGATTACAAAAAGTTTCCTAGGGGTTTTAGCGTGTTTTCAACAAAAGTGCATTTGAATTGACTTGGGCTTGTATTGGATCAAGCTAGGGATTGATTTAATTGATCCTTTTCATGTACCTAATACCTAAAATCAATCTTAAATAGACATATTAGATACATATGAATGGAATGGTTAAGTCATAATTAAAATATGGACAATATATAACTGTTAGGTCAAAATCATATCCCCTCATCCAATAGATTGACGTTGTCACCCTCGCTCATGATCCTACACTTGTAGGATGACCAACCTACGATGGAGGCCACTAGAGCTATCGACAGGTGTGCATGCGTAGGTTCCAGATGGGTGTTGCAATGTTGTTGTTCAACCCCACCCTAGTCGGGCAGTGGTGATGGCATCCAATAGGATGTGATGAAGGAGCATGAGGTGGGGGATATGATGGTCTTCAACAAAAGAGGGAACCATGGATGGAAGTCAGGGAGAAGTAGAAAGGGATGGAGTTGTAGGGAATAAGAGAGGGGAAAAAATAGCATAAGAAAGATGGAATTGGGTCACATTCAAAAGGAGCCCTATTTGATCAAAACCATCAAGATCAACACCTATTAGTTTTTTCAAAGGGGTCCTGGGTGGATATGACTTCCCAGACATTAATTATAGGTGGAATCCATGGGTGATGATATGAGAGTTGTGATAGTCTAAAAATTAACCAATGGATTGTTGACTTGGCTCAAGGGGCGCCCAACCAGACTGGGTTGCATGTCCAATTCCCCCCCCCCCCACTATTAGAATCAAAATTGAATGTGACTTCCATCATATATATACATATTTACCACCCTCCTGGTCATTCAACCTCCATCATGGGCATGGGAGAGGGGGAGGGAATGCCTCTCTTAATACCATATATAAATTATATTTGAATCAATAAGATATTTATGTCAATATGGAAGGTAGACATGCAACAAGCTACATCTCAAACCCTTTCTATATGGAAAATACTTTCCTCTGTAAAACAACATCCATTTACTTAGGGTTCATACCACTACTACACACCTCCACAAAATCCGGTGCTAAAACCCCAAAAGTATCAAAATTGAACGAAATAAATACATGTTGATTGTCAATACATGTTTTCTCATGCTAGACTACTTTTTTTGAGGTGGATTTGAGGGTACCCTATTTTGTAGAAGACACCCCACTTCCCAAGAACACCAGTGGGGAAGCCTTCATCATATTCATGCATGATTGTATACTTCCAACCCAACCAAAAATCAAGACGTCTTTTGGTCTAAGGGTTGATCTTCATTCATGTGGATCAGTAAAAAAATTCACAGGTTCCACTTTCTTAGTAGTAACTATTGTGTCTATCGTTACATCATAGAACATATCTCTAACAACGTCATTTTTGCACTTGAAACTGGGTAGCTCCCTAAAATGAACAACATGCTCCCCAAAAGTTTCCATGAAAATCTTATGACAAAATGGGCAAACCTCATCAACTAGAAATAAATATTTTAGAAGGTGACACTGGACGATAGAGTGATACTCCACTAGTGACATATGTAGGCCTAGAACATCAATATAACTAGCATGAAGAACCTACACATGATCGACTTCTAGACACCTAAAATCTACTTTTTTTTCTAATGGTCATGTCAAAGTTGAATTCCATGTCTCCAATAACTTTGCTAAAAGGGCACTCGCCAAAGCATTTTTGACTTTACGAGGGACAATTTTAGCAAATCAATTAAAATTAACAGTCTAAATTGTGACATGTATAAAAGTAAAGCAATGCTAAAATTATGATGCATATCCCACTATCTTGTAAAATATGATCTTGAATCACCTAAGATTGGGACCTAAAAGCCACAAAAGCATATGAGGATACCTCTACTTATGAGTACAATCCTAAGCCACTTAGGAAGATAGGTATGGAAGCCACTTGGAATTAATTGAAGGTTGTCCAAGAAGGGACCTCTGCAAACAACTATTCTTTGATGGACCCTCGTAATCCTGTATCAAAGCATGTTCCTACCTTCTTCATGTGAATAGGTTGGCATGTCCTTAGGTCGAATTAAATTTTGGAAGATGGAGCTCACTTTGTGGATCATGCAATTGTGGAAGAAGCTTCATAAAATTAACAACCTTTATATCGTTTGCATATCCAACCCCCAATAAAACCTTTGTCCCTACTAATGGCTCATCTTAGTATCTTTACCCCAAGTAATGGCCTTCCAATGTCTACATGGAACAACCCTTCATGAATCTTACAACTATCATATGTTGGCAAAAAAAAATAGTCTTATGAATATTCAGTTTGAGGCCCAAACCGTGACCACTTTGTTAAGTGGTTTCAATCACCTTGGCCATCTTTCTTATGTCCCCAATAATAGTTCCATCATTAGGGTATCATTCATGTCGAAGACTACTTTTGTTGTATCTAATTTCATGGAAAACTAGATATAGTACAAGGGTAAATAGGAGCATCCCTAACGTGTGCCTTGTTGCATTCTAATAGCTGACCAAATATGCTTGATTTTGTGGTGCAACCTGGGTACCTAGATGTACAAAAACTCCACCCACATGAATCTAATTGGGCATTCGACCTCAAGTCATGAAGTAGTATTGTCCTATCCACCAGGTCAAAATCATTAGAGAAATCTAAAATGAAAATGGAAAGAGACCCATCTTCATGATGCTCACTCAACACTCTATTAACACCATGCAAGATAGCCTCTACACCTCCAGATACATTGTATCCAAACAAAAAGTCATCAAGATACATATCCATATATTTACCCCACTTCTATCATGAAAACTTTAAACACCAGACGTCACCAAATTGTACCCACTACGATAGGACATTTCCCATTGTCAAATTCAACAATAGCATAAGAGGTATCAAGTGTATGTACTCTGCTAAACTCAAAGGAACCTCCCTCCCAACCATAACATAACTACTAGGGTGATGGCATATAAGATATTTGTCGAAATAGTACATCCTTCTCCATAGAAAAGAATCTAAGATATGTTGTGCTCTCAACCCATATCTATCACATGAAGTCCTTTAGGAAATGACTTGATAAAACAAAAAATAATATTAACATATGTGAATAGATAAATGTGGCAATAGTAGATCCTTCACACAGAAAAGTGCTGAAGATATGTTGTCCTCTCAATCCATATCCATCACATGAAGTCTCTTTAGGAAATGACTTGATACAACCAACAATAATATCAACATTTACAAGAAGAGGGGCTTCAAAAAGTATAGTTGATATGGATGGAGGTTGCATGTTGGGCGTTTAGATTCTAAAGCCTTCATGGTATGTACATTGAATGGATCCCCTCCAAATAAACACAATAGAGTGACATTCTACAAATTTGCAAAAGCACTTCATGGTCTTAGGATTCACCTTTTTATCCTTCTCCCTAGTATTATCACCTCTGTGCCCACATCCTCTTGTACAAAACTATTGAACAAGTTGTTTACTAACTTTGAAATACCATATGTGTGTCCCCAAGTAGCAAGAAATCTCTGTATATGTACTTTTTGTAAGGACTTCCTATTGTCATGCCTACTATCCTACCTACTCTTTTGTCTGAAGAAGTGCAGTGTACAACGAGGAAGAAGAAACAATCTCACCCACACGGCTATATACAATCTCATCTACAAATTTGTAAAGATTTATCTTAATCACCCAAGAGAATGTGAGGTGACAACAATTAGTGATGCTCCTTATATTGGTGATAAGTATCCTAAAAACCCAATCAAGAAGCTCTGCATCCATGAACATACCTAGTTGGGATAGGATGGTCTGATTGAGGTGATTTGAGAAGGTCATAAGTTGGGATAGGATGTTTTAATTGAGGGTATTTTTAGACTCTTTGATTCACATTGAAAGCTATACATCATCAAATATAATGGGGTCAAGGTGAACATTCATTATATTGGTGATAGGTATCCTATCAAGAAGCTCTGCATCCAGGACCATACCTAACTGAGCTAGGATGGTCTAACTGAAGTGATTTGAGATGGTCATAAATTGGGCTAGGATGGTTTAATTGAGGTTATTTTTTGCACTCTTTGATTCACAATTGAAAGCTATACATAATCAAATATAGGTTCAAGGAGATGACATCGATAAGGTTTAATTCATATTGTAAGATGGTGGCATGTTAATGAAATGTACATAGTTCAAATTTGCACATTTACGTCACATATAGTAAATTTGAGCATTTATGTGACCAAATTGGTCCGCATCATCATGTGTTTGGAACATTTCTCCCTAGTATAAGGGTACATTCCCTCTATTTGTGGATCTAGTCTCCCCTTCCTTTGTAGATGATGGGTGAATCTGGGTTTTTCTATGGAATAATGTTGGGATATTCTCTCGACACATTTTTGCAAAACACCTCTCATCATTTTTTGGAAAATTTCTCCCTAGTATAAGTGTATGTTCCCTCCCTTTGTGGATCTACACTCCCCTTCCTTTACAGAGGATGGCTGAATCTAGGTTTTTCCAAGGAGTGATGTTGGGATCTCTGCCCATTTTTGCATATTCATACGCAGTTTTTAGGTCATTTTTTGTAGGTTGAGAATATTAGGGAAGGAAGAGGAAGCAAAAATACTTGCAAGTAACACAATTTAAAAACAATTGTGGCATTACAATCACTTTATTGTGTAAATTTGTTAAAACATTCTTCTTAATTTTCCCTCCCCTTACTAATCAAACACTCTTGAATAGTTTTTCCTTACCCTCACCATGCTAACCAGACATACTGTAATGACCCCGTCTCTTGGTAACCCCCAATTAAGGGAGACCCGTAGGTCAGAGCCGTTATTCAATTAACATGATCAAAGGTTCAACAAATAATCAATAATAATTATGAAATTCTACTAACTAACTGGAATTTGGTATAAAATGAAAACTATACTTACCTTTGAAAACTTTGGAAATCTATCTATCCATAGCTTGAATTGTTCTATCTAATCCTCCTTGCACTTTATTTCTTATTTCCACAATATGTCACTTTACTATTTGTTCTTTCAATTGTTGTTCCTAAAACACCGACAAAAAAAATGTCAGCCAGTATATCGAAATATACTGGTATGTGGGGACAACCAAAATCTTGCAAATATGGCTAACAATTTAATAATCACTATCAAATTATTTAACAAACCACTTTACATTTTCAATGTGTCATTCTCCACCGCTTTTACCCTAACCCTGGCATACCCCTCTAGGGTTTCTCTCTTGCCATTGACTTAAGGCCACCTTCTCAATCCCGAGCTTGGTGCCTGGGAGTCACCTCTCATGGTGCTCCATAGTCATGCATCATAGACCACCATCTCATTCCTGAGCTTGGTGTCTGGGGTCACCTATCATGGTTCCCATTGGTCTACCCTCCTGGGCCTGACCTTTATGCCATCTTCCATCATGGTGGCATGTGGATGCGAGGATTCACATGTATATATATAAATGGGATAGCCATAGTGACTTTATAATTGCAGTATGAACATCCAAACTGTTTAGATTGCATTCAATGCGAGGAAACATTCAGAAAACCCTTGGGAAACTAATGTGATTAATCCTAATTAACCACATACCTGATCCAGAGTGACTTGATGTCCAAGCAATAATGATAAAGAACAAGTAACAAGCAATCAACAATATCCTAAAATTAATGCATGACATCCAAGCGTTATAGTTTATCGAAAACATTCTAATGCTAGACTTGGATTCCACCTTAAGCTTTCTAGGCCACTTTATGGTTTTATTAGGGTTTTAGCCTCCATAATGCTATTATCACATTTAATGCCCTCTTATTTCACGAATCCTAATTTCAACATCATAAGCACAGTTAAAGTCTATCATTTCTCTCTTATACTCAAACTACCATCTGTATATCTTTTAAGTTACTTCAAGATCATTAGACTCAATTACCACCTTTAGATTTAATTCATAATTGTATTCCATTTACTATTAATTCCTCATTTATCCATTGGAAAACCCTAATCACCAACTTGAGGGTATTATATCATGAAAACACAGATCTATAATTATATTTTCAGATTTAACCCATTAAAACCCATATTTTCTCAAATTAGGGTTTCTAAACATACTTATGTGCATAAACCCTAAAACAAGCATGAAACTACCTTCTTCAAAATTAACTCTCCCTTTTATTCTTAATAGGTTAGTATTTCTCAGAATTAGGGTTCCAAACCAAATTAACATCAAAGAGTCATTAAAATCGAGTTCCATATCAAATTAGGGTTTTATCATAATTTACTACATCAAAGGTGATAACTTGGGGTACTTTTTCAATTGCAAGCAACATCAGGTCCCAATTATATTTGTATTGGCTTCTTCACGTTTTTCTGATCAAATTTTATGTATAACTTATTTTCATCAGGGCTACCAATCTTTAGTTGTGATTTATGCAAGATAAATACGTTTAAGCCAATAAGAAAGTGACACGTCAGCAAGCGGGACTTACTTTATTTTCCACACAAATTGGTCGATTACTCTTCTAACCTTGATCTCTTCTCACGGCTTCCAGAGTAGGGGAGTCTTTTCTCCATTGCTCGTCTTCCTCCCCTACTTGCTCGATGTAGAGCAATGGAAGGTCAACTCTGGTGTTGACTTCCATCGGAAGGGCTCCTTCCACACTCAAAGTTGGTCCTCCACCTCCGCCCGACCCAACTGAATTCATTGGTGGTCCAAATTTCTCCAGTTGTGGCCAAAGTCACCGAGACAAAATAGAGGTTCTCCCGGCAGCAAGCCAAGGAGGTCCAAGATATTGGAGGGGCTCGAGAGAGGAAATTGGTGGGAGATACTTGTCCTGAAATTCGCATAAAATCTCGCGGAGTTTTTCATCATCTCATAGAGGAAAACCACCCCCTTAAATATCCTGTGGCTATGGCGCACAACTGGCGGGGTCTGTAGGTTTTAGGGGATTCTTCTAGAGACCCCCAAGCTTGGCAAATCCTAGGATTAAACTGTCTGCAAGAAACTCACGAATAAATCTAGCATATTTCTGAGTTTGCACACTCATTGATTGACAAGGAATTCAATCAAGGAAACTCTGAGTTATGTCCTTGCTTTCCTAACCAGACGCAAGCTGGAAGACAAGCTCATCATTGTCGGATCTAGATCTGATGGCCCTAAATGCACGCGCCAGATCAAGGGAATTGTATTCAGAATTGTGACATTTATTATAAACCCAACACTTTAGGGAATCTTGTAAAAGCTATAACTCCCAAACCAAATATCCAATTAATCTCAAATTTGTAGGGAAAGTCCATAATGACTTAATATACCTATCTACTAAAATTGGGCTCATTATCTCAAAGAAAACGTTCCTTTTCTTTAAGTTCAAGATATCTCTTAATTATATATATTTTTCACCTATTTTCTCTTTCCTTTGCTATTAAATTATTATTTTGAGTTCCTTGAACCTCAAGGAACCTTAATAGCTCGAAATCCCCTCTTGGGAATATTTCTTTAGCCTCTTTCCTTATCTTTCATCCTTTTTCTTATTATCTTACTTTTCTTATTAAAATATCTCTTTTTGAGAATTTCTCTTTTATTTCTCTTTTGTTTTCCTCATTGGTATTCCTTTTATCATTAGGAATCCTAGGGATAAAAAATTCCGCCAATGATAACTCAATTATACCTCTTTTCACTTATTTTCCACCTTTTATCATTGTTTTCAATTTCTTTTCTTAATAAAGAAATATCTAATTGATCTTTTCTTTTCTTATTGCTTTATCTTTGCAATTTTGGACTCCTTGGGACCCAAGGAACCCATGTGGAACGAAATATACCTTTGGATTAAGTTCTTTTTCCTTCTATAGGTTTCGACACCTTTCTTTTCTCAAAAACTCAATTATTCGTTTACTAATTGAATTTCCTTGTTATTGGGCCCAATAGATAATAAAGCCCACAAAACAATCATCAACGCTATTGTAAATGAAATCCATTTATTCAAAATATATTATATCACTATTCATTCCAATATCTTTAATATGAGAAATTACATTTCTCTCCAAATGAACCCAAAAATTGGGGTTGTAACATCCTTCCCCTCTTACAAGAATTATGTCCTCAAAATTCCATCACGCAAACAAACAATTCAGGATAAGCCTATCATACATCCATCAGGGCTCCTGTAATACAGTGAACTTTTGGATCTTTGAACATTTAATGACAATTGAGTTTATTCTTGTGTTTACCCCAAGTGTTCTAAGATTTTGGAATAAATGGACATTGAAAGTCTTTTGTTGTCGATATTATGTCGTTTCCCCTAAGCATGTGCCATTTTGAGGTATATATTCGATGGGTCAAGTAATGATATTTTGGCACCAAAATTTAAGATAATGTATCTTATGTGATTATGAAACTATGGTCAAAATTTAGTGATCTTTAGACCATCTAATCAGAGGCTATAGAGGTTTAAAGTTTGTGAAATATTCAATATGTTGATGTATTTATGGCTACGGTTCACTCTTTCTGCCTACGTTTTGATAGTATCCAGTCCCACACTTCCACTAGGCTTGAGGTGTCATGGATTCACTATGTGGACTTATCTAAATGATGTGTATGAGTATAATCGGACGATTGGCCGTGTCCCTCACCTTGCAGTTACGTAGTTGACGTGAGGAGGCAAGTGATCCTCCATGAAACCACGATCCCTGATCGTGGAGGGATAGGGGCGAGGAACTCGATGTTCCTTGGATGACTGAGATCTGCAACTTAGATGTTCATTTCAAGCGTGAGGAAACTAGAAGTGAGAGGGCGTCAGAATAGAGAACATGGCCCCTCTCTCTCGCCAGCTATCCAGTCTAATAGCAGCACTCGCGAGCACCTGGAACAGAGCGCAGCGGAAGCTAGGGGCCGAGAAAGCAGAATAAGGCTGGCCTCTTAACCACGAAGAACCGCCAAAGAGCAGGTGGACTCAAGACCGGATGCACTCATGGAGCATGGAGAGTTCATGTGGCTGTATCATTAGTCCATAAGTAGGAGAAGATCGTGGTCAGCCCCTCATCGGAACTAGGCCAGGCGGCAGCGCACGACGCAGATGGGGTGAAACCCAGTGCGAGAGAAGATTGAGACCCACAGGAGAAGGAGTCGTCGCAAGCCACACCACACTGGTGAAGAAGAGCAAGAGTAGAGAACCCAAGTGGCTCGCCGGAGACCTTCCTGAGCGGCGACGCCATGAGCGGACCGCGGCCGGCGGCAAGCCCGCAAAGATGGAGATCAGGAGGCATCGAGCTTCCTTGCAGCGTTCGAAGCGGGCAAGGAGGAGGCGATCAACCAGGGTGAGGCCCTTCTTTGTTGATCTAGGGTGTAGCAGTGGCCATGAAACCGAGTCACCACCGCAGCATCAGTCTCGAGCAGCAACCCATCAAGCCGACGAGCTCCATGGGCGCTGACTGGTGGAGTGTCGTGAGGCAGAGCAGGTGCAACGCCTAAGGACGGTGACCCAGCGGACTAGGAGGAGAGACTGGAGGTGGTTCTCATGCCCTACGTGAAGCATCAAATCATGAGACAAGGGGGCAACGCCTACTTCTACCACAACGCCCGACGGCGGCGCTCGCATAGAGCCCAGGCGAGGTTGGAATCGCGTGAGAGAAGAAAAGAGGGATGACCTGGGTTCACAACGCAGACCGATCCAATTTGTAGATCAACCGGCCCACAACCAGCAAAGGGCATCACCGGCCTAGTGGACACGTGGCGGCTCTAGATTGGCTAAAATGTAAGAATATCTCAGAAAATGTCCAGTTCTTAATTAAATCATAGTAAATAGCTCGATGATTAGAAAATTACAAATAAGGTATCAAAATTCTTAGAAAATTGTATAGAACAAGATGCGACTATAATATCAGGCTTCTGATGCATTAATATCAGTGATAATATGTAAGATATGAAATGCTCATATGATGGTTAATAAATAGTAAACAATGGCTTAAAATTATGAGAATATGTCACTAAAGCTGTAATCACGTTTAGAATTCATATGATGTCAGATATGGCTATGTTGATGTACGTAATCATTTAATTTTCTTAGAATGTCTAATTAGGGCTGATAACCCTAAAGAAAATGTAATAAATACACGCATGATCAATAAATGATGAAATTTATAGAAAACCTTCATATCAGTAACTAGAAGATAACATGTAGATCTGAGATCATTTTTATACATGAAATTCATATTATATGAAGAGAACCCTTAATACATGTGATGTAACCCTAATATGGTTAATGAAAGTGACATAATGTTAAATATGTTCACATAATAATGTGACACATGGGTATATCCAGTTGATGAACTATAATCTGGAATATGACATCAGTATGATAAATCTAAGATAAGAAGACAAGTAATAATGTACATATCCTTAAGAGACTAAGTAAAGCCCTAATGAACACGATTAGGGTTAACATGAGATGTAGGTGATGAGAACCTGATGGTGATATGTAATCTTATCTTAATCAGGTTTGATCAAGATATAGATGACATCAGGAGTATATGTGATGATTAGAATGTCTCTTTGGAAGGTACGCCATTACCTCTTACTTGGCTTATTATATAATATGCTTGCGTTATATGGTAGTACAAACTTGGCATATGATATTGATTGAATGATTGTTCTTGTATGATATGTTGCATGTTTTTCCATACTTATTGCTATGAACACATGAAACCTAAGATATATGGTCCATTATATGATAGCACTAAATCTCTTTGGTAGAATAGTACATTGATGAAAGTACTAAATCTCCTTGGCAGAATAGTACATGTGAGCACTAAATCTCTTTGGCAGAATAGTGCATTTGTGAAGTACTAAATCTCTTTGGCAGAATAGTACATATGAGCACTAAATCTCTTTGGTAGAATAGTGCATGTGGTTGATCAAGTTTACATATAATGGAAATGTGCCTAAAATATGTGTTCTCTTCTGGTAACAAATATCTTTGTGCAACTATACACCTTTTCTTGTATTTTGTTTAATGCTGCCAAGTGTTAGTTTTATCTTGTTGCCAAGATATGATGAGAGGTATATAAAAGATACGTAGGCGTACTTAGTACAATATTCATGAAATATTGTGCTGATGTGTACCGCATTTAATCTTTTGTTTAGGTTGTGGTTATGCTCTTGAAGATCCAGGATAGTTGAGAGTTGTGTAGCGAGCTGATGTACAGGTGGACCTGTTGTCTTAAGATCCTGTTGTCTAGATGTAGTACATGAAAATGTTTAAGTTTTCTGTTCAATATGTAATATCAAATGTTGTAACAATTCATGTTGTAATTATATGTTGAATGGTGAACATGTGTGTATGGTTTTATTATTGTTCATGTACATGTGCTACTGATTGTGTTTCCTTCTGACTTCCTCTGATTTTCTTCTTCTTAGCCTAGTGTGGGATGTTTAAATTGGGATTCTCGCTGAGGTGAGGGTTTCAATTTGGACGTCACACATCAGATTAAGTTTTAGAAAATCCGGGGACGTCACAGGTGGTATCAGAGCATGAACAATAGCAAAGCCTGACATTTGCTCATTATGCAACTCGAAACTAAAGAATAATCTTTTAGGGTTAGATTAGTTGTCTTTTAGAGACTAGATCTGACCTAGCCTCTAGGTTAGAACCTAGATGTCCGAGAACTAGGTCTATACTAGTGCTTGTGTCGTAGCAAGTCCTTAGATATCGTTCTTTCCTTGTAGTGCAGCGGTATGGGACGTTGCACTATTTGGAAATGACGTGCATCAAGGGAAGAGAAACCCTAGACATATTGCGCACGTTGTCTAGAGTAGATACACTAGTCTACCCCTTGTTCTCACACTTTTCACTAGTTTTCATGACACTGGACTCTCTACTATGTGTGGGACACTCGTTTCTAGATTTGGTTTTTGATTCCAAACGGATCGAACCTCGATAGTTTTCTCTGACGCTTGTTTTATCAGAGAAAAACTATATAATATTTTATTATGTATATGTATTACAAAAATGTGTCCCCACACATGTACGAGTAGGAGGTGTTCATGCAACCTAAGTGAAAGTGATGACATCAGTCTAGAAGAGAGAGTAGTTCTAGATTAGATGTCTAGAGCCTTGTTGGAATATATGATAGATGAAATAAGTTTTGATGATACGATGTAAGTCTTATATAGATGATATAAGATAGTTTGCGATGATTTATGTTTGGCTTTGAGGACATGCGTTAGGTTTGAGGTTTTGAGATAAGTTTCGATGATGCAAGTATGCATTCTTTTATGAGGTAAGATATGTTAAGCCGAGACAAGGTTGTGAGTCAGCATGAGCCTCAAGCTCTTTTATGAAGGAGGACCTCTAGTGTTAGGACCAGTTTCGGGGTTAACTCCAGAGAGAGTGAGACCCAATGGGAGAAGGTTGGAGAACCTAAACTCCAAGATATGAGAATTTTGAGATATGTGATATGATATGTCCTAAACTAGACTACTCCTGAGTGATTGAGATGAGTTGCTTTATGCATGATTCCTATAGTCTTCTTGAACCCTAGATGTCCTTGGGAAGACCAAACCCTAGAGTCAAAGAGAGGCTGGTTATATGAACATGTGAACATGAATATGAGTGCCTACCATCTGGGTGAGGGAGAGAGCCCAAGACCCTGGAGGAGGTAGCTATGTTAGTTTCTGTGAAGCCTCATGCTCGGGTTGATGGTTTCCCACATAGGAATCTAGTGGTTGCATGTATAAGAGAGTCTTGGGTAAGCATGTTTCGTGGGTAGAAGACCTATGAATAGTATGTTGTAGCATTTTTGGTTTGTGCTTATGTGGCTAGAGCTTGTAAAGCTATCACTAGTGCCAATGAGGTAGACCTGGTAACCCTAGATGAAAGAGGGAAGATAAAGTTTTTGTTTATGAGATACTCATAGAGTTGAGTTAGCTCAAGGAGTTTGAGCATGACAGTACCCTCATGATACGGGTTAGGAGAACCTCAATTGGGCTAGACGAAGTTGTGATATATGTTTAACAAGTCACTGACAGAGTTTGTTTAGCACAACCAAGATATAATAAATATAAAGATGTGATTTAATCTTGAGACATGATATATAGACATGATATGATGAAAACTTAGAGATGGCTTGATAGATATCAATGCATAAATGGTTAACCATATACATGAATAATGATGCTAATGTGATATTGTTGGTTAATCTTGTGATGAAATCACTAGTAAATCTTGCAATTTACTATAAGAAATGGAATAAGATCATATGAATGAAACATGTACATGAGGTGTTAATCCCAGTGCTTAATAAAGATGAAATATCTAGTTTGATAATTAGCACAACATAATGATTGATGACACCTTGATGTATGAGTTAATCTTAGTTAACTCCTTTAGAACACGGTAATATGATGTGGGAACCCTAATGCATGGGTAACGATAAGAATGCGATCTTAACATATGAGATATGTAATGACATAACCTAATCTTCTAAACCCTTCTTTGAGTCTTCTATGGAGTGAGGTTTCACCCTTGATGCTTTTGAAACCTCCTAATAGTGCTTTGGATACATGGTTCTAGGTAACATTTGTGGATATGTTACACATATAATGGTGTCTACATGTGGATGAGAGCAAGATAAGATTTTTTTCCCTGGAAGTATGAGTATGGTGTACTTTCAAGGATGAAAGTTCTTTTAAGATGTATATGATGTGACAAAGTGGGTTTTCTAACTTAATTTCGAGGACGAAATTTCTTTTAAGGTGTGTAAGATGTAATACAGTGAACTTTTGGATCTTTGAACATTTAATGACAATTGAGTTTATTCTTGTGTTTACCCCAAGGGTTCTAAGATTTTGGAATAAATGGACATTGAAAGTCTTTTGTTGTCGATATTATGTCGTTTCCCCTAAGCATGTGCCATTTTGAGGTATATATTTGATGGGTCAAGTAATGATATTTTGGCACCAAAATTTAAGATAATGTATCTTATGTGATTATGAAACTATGGTCAAAATGTAGTGATCTTTAGACCATCCAATCATAGGCTATAGAGGTTTAAAGTTTGTGAAATATTCAATATGTTGATGTATTTATGGCTACGGTTCACTCTTTCTGCCTACGTTTTGATAGTATCCAGTCCCACACTTCCACCAGGCTTGAGGTGTCATGGATTCACTACGTGGACTTTTCAAAATGATGTGTATGAGTATAATCGGACGATTGGCCGTGTCCCTCACCTTGCAGTTACGTAGTTGACGTGAGGAGGCAAGTGATCCTCCATGAAACCACGATCGCTGATCGTGGAGGGATAGGGGTGAGGAACTCGATGTTCCTTGGATGACTGAGATCTGCAACTTAGATTCTCATTTCAAGCATGAGGCAACTGGAAGTGAGAGGGCGTCAGACTAGAGAACATGGCCCCTCTCTCTCGCCAGCTATCCAGTCTAATAGCAGCACTCGCGAGCACCTAGAACAGAGCGTAGCGGAAGCTAGGGGCCGAGAAAGCAGACTAAGGCTGGCCTCTTAACCATGAAGAACCGCCAAAGAGAAGGTGGACTCAAGACCGGATGCACTCACGGAGCATGGAGAGATCATGTGGCCGTATCATTAGTCCATAAGTAGGAGAAGATCGTGGTCAGCCCCTCGTCGGAACTAGGCCAGGCGGAAGCGCACGGCGCGGATGGGGTGAAACCCAGTGCGAGAGAAGATTGAGACCCATAGGAGAAGGAGTCGTCGCAAGCCACACCACGCTGGTGAAGAAGAGCAAGAGTAGAGAACCCAAGTGGCTCGCCGGAGACCTTCATGAGCGGCGACGCCATGAGCGGACCGCGGCCGGCGGCAAGCCCGCAAAGATGGAGATCAGGAGGCGTCGAGCTTCCTTGCGACGTTCGAAGCGGGCAAGGAGTAGGCGATCAACCAGGGCGAGGCCCTTCTTTGTTGATCTAGGGTGTAGCAGTGGCCATGAAACCGAGTCACCACCGCAACATCAGTCTCGAGCAGCAACCCATCCAGCCGACGAGCTCCATGGGCGCTGACTGGTGGAGTGTCGTGAGGCAGAGCAGGTGCAACGCCTAAGGACGGTGACCCAGCGGACTAGGAGGAGAGACTGGAGGTGGTGCTCATGCCCTACGTGAAGCATCGAATCATGAGACAAGGGGGCGATGCCTACTTTTGCCACAACGCCCGACGGCGGCGCTCGCATAGAGCCCAGGCGAGGTTGGAATCGCGTGAGAGAATAAAAGAGGGATGACCTCGGTTCACAACGTAGACCGGTCCAGTTTGTAGATCAACTGGCCCACAGCCAGCAAAGGGCAGCGCCGGCCTGGTGGACACGTGGCGGCTCTAGATTGGCTAAAAGGTAAGAATATCTCAAAAAATGTCCAGTTCTTAATTAAATCATAGTAAATAGCTCGATGATCAGAAAATTACAAATAAGGTATCAAAATTCTCAGAAAATTGTATAGAACAAGATGCGACTATAATATCAGGCTTTTGATGCATTAATATCAGTGATAATATGTAAGATGTGAAATGCTCATATGATGGATAATAAATAGTAAACAATGGCCTAAAATTATGAGAATATGTCACTAAAGCTGTAATCACGTTTAGAATTCATATGATGTCAGATATGGCTATGTTGATGTACGTAATCATTTAATTTTCTTAGAATGTATAATTAGGGATGATAACCCTAAAGAAAATGTAATAAATACATGCATGATCAATAAATGATGAAATTTACAGAAAACCTTCATATCAGTAACTAGAAGATAACATGTAGATCTGAGATCATATTTATACATGAAATTCATATTATATGAAGAGAACCCTTAATACATGTGATGTAACCCTAATATGGTTAATGAAAGTGACATAATGTTAAATATGTTCACATAATAATGTGACACATGGGTATATCCAGTTGATGAACTATAATCTGGAATATGACATCAGTATGATAAATCTAAGATAAGAAGACAAGTAATAATGTACATATCCTTAAGAGACTAAGTAAAGCCCTAATGAACACGATTAGGGTTAACGTGAGATGTAGGTGATGAGAACCTGATGGTGATATGTAATCTTATCTTAATCAGGTTTGATCAAGATATAGATGACATCAGTAGTATATGTGATGATTAGAATGTCTCTTTGGAAGGTACGCCATTACCTCTTACTTGGCTTATTATATAATATGCTTGCGTTATATGGTAGTACAAACTTGGCATATGATATTGATTGAATGATTGTTCTTGTATGATATGTTGCATGTTTTTCCATACTTATTGCTATGAACACATGAAACCTAAGATATATGGTCCATTATATGATAGCACTAAATCTCTTTGGTAGAACAGTGCATTGATGAAAGTACTAAATCTCCTTGGCAGAATAGTACATGTGAGCACTAAATCTCTTTGGCAGAATAGTGCATTTGTGAAGTACTAAATCTCTTTGGCAGAATAGTACATATGAGCACTAAATCTCTTTGGTAGAATAGTGCATGTGGTTGATCAAGTTTACATATAATGGAAATGTGCCTAAAATATGTGTTCTCTTCTGGTAACAAATATCTTTGTGCAACTATACACCTTTTCTTGTATTTTGTTTAATGCTACCAAGTATTAGTTTTATCTTGTTGCCAAGATATGATGAGAGGTATATAAAAGACACGTAGGCGTACTCAGTACAATATTCATGAAATATTGTGCTGACATGTACCACATGTAATCTTTTGTTTAGGTCGTGGTTATGCTCTTGAAGATCCAGGATAGTTGAGAGTTGTGTAGCGAGCTGATGTACAGGTGGACATGTTGTCTTAAGATCTTGTTGTCTAGATGTAGTACATGAATATGTTTAAGTTTGCTATTCAATATGTAATATCAAATGTTGTAACAATTCATGTTGTAATTATATGTTGAATGGTGAACATGTGTGTATGGTTTTATTATTGTTCATGTACATGTGCTACTGATTGTGTTTCCATCTGACTTCCTTTGATTTTCTCTTTCTTAGCCTAGTGTGGGATGTTTAAATTGGGATTCTCACTGAGGTGAGGGTTTCAATTTGGACGTCACACATCATATTAAGTTTTAGAAAATCCGGGGATGTCACAAGTGGTATCAGAGCATGAACAATAGCAAATCCTGACATTTGCTCATTATGAAACTCGAAACTAAAGAACCTTGAACCTTAATAATCTTTTAGGGTTAGATTAGTTGTCTTTTAGAGACTAGATCTGACCTAGCCTCTAGATTAGAACCTAGATGTCCGAGAACTAGGTCTAGACTAGTGCTTGTGGCGTAGCAAGTCCTTAGATGTCATTCTTTCCTTATAGTGCAGCGGTATGGGATGTTGCACTATTTGGAAATGACGTGCATCAAGGGAAGAGAAACCCTAGACATATTGCGCACGTTGTCTAGAGTAGCTACACTAGTCTACCCCTTGTTCTCACCCTTTTCACTAGTTTTCATGACACTGGACTCTCTACTATGTGTGGGACACTCGTTTCTAGATTTGGTTTTTGATTCCAAACGGATCGAACCTCGATAGTTTTCTCTGACGCTTGTTTTATCGGAGAAAAACTATATAATATTTTATTATGTATATGTATTACAAAAATTTGTCCCCACACATGTACGAGTAGGAGGTGTTCATGCAACCTAAGTGAAAGTGATGACATCAGTCTAGAAGAGAGAGTAGTTCTAGATTAGATGTCTAGAGCCTTGTTGGAATATATGATAGATGAAATAAGTTTTGATGATACGATGTAAGTCTTATATAGATGATATAAAATAGTTTGTGATGATTTATGTTTGTCTTTGAGGACATGGGTTAGGTTTCAGGTTTTGAGATAAGTTTCGATGATGCAAGTATGTATTCTTTTATGAGGTAAGATATGTTAAGCCGAGACAAGGTTGTGAGTCACCATGAGCCTCAAGCTCTTTTACGAAGGAGGACCTCTAGTGTTAGGACCAGTTTCGGGGTTAACTCCAGAGAGAGTGAGACCCAATGGGAGAAGGTTAGAGAACCTAAACTCCAAGATATAATAATTTTGAAATATGTGATATGATATGTCCTAAACTAGACTACTCCTGAGTGATTGAGATGAGTTGCTTTATGCATGATTCCTATAGTCTTCTTGAACCCTAGATGTCCTTGGGAAGACCAAACCCTAGAGTCAAAGAGAGGCTGGTTATATGAACATGTGAACATGAATATGAGTGCCTACCATCTGGGTGAGGGAGAGAGCCCAAGACCCTAGAGGAGGTAGCTATGTTAGTTTCTGTGAAGCCTCATGCTCGGGTTGGTGGTTTCCCGCATAGGAATCTAGTGGTTGCATGTATAAGAGAGTCTTGGGTAAGCATGTTTCGTGGGTAGAATACCTATGAATAGTAGGTTGTAGCATGTTTGGTTTGTGCTTATGTGGCTAGAGCTTGTAAAGCTATCACTAGTGCCAATGAGGTAGACCTGGTAACCCTAGATGAAAGAGGGAAGATAAAGTTTTTGTTTATGAGATACTCATAGAGTTGAGTTAGCTCAAGGAGTTTGAGCATGACAGTACCCTCATGATACGGGTTAGGAGAACCTCAATTAGGCTAGATGAAGTTGTGATATATGTTTAACAAGTCACTGACATAAGTTTGTTTAGCACAACCAGGATATAATAAATATAAAGATGTGATTTAATCTTGAGACATGATATATAGACATGATATGATGAAAACTTAGAGATGGCTTGATAGATATCAATGCATAAATGGTTAACCATATACATGAATAATGATGCTAATGTGATATTGTTGGTTAATCTTGTGATGAAATCACTAGTAAATCTTGCAATTTACTATAAGCAATGGAATAAGATCATATGAATGAAACATGTACATGAGGTGTTAATCCCAGTGCTTAATAAAGATGAAATATCTAGTTTGATAATTAGCACAACATAATGATTGATGACACCTTGATGTATGAGTTAATCTTAGTTAACTCCTTTAGAACATGGTAATATGATGTGGGAACCCTAATGCATGGGTAACGATAAGAATGCGATCTTAACATATGAGATATGTAATGACATAACCTAATCTTCTAAACCCTTCTTTGAGTCTTCTATGGAGTGAGGTTTCACCCTTGATGCTTTTGAAACCTCCTAATAGTGCTTTGGATACATGGTTCTAGGTAACCTTTGTGGATATGTTACACATATAATGGTGTCTACATGTGGATGAGAGCAAGATAAGATTTTTTTTCCCTGGAAGTATGAGTATGGTGTACTTTCAAGGACGAAAGTTCTTTTAAGATGTATATGATGTGACAAAGTGGGTTTTCTAACTTAATTTCGAGGATGAAATTTCTTTTAAGGTGTGTAAGATGTAATACAGTGAACTTTTGGATCTTTGAACATTTAATGACAATTGAGTTTATTCTTGTGTTTACCCCAAGGGTTCTAAGATTTTGGAATAAATGGACATTGAAAGTCTTTTGTTGTCGATATTATGTCGTTTCCCCTAAGCATGTGCCATTTTGAGGTATATATTTGATGGGTCAAGTAATGATATTTTGGCACCAAAATTTAAGATAATGTATCTTATGTGATTATGAAACTATGGTCAAAATTTAGTGATCTTTAGACCATCCAATCAGAGGATATAGAGGTTTAAAATTTGTTAAATATTCAATATGTTGATGTATTTATGGCTACGGTTCACTCTTTCTGCCTACGTTTTGATAGTATACAGTCCCACACTTCCACCAGGCTTGAGGTGTCATGGATTCACTACGTGGACTTATCTAAATGATGTGTATGAGTATAATCAGACGATTGGCCGTGTCCCTCACCTTGCAGTTACGTAGTTGACGTGAGGAGGCAAGTGATCCTCCATGAAACCACGATCGCTGATCGTGGAGGGATAGGGGCGAGGAACTCGATGTTCCTTGGATGACTGCGATCTGCAACTTAGATGCTCATTTCAAGCATGAGGCAACTGGAAGTGAGAGGGTGTCAGACTAGAGAACATGGCCCCTCTCTCTCGCCAGCTATCCAGTCTAATAGCAGCACTCGCGAGCACCTGGAACAGAGCGCAGCGGAAGCTAGGGGCCGAGAAAGCAGACTAAGGCTGGCCTCTTAACCACGAAGAACCGCCAAAGAGTAGGTGGAATCAAGACCGGATGCACTCACGGAGCATGGAGAGATCATGTGGTCGTATCATTAGTCCATAAGTAGGAGAAGATCGTGGTCAGCCCCTCGTCGGAACTAGGCCAGGCGGCAGCGCACGACGCGGATGGGGTGAAACCCAGTGCGAGAGAAGATTGAGACCCACAGGAGAAGGAGTCGTTGCAAGCCACACCACGCTGGTGAAGAAGAGCGAGAGTAGAGAACCCAAGCGGCTCTCCGGAGACCTTCCTGAGCGGCGACGCCATGAGCGGACCACGACCGGAGGCAAGCCCGCAAAGATGGAGATCAGGAGGCGTCAAGCTTCCTTGCGGTGTTCAAAGCGGGCAAGGAGGAGGCGATCAACCAGGGCGACGCCCTTCTTTGTTGATCTAGGGTGTAGCAGTGGCCATGAAACCGAGTCACCACCGCAGCATCAGTCTCGAGCAGCAACCCATCAAGCCGACGAGCTCCATGGGCGCTGACTGGTGGAGTGTCGTGAGGCAGAGCAGGTGCAACGCCTAAGGACGGTGACCCAGCGGACTAGGAGGAGAGACTGGAGGTGGTTCTCATGCCCTACGTGAAGCATCGAATAATGAGACAAGGGGGCGACACCTACTTCTGCCACAACGCCCGACGGAGGCGCTCGCATAGAGCCCAGGCGAGGTCGGAATCGCGTGAGAGAATAAAAGAGGGATGACCTGGGTTCACAACGCAGACCGGTCCAGTTTGTAGATCAACCATCCCACAACCAGCAAAGGGCAGCACCGGCCTGGTGGACACGTGGCGGCTCTAGATTGGCTAAAAGGTAAGAATATCTCAGAAAATGTCCAGTTCTTAATTAAATCATAGTAAATAGCTCGATGATCAGAAAATTACAAATAAGGTATCAAAATTCTCAGAAAATTGTATAGAACAAGATGCGATAATATCAGTGATAATATGTAAGATGTGAAATGCTCATATGATGGATAATAAATAGTAAACAATGGCCTAAAATTATGAGAATATGTCACTAAAGCTGTAATCATGTTTAGAATTCATATGATGTCAGATATGGCTATGTTGATGTACGTAATCATTTAATTTTCTTAGAATGTCTAATTAGGGCTGATAACCCTAAAGAAAATGTAATAAATACACGCATGATCAATAAATGATGAAATTTACAGAAAACCTTCAGTTCAGTAACTAGAAGATAACATGTAGATCTGAGATCAGTTTTATACATGAAATTCATATTATATGAAGAGAACCCTTAATACATGTGATGTAACCCTAATATGGTTAATGAAAGTGACATAATGTTAAATATGTTCACATAATAATGTGACACATGGGTATATCCAGTTGATGAACTATAATCTGGAATATGACATCAGTATGATAAATCTAAGATAAGAAGACAAGTAATAATGTACATATCCTTAAGAGACTAAGAAAGCCCTAATGAACACAATTAGGGTTAACCTGAGATGTAGGTGATGAGAACCTGATGGTGATATGTAATCTTATCTTAATCAGGTTTGATCAAGATATAGATGACATCAGGAGTATATGTGATGATTAGAATGTCTCTTTGGAAGGTACGCCATTACCTCTTACTTGGCTTATTATATAATATGCTTGCGTTATATGGTAGTACAAACTTGGCATATGATATTGATTGAATGATTGTTCTTGTATGATATGTTGCATGTATTTCCATACTTATTGCTATGAACACATGAAACCTAAGATATATGGTCCATTATATGATAGAACTAAATCTCTTTGTTAGAATAGTGCATTGATGAAAGTACTAAATCTCCTTGGCAGAATAGTACATGTGAGCACTAAATCTCTTTGACAGAATAGTGCATTTGTGAAGTACTAAATCTCTTTGGCAGAATAGTACATATGAGCACTAAATCTCTTTGGTAGAATAGTGCATGTGGTTGATCAAGTTTACATATAATGGAAATGTGCCTAAAATATGTGTTCTCTTCTGGTAACAAATATCTTTGTGCAACTATACACCTTTTCTTGTATTTTGTTTAATGCTACCAAGTATTAGTTTTATCTTGTTGCCAAGATATGATGAGAGGTATATAAAAGACACGTAGGCGTACTCAGTACAATATTCATGAAATATTGTGCTGACATGTACCGCATGTAATCTTTTGTTTAGGTCGTGGTTATGCTCTTGAAGATCCAGGATAGTTGAGAGTTGTGTAGCGAGCTGATGTACAGGTGGACCTATTGTCTTAAGATCCTGTTGTCTAGATGTAGTACATGAATATGTTTAAGTTTGCTGTTCAATATGTAATATCAAATGTTGTAACAATTCATGTTGTAATTATATGTTGAATGGTGAACATGTGTGTATGGTTTTATTATTGTTCATGTACATGTGCTACTGATTGTGTTTCCTTCTGACTTCCTCTGATTTTCTTCTTCTTAGCCTAGTGTGGGATGTTTAAATTGGGATTCTCGCTGAGGTGAGGGTTTCAATTTGGACGTCACACATCAGATTAAGTTTTAGAAAATCTGGGGACGTCACAGCTCCCTTGTGGCTTCACCCTTTCCATGGTGCTTCCCAAGAACCTTCATCATCTCATATTCTTCCATTTGAGTTCTTTCTTACCTTGGTATATCGTACCCTCATAGGTCACTCAGGACATTTCAACCTCTCAAAAGTTGAATAGGTTCAAGGCTCAGCACATGGCTTGGGTACCTCACATAGTGCTCTAGATCGGACTCATGGAACACATTACACATCATGTTATCCTGAGGGGAAAGGTGAAACACAACCATCTCCACCAATCCATCTCAATTGGACCCATATATCGGGGACTCGACTCTCTCATCTGTAGCTTAGAGGGGTTGGATTTTCACATCACATATTCTCCCACAGTGAACTGCATGTCAGTCTGCTTTGCATCAGCCCGTGACTCATGTCATCATTGGGCTCTCTCTCAGCCATTGCACGATCAAAGCAACTTCATCTGCACACACTGTGCTTCTTTTCTGACCTTCACGAGGCCTACTTTACCAACATCATCATAATGAAGTGGTGACCGACACAACCTACCTATATAACTTATTGCATCTCGATAAAGGCTATGGTGGTTAACATCACATCTTAAGAGCTGTCTCTTTGTATCACCCTAAACAAGCACACTTGCTCTCATCAGACCCTCTAGTCTGGATCATACTAACCATTAGTTAGGGGTGATAAGCGGTACTAACATTGAGTTCTTCATGTATCTTCTTCGACCTCATGGAAGTGAACCTTTAGGTCACATTAAGAACTTTTGAACTCGCATCATGGTGTAGTTGAACCATCTCTCTCTCTTAAGTAGTTCAACTGAATCTGTCCCTTGACAATACTCTTTCTTTCTCATGTTATCTAGGTAAGGCGATCTACCATAACCCATATTGTATCTTGACCTTCCTTGGTCCAGGGGAGACTTACTACAACTTCCATAATGGTGAACTCCCACTTCCTTTAGGGAACTCTTTATCCTGTATGTCAAAGTATTGGGTCACTGGTGTTCGCCCTTCACCTACTATCATGCATGGCCACAAGCCACACACATCTTTATCATAAGCATCCAAAGTGCTACTATCTCTTACCATCTCTGTAGTATCATGATGTATGGTGACCTTAAAACCATGATATCCTATATGTCATAATTCCTCAAGCTGGATACCTCAGAAACCCTACACCATTCTCAACATGGTTTCATCACTTTCCTTTCCAAAGAAGTGCATCTAAGGTTCTACAACCATCCTTTCATTACATCACAGACTAGGCTGGCTAACCAAACAATCATTTACTTGATTAACCGCTATTGATACATCTGGGTGTTAGCCAAACTTATCTCTTTTCCTCCTCTTAAGGTTAGCCTAACAACCTCAACTTCTTCTAGCTTCCAGCTAAACTAGGCAGCTATATCTCAATGAGAGAATTCATTACCACTTCTTATCCTTAGGTGTTAGGTAATGTTGAAGACATACACCTCCATGTATTCTACTTATCATCTCATCTCTAAGTTTGTCTTCATCAAGAAACTTTGAGCTCCTTTTCATGGTGGTCAAACTCAACCTTGCATATTTTGCAAATTCCAGATAGCTCATGGTATCACATCCCCACAAGATTATCTCCTTAATACTCTTAGTGTTTGTAAACCATCCATGTATCATTCTCTCCACAAGGGTATGTTATCATCTCTATCCTCATACCTTGTACCAACGTTCCAACTCACATCATCTTTATCCTTGGTATATGACATGCATATTTTCCTATCTCTCACTCCCATAACAAAAGGAAATAAGAATTTGGTTGCAGTCTAAATATAGAGTTCTTCCTATTCCAAGAGTAGAGATGGTACATCCCACCTTTCCAGTATACCTTCAAATCTAAGTTCAAACGTGCAACATGTGACTCTACATCATGATTATCTTGATATATAAGTTACTTCCAATGGAAACTGGTCTCGAACCTACTTGGGTCACTACACAATCCTTTATCATCTCCTCTAGGTCTATAGGGTGTCGACACTTTTGGGGTCATCCCTCTTCCCTTATGCATCCAGAGAGTGCCCTACTCATCTGCCCTTTGGGTCCCCATGAGTTCATGAAGGTGATCAATCTCCTAACCCATGGCCCGCGAACAATGATAGTTGTTACCTCCTGACCCTATGGTCATGTGCAACTAGGGAATTAGGCAACTCCTACATTCATCGATCTTATCCCTACCTGACCCTAGGATAGACTTAGGATTTTATCGTAGTACATGTCCAACTTAAAACCTTACCCAAGTCTCCATCATATCCCTCTACATTCATGACAGACTTTTATCCCTTCATAGGGGTCATGGAAACCTGCCTACCTTAGTCAGGCCCCATATCGATTACCTCCATAGTAACACATCCACATGCACTTAGCAATGATTATCTATGGGTCTACAAGTTCATTCTCATACCATTTACTTTTCACTTAGGTTCTCAAGATCCTATGAAACCTCTTTAGGTTACCTCAAAACCAACAAAGCTGGTATACACCCTACCAAAGGGTCCCTCTCCCAGGATGGGAGAAAACTACAACTCTTGAAAACAAGGTCACAACCGTCCTTAGGGTTTACATTCATATGAGCATGCCTAACCCAGAAGCTACTAAGGCACAAGCAGATCACCTATTAAACCATGCTAGGTCATACTTGTTCTCTTTCCTCAACATTAGATCAACTTAGTTGTGAGGGGTTCATCAAACATACCCTTAACTTAAGGGGTTTCCTTTACCTCTACACATGAGGAGTACCATGCTTGAAACTATAGAGACTCAAATATCATCATGAGCATCAGATACACTACTTCCCCTCTTAGGCCAAGGAACCCTAGGTTGTCCTTTGGGTATCAACTGCATGCTCAATCTCTTAACCACGAATCAAACATGTCCAAGGTATGTAATGTACTCCCATGATCCTTTTATATGAGAAACACCTCAGAGTTGAGTCCTCCATAAGGGCAACCAACTAGGTTTACTTCCTTACAACTGGTTACTTAAACCTCCTCAGGGTCTAAGACACTCTTTGTCTCATCTCAACAAGTAACCACTTATACCATAGGCACATAGGTACTATAACCATCACCCTCTCTCTAGGGTTTTGGTTCCTCTAAAGGCAACCAAGATATCATCAGCCTCTAGGGGTCAAGCATAAGGCAACCACTATCATCCACTTAGGTCGCATCATCCTCAACTCCGCACTGTTCCTCATATCTCAGGGTTTTAGGTTTCCAACCTCCTTGCTGGGGTCTTGCTTTCTCTCTCTAGGGCTAACTCCACATCCAACCGTACTACTAGAGGTTCTCTCTCCATGAAGGATCAAGCTCGTAGGCATACCTCCACATGGGTGAAGCCTATGCTCAACCTTATGTTTGCTCAGGATTATCCATAGACCCTTATGCTTATCTCATAAGCCATCCATCCTGTCCTTCTGGCCTCAGTTTTAACTGATTGCTCGTACTACTGATGTGCTCAAGGTGCATGTTATCCCCTACTTGCATAAGCCTATAGGGTTTCTATAGGTTCTTCACTAACCTCATCAATGAAGGAGCTATTCTTCCCTCATACATGCACGACCCTTCCTAGGGTTGGGTTTCCAAAGGTGCTAGGTCATCCAACCTATCATGGCTCATATGGCATTCCAAAGGCATGTCCACCCAGTCAACCAAGACATCTAACTCATCATGTCATCTCTCTCTAACCTCCACTTAGGGTTAGGGTTAACATCATCCTCAGAGGAGGTGTCAGGTCTCCACTTTTAATGGAGGTCTCTACCTCCAAGACTAACTCTCTCTACTCATCCTCCTGACAAGGAGGTCTATCCTCAGGTCTCTCCTGAGGGCCATGACAACTCGTGTCATACGACTTAAGCATGTATCTAATCTTTAGTTTGGACTTAATCTATTAAGCTTATGTCCATGACATCTTATTTACATGTGTTTCATTAATTTGGTGGAGGATTCCTTAGACCTTATTAACATTACCCATACCTCCAGAGGGTGAGGAGAAGAGAGGAAACCCTAATCCTTAAGGTCCATAAAAGAATTTGAGTTGAGAAGGGATGAACAAGATGAGTGAGTCCTAAAGGTATCTTATTTTGAGTCATATCCTAAGACATCGGCCAGGCAGTCACACAATCTGGGAGGCCTCGTATTCCGACTAGCGGTGCGGAGGAAAATATTGCCAGCCCTCAGACGTGATCCTTTTCTAGACACCTCAATCTTTTGGACAATCCTATAATAACTCCCTTGGTTCTATGGAATTTGTAAAATTTAATAATTATTAAAGATTAAGTGAGGAACATATGCTCTCATACCAATTGTAATGACCCCGTCTCCCGGTAACCCCCAATTAAGGGAGACCTGAAGGTCAGAGCCGTTATTCAATTAATAGGATCAAAGGTTCAACAAATAATTAATAAAAATTATAAAATTCTACTAACTAACTGGAATTTGGTATAAAATTAAAACTATACTTACCTTTGAAAACTTTGGAAATCTATCTATCCATAGCTTGAATTATTCTATCTAATCTGCCTTGCACTTTATTTCTTATTTCCACAATGTGTCACTTTACTATTTGTTCTTTCAATTATTGTTCCTAAAACACCGACAATCAAAATGTCAGTTAGTATATCGAAATATACTGGTATGTGGGGCGACACAAATTTACTGTGCGCAGAAACGCAAGTGAACACATCGAAGTAATACAGGCCTTTGTGAGGCCCGAGTCGAACACAGGGATACGTGAAATCATCAGAGACTCCTACTAACTACTCGCGATCAGCTAAGCTGATTAAATAGTTCAGAGTTGTTGTCTAAATTAAAAGAAAATAAAAATAAAGCAAAACAAGCAATCGATTAAATGTTTGATTTAATCAATTCAAAGTGAGATCTTTCGGATTGCGGTTTCACTGCGGGTTTTCATTGTATTAAAGTCTATATAGTTACTCAATTTTATCTTTCTATCCGGGTAGTAGCCTGAAATCAGAATTGCCCACTGTCATGGTATGATTCACTACCTATGTCTAGGTCAGTTCCACCGTCGTAGTAACATATACCCTAAACTGGGTGCATTAAAAATGACCTCTCGGTATCCACCATTAATCTTACACCACCTTGTTCAAGGGATTTGTCAATTAATGTAAATTTCGTCTCTTTTCAGCCATTAATTCTTCTTTCAAAGCAATTAAGGGCGTTAGATTATTATTATGGTGATCAAGCATAACAATATATTTGAGAAAATGAAATTATACCACAGATTTAAGAGATAAAATATGAATTACTATGATAAAATTGTCATACAATGAATTCCCGGGTTACTCCCAGTCCTAAAGACAAAGGGGATTAGCCCTGCATGTTCATCTCAGAGCAAAACGTGGAGTAGAAAAAGGAAAACATGAAAAAAACGTGATTGAATGGTGAGACCCCTGAATGGAGAAGATCCAAGCGATCCTTGGCGTGGAATACACGTTCTCCCGCCTTTCGGTGGTGGAAATCTCCTTCTTCAGCATTCAGATCGACTGAGGCGTGCTCTCGTGCTCCGTTCTTCTCTCCTTACTCTCCGAGATGTGTGCAACGGCTAATGACATGATTATCACCCCTTGGGCGCCGTCATTAGGTATATTTCCCAAATTAGGTCGCCAATTAATCACAGCCGTCCGATTAAGATTAATCTGAAACAAACTCATATCTGACGGTGTCGATACCATCGACGCGGGTCGATGGTATCGACCTAGCACGATATCGGTTGTTCTTCTTTTCTTTTATCTCTGCGCCTGATGTCATCTCGATACTATCGACGAGGGTCGATGGTATCGACGAACCTGTAGCGACGGTTTTGTCTTTATGTGTCGATGTAGCTCCACCAGTCGATAGTATCGACATATGGGTCGATAGTATCCACTCCCTTCTCACCAGCAACCTGATGGTATCTTGATACCATCGACATCCCTGTCGATAGTATCGACTTTCTTCTGGTCCTTGCGACTGGCAACCTGTGGTCCGGTCGATGGTATCGACAGTAGCAGATACTTGTTTTTCCTGAAATTAACACACGAAACCACATAAGTTCTTACAAAACATATTCTTTTGATAATTAATACTCAAAATGCTTGAAATAGGGGAAATTTGACATAAAGAAGTAGCTTAGACCAAAGTGAATGAATTATGCAACATTAACCATAAAAAATGACTAATAAATGCATAAAGCACATATCAAACAAGTCTATAAATGCGACTCAAAATCATCGCATCAAACTCCCCTAAGCTTGAACCTTGCTCGCCCTCGAGCAACTAAACATTAGAATAGAATTGCCAGAGTCAACTAAAGAACAAAGCATCACAACAAACATCCCATATGACTCCCACCGGACATTCACATACCGGACCTCGCTATCCACAGAATGATAATTACCCTAAAGGTGACAGTAATCATCCATAAAAGATATCAACCTCAAAACTAATGAACACTATCACATAAGGCAGTTAACACAATAAAATTTTCTGGTCCAGACTTAATGCATCTTGTGATCTCTTATACTACGTTGCTCGCCCTAACTACCATCTACATGGAAGCAGTTCTCCTGATATTCACTAGTGAGGAGAAATTCATGGTGGCCTACCAATCCGAGCAACGGGTGGATGAAATGGGTGGCTCATGGAAGAAGTGGAAGCATTATACGGTTTCAACATGCATAAAAATAAAAATGCCTTAACTGATGCAAATGCACATGAAAAATGCCCTAATGCCTTAGATTAGGTGGAATGATGCATGCACTAACAATCCATCTCAAAATGAGATGGATATCTAATTAAGCTACATCATGTACTCACTCATCTTAAAATGCAGGTGAGATTATGTCCCTTTCTCCTTCTTATTCTAGTTGCTTCTAAATAACTTTTTTTTTTCAGATTTTCAGATTTTTTTCTTTTCATATTTTTTCAAACCCTTATATCCATAATTGACAATGAATACTTTATTGGGCTATTTTTTTCTACATAACTCGAATATTTGCACTATTTAGAAGGTATGTAACAATTTCATTCACCACTAAAGAATAAATGAGGTACATGATAAACTTTATGCATAAAAGTTATGAGTGCAACTACATGACATGCACCTAAGGGTACTGTGCATGTATACCTATTCTATATATTTTTTTTTCATGCAAAACATATGAAGGTGGTTGCAATTCAAGTCCTATCTACATGACATGCAATCAAAAAGGTTAAAACCGTACTTTACTTCCAAGTCTTGGTGGATTGTGAAAAGCAATGAGGTGGACAGATCACAAGACTAATTGACTGAACCTTTGAAAAAAAAATTATGTGTCCCTCCTTACTGACCTGTGTAGTAGTTAAGAGGTTTTTCTCTCTTAATTCAAATTAGAGTCTCATTATCATTTGGTCATCTTAGGCTCAAACAACCAATTCCGTCCACTTTCATGAATCATTAGGAATATACAGTTGTGATTTTCTGTTTTAAAGTTGACAAAACCAATCATTTTCTAAGTTAAGTGATTAAAGTTGAACAACACTCAAGCTTGCGAACACTAAAAATTTTTTAGTTTTCCCCTTAATTCCATGCACATGCAACTGAGATGACTCAATATTAACGACATCCACGATTACACTAGATAGAATGTGGATCCTACAGAAAAACTAAAATTGCAAGAAACAAATGACAAGAAACAAAAACAATAAAACTAAAAACAAAGAAAATAAAAGATAGAGTTGTTCCAACACCCCCCCAAGCTTGAATTCGACTATGGCCTCATAGTCAAAAACAAACTTAAAGGTTGGAACAGAGATACCGCTTTACTCTTCAGGTGGAGATTGGTACTGCGGATCCGTAGGGTCCCAAGAAGGATACTCCCCCTGGAAACTCAGATCAAACTGGGCCCTAGGCGGAGGTTGTGGATAGCCTCCACAGTAATTTTGGCTCCAATAGTGGTCGTAAAAGGGCTGTTGTTGCATCTCCATCCATTGCAACCGATCATGAATTTGTTGTTGGTTGTCGAGGAGAAGACGCTCGTTCTCGAACATTGCCCTTTGATTGTCCAGTAACCGGTTTGTAGTGTCTTGAATACCGGTGTACATCGCCATGTGATGCTGCTGCGTCTGCTGTATGTCTTGCAACATAACATACATGCCCTGCATTAAGTAGGCATCCTCGCTTGGCTGCGATGGCGGTGGTGGTGGAGGAGGCTGTTATGATGAAGATGCACCCGGATGCATCCGAGGATGCTTCTGTGGTGCCACTCGAGCTCGAAGAGGTGTGAAGGCCTCCTCTTCCTCTTCAGCCTCATCGTCATTGCAGTCATCGTCGTTGTCTCCTCCATCATTGGAGTCAGCGATGGCTATGATAGGCCATTGGATGTGTTGCGCCCCTTCGATGTTGAAGACCAGATCGGGAAGCAAGCATTCCTGGTAAGCATGGTTCACATGGCAGTGTGCATACGCCAAACCATCTCGAAGAAGGATGAGGTTGGAGCGGTGCAGATGTTGCAAGTTCACCTTGCTCCTGGTGGATAGAGGAGTCAAAGTAGAGAAATTCAGCCCGAGGTAGGAAGCCAGCTTGGTGATAAGCCCGCCAAAGTGAATCGGCACTTTCCGTGTACTCCTCTTCACCGCCAAAACCCGCTGCAAAAAGAAGGCGCCCCAGTTGCATTCTTGGAGTTTCAAGAGTTTATACAAGAAGAATAAGTCTGTCTCCTGAAACTTGCTGAGGGCCAAATCACCCCTAGCAAACAATGTCAAACTCAACATCCGGTGAAGTATCTGGATGAAGGGGTGCTCAAAATCAGCTACCACAGCATTATGGGAGCTCACTGACTTGCCTGGCAGCACCGTCACCAGCTCGGCAAATATTGCATCATAGTCGGTACGGTTGTCCGGTCGCCGGTAGTCAGACCACGAGTGATTCTAGTTGAAAATCTCATTGAACTGCCAGAGTGTAATGGTGTAGTCGTTGTTGTACAGCCGGAAAGACACCCTGCCCTTGATCCACTCGCGGTCGGTGGCTATGACGTTGTTGGGTACAACGCAGACGTCTAGTGACGCCATGAACTCAGCCACCAACTCCTTGTAAGTAGGCCACTCACCGAAGAACGGCTGGCCATCTGCATGGTATTCCAGTTCATCAGGCCGTCTGCTCGTGTGATGCGCCTACCCCTTCAAGACGTAGGCAAGGTTGGCGTCGAATCCCAGGTTGCAGATAGTTTCCCGTTCAACATAACGGGTCGGCTCGATCTTCCTCTTTAGAATCTCCTTGTATATCTTCTTGACCTCCGTGGATGGATGGATCAGCCGCGGGCGTGAGATTGATGCGGTCAGAGGTGGCATGAACTCCGGGATGTCCATCGGGTTCATACGTGAAGACGATGCACCAGCTACATGCACCATGATTGCGACAGAAAAAGGAATAGAAAGGGAGCTCGGTGAAGATTGGAGAAGTGAATCTCCGCTCGATGAAGAACTTGCTCGGTGTTGCTTATCGTCAGGCTCGGATAGCTCTGGAACACACTCGGCACAAGTCAAGGAGAATTGCACTGGAGTTGTGATGTCATCTGACGCAAATACTCCTCATATATAGCCGTGGTCGGCGCTACTGTATGTCCATCGATACCATCGACGCGAGTCGATGGTGTCGACATGGGTAGCACGATCCGTACCTCTGTGAGTATCGACGGTTATCGATGGTTGGATCTGCGGGGCTCGGATTGCTGACGCGTTGATGGTATTGACCCGTCCCCCGGATCAACTTCCTTGTTGCTGCGATCGCCGTTGATCTTTCCTCGTGGATCGTTGACGTGGCAGGTCGATACTATCGACGCGAGTCGATAGTATCGACTCTCTAATTAGGGAAAACCCTCACGAGGCCCGACCGCCGCCTTCTTTGCATGAATGTGTCGATACCATCGACACACCCGTCGATGGTATCGACTTTCCTGAAACAATTCGTTCTGAAAATCTCCAGATATCTCGATAGTATCGACACCCATGTCGATACCATCGACCTCTGCTTGTGATATGCCTATTGGTATGTCGATACCATCGACGAGGCCGTCGATGGTATCGACGCAGTGTGATTCCTACAGTCGCCAACCTGTACCATGGTCGATACCATCGACACTAGGGTCGATGGTATCGACTCTGCCTCAGCCCTGCACATGTAGAAAACAATCACAGTATCTTTTTTACACTACAAACTAAGTTAAAACAAATCAAACTATGAATGTAAAGGAACTAAACTAAAGTACCAATGGTTGGGTTGCCTCCCAACAAGCGCTCTTATTTAACATCTTAGGCTAGACGACTTGAAGCACATCATGCATCCAAAAGTGAAATGAGTTTGACATCATTCACCTTCCTCGTGTAATCTTCACCAAAATATAACTTCAACCTCTATCCGTTCACCAAAAATGTAGTCTCGCCATCATGCACCATGATTGCGCCATGTGGTTTGACCTCTTCTACCGTGAATGGCCCACTCCATCGGGATTTAAGCTTCTCGGGATGCAACTTCAGCCTTGAATTGAACAAAAGCTGTAACATACTGAATCTCAGGGTCTTCCCTGCAATTTACCCATTCTTGAGCTTTTCTTTGCCTTTTAGTCCATTTGGACCTTTTCCACAAATTTCACACCCGTTTGGATCATTCTTGTACACCTTGTGCAATTGGAGCACAATCTGAGGTTGAAATCACTATTTACCCTCTTTTATGATATTTAAGGGGTGTTTGCACAAATAACCCACATTAGGAGATAAGTTAGGGTTAATTATGTAATTTGGTCCTTAATGGGATAATATAGCAGATTATATTTATTTGGAGCTTTTTGGATAAATATATTATTAATAATGTGTATTTGAGTTCATATATGAGTGTATTAACCTTTATTGTTTCTCTCTCCTCAAAATATGATTTTAGTTCACATTAATATGTTATTTTGTGGAGTAATGAGTATTTATACCCTAATATGTTTTATATGTCGAATTTGCTCACATGTTTCTTATTAATAGCTTTTTCATATAATTCCTTGATTTTAA
This sequence comes from Alisma plantago-aquatica, assembly GCA_963693085.1. NCBI lineage: Eukaryota > Viridiplantae > Streptophyta > Magnoliopsida > Alismatales > Alismataceae > Alisma > Alisma plantago-aquatica. Next base: position 1,868,442,493 of record OY856409.1, on the reverse strand, counting down.
TGTATTATTATACTCTTGTATGAGCCATATATTTATGGCCATATTATGCATTAAACGAGATTTTAACTATATAGCATCGTTCTATATGTTATTATGAGCCTATGGTTCAATTTTGGCGTTATTTGGAATTGATTTGACCCCTCTAATGCATTTTATAAGCTTTTAATATAGTATAACTATAGTTATTGCTTTGATTTCATTTATATCATTTGGTAACGCCTAAGTCTGCTGTCACGCGCCCCAGGTCCATAGTGGACTCGCATCCAACGGCCCTAATTAATCTAGGTCCGATCCAACGATTCGCGCTTTATCTTCTTCCTCCAGCTGGCCGACCGTTTCACAGTAAAATGGCGCCCCTACACTCCCGATCTCTTCCTCCCTCTACACTCAACGATTTCACTTGATTCCTCTTCCGTTGGTTTCGTCTCGTCAAGACGCCTCTAATGAGTCCTAACTCATCGCCTATCTCGACGTTTTCGCGAAACGCCCAATCGGGGCTGCCTCCTCCTCTCCACCAGGGACCTGCGGAGGGAGCCACAGCTCCTCCCTCGCCTACTTAAGGGGCCGTGAAGCACCCCCTGGCTTCGAGCCTTCTCCCTCTACCCTCAATTTCTTCCCAACCTTCCCCGAGGATCCCTACCCAATCGTTCTACCTTCCCCGGCAACGACGACCTTCGGCTTGCATCTCCGACCACCTCGGGCCCAATTGGGACCTCGGTAAGAACCTACTGATCTTAGGCTTCCTTCTCCTAATCCTTGTTTTCCTCTTTGTGCTCTTGATCACCGGGTCCTATAGACCACGGTTTGACCTCCGCCGCCACCTGTGCTTTTCGAGGTTTTGTGCTCTTCCGACCTCACCACCGCCTCCTTTTAGCTCGCCTTGATCCCACGAATCTACTCCCGGTCTCGGTTGTCAGTTTGGTGATGTTTTCGTGTGGTTTCACCCCCCGATCTTGCTCCCCTGTTTCCCGATCTCCTTCGGTGTGCTTTTTGGTTCCTGAGGTCCTCGCCCTGTGGCGAGTGCTCCGCTTTACTCACCGGAGCCCGTCGGTTTAATTCGTGGTTCCAGATTGTGGTTTTGTGGCCAGGCTTTGAGCAACGGCCCTGGAGTCGAAGCAGGGTGTACCACCCTCGCGCCATGGTCTAGGCGGAAGAAGCCTGGCTGTGTAAAGACGCCCGGGGTCATGCCCCTGTGAGGGCGATGCCTCATCACCCAGGGGTAATATCGTCTATTCCCCATCTTGCTCTTGCTCTTTGACGCAAACAATCGACACTTGCGTTTGACTAAACTGTCCTCGTCTTTTTTATTTGATTGATTTTGTGAGCAAGGGTAGGCCAGTCTTTTCCCGTCTTTGCTCATTCGCCTTTGACTAAGGCCCAGCGAGCCTGGACAGGCTGACATGGCCAAAGATGATTGGCTCATGTCAGCGTGGGCCCGGCCTCAGTGGCCCAATCGCTTTTTATTTTGCCTACGTGGCTTTTTCTTAATTTCTGATTGGTCGGATTTACTTAATTCATAGTAAATCGATCCTTTATCAGAAAAATATGAATAAATAGTCGATGGAAAGGATTTTTAACATAGAATCTGATTTTATGGTTTTTGAGACATGATTTGGATTTCTTTTCCGAAGTTTGCTTTGAATGGCATTTTTAATATGTAAATGTTTTAAAATACATAATTAATTCATTTTAACTCTGTTTTCTATAATAAGATATGTTTTCTTAATCAGGAGATTATGAGTAATCGTTTGGACTTGGTTTTGAGTTCTAAATCATAGTTTTGTAAAATTAGGGTTTTTCTATGTTTATGTCTTTATATATATTAATGCATGTGTTATATTTATAACTAGGATATATGGATGGTTTGCTATCTGTTTGGTGGATATGATGGTAATGTATATATCTAAGGTATGTGAAGTTTATTTTATGTATGTGACATCTATGATGAATGTGTGGATTATATAATGTGCAAAAACTACCTATTCCTCAGTTGGGATCTTTTACAACCCCACTATAATTATTGTGCTAGCCTCATTTTCCCTCTAATTGCATTTATTGGCTCTTAACTGATTTTATGCTTCTAATACCATTATTGGATCATCTTTTGAAATACTTGGCAATCTTATATATATATTGTGGTTGTTCTTGTGGCTCATTTGAATGTAACTCATGAATCTTGTTGTTGCCTATGTGGCTCATTCTTTTGGAATTATTTGGAACATTATATATTGTTGATGCTCATTGACTATTCTTGGAACTCTTGGATATGGTTGTGACCTATGATGGTCTTATTTACTTATTTATTTGGGTTTTATTCCCAATGCTTGTTGCATCCTATTGTTGCTTTTCACTATGCTGCCAAGTGAATGATTATGCATGATATAGTTATTGGCCAATTGACAATGTAGTGTACATGAGTACAAATCACCCACAGGGCACTGAGGTTTTAGTCCTCCTGCCGGGCACTGGGGTTTTAGTCCCCCTGCCATTTTATATATTAGGCACTGGGGTTTTAGTCCCCCTGCCACCTTTTTAGGCACTGGGGTTTTAGACCCCTGCCATTGGTGAGGTCCGGTAGGTGCCTCACCCTACATTGATAGGACGTTGAGTCATAATTTATATTCATGCAAATGTGATAATTGTTGATATTTAAATGTGGCAGTTTCTCTCTCTCATATTCATATATTTGTCTCATCTCTTTGGAAATCTCTTCTTGTGGATAATCTTTTATGTTGCAAATCTTTTATTATTATTTGTCCTATTCCTTTTTATTAACACATACCTTTTATCTTTCTCTTGCTGGATGACCCCAACCATCCAGGTTAGGATCAGAGTGCGCATGGAAGCTTGGTGAACCCAAAGCTAAGGATAGGAAAAGAAGAAAGGAATGTATAGCTTGAGTGATCATAGTTGCTTTTATGTTGTCTAGTTGTTTAGTTTGGAGACAATGTTGTATTAGTTAAGTCTTCCTCTACCTAGATCCTCGTAGTTGCTTGTATAAAGTTGTACTCCCATTTGGGGAAATTTTATTTTGTACTCTTTATACATTTTTGAATAATGTCAAGATTTAATTCTTCCGCTGCCATACTTTTGATGATTTTGTTTATCATGCTTTTAGTAGAGACTTTTTGTTTGGGTCTTTACAGCATGGTATCAGAGCATCAAGGTAGTCGGATTCTTGACTAGTTCAAAATTGTCTCCCTAGAGAATATAGTTTCCCTTTAGCTAGTTTTTCACCTTAGAGTTGACCTATAAAGAATATTTGATTTAGGATCATAATAATTATTTATTAGAAATAAAATTTGTCAACTTTTTGGTGAATTGTTTATTGAGTAGCTATTAGAGCAAGAAGTTGAAGTGATGGTGTCTAGAAAGGGTCAGAGCTTAGGGGCTGGCAATATTTTCCTCCGCCCCACTAGCTTGGTCACGAGGACTCCTGAGCTCATATGACCTGGCCTGGCCTGATCTGAAATGGACAGCTCGAAATAGTATACCCTTAGACAAATTGCCTTATTGTTGAATAACCTTAGAATATCCTTTGTATGATGATTTGATTTCTTTTCTCAAACAAAAATCATCTAGTATCTTATTTGAGCCTTAGATTTCCATGTTAGGGTTTAGTGTGCCCTATGTTACACCTTGAGTTAGAAGATAGAGTTTAGTAAGGCTTTTTATGTTGGGCTTTATACCCTTAAAATAGTTTGACTTAGTCAACCCTTTGAGTGGAAGAGTAGTGTTAGTACCCTGTTAGATTTTGGAGTTGTTGATTTCGAGGACGAAATCCTCTTTAGGGGGTTGGAGTCCCTCAATGCCTTGAAATCAAGTAACTCTAACTCCTTAGACATGGGAATAGAAAGCTTATGTGTTTAGAGTTTAATAAACCTAATATATTTGTAATTCATCTTGTTTGTTTATGAACTAATGGATAAGTCATATAATTCTCATGCTTGAACCCTAATATACTCTTGATGCACCTAATCATTAATTGTTCATATGTGGATACACATAGCTTGGGTTTAGTCACCCTAATGATAAAATGTGTATGATAAAATGCACCCTTAGGATGCTTTGATATGTAAGGGTCATGTTGACCTAAACCCTAGGATGTAATCATCTAGCCTTGACAACACATATAGACCCTTCATGCCTTTCTTGACATATTAGTGACATTAGGTGTCATCGCATGCTATACCTTAATGCATGTAAATCACTTAATTATATTTGTGACCTAATTATCAACACATGTTAGGCATAGCACCTTGTTGACTAAAATATATCTCATTGATCATCTTATTGGTTTATGGATCAAATCAGTAATATGATGATGAGTAATTAGATTCACATAATGTGAGGTTAATTCATAGTAATTAGTATTGTGAGAGAATATGATTAGTGATGGCATGGATATGAGTATGTTAGATGTTGTGACCATATGGAGATAAGCCATATACCCTTAGACCTGTTATTAGGGTAATAATGGGTTGGATGATATTAGATGGCATAATTCCACATGATGTAGTTGTTGGGTAATAATGTTGAGTTATTTAGGTTTTGACCTAATACATTAATTGTTGTTAGGAATGGTTTAGTATAAATGGCCTTGTAAACCCTAATTGTGCTTAAAACCCTTGATGAGGGAGATACCCATAATACACATATTCAGATGTTAAGATGTAATAAAATGTGGCACAAGTGTTAGTATGATAGATATGCTGCCTTTTCATGATAGAGTTTATGTAACAAGATGTTATGTTGGGTTTGTTAAAGGCTATAGGTTTTGTGGAAACCTTAGTAATACCTGACTTATGTAGATTTAGATGGTACCCTAGATTAAGGGTTATAACCTAGTTGTTTATGGTTGGGATGTTACACACTCACACTCTCTTTCCTCTTGTTGTGATTTCGGGGACGAAATCCTCTTTAAGGGGTGGTGTGCTGTAACATACTGAATCTCAGGGTCTTCCCTGCAATTTACCCATTCTTGAGCTTTTCTTTGCCTTTTAGTCCATTTGGACCTTTTCCACAAATTTCACATCCGTTTGGATCATTCTTGTACACCTTGTGCAATTGGAGCACAATCTGAGGTTGAAATCACTATTTACCCTCTTTTATGATATTTAAGGGGTGTTTGCACAAATAACCCACATTAGGAGATAAGTTAGGGTTAATTATGTAATTTGGTCCTTAATGGGATAATATAGCAGATTATATTTATTTGGAGCTTTTTGGATAAATATATTATTAATAATGTGTATTTGAGTTCATATATGAGTGTATTAACCTTTATTGTTTCTCTCTCCTCAAAATATGATTTTAGTTCACATTAATATGTTATTTTGTGGAGTAATGAGTATTTATACCCTAATATGTTTTATATGTCGAATTTGCTCACATGTTTCTTATTAATAGCTTTTTCATATAATTCCTTGATTTTAATGTATTATTATACTCTTGTATGAGCCATATATTTATGGCCATATTATGCATTAAACGAGATTTTAACTATATAGCATCGTTCTATATGTTATTATGAGCCTATGGTTCAATTTTGGCGTTATTTGGAATTGATTTGACCCCTCTAATGCATTTTATAAGCTTTTAATATAGTATAACTATAGTTATTGCTTTGATTTCATTTATATCATTTGGTAACGCCTAAGTCTGCTGTCACGCGCCCCAGGTCCATAGTGGACTCGCATCCAACGGCCCTAATTAATCTAGGTCCAATCCAACGATTCGCGCTTTATCTTCTTCCTCCAGCTGGCCGACCGTTTCACAGCAAAATGGCGCCCCTACACTCCCGATCTCTTCCTCCCTCTACACTCAACGGTTTCACTTGATTCCTCTTCCGTTGGTTTCGTCTCGTCAAGACGCCTCTAATGAGTCCTAACTCATCGCCTATCTCGACGTTTTCGTGAAACGCCCAATCGGGGCTGCCTCCTCCTCTCCACCAGGGACCTGCGGAGGGAGCCACAGCTCCTCCCTCGCCTACTTAAGGGGCCGTGAAGCACCCCCTGGCTTCGAGCCTTCTCCCTCTACCCTCAATTTCTTCCCAACCTTCCCCGAGGATCCCTACCCAATCGTTCTACCTTCCCCGGCAACGACGACCTTCGGCTTGCATCTCCGACCACCTCGGGCCCAATTGGGACCTCGGTAAGCACCTACTGATCTTAGGCTTCCTTCTCCTAATCCTTGTTTTCCTCTTTGTGCTCTTGATCACCGGGTCCTATAGACCACGGTTTGACCTCCGCCGCCACCTGTGCTTTTCGAGGTTTTGTGCTCTTCCGACCTCACCACCGCCTCCTTTTAGCTCGCCTTGATCCCACGAATCTACTCCCGGTCTCGGTTGTCAGTTTGGTGATGTTTTCGTGTGGTTTCACCCCCCGATCTTGCTCCCCTGTTTCCCGATCTCCTTCGGTGTGCTTTTTGGTTCCTGAGGTCCTCGCCCTGTGGCGAGTGCTCCGCTTTACTCACCGGAGCCCGTCGGTTTAATTCGTGGTTCCAGATTGTGGTTTTGTGGCCAGGCTTTGAGCAACGGCCCTGGAGTCGAAGCAGGGTGTACCACCCTCGCGCCATGGTCTAGGCGGAAGAAGCCTGGCTGTGTAAAGACGCCCGGGGTCATGCCCCTGTGAGGGCGATGCCTCATCACCCAGGGGTAATATCGTCTATTCCCCATCTTGCTCTTGCTCTTTGACGCAAACAATCGACACTTGCGTTTGACTAAACTGTCCTCGTCTTTTTTATTTGATTGATTTTGTGAGCAAGGGTAGGCCAGTCTTTTCCCGTCTTTGCTCATTCGCCTTTGACTAAGGCCCAGCGAGCCTGGACAGGCTGACATGGCCAAAGATGATTGGCTCATGTCAGCGTGGGCCCGGCCTCAGTGGCCCAATCGCTTTTTATTTTGCCTACGTGGCTTTTTCTTAATTTCTGATTGGTCGGATTTACTTAATTCATAGTAAATCGATCCTTTATCAGAAAAATATGAATAAATAGTCGATGGAAAGGATTTTTAACATAGAATCTGATTTTATGGTTTTTGAGACATGATTTGGATTTCTTTTCCGAAGTTTTCTTTGAATGGCATTTTTAATATGTAAATGTTTTAAAATACATAATTAATTCATTTTAACTCTGTTTTCTATAATAAGATATGTTTTCTTAATCAGGAGATTATGAGTAATCGTTTGGACTTGGTTTTGAGTTCTAAATCATAGTTTTGTAAAATTAGGGTTTTTCTATGTTTATGTCTTTATATATATTAATGCATGTGTTATATTTATAACTAGGATATATGGATGGTTTGCTATCTGTTTGGTGTATATGATGGTAATGTATATATCTAAGGTATGTGAAGTTTATTTTATGTATGTGACATCTATGATGAATGTGTGGATTATATAATGTGCAAAAACTACCTATTCCTCAGTTGGGATCTTTTACAACCCCACTATAATTATTGTGCTAGCCTCATTTTCCCTCTAATTGCATTTATTGGCTCTTAACTGATTTTATGCTTCTAATACCATTGTTGGATCATCTTTTGAAATACTTGGCAATCTTATATATATATTGTGGTTGTTCTTGTGGCTCATTTGAATGTAACTCATGAATCTTGTTGTTGCCTATGTGGCTCATTCTTTTGGAATTATTTGGAACATTATATATTGTTGATGCTCATTGACTATTCTTGGAACTCTTGGATATGGTTGTGACCTATGATGGTCTTATTTACTTATTTATTTGGGTTTTATTCCCAATGCTTGTTGCATCCTATTGTTGCTTTTCACTATGCTGCCAAGTGAATGATTATGCATGATATAGTTATTGGCCAATTGACAATGTAGTGTACATGAGTACAAACCACCCACAGGGCACTGAGGTTTTAGTCCTCCTGCCGGGCACTGGGGTTTTAGTCCCCCTGCCATTTTATATATTAGGCACTGGGGTTTTAGTCCCCCTGCCACCTTTTTAGGCACTGGGGTTTTAGTCCCCCTACCATTGGTGAGGTCCGGTAGGTGCCTCACCCTACATTGATAGGACGTTGAGTCATAATTTATATTCATGCAAATGTGATAATTGTTGATATTTAAATGTGGCAGTTTCTCTCTCTCATATTCATATATTTGTCTCATCTCTTTGGAAATCTCTTCTTGTGGATAATCTTTTATGTTGCAAAGCTTTTATTATTATTTGTCCTATTCCTTTTTATTAACACATACCTTTTATCTTTCTCTTGCTGGATGACCCCAACCATCCAGGTTAGGATCAGAGTGCGCATGGAAGCTTGGTGAACCCAAAGCTAAGGATAGGAAAAGAAGAAAGGAATGTATAGCTTGAGTGATCATAGTTGCTTTTATGTTGTCTAGTTGTTTAGTTTGGAGACAATGTTGTATTAGTTAAGTCTTCCTCTACCTAGATCCTCGTAGTTGCTTGTATAAAGTTGTACTCCCATTTGGGGAAATTTTATTTTGTACTCTTTATACATTTTTGAATAATGTCAAGATTTAATTCTTCCGCTGCCATACTTTTGATGATTTTGTTTATCATGCTTTTAGTAGAGACTTTTTGTTTGGGTCTTTACAAAAGCACACGATCCCCATTCTTGAAGGTGTGCATCTGAATGTGGCGATCGTGGATCAACTTAGTGCGCTCCTTGTATATCCGAGAGTTCTCATATGCAGTCATTCGCAGCTCATCCAATTCATTTAATTCAAGTAATCTCTTCTTCCCCGCTTCATCATAACTCAAGTTGAGCTTTCTCAACACCCAGTGTGCTTTGTGCTCTAACTCCACCGGCAAGTGACAGGCCCGACTGTACGCCAACCTAAAAGGCATGGTGCCTATAGGTGTCTTGTATGCCATCCTATATGCCCACAATGCATCCGGTAGTAAGGCACTCCAATTCTTCCTCGTGGAAGCCACCGTATGCTCCAAGATCTTCTTAATTTCGCGATTGGAGACCTCCACTTGTCCTTGAGTTTGCGGGTGATATGGGGTACCAATGTTATGTTTAACCCCGTATTTCCTCAATAGTGCCGAGAACTTTTGATTCTTAAAGTGCGTACCCCCATCACTAATGATCATTCGGGGCACTCCAAACCTGCAGAAGATATTTTCCTTAACGAACCTACACACTACAGTAGAATCGTTAGTCCTTATGGGTATTGCTTCTACCCACTTCGACACATAATCAACAGCTAAAAGGATATATAAATTCAAATTGGAGGACACAAAGGGTCCCATGAAATCTATACCCCATAGATCAAATACCTCAACCTCTTGGAAAACATTTAGGGGCATCTCTTGTCTCTTTGAAATGTTACCTGCTCTTTGGCAGGAATCACATTTCCTCATGAACTCATAGGCTTCTCGGAACAAGGTAGGCCAATATAGGCCACATTCCAGTACTTTGGCAGCCGTACCAGAGCTCGCATGATGTCCGCCCGTAGGTAGAGTGTGGAAATGATGAAGAACACTCTCGTATTCCACCTCAGGTACACACCTGCATATGACACCATCCCTGCATTGCTTCAAAAGAATGGGGTCATCCCAAAAATAATATCGTAGAGAATGGAAAAATTTCTTCTTCTCTTGATATGTCCAATCATCCGGGATGATCCTGCAAGCAAGATAATTCACAATATATAAAAACCACAGATCTTTAGAATTGACTTTCAAAAGTTGTTCATCCGGAAATGTCTCGGTTATGGGTATGTGTACATCTTTTTCATCTACCGTCTATAACCTAGACAAATGATCCGCTACAACATTTTCAATCCCCGCCTTGTCTTTGATTTCGATATCAAATTCTTGTAAGAGCAAGATCCACCTAATCAATATAGGTTTGGCATCTTTTTTCTCCATCAAATATTTAATAGCGGCGTGGTCAGTCCAAACTACTACTTTCGATCCAACTAAATACTGCCGAACTTTTTCAAAAGCGAAAACAACAACAAGCAATTCTTTTTTAGTAGTCGTGTAATTTAGTTGGGCATCATTCAAAGTCTTAGAGGCATAAAAATCACGGCGGGTTTATTGTCCACCCTCTATCCCAACACAACTCCTACAACAAAATCAGATGCATCACACATGAGTTCAATCAGCTTAGTCCAATCCGGTGTTTGAACAACCGGTGCGGAAATCAATTTCTCCTTCAGCACGTTGAACGCGTGTAAACATTTGTCATTGAAATAAAAAATGGCATCCTTTTCGAGGAGATCGGATAGAGGTTTGGCGATTTTTGAAAAATCTTTTATGAACCGACGATAAAATCCGGCGTGGCCTAAGAAGCTTCTTACCCCTTTTACCGAATTTGGTGGGGGTAATTTAGAAATTACTTCAATTTTTACCGGATCTACCTCCAAATATTTGTTGGACACCTTATGTCCCAGCACTATTCCTTCACTCACCATCATATGACATTTCTCCCAGTTGAGGACCAAATGTGTGTCCTCGCATCTTTGTAACACCTTATCCAGATTATAAAGTCATTCATCAAAAGAAGCACCATAAACCGAAAAATCATCCATAAAGACCTCTAGACAGTGTTCTACCATATCCGAAAAAATGGCGAGCATACAACGCTGAAAAGTCGCTGGTGCATTGCATAATCCAAAGGGCATGCAGTGATACGCGAAAGTTCCATAGGGACAAGTGAAAGTAGATTTCTCTTGGTCCTTAGGATCAATCGAAATCTGATTGTACCCCGAATACCCGTCCAGAAAATAGAAATGTGATCGGCCGGCTAAACGCTCTAGAATTTGATCAATAAACGGAAGAGGAAAATTGTCCTTTAGCGTAGCAGTATTCAGACGTCAGTAATCTATACAAACTCGCCACCCAGTTACCAAGCGGGTGGTGACATGTTCATTTAAAGTATTTTGAGTGACAGTTATTCCCCCCTTTTTAGGGACTACCTGCGTGGGACTCACCCATGTCAAGTCTGAAATTGCATAGATGATACCTGCGGAAAGAAGCTTAATCATCTCCTTCTGCACCACCTCCATCATGCTCGGATTCAGTCGACGTTGCAGTTGAATCACCGGCTTGGCTCCCTCCTCGAGCCGAATCTTATGCTGGCACAAAGTAGGGGAAATCCCCTTGATATCTGCAACAGACCACCCAAATGCTCCCTGGTGGTTCTTCAGCACTATCAACAACTGGTCCTCCTCTTCCGCACTCAGATAAGTAGAAATAATCACCGGTAACTTTTCTTCCTCAGCTAGGAAGGCGTACTTGAGGTGCGGTGGCAGTGGCTTTAACTCCAACTCCGACGGGCTGATTAAGGATGATTGAAGCAGTGGGGGAAGTTTGCCTAAATCTTCAGAATACCTTGCATAGAAGCATGGTAACATCTGAAGCATCTTGGCACACTCCTTGAGTGATTTGCTTCTCATCCAATCATGAGTGATATTGACTAAACAAGCCTCCAGTGGTAATTCCAGATATGCATCAAAAACTGAATTTGCTATAGCATCATCCTCCGTAGAGGGAGGAATGTCCTCATCCTCATCATTCGGGAACCCTATAGCCTTGCAAAGGGATACCACTTTGGTCTGCTCCATGATGTCTATAGCCAAAGTCCCCTTGTCCACCTTGGTCATTACATGAGCCATATCTAGAAATGGCTTCCCTAGACAAAGTGAGATATTGTTATCAAAATGTTTTACCATGTGGCATTGCTCCTTGGATTTAGGTGAAGTGACGCTGGAAGGCATGGCCATCTCAAATCAGTCATCGGCTATACCTAAGGTCAAATGACCTCTCCCCATCTCAAGTATCATGTCAGATGTAGCTTGGAATGGTAGTCCGAGTAGTAGCTCATTTCCTAGTTCATCTTGCATCTCCATGATGACAAAGTCTGCTGGAAATACAAATCGATCCACTTTCACTAGCACGTCTTCACAAATCCCATATGGCTTTACCACTGAATTGTCTGCCAATTGGATAGTCATGTTGCTTGGCCGTGACTCTTTTGATCCCAGCTTTTTGAATGTAGAAAGGGGCATCAATTTAATGATCGCCCCTGAGTCACATAGTAATTCACCAAATTTGACTTTCCCGATGTAACAAGAGATGTTAAAGCAGCCTGGATCTTGCCTCTTTGGTGGCAATGTGGCCATGATAAAGGCACTCACCTGCTCCTTAAGCACAACAACCTCAGTGTCTGAGATTTTTCTCTTCTTGGTGTTGATGTCTTTCAAAAATTTCCCGTAAGAAGGGATTTTCTCAATAGCTTCCAATAGAGGGATATTGACTGAATGGTTTCTGAAACTGTCTAAAAACTTTTTGAATTGGGCATCTACCTTCCTTGCCTTAGCGCTGTTCGGATAAGGGACCGGGACAGCCTGTGCCCTTTGATGCGGTGGAACATAGGGTGTCCTTTTCTGAGGCTCCTCCTCCTTTGCAATAGGATCTTCAGTAGCATCCACTACTATGTCATCAACTGGTTCAGTGACCGGTACGAGTAGCTCCTCAATGGCCTCACCTTCAATTTCCGATTGGGGTTTTCTTGTTTCATCGACCCTAGCATTTAAAAATTTCTTGCCACTTCTTAGCAAGATGGCTTTCACCTGTTGGTTTCCTCCTGGAACATTAGTATTGCCCGGAAAACCTGAGTGCGCCAGCTTCTTCAAATTGGCTATCTCTGCTTCCATTTGTGCCATGGATGTCTCTATTGTCCTCATTTGAGCCCCATGGCTCTGCAGTGTCTGCCCAAATTGGTTCATAAACTCCCCTTGTTGCTTTATTTGCTGGCCGAAAGTAGTCATGAGTTCTTGATTTTGCTTTATCACTTTATTGAGTAGCTCTGTGCTCTTATCCTCTGCTACTGGCTGGGGTTTAGCGTTCGGATCCTGCAAGAAGTTATTTGGATCCTTCTAGGAGAACTTCTTACCTTTCCTCCATGAATAGTCGTTATTCCTGTAGCCTTGCTGCCGCCTCATGAATTTAACTTGAGCCTCCTCATCAGACTCAGTATCCTCCTTTGTGAGCAGTTTCTTTGCGAGAAGATCCATCTTCTCATTCAGCTCCTTGATTGCTTTAGATTCACCTACCACTCGAACCTGCTCCACGGCGCCTCTTTCGCCCCACGATTGTTTCTTGGCCATGTTCTTTAGGATTTCCCAACACCTGGTGTCCGTGTTATTCAAGAAGAAACCTGAGTCGGCTGAATCGAGATTGCTTCTATCATGCTCGGAGAGAGCAAAATAGAAGATCTTGACCTGTGTCTCCTTATCAAGCCCGTGATGTGGGCACTGCCTGAGCATAATCTGAAACCTTTCCCATGTCTCAGAGTAGGTCTCTCCTTCTTGTTGGGTGAAGTTGTGGATCTTCCTGATCATGTCATTGGTCTTCTCGGGCGGGAAGAACCGTTCAAATAAAACCTCCACCATGTGGTCCCAAGACTCCACATATTCATCGTCTAAGTTGTGTAGCCATTCACGCACATTTCCCGCTAGAGAACTCAGGAAGAGCTTCAAGTAGAGCACATCTTGTGGAAATCTGTCGATTTTTATCATATCACAATTCTCCACAAATTGACTTATGTGCGCGACGGGGTCTTCATTTTTGATCCCGTGGAAAGCATTCGACTTCGCCAAGTTGATTAAAGATGGATCAATCTTGTATGTCGGAATATTCACCGCTTGCTTCTTGATCGGCCCCTTGGAAGCGGATGAGGAAGAAGCCTTGATCTTCTCCCATATTGTCTGTGGCTCGTCCATCTCTTCTTGTTCAGGTTCAGAAACTATATCCTCCAGCTGGTCTTGATTATACTCGTCCTCATCTTCCAATCCTGGCAGCGGAACCTCTGGTGCATGCCTCGTGTAGTCTGTACGATACGTCTACACCATGCACAGTACCTGCAAATAGAAAAATTAAATTTAGTACAGTGCTTGACAATTGCAAATATTTAGAAAATAGATTATGAATCTTTGAAATTTAAAAAATATGTGGCCTAGAGTGGCCTCTTGTAGCACTCGTAGTGCTGACAATTCGCCGTATCCCCGACAACGGTGCCAAAAACTTGACGCAAATTTACCGTGTGTAGAAATGCAAGTGAACGCGTCGAAGTAATACATGCCTTTGTGAGGCCCGAGTCAAACACAGGGATACGTAAAATCTTCGGAGACTCCTACTAACTACTCGCGATCAGCTAAGCTGATTAAATAGTTGAGAGTTGTTGTCTAAATTAAAAGAAAATAAAAATAAAGAAAAACAAGCAATCAATTAAATGTTTGATTTAATCAATTCAAAGTGAGATCTTTAGGATTGCGGTTTCACCGTGGGTTTTCATTGTATTAAAGTCTATATAGTTACTCAATTTTATCTCTCTATCCGGGTAGTGGCCTGAAATCAGAATTGCCCACTGTCGTGGTACGATTCACTACCTATGTCTAGGTTGGTTCCACCGTCGTAGTAACCTATACCCTAAACTGGGTGCATTAAAAACGACCTCTCAGTATCCACCATTAATCTTACACCACCTTGTTCAAGGGATTTGTCAATTAATGTAAATTCCGTCTCTTTTCAACCATTAATTCTTCTTTCAAAGTAATTAAGGGCGTTAGATTATTATTATGGTGATCAAGCATAACAATATATTTGAGAAAACGAAATTATACCATGGATTTAAGAGATAAGATATGAATTACTATGATAAAATTGTCATACAATGAATTCCTGGGCTACTCCCGGTCCTAAAGACAAAGGGGATTAGCTTTCCATGTTCATCTCAGAGCAAAACGTGGAGCAGAAAAAAGAAAACATGAAAAAAAAACGTGACTGAGTGGTGAAACCCTTGAACGGAAAAGATCCAACCTATCCTTGGCGTGGAATATGCGTTCTCCCGCCTTTCGGTGGTGGAAATCGCCTTCTTCAATGTCCGGATCGCCTGGGGCGTGCTCTCGTGCTCCGTTCTTCTCTCCTTGCTCTCCGGGATGTGTGCAACGGCTAATGACATGATTATCACCCCTTGGGCGCCGTCATTAGGTATATTTACCGAATTAGGTCGCCAATTAATCACAACCTTCCGATTAAGATTAATCTGAAACAAACTCATATCTGACGGTGTCGATATCATCGACGCGGGTCGATGGTATTGACCTAGCACGATATCGATTGTTCTTCTTTTCTTTTGTCTCTGCGCCTGATGTCATCTCGATACCATCGACGAGGGTCGATGGTATTGACGAACCTGTAGCGACGGTTTTTTCTTTATGTGTCGTTGTAGCTCCACCAGTCGATTGTATCGACATATGGGTCGATAGTATCGACTCCCTTCTCACCAGCAACCTGATGGTATCTCGATACCATCGACATCCCTTTCGATTGTATCAACTTTCTTTTGGTCCTTGCGGCTGGCAACCTGTGGTCCGGTCGATGGTATCGACCACCGTCGATGGTATCGACGGTAGCAGATACTTGTTTTTCCTGAAATTAACACACAAAACCACATAAGTTCTCACAAAACGTATTATTTTGATAATTAATACTCAAAATGCTTGAAATAGGGGAAATTTGACATAAAGAAGTACCTTAGACCAAAGTGAATGAATTATGCAACATTAACCATAAAAAATGACTAATAAATGCATAAAGAACATATCAAACAAGTCTATATATGCGACTCAAAATCATCACATCATGGGGACAACCAAAATCTTGCAAATATGGCTAACAATTTAATAATCACAATCAAATTATTTAACAAGCCACTTTACATTTTCAATGTGTCATTCTCCACTGCTTTTTCCCTAACCCTAGCATACCCCTCTAGGGTTTCTCTCTTGCCATTGACTTAAGGCCACCTTCTCAATCCCGAGCTTAGTGCCTGGGAGTCACCTCTCATGGTGCTCCATAGTCATACATCATAGAACAACCTTCTCATTCCCGAGCTTGGTGTCTGGGGTCACCTCTCATGGTGCCCATTGGTCTACCCTCCTGGGCCTGACCTTTATGGCATCTTCCATCAGGGTGGCATGTGGGTGTGAGGATTCACATGTATATATATATAACTGTGATAGCCATAGTGACTTTATAATTGTAGTATGAACATCCAAACTATTTAGATTGCATTCAATGCGAGGAAACATTCAGAAAACCCTCAGGAAACTAATGTGATTAATCATAATTAACCACATACCTGATCCAGAGGGACTTGCTGTCCAAGTAATAATTATAAAGAAAAAGTAACGAGCAATCAACCATATCCGAAATTAATGCATGACATCCAAGCGTTATAGTTTATCCAAAACATTCTAAAGCCAGACTTGGATTCCACCTTAAGCTTTCTAGGCCACTTTATGGTTTTATTAGGGTTTTAGCCTCCATAATGCTTTTATCACATTTAATGCCCTCTTATTTCACAAATCCTAATTTCACCATAATAAGCACAGTTAAAGTCCATCATTTCTCTTTTATACTCAAACTACCATCTTTATCTCTTTTAAGTTACTTCAAGATCATTAGACTCAATTACCACCTTTAGTTTCCTTCGAATTGACAACTCATACTTTATCAGGATTTAATTCATAATTGTATTCCATTTATTATTAATTCCTCATTTATCCATTGGAAAACCCTAATCATCAACTTGAGGGTATTATATCATGAAAACACAATTCTATAATTAGATTTTCAGATTTAACCCATTAAAACCCATATTTTCTCAAATTAGGGTTTCTAAACGTAATTATGTGCATAAACCCTAAAAAAAGCATGAAACTACCTTCTTCAAAATTAACTCTCCCTTTTATTCTTAATAGGTTAGTATTTCTCAGAATTAGGGTTCCAAACCAAATTAACCTCAAAGAGTCATTAAAATCGAGTTCCATATCAAATTAGGGTTTTATCATAATTTACTACATCAAAGGTGATAACTTGGGGTACTTTTTCAATTGCAAGCAATATCAGGTCCCAATTATATTTGTATTGGCGTCCTCACATTTTTCTGATCAAATTTCATGTATAACTTATTTTCATCAGGGCTACCAATCTTTAGTTGTGATTTATGCAAGATAAATATGTTTAAGCCAATAAGAAAGTGACACGTCGGCAAGCGGGACTTACTTTATTTTCCACACAAATTGGTCGATTACTCTTCTACCCTTGATCTCTTCTCACAACTTTCGGGGTAGGGGAGTCTTTTCTCCCTTGCTCGTCTTCCTCCCCTGCTTGCTCGACGCAGAGCAATGGAAGGTCAACTCTAGTGTTGACTTCCATCAGAAGGGTTCCTTCCTCGCTCAAAGTTGGTCCTCCACATCTGCCCGACCCAACCGAACTCATCGGTGGTCCAAATTTCTCTATCTATGGCCAAAGCCATCGAGACGAAACAGAGGTTCTCCCGGCGGCAAGCCAAGGAGGTCCAAGATGTAGGAGGGACTCGAGAGAGGAAATTGGTGGGAGATACTTGTCCTGAAAGTCCCACAGAATCTCGCGAAGTTGTTCAACATCACACAGAGGAAAACCACCCCCTTAAATAGCCTGTGGATATGGAGCATCGGACGGGGTCTGTAGGTTTTAGGGGATTCTTCTAGAGATCCCCAAGCTCGGCGAAACCTAGGATTAAACTGTCCGCAAGAAACTCACGAATAAATCTAGCATATTTCTGAGTTTGCACACTCATTGATTGATAAGGAATTCAATCAAGGAAACTCAGAGTTCTATCCTTGATTTCCTAACCAGACTTGAGCTGGAAGACAATCTCATCATCGTTGGATCTAGATCTGATGGCCCTAAACGCACGCGCCAGATCAAGGGAATTGTATTCAGAATTGTGACATTTATTATAAACCCAACACTTTAGGGAATCTTGTAAAAGCTATAACTCCCAAACCAAATATCCAATTAATCTCAAATTTGGAGGGAAAGTCCATAATGACTTAATATTCCTCTCTATGAAAATTGGGCTCATTATCTCAAAGGAAACGTTCTTTTTCTTTAAGTTCAAGATATCTCTTAATTATATATATATTTTTCACCTTTTTTCTCTTTCCTTTGCTATTAAATTATTATTTTCAGTTCCTTGAACCTCAAGGAACCTTAATGGATTCAAATCCCCTCGTGGGAATATTTCTTTAGCCTCTTTCCTTATCTTTCATCCTTTTTCTTATTATCTTACTTTTCTTATTAAAATATCTATTTTTGAGAATTTCTCTTTTATTTCTCTTTTGTTTTCCTCATTGGTGTTCCTTTTATCATTAGGAATCCTTGGGGTACGAAATTATGCCAAGGATAGCTTAATTATACCTCTTTTCACTTATTTTCCACCTTTTATCTTTGTTTTCAATTTCTTTTCTTAATAAAGAAATATCTAATTGATCTTTTCTTTTCTTATTGATTTATCTATGCAATTTTGGACTCCTTGGGACCCAAGGTACCCATGTGGCACTAAACCCACCTTTTGATTAAGTTTGTGTGCCTTCTAGAGGTTTCCACACCTTTCTTTTCTCAAAAACTCAATTATTCATTTACTAATTGAATTTCCTTGTTATTGGGCCCAATAGCCAATAAAGCCCACAAAACAATCATCAAGGCTATTGTAAATGAAATCCATTTATTCAAAATAGATTATATCATTATTCGTTCCAATATCTTTAATATGAGAAATTACATTTCTCACCGAATGAACCCAAAAATTGGGGTTGTAACACATACCAAAATAAACTTTCTTTTCCCCATCCTCCCTTCCATTCCATTCCCTTCCATTCCCTTCCCCTTCTCTCCCTCCCTTCCACTACCCACCATTCACTATGAACTAAACAACGCATTAATGAAGGGGAAGGAAAGGTAAAGGGAAAGGACACTTTTATTAGTTTATTTTCTTCGATTAGAATTAAGATGGGAAGGGACATACAACATAAAAAATAAACACAATACAAAAACTATGTGACTTCTTTCACAATTCATACTATACACAAAGCTTCATGCACCACATACATATAAACACGTGAAAAGTCAACATAAAATTAACTACCAAAACAAAAAAGCATATAATTGTCTTGATGAAAAAGAATATATTTACAAAAATATGTATAACATAATAGACTTCTCCACATGTAATGACTGTGGAAGCATGTCCATCAATAATTTATAGCTTCCTTCACATATCATATGGGGATATAGCATATTGATGACGTAAAATGAATATGATTGTCTCTTCTTTTTTATATTTTTGTGGTTACATAAGTAGTAAACCTCCATATTTTAGTATTTTTCACAAACATTTCCTCTACATATTCAATTTCCCTCCATAGTATAGAACTTCCATCCTCATACACTCCACATTTTTCATCAATCTTTTAACATTATTTTATTTGTTTTTTATGTATGTTTACTTATCTCAATCTTTCTTGATTTGCTACTCGTATTTTTATAAAGCTTTTTATGTTTCCTTCCAAGTTGTGCACAAATTTATATTCTATTTTCCTTATATAACAAATTTTCTTCCTCTAAATTTTTCCACAAAATATTTCAAAAGTTTCATCTAAGATGTTGTATGTTCATCCAATTGACTTAGAATATACGTGAGCGACTACATCTTCTCTATTCTCTTTGGTTGTCAATAGTACTAGAATTTCTTACTATATCATGTATATGTTTTCTCCCAAATTTTATATTTGATATCAACCTTTCTAAAAAACTTCCTATTATCTCTTTCCTCATTCCCTTGTTTTAACTTTAATTTGATGGGGAGAGAATTGGCTGAAAATACACTTGGTTCTTTTTTATATTTCCCCTTCCTTTCCTTCCCTTCCTTGTCATTTTATCCAACCAAATAGCCTAAGCCTCTTGGCCTTTCTCCCCCTCCCCTCCATTCATCATGTATGTGTAACATCCCATAATTTGAGGCTTTGGATAAACGATCTTATAAGCAATGATTGGACTACCCATATCCCTAAGGTGCACCTCCTTTTCAGGGAGCCTATCACTGAAGAACCCCATAGTTAAGCGTGCTCAAATTGGAGTAGTACTAGGATGGGTGACCAGTCGAGAAGTTGATCTTAGCTTGTGCGTTAGTGAGGACAACGTGTGCAGTTAAGGCTAGTGGTGGTTTGTGGGGCTAGTTGTCATTCTTGAAACTCTACTAGAGTCTTGGGCGGTGGGCTCAGGCTTTACAAATGGTATCAGAGCCAAAACCCCTCTAATAGGTGGGGCCGAGATGGGCATGGCATGCCAGTCTTGATTTGTACGGTCTAGGCATGTTGGAAAGGGATGTCCATGGTGACGTAGCCACCCTTGCGCTAGTATTTCATGATCGGGAGCTGGGTGTCCATGAGCCATTCTGGGTCTGCACTGAAATGGGGAAATATTGTGAGGCCATATAATTAATCCTTGATGAGGATGTCAAGAGTCTAAGTGGGGGAGATTGTAACATCCCAGGATTTGAGGCTTCAGATAAATTATCTTATAAGGAATGATTGGACTACCCATATCACCAAGGTGCACCTTTTTTTCAGGGAGCCCATCACTAAAGAACTTCATAGTTAAGCATGCTCAGCTTGGAGTAGTACTAGGATGGGTGACCAGTCGGGAAGTTGATCTTGGCTTGCGCGTTAGTGAGGACAAAGTGGGTAGTTAAGGCTAGTGGTGGTCTATGGGGACAATCGTCATTCCTAAAACTCTACTAGAGTCTTGGGTAGTGGGCCCATGCTTTATAGTATGAAACATGACCTATGAGATTCTATGGCATTTTCTCATGCACCTACTCTTACATTTCATGATCAGGTAAATGGGTACGTTTGGTAGACAATGAAAAAGATATAGGATGATTCTGTCAAAATTTTAAATTAGACAATTCACTGAGAATGTAACCAGAAGTGCTTCATTTATTTATGATCTTATGCCTATTGTATATTTTACCTTTTCTCCTAGAATGGATTTGTTTCAACTTATCTTGTACATTATGTATGATTTTCCATTAAATTACATTTGATTACCTTAAAATGGGGTGAATGCAATGACTACAATTATACTTGTATACTATATAAGTATACATATGGGTTTTCAATGCAATAAAGGTTGTAAGTACCGATGTCAAAGTTCTCATGTGACTAGTACAAACACTACAACAATTACTTGGGATCGAGTGTCACCTAAGTAGGAGACCACCACATATAAGAAACATATTGTCCAAAGTCACTAGGACACCAAACCCTTATCTATACAATAGAAGAAAACACTCATTGTGCATCATTTACAAGGAAGAATAGATGCACAACCCCAATCTATGCCCACACTACTTATCGTAGATATCCATTGTAAGGCTAAAGGGAGAGTAGGGGGAATCCACACACCCTTGTATAGTTGTTCAACCACATCACCATGCCATACAAATACCCTAATTTTTTGCCTTGCTATAAAAAGGCTATTATTACATTGATGATGAGTTTTAATCCCTATATATGAAATGTCATAGTGGATAACAAGTCTAACATTTCACAAATAAGGGACACATAAAAGGCAGAAAGATAGTATTTTACTTCCTTAAAATTTTTGTGGATATAAATTCATGATAAAACTACAATAAATAGATAATCTCCTTCCTGTAGCTTTCCCTCATCAATATAGGTGACCTACAAATTTGTACAACATAGGAAACATGGATTGTACTCTTATGTCATGTCATTTCCCAGGGATATGTTTCCATTGTCAACATCATGACAACTCCAACAACAATAAATATCATGAAATACATCAACCTAATTACTTGGAATGTCTTGTCGCCACCTCATTTGAAGCTCATTCAATATGGTGTAGCTCACCTGGAGTCATTACAACATATACTAGAATATTGGTGGGACCTTATTGGACCTACACAGGAGGGACTTGTAATTAATAGATGCCCTTCCCCGTTGGATAAAACTTTTGGAATTGAAGGTGGTGGTTCATGCTATCCATTCCAAACCCTAGTGCTTCTACTTAATATGGGCGTAGACTGGTTGTGTTCCTTTCTTGATTTTCATCTCTCAACCGATTTAGCAAGCTTGCTACATGTTTCACATGTTGTCTTGTGAGATGTATTATATTTCCATGACCAAAACATTGATTTTAACCATTTAAATCCATTTTGAAAGACATATCTTGTCCATTTGGACGAATAGACATAAATTGCCCCCACACCATTGCAATGAGAAAATTGATCAAAAGCTTTATCTCATAAACAAATTGCTTCTAGCCTTGTTCAAGAAAGTGAATCCAGTGGTCCATCAAGGATTGGTTAAGAGAAAGCATGATTATCCAAGCTTTATTTTGATAAGCACATATGACACAAACTTATGAACATAAGAATCATATGGATGTTTGTATCATTTATTGTCCCTTACGAGTATGATTCTTCCATAAGCATCTTCCCACATCTAGATTTATCAAATTAAAACACAAAACTAAAGGAATTTTCTTCCAATCTGAAAACTTCATCCCTCACCATGGGTGGGTTCACTAACCATGTTTCAGATATCATATTGATAGGTGAAAATGATCGACACTCATTTTTTACACTACCCAATCATGTTGTCATTGAGTAAGACCATGAAAAATGTCAATGAAAAACATTAAAAAATTAAATAAACATATTTTAACATAGTTCAAAATTAGAAAGGACTTGGTGAAAAACTATTGGTGTAACCATAGTTCTGAAAATGAAGAGGTTCCATAGTTCAACTTGGAATGGGATGAATTTATACAAACATATCATGTCCATATAATGTTAATTAACAAAATTAACATTATACTACCTTCTAAGTTGTAGTATGAGACTTTCAGTGTGTCATGTATAAGGATGTCCATGGACATGCAAGACTTTATGTATAAGGAAGAAGTCAAGTACTAGGTTTCAAATAACTTTCCATGTGTCCAATTCTAAGGGTGCCTATGGACATACAAACCTTTATGGATAAGGAAGAAGTCAAGTATGAAGTGTCCATGGAGCTTTCCATGTATCCTTAGCCTAGGGATTTCATGGCCATGCAAGAAGAAAGCTCATAGGGGCTTCTTGAATATCAAATTTCGGTTTATAGACAATTATAGGCCATCCCAACCGACCTCCAATCAAGTCTAGGTTTCTAGATTATACATGCATAGGGAAATTAGGGGTTGAGGGTAGTAATGGGGAGGTGAAATTAGGGTTTTGGACCTCAATTCCCCCACATTCTAGCCTTGAGAAGGCTCCATGATAATTGCACTAGAATGATCTAATCTAGCTACTCATATCTCTCACTTAGATTTAAGGATATTGATTAAGATGTAGGAAGATGGGAGACAACCTAGGGATCCAAGAATTGGACCTAGGGGAAAATCCCAAAATTCACACATATAAGCAATTTGCCTAAATTCCTAGGTGATTTCACACATAAAACAACAAGAAATTCATGGAGAATGATATGCAAATAGAATATAATAAATAACAAATGGAATTACAAAGTTTACATATCATTTTCCCCCAACATGGTATCAAAGTAACATAATTTCCCCCAAACAGCCCACCCAAGGGGCCTAGCTACTCATAGACAAAGAAAATACAAAAAAGAAAGGAAGAAGAATGAGTAGAGGAGTGAAAAGCCATGATGAGCTCGAAGAAGACTCCTCCTTCTTCACCTCCTAGCAGCTGTAGCTCGAGCTCCCTCCTCCAAGGCAGGTGAATGACATGGATGTATGGTGGAAATGGTGAAATGGAGGTGGAATGAGGTGGGAATGGGTGGAGGACGAAACCCAGTCGATGGTATCGACCCGGGGTCAGTAAGGAAGCAGCGCCCAGGCCTCGCGAGGGTAATCGAACCATAAAGAGTCGATACCATCGACACCCAGTCGATGGTATCGACGTGACACGTCACCGATCCATGAGAAGAAATCAACGATGCTCACCAAATTCAGAACTCGATCCGTGGGATGTGTCGATTCCATCGACCCACATCGATGGTATCGACGCATCATCGATCCGGGTCCCCACATCAAGCAATCGACAACCGTCGATGGTCACGAAGAGCAGATTGTGCTCCAGGTGTCGATACCGTCGACACCCCGTCGATGGTATCGACGGAGCAAGAGTGGAGAAGGGTTCAGCTTTAAAAGGAGGGGTAGTTTCTCATTGCTATTCACACCTTCAAAGTGAATCCCCTCAACTCTCGTGCCAAGCATCCCGAGCAACCGAAGAACTTCACCGAGCATATAGCAATCGAGTAATCTTCACCGAGCTCTTCATCAACATTTGGGATCATCTTGTCCGAGCAACCCCGACCTTCACCAAGCTCTATTCTTCTGTCTCCTTTCTTTCACAATGGTGAGAATAGAAGGAGCTTCTTCCTCGTGGGCGGCTCCCATGGAGATTGACATGTTCGTACCTCCATCACCAGGCTCTATTCCTCGTCCGAGGATTGTCCACCCCTCGGCGGATGTGAAGAAAATCTTTGATGAGTTGATGAAGCGTCCCATAGAGCCTACCTGATATGTTGATCGGGCTATGATCGGGGACCTTGGCTTTGAGGACAACCTCAACCATGTCCTCCTTGTCCAAGTTGGGAGGAGGAAAAAAGTACGGGAGGAAGCCATTCCTTACCACAAGGAGGGTCATCTGTTCTTTGGTGAGTGGCCAACTTATAAGGATATCGTGGCGGAATTCATGGCCTCCCTTGACATCTGTGTTGTGTCCAATGACCTTATCGCCACTGACCGTGAGTGGATCAAGGGTGGTGTTTCCTTCTGTTTGTTCAACCGCAATTATACTATTATGCTCGACCAATTCAACTCGATCTACAATTGGTGGCACTCACCCGAGCAGCACCGACAGCCAAATAATCGGGCCAATTATGATGCGATGTTTGCGGCACTGGTGACCAACCCTGTGGGAAAATCGATCAGCTATCACAATGCAGCGGTGGCTGACTTCGAGCACCCGTTTGTGCGGGTTTTACACTGTATGCTTTGCATCACCTTCTTTGCTCGGGGCAAGCTTTCTTTGAGTAAATTCTAGGAGATAGATTTATTCTTCCTCTACAAGCTGTTGAAGAGGGAATAACTAAACTGGGGTGCATTTTTCTTGACGCGCGTGATGGCCGTGAAGAGGAGTACCAGAAGAGCCCCTATTCATTTTGGGGGACTTATCACACCACTAGCCCTCTACCTTGGGCTAGATCTGTCATCACTTCCTCCACTGGTCAGCAGAAATCCGGTGAATCTTGCTCATTTCCACCGCTCCAACCTTCTGACAGTTCATGGCATCGTGGTGTATGTGCATTGCCACGTCAATCAGGAGTATCAGGATGGTGCACTTCCTGATCCCGTCTTCAACATCCAAGGGGCCCATCACTTTAGGTGGCCCATTATTGCAATCGAAGATTCAACAAGTGAAGAAGACGCGGGTAACAATGACGACGGCGATGAGAATGAAGAGGAAGAGGAGACTTTCACTCCTCTTCAGGCACGAGTGGCACCGAGGAAGCGTCCATGCTTTTACCCGGGTGCATCATCATCTTCACAGCCTATGCCACCACAACCCTCTCAACAAGGAGAGGATGTTTATTCTATGCAGGGCATGTACACCATGCTACAGAGCATTCAGGAGATACAACAACAGCACACTACGTCATTTGCTGATATCCAGGATACTACGAATCGAATGTATGTTAATCAACAAGCTATCTTTGAGAATAAACGTCATCTGTTCGCCAATCAACAGCAGGTCTATGACCAGTTGGGGAGGATCGAGCAGCAACAATAGCCGTTTTATGATCACTACTGGAGCAAAAACTACTTCGGGGGATATCCTCAACCTCCGCCCATGCCCCCATATGATTCCAAACTTCCAGGGGCAATATCCATCATGGGATCCCACTGCCCCACAGTACCCACCACCTGAGCAATAAACGGTATCACTGTTCCACCTGCTGAGATTGTTTTTGACTATGAGGCCATAGTCGAATTCAAGCTTAGGGGGGGAGATGGAACAATTTCTATCTTTTCTTTTCCGTTGGTTTTATCCCTTATTGCCTTTTCTTTTATTTTAGAAATTTTCTTATTCTTTAGGATCCACATGCTATCTAGTGTATCCGTGGATGTCTAATGTAATTTGTCATCTCTATGTTTGTCACATGGGAGTTATGGGTAAATTTGAAAAATTTTCATGTCTCTGCAAGCTTGCTTTGTTTGAACTTGAGCATTTAACTTATGAAAATAATTGGGTTTGTCAACTTTAAAACATAAGATCACAACTCTACATGCCTATTATTTAAGGAAAGTGGACGGAATTGGATGTTGAGCCTAAACTGACCAAATGGTAATGGGACTTTAATCTGAAATAAGAGAAAGAAACCCCTTGATTTTATACATGTCAGTAAGGAGGGACATATAATATCTTCTAAGGGTTCTATCAATTAATCTTGTGATCTATCCACCTCATCTCATTTACACTCCACCATAAGAAAGGTAGCACTTTACAGTTTGTCATATCTTGATTGCATATCATGTAGATAGGATTGCATTGTAGTTAGTTTTTACATCTGTTACATTTAAAAAAAATGTTGCATTATAGTCATGCATGCACAAATTTTAGACTGCATGTCAATGTCATTTTAGTTGCATTTTGCATAATTTTAATTATTTTTTACATGATGTGCCTTGCTTCTTCTGAAAATAAGGAACTTGTTTCATACTTTCTGAAGAAAAAAAATATGAAAAAAAGTAGTAGTTATGAGAATAAGCCCAAGATGAAGATGTAAAAATTTCATCTTAGTTCATTAAGCAAAATAAGGGTTGAGAAAAGAAAAAAATTAATAAGTGAAGATCAGAAAGAGGAAGGAACTTGTTCACATGCATAATAAGAAGAACAAGCACATGTATAGTTATGTAGATATTCTGTCTCTCATTGGGATGGAATGATAGTGCATGCATCATTCCACCTAAAATGTAAGCATTATGTCATTTTCATAAGCATGAGCATCATGTAGGGCATTTTTGGTACTGTTGCATGTCAAACTGTATTGTGCTACCTTTCTTGCATAAACTGCCTATTCCATCCACCCGTTGCTCAAAATGGTAGGCCACCCATGATTATCTCCTCACTTTTGTATGTTAGGAGATCTGCTTCCATGTAGATGGTAGTTAGGTTATGAGCAACGTAGATAGGAGATCACAAGATGCATCAAGCCTGAACCGGAAGATTTTATTATATTAACTGCCTTATTTGATAGTGTTCACCAATCTTGGAGTGGATATCTATTATGGATGATCATTGTCACCTATAGGGTAGTTACCATTCTTTGGTTAGTGAGGGCCGGTATGTGAATGTATGGTGGGAATCATACAGTCATGTCTGTTGTGATAGTATGTTCTTTAGTTGATCCTCACAATTTTATTCTATAGTTTTGTTGCTCGAGGACGAGCAATGTTTAAGCGTAGGGGAGTTTGATGCGAGGATTTTGAGTCGCTCTTATAGACTAGTTTTACATGTGTTTTATGTGTTTATAAGTCACATTTGTGGTTAGTATCGCATGATTCACTCGCTTTAGTCTATAATCTCATTTTGCATCAAAACTACTATATTTCATCTTTTTGGTTATAAATGATCATATTGATGTGTTTTAGCAAGGCTGATTTGAATTTATCTTGAATTTTCAGGAAAAACGAATATATGCAGTTGTCGATACCATCGACAACTGTCGATAGTATCGACTCGGCCACAGTGAGACAGCCGCAAGGAACCAAGATGAATCGATACCATCAACACTGAAGTCGATGGTAGCGAGATACCTACAGTGAGCCAGCAGTCAACTGGTCGATACTATCGACCTCGCCCCGCTTCAGCGTCGGATTGGTGATAAAAGTGACGCCTAAAGGTGTCGATACCATCGGCACTCAAGTCGATGGTATCGAGTCTGCATCAGCACGAAATGTCAGAAAAAGGAAGAATCGTCGATATTATGACGGGTCGATACCATCGACCCACGTTGATGGTATCGACGCCGTCAGATCAGGTTTTGTTATAGATCGTTTCTAACCGGACGGTGGTGATCTTTTGGCGATCTAAAGTGGTACACATACGTAATTACGGTGGCCCGAAGGAAGTGATCACGTCATTAGTCATTGCATAAGTCTCAAGGAGGAGAGGAGAGAAAAACGGAGCCCAAAGCCATGCCCTGATCATTCTGAGAGTTGCAGAAGGAGTTTCCCACTACCGAAAGACTGTAGATCGCTCACTCTATGTCGAGGAACGCCCAGATCTCCTCCGTTCAGGGGTTTACATCACTTCTATTCATGTTTTCCCCATGTTTTCCCTTTCTCTCATCATGTCTTTCATTGAGATGAACATGTGGGGCTAATCCCATTTATCTTTAGGACCGGGAGTAGCCCGGGTGATTGTTGTATGACATTTTTACCATAGTATTTCATAATTTGTCTCTTAAATCCATGGTATGATTTTGTTTTCTCCATTATATCATTATGATTGATCACCCTAGTGATAATCTAATACCTTTAATTACTTTGAAAGAAGAATTAACGGTTGAAAAGAGATGAAATTCACATTAACTAATAAATTCTTTGAACAAGGCGATGTACAGTTAATGGTGGAAACCCAGAGTATGGTCTTCATGCACCTAGTTTAGGGTATAGATTACTACTACCGTGGAACCGTCCTAGATTTAGGTAGTGAATTGCATCACGAAAGTGAGCAATTCTGAATGCAGGACACTACCCGGAATGAGAGACGAATTAGGATAACTGTGTAGGAATTAATACAACGAGAACTTGTGGTGAAATCGCAATCCTAAAGATTCCCATTTGAATTGATTAAACCAAACATTTAATCGATTAATCTATTTTCTTTTATTTTTCTTTTCTTTTTCAATCAACTCTCAAATCATTTTAATCGGTCTAGCTGATTGCAAGTAGTTAGTAGTAGTCTACCAATAATTACGTTTTCTTGAGTTTGACTCGGGCCTCACAAAGGCCTATATTACTCTGACGCGTGCACTTGTGTTCTACACACGGTAAATTCGTGTCAAATACACATGTGGTTAGTCACTTAATGTGAATCAATTCATTGATATATAATATGTCTCACCTTGATCATTAAAACACATGTAATGATTTCAATATGAGTATGAAGTAATAGGATTCACTTAAATGTGCAAAATCAATAATATATATGAATAAATATGAGAGATGATTAATGATGACATTAATGTGAGCAATAAAGATAATGTGGCAATAAGATAATGTTCAATGTAAATATATGTAATTGATGTGACATAATTTGGATTAATTATAGACTTAATGACAAATTGAATATTCCATGTGAAATAATTTGTTATAACTTAATAAAGTGATAATACGAGGATAATGAAGTGTAAATCGAAGTTATTAATGATCAAAAGTATTGAGATAATTGAGTAACCTCTAATTGAGCATAATAATGAAATATAATCCTTTTGGCAATAAAGTGAATATAACATGACATAATTAATATAATGTTGATAATGTGATATCATAAAGAGTATACTGTTAATGAGCCAAAAATGTAAATGATGTTAAGTCTCCTAAAAAGAATATCTTAATAATGAAACCCTAGGTGGTCCTTGAGAACCTGACCTAGGAGAAGTTGCTTGTGAAGTTTCTGAACTCTCAAGTTAAGTAGTTGATGTATAAGTTTTGGTGGAAGTTGTATGGTTGGAGGAACAACCTGAAGTTTTGTGATGTGAGGTTGCACACTCACCCTTCCCTAATTGTAAGTGATTTCGGGGACGAAATCTTCTTTAAGGGGTGGAGTGCTGTAACATACTGAATTTTGGACCTTTTACCTTTTTGGTCCTCTTTTCCATCTTTTCCTTTCATTTATATCCTCTTTGACCTTTCTGTTTAATTTTTTGAGAATATGATGGTTTAATGAACATTTGTTCACCTTTTATTCCAATATTTAGGTTTTATGTACAAATACCTCAGTGAAAGCTTAATAATGGGTTTAATATGTAAAATATCCACTTAAGTAATAAAAATAATAAAATATTTCGTCCTAGAACTTTCTCGTGCTTTTTAGAATATGAAAAAGTAAATGAATCCCAAAATATATATAAAGGAGATGATAAATGTAATAATTGGAGATAATATGGAATATATTAGATAAAAGAGGATAATGAGGAATATGTTGTTTCAAAAATCATAAATAGGAAGCCATGAGATAATTTGATAACAAAATTCGTTTTCTTGACTTAAAAGATACTTAATGGCCAAGTATCATCTAATTTGGATAATAAATAAATATATATAAGCCTTTATTACAAGATAATGGGAAATAAGCCAATAAGGTAAAATAAAATATCTAATACCCTCAAATTGGAAACATAACTCCAAATTCGTAATCTATATATCAAAATGAGTCTATGTGTGAATTTTTATTTGATTTGGTCGATGTTAAATATTTTATTTTATTCAGGAGAGAGAAAATGACTTAAAGAGCAAAAATATGAAATATATATTGAAAAAAATTAATTAAGGCCAAAATCATGTTCTACACGTTTATTATTACCTATAGACCAAGTTTTATATTTTTAGAAAATTTATAGATGCTTCTAATAAATTAAAAAGATAAATAAGTGATAAAATTTAAATGAATTAAATAAAATAATAAATGTCTTCAAAAAAAATATAATAATGCCAAATTCGTGTTCTATATGTTAAAATATATTGTTGGATAAATTTTGAATCAATTTGGAAAATATTTGTTGAGAAGATAAATTTAGGAGAGAAAAAGTGTGTACAATATTAAAATCATTAATTAAAATAATAAACAACACCAACAAATAGAAATAATGATAAATTCGTATCCAACATACTTAATATGACTTATAGGTGAAGTTTTATAATTTTTGGAGAATGCTATAGTCATTAATACATGAGGAAAGAGAAAATACGATTTGAATTATTTAACCTATTAAAAGTCCCCAAAAGGAAAAACTAATTTTATATTTGGATTTTACACGTCAAAATCAGTCAGGATATCAATTTTGGTTAATTTTGGAGGTTGTTAGCACCCTCAAATAAGAAAAGATAAAAAGTTAAATAAGTTAAATGAAACTTTATTCGATTGGGAATGTATTTAATGCACATGTCAAGGAGGACCGTCTGATCATGTATGAATAGATCAGATTTCATCTCCTACCTTGGGTAAGAGACAACCACGTCGTGAACCGTGGATATTTGGTCTGATATTTTTGGCTTTTCTCGCTCGTTTCTCAATGAAATTAAGTGATTTAAGTTGCGTTGGATTTCCCTTGAGTTTCCTCACCGGATAATCCAAAGAAAATCAATTTTTTTTTCAAATATTCACGAAACACCCAAACCTTCCAAAACTTCTCTCTCACCCCATGCACGAAAACCCTAACCTAGACCCCCTCATCTATATATATCTCTACCCCTACGTGCGTCGTCATCTTTGCAATTCAATCCCGCAATTGATTTCATATTTCGTCGTCGTTTGGACCCCTGCTAGCCGCCGAAGTCACCAAGCTTGCGGCGCCTTCCTCTTCCTCCTCACTTTGCCATCGGTCTAATTGAAGGTACCTCTAGATCCAGTTTTCGATTATCTTTCTTTTGCATATCTAAACCTTTGATTTTGTTGAGTATATCATATTTGCCTAATTTTTCTGCTAGCAGCAGCAACTGCTCCATCAGCAATGGTCATGGGTGCATTTGGGAAAGAAGATAACATAACTTTTTACGTTTTTGTCCCTC
The DNA here is from genome assembly GCA_963693085.1 of Alisma plantago-aquatica. Lineage (NCBI taxonomy): Eukaryota > Viridiplantae > Streptophyta > Magnoliopsida > Alismatales > Alismataceae > Alisma > Alisma plantago-aquatica. The sequence goes on along the minus strand of OY856409.1, from coordinate 1,868,410,774 downwards.
CGCCAGTTCTCTTTGCCTACGTGGCTATTTCTAATTGGTTTGTTTTTTAAAAAATCATATCTTTTTACTCGATTATCCAAATTTAAAACTAAAATATGTTTTGGAATTGGGAGAATGTAATCTATCTAATAAAAATATTTTCGTGGTTTGATTCTGATGTTTTTGAATATTTATTTTTAAGGATGAATTATATTACTTAAAAATATGGCAAATAGCCTAAAAGTCAGTATCTCAAAAATATACAAACCTATATGTTATTTTGATCAGGAGAATCTAACTAGGACATTAGTGAGGTTTTCATAATCGAATTCGATCGTTTGTGGAAAACTCGATGGTTTTGAGGTTTTAAGCCTTTAATGAATATACATATATCTAATGCATAAATATGATGAGCATATTAGGGAAAATGGATCTGATCTCGTGTAAAAGTTATGAAAAGTGATTCTAGGATTCTAAAGAATAATGTATGTGCTTAATACACTTCAGTTGGGAATTATTTTTTCCTTAACCTATGCTTTCCATAATGAGGCTTATTTGCACCTTGTATTCTTTTCTCTTGAATCTATTTCTATACTTGCCTCATAATCATTTTGGAATATTGTTCTTGGGTCTTGGTACCCCTTTGCCATGTTCTTTTTGGATGATGCTATTACTTGCCATTATTTCTAGCATGTTGATTTTATTAGACTAATTAACTAGTGTAGTGGTACTTGTATGTACAACCACCCATAGTTGGGGAATGTGTTATTTCTCCCCTGGGGAACGTGTTACTCTCCCCCACACATGAAATATGTGCAGGTGACTGGGAATGTGTTATTATCCCCTCACCCTTTGGTTGAAGGTCCGATAGTGCCTCAACCCTACATAGTTAAGATAGTCAATATTAATCATACATGCAATCCTTTTGTTATATGTTGTTTATGGTAAGCATCTATTGAAATATTATTTTATATATATGGCCTCATTCTCTTGATATCTTCATCATATGATGAACCCTATCATGTTTATATTTTCTTTGCTTATCTTGTTGCAATAGAATAGTATTGTAACACATACTTGTTTTTCCCTTTTCCTCTTGCTGGGTACCTTCCCAACAACCCAGACATTGTGCAAGGTGATGGATGACATGAAGGCTTAGCATTGATGGATATGTTGCTTGGAGACAAAAGTGGAGTAGTCTAGACTTTCCTCTATCTAGATCCTAGTTGTGTATGATGATGTAACCCTAAAAGGGAGATCTTTGATGTATTTTGTACAATCTTTTATGAAACTAAATATAGTCAGAAATGTTTTATTCCGTTGCTTTCCAAATGAGTTTTGATTATCATAATTAGTAGAGGGTGGTTTATCCCACTCTTTACATTTGCCTTGATATCACATATCATAAAAATTGAGATTCTATCACCAGTCAACACACAATCTATTCTTATGTATTATTGATGTCTATATTGTTTCCACAATAATATTTTACTAGGTACATAATAAGAATGTATATACTCCTATCATACATATGATCTCATTTTTTAGGTCCTCAACCTGAAGACATATTTCACTGAGTAATATCATTCTTTTAGACATCTATCATGTTATACCATCATCTCATAATTGAACAAACATATAGATGAAAGATTTCATGTATGATTGATAAGACCAAGTACATGATGCCACATTCATCGTATGACTAGCTCTCTGGGCATAAATACCAACACCACACCCATTGTCGAGTATGTTTCTTTAATCTTCCATCATATAAATTTCTAATTGGAGTTGTGGAGGTGGATTGACGATGGAAGGTGAGCATTATGTTTTGATAGACCCCACTTTTAATTAAATTGACAATTAGGCACCTCGCTTGGATTAGTTCTAGGAAGGTATTGTATCTTTGTAGGTATAGCATAGATGTGAGTGCCTTTGTAGCTTCCCTAATCATGATGTCCATGGATTTATTGTCTATAGGATTGAACTCTAGTTGTGTAGCTAACTCTCTCCATCATCTTAAAAATTGATAGAATCTTTCATCTACCCTTTCTTATAGTTCTTCCAGGTCTTCCTTGGTGAAGCTTGGTCTTGATACTGTACTGGTCGATGAATTTATCGGTCATCTTTTTTTGGTCCTTATTTTTTGGGGTCATATTATCACATATGGTTATTTTTGGCATGTCTAGCTTATTATATCATGCCAAGACTAGACCTATAAGCATTCACATGAAGTAGAGGATCAATACCTTGTCATATACTTGAAGCTCCACCATATCTGAGAAGTATGCCTTGAAATGCGCTACTCGCTCTACTTTTTCAGAATATTCATGAAAGTTAAGAATGTTGAAGCTATCCAATAACTTTGCATTAAGAAATATCAAAACTCACTTAATGTTTTCCCACTGTCCTTTTTTCCTTCTAGCTACATGGTGTTTTGTAGAAATTCACACATGATAGGATCGACAAAGATAAGCTTTGGGATTGCTACTTCTTGGTGGGAGGCTAGAACTAGTATTATGGGTGGGATGATTCTCACAGGAGGTATGGTGTTACTGGTGGCTGAAATTGTACATCCCTCACATGTATGCATTATACCAGGAGTGTGGTTGGGGATAGAATGAATGTAGTCTAGGGAGTAGTCTTAGATTGTTCATGTACTACATTTGAATGTTTGCTTTGTGTTAACACTTTTTGTAATTATAATATCTTCCTTTATGGCTTTGACTTCCTCCTCCTTCTTCCCATTGGCCTCGCCATCAAGAATTAGAATGGATTTTTTTTGCTGAAGTAACTGAGAATGCCCAACATTCATACCTAGGGGATACTGGTACAACCCTAGTTGAAATGTCTTAAACTACGGTTGATGGTGGGTTCCACATGCCCTGTGGGAATAATGATGTTGATGAGATGACATACATAGCTCCTCATTCAATGAATCCCAAATGATTCCATCCTCCTATGTATCCTATTCCTAGTGGAGGTAGGAAGGTAGCATTTATTGGGTGCTCTAGTATGCATAGATGAGGAATCTCCTAAGAGGTAGAAGCTTACAGCACCACTGGGGTTTCTTTGGGCTTCTTCCATCCAAATGGTTTATCTTTCATGTCGCTTCTAGCATCCCATTGAAGCCATTGTCAGACTGTCAGTATGTGCTATTATATCTGACCATCTAGATTGACCGTTTGTGAGACTGTATGACATACAGACTCCTTTGCCTTCCCGTTACATCCTAAAATTTAGATCAACGGGATGCAAAAGTAGGGTGTAGTATGAAACAAGAGGATATTTTGTGCTTTTGAATGAATCCTTCCACACACAATATAGCAAGTGAAAAGGTAAGAGGACTTCCCTTTTGTTTAGGAGAAGAAAAAAAGGATACTTATTGACCTTTGATTCTCTCATGATGATAGGTATCTTCAACAATTTTTATTTATTTTAGGTGATAGTACATGTCCCTATCCTGGATAAGACAGACATGTTATTCAATTTTAACATGAGATGTACTTGGCCAATGCCATTACTGGGCGGATTAATGATGGTGGAAAGTGGGATGATGTGTAATTTATCAAGGTTAGAAAAGTATGATGTTCCTCATCTGGGTGTACTCAAGAGGGTTATTCAAAAGAGGATGGAAGGTGGAGGTTGAGTGGTTGATCAAGATTAAGGTAGCCCCTTCTGGGCTACTTAATGTGCTCAATCAATCACTTTTCTCCTTAGGGTGTCCTCATCTAGTGGGGTTCCCAGACTAAAACCCTTGGCAGCATCCATGATGTGCTATTTCCCTCCTATTATGATGAGTTTGCCTTAGGGGCCCCTTCCCCTTGGAAGCGATGAGCAGTCAAAAGGGAGGGGGCATAGTCTTGCATCTCCTAATTTATGATGAAACTGGGTGTCATTTGTGGCCTAGATTTAGGTCATAGTCTAGGACAATTATATAGGCATGGAAATCACATGATGATCTAGTTTTGGGTCATAGTCTAGGACCATGGATGCTGACATGGAGAGAATGGGATGCTCTAGTTTTAGGTCATAGTCCAGGACCATGGGTGTGGGGAATACCCATCATTGTCAACTAACACATGTTAGTTGTATTTGAAGAATCTTCTGGCACTATAGAGTTTCAAAGTAAGTTATGAACTTACGAAAGATCATTTGGATTTCAAAAAGACTATTAACCTTTATAAAAAGTGTGTTAATCTTTGAAAGATTGTTTGATATTATAAGTATTATTAGAAAGATTTTTTGAGATTGTTAATCTTCTTTTGAAAAGTTGGTTGAGATTGTTAACCTTCATTGGAAGATTTTTTGAGATTGTTAACCTTCTTTGATATTGTTAATCTTTAAAAGACTATTTAATTTTAAGAAAGATTGTTAATATTTGGAAGACCGTTTGGTTTTAAAAATGAATGCTACTCATGGAGAGATTGTTTTATTCTTTTGGTCATTAACATGTATGCAAAGGTGTTAATAACAATCTTAAATATTTCCAAGACCATCGCAAGATGCATTTATCAGAATAAAATGACCCTCCCTTTTTTAGCCCATGACATTGGATCCAATTTATGTCCTCACTCAAACATGTTCTGCATAGGAGGGATTGGCTAACTTCTCTATGGGAAGATGATTCTCATGGAGGGGGTAACCCGTTGGGTTCGATAGATATAGGTAGTACTCCCAATACACCTCGTGACCACAGGGACCACAAATAGTCATGAGTGCTAGGAGAGGGGTATCCTTAAGGCATTTGGATTTCCATCTTAATGATGCAATGGTACCTTTACTAACACCCCCAAACTAAATATAGGGATCCAACATGAGGTTGATGCCCATTCTGTGACACATCAGTTTATAGGAGTGCATCTTACAAGAGTAAATTTTTGTCATTTTCTAAAGCAAGTCCACAATAATAACGCAAGAAAGGCATATGATAAGCATACAACCACGTGGTTATTTAAGAAAGAGAAGTATTGTCCTTGACATGTATCTTTTTCTCATAGTTTCCTCTTATTTCTAGGTGTAATATATATATATATATATATATATATATATATGTGTGTGTGTGTGTGTGTGTGTGTGTGTGTGTGTGTGTGTGCGTGTACCGGAGAAAAGTAAAAATAAGGAAAACATCAAAGAGAAGAAGATTCAAGACCCTAAAAAGGGAATAGGACATGAAACCCTAAAACAACAAAAGGGAATCAAAGAATGCTAAAAAGAAAGGAAAGGAGAAAATAATGCAAAAAAAAAAATCAAAACTGAACACAAACCTAACCTGACTAGTCATAGAGACCATGTGGGTCTCCCTGATCAGCGTGCCAGAGGCAAGAACTGGATGATGCACAACTATGTCTCTATGTAGAAAATGAAAGGAAAAAAATGAAAACATGTCTGACACTATCAAAGCATTGAAATTTCACAGAGAAATGGGGAATTCAACCTAGATCGTCCTGATGGTCCCCAATAGAGTCACCATTATGTTGTATTTGATTCAAAAAATCCCCTCAATGTGGATGATCCTATGGTCGTGTCAAACAATAGAGGAACAAAATAAAAGGATGAATGATAAATTTTTTAAACACCCGATTTAATTATATAACAACAAAAAATGGAAGTGAGTGTCTAAACCAATGAGAAAACACGAAAGACCTAATTTTTGACTCCACCCAAGGGTGGATAAGAAAGAGTATGTGCAATTACAGAGATTAGTCTTGATGATCCAATTATGAGTAAGGAAGGATTATCACCCCCATCTCGTCTGATATAAATATTGCATATTTCTTAAACATGTTAAATTAAAATGGTGGTGGTCGAGTTTATTATTAAAGAAAATGTTAGAAAACATATAAATATCACTAATTTTGAAAACCTTTAGGGCTTGGGATAGTTGTGGATTTCCCGCATTGTCCTCAAGTCCTAGTTTTTAGGTGTATCATGGTCCCAATAACCTCAGGAGCTCCTACGATAAAGATCCATCATTAACAGCTAGGACCGATGCACAGGAAGAGAGAGATGAGATAGATTCATTAGAACAAAATCTAGATCTTTGAAAATGGCATGTAGAGATTAACAGTACAATCGAAGAATAAAAATTATGAAAATAACAGAGAAATCAGTAGTTTCTTATTATTGAACAGCCTACCAACATTTAAAATGTAGGTGGTGTTAGAGGAAGGATCATTTAATCACAAACAATACATCAAGTAAAGGGAGAGATAGTTGATCATATGGCTTTAGAAGGGTTAAATGGGGCCCTAAATATGGTTGATATCGGGGAGTATTTATGGTATAATTTAGGGTTCTTGATTCTGAAAAGAATATTTAGGAAAACGTGACACATTACAACAATGCACCACATATGCATGGCACATAGATTGAGGCAATCTACCATGTGTCATTGAAAGATTTCTCCGATCTACTTGGTGGCCCGAGTACGATGCCACATGTCTCCCAATTTTGTAGATATTTTAGGAACATTCTGTAGGAAAAAGGGTACATTCACAGATTCCAAATAAAATTGAATAAAATAATGTACGAAGGAGAATTCGGAATATCCTTCACCAATATCAATGAATATACATTTTGTGAAAAACAAGGCAATTGAATATTAGCAGGGAAAAAGGGATATTTTATTCATGATAGTTTAGGTGGATAATTAAATAAAAGAAGTCTTATACAAGGAGGAATTGATGGATAAAAACACTGGAGTGTGGGAAGAAGATTTTCTATCCATGAAGGACCAAATTAGGTGAAAATGAGAGGATTAAATGGTCAAAAAATATAGAGAAATATAAGGAAAAGGTGAAAAAGGTTAAAATGTGAACAATGTGAAAAAAAATGTGGGAAAATATTGGAAAATTTGGAATGGACTCCATCATTATCCATATAATCCACATTATCATGAATTTCTACTGAGTTAGCAAAACTAGGGTTCATAAACAATCTTCTATAGACATCTAATTTACCAATTTCACTCACACGTTCCTCACTTATCATGTAGGTAAGAATATAAAGGAAAAGAAGGGTAAGGATATTAGCAATGAATTATCCACATATGTACTCACTACAATTAGAACGGTAAGATATGTTTGGTATGTAGTGAAAATATATATAGGGAAAGGGAAAGCGACGAGAAAGGGGAAGGGAATCGGGATGGGAGAGGGAAAATTGTTAATGGAATTTGTTTAATAACACATGAACGAGAAAAGAGATAGGAATTCAGAAGTACTTAAAAAATATAATATGTTTCACTGCTATTGTACGTACCTCCCTTTATATTAGCATAAATGCCAACCATTGGAGAGTAACCCTAAGCCCACACCCATATTTAGAAACAAAACACCAAATTCTCGACAGACATAACACAAACTATATATAAGAAACACATGTAAATCTTTTTATAAACCCTAAAAAACAAATTACACTTTGAAAGATTCACAAATTCAATTACAAATGGGGAAATACTTAAAAATTTTGTTTGTTTCATGGGCATTGTCAAGACCTCCATTTCTATTATTAGAAAATCCAACCATTAGAGAGAAACCATATGCCCAAACCTATATTTAGAAGAAAAGACACTAGACTTTTGGCAAACAAGATTAAAACAACATATAAGAGGCACATGTAAATATATTTTTTTGTAAAACCTCATAGACCAATTTCACACAAAAGATCACAAATTCAATTATCATGTGAAAGAAAATAAGTTTGACATACATGCCATCCTGGAAAAGAGAAAATAAAGGGACACTGTATACAAAATTATTCTATTTACATCATTTTTGTCATGACCTCTCTTTTAGATGTCATTATACCTAAAAGTATGTTAAATAGTATAATGAGACTCATATAGAGTCATTAGTAGATTTTTCCCATCATCCCAATGACATGCATTAGCACCAACTTATATATATTGAACTTAAAAGAAACTTACAATTTTTTATAAGTTTAATATATAATTTTAGAACCTAGGACATCTCATATATGAAAATAGTCTAATCAATCATAAAGTTATTAATTTAGTCATACTCCAACTTCTTAACCAGATTGAAGGGCATATTATAAATATATCAACAAATACAAATTAAACTCCCAACTGACACCCGATTATAGGAGTAACAAATTCAACATCTAAGTAAACATGTGGACTTTTCTTTCCTTAACTTGCTCCATACCCTCATAAGTGACTCTAACATTTCTTCATGTCTCATAGGCCATGTCATGAGGAGATATCTGGTTGAACTCCATGGGGAGAGAGTGACATAGATGATGTTTATGTCTTTGGCATTTAAGGCTCCTTTCTTTGAAGTAGTTTCACCCCATCGTTCTAGATTTCCATTTGGTTGCTTGTGAGGAAGATCTACCATTTTCCACAAATCAATACATGATCCTTGAGTGTGGAATTGCAATACTCTATTCCTACATTGAATGTTGTTCCCATCAGACTCAAACATTGAAGAGGTATCTCCCTTCTTGATTATCACCCATATTCTAATTGCAAAAGTATTACTTGGATAAGAGATTTCTTTGATACCAATTGTTGTATCTAAATGGGCTCAAGGGGGTTAATTGAGCTAAAACCACTTAAATAAAATTCATCGGACCTTCAAAATATTTTCCAACGTAATATTGCAAGTAGAAAATCAAAGGAGAGAGATTTGATAATATATTAGTGAAGATACTATTTATAGTAGTTTGGTATCTAAGGATGTAGCTTCACTACCCAGAGGGGTCAATATCTAAAACTTTTAACCTTATGCCTCTCCTTGTATTCAATTATAAGAGTTACAATAGATGGCCACCCTTTCTAGATGGAGGGATAACAGGATTCCCTTTTTGGCCTAGGGAGACAACAACCATACAAAGGACTTACCTATCTATGACCAAGAGTCTTTAACCTTACCAATGACTTAACTACTCTTACAACAAGTCTTCTACCATCACCAAGGACTTATCCACTCTTCTGACAAATCTTTAACAGTTCAAGGAGTTACCAACACTTGACTTGTATCTTCCACATTTGACTTCACCTTCACTAAGGAGAAGTTTTTCACCAAGGGCATATTACCATTCTTCTTCTCCTCTCTTAGAAAAGAAAAAATCTTCATCTTCATGAGAGAAAAAGAGATTGGAGGTAGGGAAGTGAGAGTCGCACAATATTTGTATGTAGTACTAGATCTCTTATATGATTCTTACTCACTATAATAGAAGTAGAAAGTGATTAAGCTCATGAGAGTGGATAGGGCATATTTGGGGGATTTTATTTCTCAACTATATTATAGGAGCATTTTTAATTCTTGATTAATCATGAGACCAAGATCACGGGGTCCTATTTATATTTGAGGATATCTCTTAATAGTTATAGTCATTTGGAAAAAAAATTCTAGCCATTATTAGGGGTATCAAATGGATATATTGTTACGTTGCCCCTCTCTAACAGTTAGTTTTGCACTTTCGCAGAACTACCTAGTATCTCGATTGACAATAAGGGTATCTTGACCGACAAAAAAGTATATCTTGGCCGACCAAAGAGCCATCCCACCTGATAGAGAAATATGATCATGATCCTTATGTTCATCAACCAAAATTCTAATCAGTTAAGAAATCAGCCAATCACATTAATTGAACCACTAGCAGTATGTCGGCCGAGTTTGGTCCACGACAACCTAGCAAATGAATGTGTTTGTTTGAAGAAACTCGATTGATGTTAAATGTACTATTAATTCATTGTAATTAGTTTTCTTATACTTTTGATATTAATTATATGGCATACAATTGTTACTTGTGAGTTTAAAAAGTATCTAAGGAGATAATTATATAATCTTCAATCTTGATCTTTTTTATATGTATGAATTACAAATTAGGATTTTCAAGTTTTGAATCCTGGAGTGTGTCTATCTGAAATCACTTCAATAGAAATATTAGACAACTTAGACGTCGAGTCCAAACTACTATTTGCATATATAATAACTATTGTTCTGATAGTATAATTTGGATTTGATGACAAATCATATCTATAAGACTGTAAAAAATTGATTGGAACCTCCTTGTATTGTCATTCTAGATCATATTGATTATTCTTTATATTTGAACATGGATTACATAGATCATTGTTTTCTATGTTAGAAATTTTTTTATTGACATGTGTTTTACCTATTTAATCAATAAGTTCCTCATTTATCCTATATTTAGAGGACAATGGGAGGGTATGTTGTTCAATTCCCAGCTGGAACACTCAAAAAAAAGAGGGAAGGTTCATGGCAACATCTGAAGACTCAACTTTACATGTGATAGGGACGAACTTTTTCGTCATGACCCTAATAATAATTATTAAATAAAATAGTAAAGGAAGGCTAAGGATATCGGTAGAGTAAGGAATTATTCATGCATTTATTTGTCACACTTTATAGATAACAATATAAATAAATCTTAACACTATAGGTGTCCTCTTCTTTTATACTCGTAACCATAGATTGTCTGTTCAACGGTGTTTGTGTTTGGCTCGGTTGTCACCTAAACACTGACGCTACATAGTGAAAATATTGCATTACTTTGACGAGCATAAATATGATGGTTTATCGCCTCAAATAACTAAAGAAACAAAACAAGATAAAATAAGAGTTAAAAAATATTATGTAGTAAGGTAGGTTGGAAGGAAAAAATATCATGAAAACTCCTTTCAATTAATGTCGTAACGTTAAGGAAGAAGAAGCTAACTAGGATTAAAGTGACAATAACAACTTGTTGTCATCAATTATGGCGTCGCAGGGATCCTTCATGATATCAAGTCAGAGCAATAGGATCTCCACTTCCACCAACCTCGTTTAGCCTACTTCTACCTTAGCAACCATAAAATGACGATCCAAGCGCAAAGATGGGCATCAGCCATCTCTCACTGCGGCTGTACATACAACCTTAATACAATAAACAAGGCCTAATTAGTAATAAAGAAATAAAAGATACAAATTGTACATAAATGCTTTCCACAACATCTCATATATCTACTATTTACCATACTAAAGTGATGACTCGTTTCCGTCCTCTATCCGAGTATTTTAATGAAAGTAGAATTGATTTTCGTGCGTCCCTTCACAGTATTTTATTCATAGGGGACGTTTGGATTAACGAATTTGGCAGGATCTTGACCTTTTACTGCATTCTTATACTCCAAAATTTTGAAAACCAGGCTTTTAAGAATTCTGTAGAATGATCATTTATGTTTGGTTAGAACAAATAAGTGTTGGAGACGTTGGGTACAAGTATAGGAAGACGGAAGGAAAATGCACGGAGCGCCTGCTGGATGACGGCACCCAGTGCTTTCGAACTGGAGAACAGAATACAGATGTTACTTACCAACTGTCATCTACAAGATATCCCGATTTTTCCGGATGCAACAAAACTAACCTAAAATTTTAGCGGACGAGTTCTGGAATACAATCAAATCCACCCATATCCAGCAAAACAAACGTCCCCATAGTGAAAAACCGGTTTCTGTCGTAGTATTTTATTGGTCACGTTTCTGTGCAGTATTTTTTTGGTAGTGGAACTCTTCCGAATAGAAAATCTACCAACGAACTCTCCTCTTATTCTCATACCTATTAATTGATAGACTCTTCAAAGAATATCTTTACCAGGTTATTGAAATCTCCTTCAATCGTCCCATCGTCTTGCAATCTTACTCGCGCAGGAGTCAAGTTTTCCTTTCCTCTTCATATTATTTGTTAATCAATTCTATATATTGAGAGCTTCAGGACTTAACGACAAGGTTACCATGACCAGGAACAGTAAGATTCATCTTGGTTCTGACGGTGCCTCAAGGAAGTTAATGATAGGGATCTAGACGTTTGGTGGTTCAATTTAATTGGCATCGTCTAGGCCGAAAAATATTTCAAGCGGTCAGTTCAAAAGCCACTTACGTGGCCTTTTATTTTGGTTCATTACCGTGCCTTAGATGCTGATTTTGAGAGCAACGTAAAATTGGCATGGTTGATACCACTTTTTCCTTATAGGATGTGTGCTTGATCATGTATTGATGTGTCACATTACAGGTTGAAGGATTCAGTTTATGTTGCACAGACACGGTTTGGATTGCACGAGAAGGTAGAAGTCGCCTGTTACCTCTATGGCCGATATGTTTGGGAGTATGATTAGTGCCCATCTTCATAGACAAATTGGTTGCCTCTTGACGCAATGGCGTTGGTTCACCATCGATAGCGTTGCGCCAGCTTGCATAGGCTGAGCCTGCAGTTTGGATGGTACCAAAACCAGCTACCACACGTGGCTACTAAATATACAGGTAAGTTTTTACATAATAATTTTTAGGATACAATGTCCGATTCTATCAAAAATTTGCCAAAGCATCCTTTATCTACCCAATAATTCAAACAATCGTATGCATGCTTTATTACATCAAAATGCTAATATGTGAATTTTACCAAGGACTTGATTTAACCTCTTTCTCATGTGATATTTTAGTCATTATTTTTTTTTCATTAAAAACAAATTATACCCAATGTTTTGAGTAAAGTAGGATCTAAATGGTAATTGATGTTTACGACTTTTAGTTCTATTAGTTTCACTTTGATATAGTTTAGCCACACACTGTATTGAAATAGTACTAAATTAATGTCCTCTTTAACCATATAAGTACCTTCATTAACATGGTCAATGTTTTAGAAGGTGCATCGTAAATTAGTGTGGGTCCTTTTAAAAGGAAAACATCACCAAGCTAGAACCATATGCATCATTGCTCTAAATACTGGGTACAATTTCCCTTGTTGAGGAAGTTTCTATGCATTGTAATGATACATAAATTTATTAATTATGGTAATCATAGTGTCACATTTTCTATTACCTTTCATTTTGTTCTAGAATAATTACATAAAGGAAGGTTATGTATTTTACTTACCAATTTACATGGAGAATACCTAAAAAACCTATATGATTTACTTGGAACATTATTTTTTAGTATCAAATATAGAACTTTAGTGAATTTCAAGGATTATGTAGTTTGTTCTTGCCAGAAAGTTTGTGAAATGACATGATACAAGAAATAACTTATGCAGAATATTATTTATAATACATTTCTAGACAATGTGTCCATGTATATATGCAATAGAAAATAATCCATGTAATTTGAAGTAATGCAATTGTTCAGGTATCTCATTGAAAATGATACAAATTGGAAAGTTCAATTTATTTCTATTACATGCTTCAATCAAAGTACTACGTTTATATCTCACTTCATTTTCTTATATATTTATTCTTGAAGATATTTTCCTTTAAATGATATACCATCCCCAAAATGAGGCTCAAGTATGTTCACCAAAAAAATGGTCCTTTTATGGAAACAACAAAAGTTAGATACCTTGAGTTTATTTTAGTCGTAAATGTCTGGCTATATATGAAGAAAGCAATAGAACAAGATAAATTTGCATACCTACTTCTATTTCTAATTTTGAATTTGGTGTTGTCAACAACAAGGATTCCTTTTTGAATGTTGAATATGGTGTTTCACACCCCCAATACTTACATATATAAATTTTATTGATGTGGGTCTTGATATGGAACACACCAATTAAAAAGGTTGAAATTTGTAATTTTTCTTTGTAGAATAAGGTTACATATCTTCATGTATTATTCATCATCAACTCTTGACTTGAAATGGAATATACCTATACTCACACAAACAATAGTTTTTTTTATTATGTTTGTTAGAAAAACACACATTATGCTCTTTAATAAATGTTATGTTTGTATGTAATATTGTTGTATGATGGGGTGTAGCATAGATAATATTATTCACATAATATTTTGTTTATAGAAAAATAATTATATAAAAATTAATATAGTAATCAATATGTTAATGTTGATATCAAGGAGTTATGACATGTAGTCATTGTGTGGTGTATTGAGTAAATATATTATATCGCTCAATTGAGACAAGAAATGAAGTAAAATTACTTAGTATGATCATAACATTTTTATAGATTCTTACATAAAGAATTATAGTAACATCATGAAAGAAACACAATTCATTATATTTAACATTAGTATTATTTTAAAAGTCTTAAATTTTGTAAAAAATATAAATGATATTTTTTGAACTATTTCAATAATTTTTGGCTTTAATTTTTCATTTTACTAATTAATATCAAACATGTCTTACAACAATGTCTTTACGGTACGAGCAACAATTTGGGCTACCAGTCTTTTTTGGATGGCACAACTTATATATCTAAAAATAAAATTATGAGATGTATATGATGGTAACATAAGGTTTTAAGTTGTGACATGTTGAAGGTGCCACATAAGAGAGCTTGTGTCACTCCAACTACCTGATCTCCTTTACAGTTATTTAAAATAACGTTAGTCAAGGGAGAGACTCCGATGAGGACAACACGTGTGTGCTTGTCATCTATTCAATAAAATTACAAGATGTTAGTAGGATGTAGATACCACCAGGTCATGTACCAAAGAAGGCCACATGAGCCTCTTTTAGAACCTTCAACTCAGCTCAAAAAATAAGGTCAAAAAGAGCACCACAAATTACTTTATGTCAGAAATTATATTAAGGTCTTGTATGACAATAAACATCATGATCATCGAAGGTGTCCAGGTCTATCGTGTTACAAAAGGGACACCGTTCATTATCTGGATACAAAGAAAAGTGGTTATTCCATTTATTCGATGCCTTTTCTATAGGATGTGTCCTATAGAAACTCTATAGGATCCAATAGAATTACATTATAGTGCATATTTGGCATTTCTCTCTCCTAATTTTTTAGGGTATTGGGTTTTAAAGAGGAGTGAGAAGATGATTGCACATTGTGATGGATTGTCCTATGCAATAAGTATAATACTAGTCCTATACTAATGGCCAGCCCATTCGATTGAAATTGAAAAGTAAGAACACACCATATTTCATAAGCTAATGATATGTGTTGATATGTTAGTAGTTGATATTTTAAATATATCCATCTAATTTCAAATAGTATTGATTAATGTTTACAATTAAATTAAAAACACAATCTCAAAATAGTAGGTTACATCATTTTGCTTCATATATAAATGAAAATGCTATAACAATTCAAGTCAACTAATGATTCAAAGTTTTTCATTAGAAAAAATTCTTAATTATGTATATATTTCTTAGGTTTATAAAAGTAGGTAAAGTGATATTTTCTCATTTCTTATATCCATGTAAGATAATGAAGCACGAAAATATCAACTATTTTAAAAATCACATGTTGGATAAATTTGAAACTCTATATAAAGGATACCAATTAAAAAAATTGTATAAATTGTCACATTATCAGCTGAAATTAAAAATATACAATGTGATAGAAATAATCGAATCCATCATTATGATAATGGTACTATTCTCCATAGTAGTTATAGATTCAATAAAGATATGTCAAACTCCTTGTTGACCATTATAAATTATAGTTTTAAACGCAACCAAATCCAAATGTTCATTTTTCTTATTCGTTGGGTAGAATTAAGTATGTGTGTCAATACATGTTACACTATATTCCATTGAAATGAATGAATTAAACTGGTCATTTTATTGGTGTATCATTTTTTTCATGAACCTTATCATCCTATGTACCCCACTTGACACATTATATGATTGTGGTTTCATATATGAAATGAAATAGGATTAAAAGTCTTCGTTATCTACTTTTCTTTATTGATGATATTATATAACATGGAAGACATTAAATGTTTTTTCATAGACAACAAACTAGAACACATGTTTAAAATGATGTCTCCTATTTCAACAAAATTACAATAGTTATAAATTCATAAGTCAAGACACTTTAATATTTTTGTGTAAATGGATTATATATTTATATGAATCATATATCCTAATTCCACATCATGTTTTAAACAAAAGATATATATACTTTTAATGGAAATGATAATTATTTTATTACGAAACTATTGTTAAAAAATTTCTACCTTGATTCATTTAAATGAATTTTGATATTGTTGATATAAAAAAGAGTACTTTGGTATCATTAAAATATATACATCATGTGGATACTTGAGTCCTTGACATTGACAAATTACCATGTATCATCAATAATTGTTGCATTCATCTTTTACATCATCCTGATCTCACTATTAAACAAATTAATATCTTATTTAATAATGAACTAAAACTATTAAGACAATAATAAATTATACAACAACACATAATTGATGGGTATCCTTTTATTAAAATAACTAAAATGATGCTATGAATGAAACTCAAACTTTATAAATATGGTTCATGTTTTGTTCTCTTGTAAGATTTTTCTAAAGGTAATTCCTTAAACTACTATGCCATCACTAATAGGTCATCCATTGTATCTAATCAACATGGAAAATTATTCAATCCACTCAAGCAAAGTACTCAAGTAGATAAGTGTGGTTCACATTTTGCATATGATCCTCCTAATAAGCTTGTTTTATCATAAAAATAGAATGGCGTCCATTTTTTATATTAATGATGCATGTTCTATCTAGAATTTCATATCAAACAAATACATTTATGTCAAAACTATTATACAACATGGTTGAGTTGGCTTTATACACATTATTAGAAGAATCCATTAGTATTGGGAAGATTTTAGTAAAGTCACATTTCTAGGAACAAAGGTGAAATTGATTGAAAAGTAACCAAGGAAAAAATATAAGGGTATGTACTTTACAAATACATATTAAAATGGTAATTATGACTACTACAAAAATGGTTTTCTTATATATGGGGTTCTTCATCTAATATAAAAGAGATGATATTTGAATTGATAAAGCTAAATAAATTTAATAAAATTCAGAACCCTTGGATATGCATTGATCGCCAAAATGCAACATAAGTTACACATAAAATGCAAGAAGTAATCAAATCATCCACCTCTATCAGCAAGGGATAGTATAAACGACGAATTTGTTGATTACCAACAAAAAGACGTGGGTTCCGACCACACGAATTAGTATTTCTTAATTTACCACCCCTTTTTGTGTGTTTAACCTCCACCATGGGTTGTGGGAGAGGCAAGGAGAAATACTTATCTCTTAATCCCAAACCAGCCACCTTCCTTTGATATTTGATTATATTTAGCATAAAGTACATGATTTTTATGTTTTTCTTCAATTCTTCAGAAATAATCTCCTCGCATGAGTAGGTGTCTGAACCTCAAACTTTTGACTTTGACCATACCATCTTGACATGTGTATAGATAATGAAGAATTATAGAGTGGGAGTACATTCCTTTTTAGATAACTTGGATAACTATAATATTAGCATATAAAAAATGATGGTGGATAGAAATATATGATAACATGTGAATGTTTGTTTCATTCTCAATATTTGCTGATGCCATATGAACTATTATATTATAATTGATGAGTGAGAAATCTCATTGGTATGACTATGCTTTTGTTCATCGATAAATTTTGACCATAATGATATACATTCAATCATATAGAACAAAAATTATCATAGAAAATACAACTGGAAATTTTGAGGATGTGCAAAGCACGTGGAATAACTAGTTATAATATAAGTGTCAATCGATAATTTGAAGATTTAAAGACAAAACATACACTATCATCTCTTAAGACCTTTCACATAATTTTATTAGAATACATAACTAACAATTTATAATTATGAAAAACTAAAGAAAAACTTGCATCTCAATCCTTCTACGTTCACATTTGGCTACCTTATTGGAATAAAAATAATCAACTATAAATATTATAAATACACATGGTATCTATCATACTCTATCATACATAACATAGAGTGCAATACAAGGTCTTTTTTATAACTAAAAAAATGAAGAAAAATTGCAGAAAAGAGCCCATGGACTTCCTATTTAGAATATTTTCCATTGACCATCATGATTAGTTACTAGCATTCGATCCACCTAAATCGTCATTTTTTTGTAAATTTAATTGTAACACACATATCTTTTGTTATTAATTTAAATATATTCTCGTGTTTTTGTTATAATATAAGTTTGGATGTCCAATATTCATAACGTTTTAAATTATTTCTCACAAGCTCCTCTATTCTCTAAACATTCCATGTAATCCCCTATTTTTTTACTAATCACAATTAACCCCCTCATCCCTCCTCATCAAAATAAAATGAATGGATAGGATATCCCCTTTTTAAATCCAGACCGCTAGCCCCTTCTGTCTAATTGGCGCATGGCCTTTTTTGCTTCTCAATTTTCATGGTAAAAACTAGAATAAAGTACCCTATATATTATAACTCGTAATAGTTTGAAATCACAATTACAAATCGTAATTCTATCCTTGTAGCTAATGCAACACGTAAATGGTAAGTACAATAAACTGAAATATGAGCAACATATATAACTTCCCTAATTATAAAATTAATACGGTCTACTAAAATATCATATTAGTGGACTTAGAGGATGTGGCTTTCTACAAAGTTATAAGGCCATATAGGGTCTTCGTGTCCATGTATCAACATATATGCTCGCAAGTTGAACGTGTTAAATTCAGTTTGAGTAATTAGTTGATGTCAAAAAAATTCCATAAATTTAGTGGTTTGATATTAGTGGTAGGCAATGATCCGGTCAAGTTTGATTCGGTCAAACAAACAAAATCGATAACTAACTCCATAGCCAAATAAAAAAAATACCTTGGGTTAGGGCCACGGTTCGTAGGAGAGGCTGACACTTAACATAGTCGTTAGTTTTGGTAGACTAAACTGACAACTAACTGCTTATCCAAATAAAAAAATAGACATCGGATTAGGGACGTAGTCATTGGTTACCAGGATGGAGCGATGATACAGTTTGAACACGGTCTTCAGTTACACTGGTTAAAATTGACAAGTAACTCAATATCCAAACAAAATATAGACCACGGTTAGGGCCATAGATTTCGATTTTGGATGACAAATCAACGATCAAGAAATAATTTGGGGGGAAGATATTTTTGTGAGGACATGGCGTGAAAACACTTAGTCGTCGATTTCTTACCTAAAATGATGACATAGACCCTTCTTCAATAATAAAAATGTGAGAGTCAGCAAGGGGACTTAGTCGTTGGTTACATAGCGGAACCGATGACTAAGAAGTAATTTGGGGGGATAATTTTTTCCCACAAGGATATGGCGCAAATTTTGGGTCGTCGGTTACACATAAAACCAATGTCAAATTGAAAATTTTGGAGGAAATTTTTTTCCTAAGAAAATTTATTTCGTGGGTACTTTAAGATATCGGTTATTTAGAAACAAAACTGACATTATAGTGAAAGTGGTACCCGTGTCTTTTCTAAATCGGTAGGATTTTACCTATGGTGACGATTTGTGTGTACAACCAACGATGTTTATTGAGTGGTGTTGGTTTTTATAAGGAACTGACATTAGTAAAAGTGGCATTACATGTTAGATCTGTAATGGTATTCCCATTTGTAAGTATTCAAATAGATGAGTAAACATGTATACTTTGCTTTCTTTAACTTGCTCCATACCCTTGTAAGTGACAATAAGATTTCTTCATATCTCATAGGTCATATCACTAGAAGATATCTGGTTGAACTTGATGGGGGATAGAGTGACATAAATGATGTTTATGTCTTTGGCATTTAAGGTTCCTTTCTTCAAAGTAGCGTCATCCCATTATTCTAAATTTTCATTTGATTTCTTGTGAGGAAGATCTACCATTTTTCACAAATCAAGACATGATTTGTGAACATGGAATTGCAATCCTCTATCCTATATTGAAAGTTGTTCCCATCAAAGAATGAAACATTGAAGAGGTATCTCCCTTCTTGATTATCACCCATATTCCTAATTGCAGAAATATTGCTTGGATAAGAAATTTCTTTGATACTAACTGTTGGATCTAAATGGGCTCAAGGGGGTGAATTGAGTTAAACCACTTAAAGAAAATTCATCGGACCTTCAAAATATTTTCCAATGTAGTATTACAAGTATGAAAAGTAAAGGAGAGAGAGATTTGGTAATCTATTTGTGAAGGAACTATTTATAGTAATTTGATATCTAAGGATGTAACTTCACTACCTAAAGGGGTCAATATCTAGAACTTTTAACCTTGTACCCCTCCTTGTATTCAATTATAAAATTTATAATAGATGACCAACCTTTATAGATCGAGGGACAACGAGATTCCTTTTTTGGCCAAGGGAGCCAACAACCTTACATAGGGCTTACCTATCTATCGCCAAGAGTCTTTAACCATATCAAAGACTTACCTACTCTTACAACAAGTCTTTTTCCATCACCAAGGACTTATCAACTCTTCTAATAAATCTTCAACACTTCAAGGACTTACCAACACTTGACTTGTATCTTTCTCCTTTGACTTTACCTTCACCGATGAGAAGCTTTTTTCACCAAGGGCATACAACCCTTCTTCTCCTTTTTAGAAAAGAGAAAATCTTCATTTTCATGAGAGAAAAAGAGATTGGAGGAAGGGAAGTGAGAGCCTCACAATATGTGTATGTAGTACTAGATCTCTTATATGTTTCTTACTCACTATAATGGAAGTAGCAAGTGATTAAGCTCATGAGAGTGTATAGGGGATGTTTGGGGACTTTATTTCTCAACTATATTATAGGAGAATTTGTAATTCTTAGTTAATCGTGGGACCAAGATCAAGGGGTCTTGTTTATATTTGAGGATGCCTCATAATAGTTATAGTCATTTCGAATAAATTCTAGCCATTATTAGGGATATCAAATGGATATTTTGTTACTTTTCCCCTCTCTAATAGTTAGACTTGCACTTTTGCAGAACTGCCCAGTATCTCAACTGACAATAAGGGTATCTCAACTGACAAAAATACATATCTTGGCTGACGAAAGAGCCATCCCACCTAATTGAGAAAAATGATCATGATCCTTCTATTCATCAACTAAAATTCTAATCAATTAAGAAATCAGTTAATGATATTAATTGAATCACTAGCAGTATGTCGGCTGAGTTTTGTCCATGACAACCTCAGTCAATGAATGTGTTTGTTTGAAGAAACCCAATCAATGTTAAATGTAATATTAATTTAATGTAATTAGTTTTCTTATATTTTTTATCTTAATTAAAAGTCATACAATCATTACTTGTGAGTTTAAAAAGTATCTAAGGAGATAACTATATAATCTTCAATCTTTATCTTTTTAAATGTATGAATTGATTTCTGCAAATTAGGATTTGAAAGTTAAGAGACCTAGAATGTGTCTATCTAAAATCACTTCAACAAAAACATTAGACAATTTAGACCTCAAGTCCAAACTACTATTTGCATATATAATAACTATTGTTCTGAAAGTATAATTTGGATTTGAAGAAAAATCATGTTTATAAGATTGTAAGAAATTGACTGGAACCTCCTTGCATTGTTAGTAGTCATTATCGATCATATCAATTTTTTCTTTATTTTTTAACATGGATTACATAGAACATTGTTTTCTATGTTAGGAATTTTTTATTGACACATGCTTTACCTATTTAATCCACAAGTTCCTCATTTGTCCTATATGGTAGAGGACAATGGGAGGGTCTGATGTTGAATTCCCAGTTGGAGCACTCAAAAAAGAGGGAAGGTTCATGGCAACATCTAAAGACTTAGCTTCACATGTTGTAATAGGGACGAACTTCTCCCTAATGACCTTGGTAATTATTATTATAAAAAAATAATAAAGGGAGGGTAAGGATATCAGTAAAGTGAGGAATTATTCATGTCTTTGCTCGTCGCACTTTATAGATAATAGTATGAATAAACCTTAACACTATAGGTGTCCTCTTTTTTTATAGTTGTAACTATAGATTGTCTGATCAACAGTGTTTGTGTTTGGCTCGTCTATCACCTAAACACTGATACTACATAGTGAAAATATTATATTACTTTGAAGACCATAAATATGATGGTTTATCTCCTCAACTAACTAAAGAAATAAAACAAAATAAAATTAGAATTAAAAAAATATTATGTAGTAAGGTAGGTTGGAAGCAAAAAGACATCCTGAAAATTCCTTTCAATTAATGTCTTAACGTTAAGGAAGAAGAAGCTAACTAAAAAGTAGCTAAGGATAAAAGTAATAATAACAACTTGTTGTCATCAATTATGGCACCGTAGGGATCCTTCATGATATCAAGCTAGTGTAGGATCTCCACTTCCTCCAACCTTGTTTAGCCTACTTTCTACCTTAGCAATCACAAAATGACGATCTGAGCACAAAGATGGGCATGAGTCATCTCTCACTGCGATGGTACATACAACCTTAATAGAATACACAAGGCCTAATTTGTAATAAAGAAATAAAAGATACAAATTGCATATAGATGCTTTCCACAACACTCATATAATACAAAATAAGTGTCAATTTATAATTTAAAAATTTAAAGACAAAAAATACACTATCCTCTCTTTCAACCTTTCACATAATTTTATTAGAATACAAAACAAACAATATATAATTATTAAAAACTAAAGAAAAACTTGTATCCCAATTCTTCTACGTTCTCATTTGGCTACCTTATTGGAATTAAAAAAAAGTTTCTAACAAAAAATACATATGATATCTCTCATACTCTCTCATATATAACATAGGGTACAGTAGAAGGTCTTTTTTATAATTTAAAAACTAAACAAAAATTCCAGAAAAAGAGCCCATGGACTTCTTGTTTAGAATAGATTCTGTTGACCATCATGATTAGTTACTAGCGGTTAGTCCACCTAAATCGTCATTCTTTTGTAAATTTAATTTTAAAGCACATCTCTGTTATCATTAATTTAAATATATTCTCGTGTATTTGTTAGAATATAAGCTTGGATGTCCAAATATTCATAACATTTTAAATTATTTCTCACAAGCCCCTCTTTTCTCTTAACATCGCATGTAATCCCCTTTTTTTTACAATCACAATTAACCTCCTTATCCCTCCTCATCAAAATAAAATGAATGGACCCGATGTCTCTTTTTTAACTCTAGACCATCAGCCCCTTCTGTCTAATTGGCATGTGGCCTTTTTTTGCTTCTCTATTTTCGCAGTGGTAACTCGAATTAAGTACCCTATATATTATAACTCGTAATAATTCGAAATTGTAGTTATAAATCGTAATGTTATCCTTGTAGATAATGCAACACGTAAATGGTATGTATGATAAACTAAAATATGAGCAACATATACAACTTACCTAATTATAAAATTAATACGGTCCAGATAAATATCATATTAGTGGACTTAGAGGATGTGGCTTTCTACAAAGTTATAATGCCATATAGGGTCATCGTGCCCATGCATCAACATACATGCTCGTAAGTTGATCATGTTAAATTGAGTTTAAGTAATTTGTTGATGTCCAAAACTTTCCATAAATTTGGTGGTTTGATATTAGGGGTGGGTAATGATCAGCCAATTTTGATCTGACCCTAAAACCCCACATTAAACTGCATATAGTGCTTAAAAATAATTACATACCAAATTTGACCATTTGCAGAGTCGAAAGTAAACTTAACTTTACTACAAAATATAGTCAAATTTAGTTAAGTATAGCCCAAGATCAATACTATTTAGTAAGTACTTGTAACTTACTTAATTGTGAACATTGTCATCAATTATAAATTCTATAATTTCCACATCTACTGAAGTTGGAGATAAAGTGGATACATGTCTCAACGAAAGAGAACTAACAACATCAACATCCACTATCAAACAACTAATTGAGGCGAATGGCCGCTATCAAACAACTAATTGCGATGAATGGGGTGGTGTAATTAATTTATCACTCAACTCGTCATTTTTTCTTTTATAATTTATTATGGTTACTTTATAAAAAAACACATTACACGATAATATCGAATATGTAGTTGTAAGTTTAATTTATATAATGAATTATATTTATCACAATCTATATTAAGTTTTAAATTATTCATTTCATATAGTTGGTAAATTTTGGACTGACTAGTTAACCACTCGCCCTTTCTTAGATTAGACTATATAAGGCCATTTGGAGAAATTCTAGATCAAACTTCACCACATATGTGCCGGAATTAAACTAGACCGTAAGTTTAATCAAGCCTAGCTTGGTTTCAGGGTCGAATTTGGTTTTATGTCCAGTCTTAGTTCAACCTATGCCTCAGTTGGGAGCACAACTGTGTTGGTCAGGATTTGAATCCATCGTGCCTAAACCTCTGTTGCACGATGTCGCAAAGACACTAGCCTTGATTGACACACTGAATTGCAGACGCTATCAAGGTCGGCATCCTCCTAAATGAGCGTGGCTAGGTTGAGGTGTCAGTGGAATCCTACTGTCAAGTTTATGCTTCCAAGCAAATGAGTAAATACAAGTAGGTACCTTCAGGTCCACCAATCTAAATCTGGTTCGACTGGAGCTATGTTTTATGCACCGCCAAAAATCACTGAAACCATCTGAACGAGTTTAACTTTCGAGTCATGGGCACTATACATTTGTTTATTCAACCATTGCCAATATCATATTTGTGTATTATGCAATCGTTTATTATGTCATTGTTTACTAGTATCCTCAAGTGTTGTAAATTTTTTTGATTTCTTATATTTGCGTTTAGCGTATTATTGTGTGCGTCATTTATATGTATCCTTTGTCAAAATTGTTTATGAATTATTTATGTTTGGTTTAATGTGGAAGAGAGGCGGTCCTGTTCTTTTATAACAATCGTAAAAGAGATCTTTTAGATTTTCTACAAACATCCCTCTTTCAAGTAGAAGCAAAGACGGCTGGTGGATGTGAATATTACCGTTATTTTATAGGCCAGTTTGGGCTGATTTCTTGTACGTTCATGATCAGTGATATGTGCTTTTGCTTATATTATGATGAACCAGCATAAGAAGCCCTTTTGCATTAATTTCATCTAGTTTCCTCATTTTTCTACAAATTGTCTTGTTCATCCATGTCTTATCACTTTGCTACTAGAATTTAATGTTCAATGTGAACTGGAAATAAGAGTCAGTTCTAGTAAGTCTCAACTCGGTACCACCAACAAGGTTTGCAGAACAAAAAGTCAGCAAAGCTATAAGAAATTCCCAGTGCTATCCAAGAAGCTTCGATTCTTTTGAGAGGACAGCTCAGTGCTATCAAGACCACTCGTGGGGATGGACATTGATAATCCGAAATGATTGGAACGTTGTCTTCACAACTCGGTGCTACCAAGACCCATCTTGGTAGTGTCGACGCACGATACGGGAGCAAGTCAAAGACATGTAGATACTACTGACAATCAATCTGATAGTACCAACTCAATTCCAATTGTAAAAGAAAATAGAGAGCACGGTGCCATCAATCTAAATTCGACGCTACCGAGTAGAATATCTGATGGACTGTACCATTATGCAAAGTCCAACGGATCGGATCATTTAATGAGATAATTTCTCACTTATGACCCAAGGGGTTGCGGTCAAGAGAGACACAACCCTAACAATTATACACTAAAATCGAGGAATACATAAAGAGAAGGAGATGAAGGAAAGTGATGATCCCGACAACTCACAGCCAAAGCTCTGACCTTTCGTGCCCATCTTTAGGGAGGGTCTTCATTAATGAAGGCTCCTTCAGTTCATGCACATGGATTCATTCTTTCCATCTTTTCTCTTTCTTTTTTTTGTGATACCGTGTCAAAATTGTGGGGCTAATCCCCTGTTCTCTAGGACACGAGACTAGCCCAATATTAGTTTGTACATGACGATCTTTATTTAAGAATCGACTTCTTTGCTTGAATTAGTGATGTTAATAATTACTTTGATTTTCCATGTTTTCATGCCTTATCAACCTAAATTATGCTAAACATGTTTATACTGTGAAAGCGGAGTTGATAATTGAAAAAAATTATAATCACCATAATTAATAACATGTTGCAAAAGTGGGAAATTATGAGGGTTAATATCCAAAATAAAATCTAATGTGTTTGATCTTTTATAGGAGCACCACAAAAGCGAGTTTGTAATTAGATTGAATGGTATGTTACACCCCAAAAGTGGATAATGTTGGCTATATATGACTAATTCTAAAAACAAAAAGAGTTTATTTTAGGTAAAGAAATCATGTATGGATTAACATTATGGTGAAAATGTAATATTGTATAATCCACTATTGTTCACAACTTGATTTAACTCAATGCCTATGAATTTTGATTCTTACTTTAAATAATAGAACCACAATTTTCTATGGTCTAGTTGATTGATTTTTAGTTAGTAGTTGTTTCTATCTTCGTAATTTCTTATGTATGACAGCTCAGGGCTCTTTTTTCCTATATTACTCAGCATGCACACTTGTATTTTACACACATAACAGATGTGTGTCAAGTTTTTGGTGTTGTTGTTGAGGAATTGGCAATGCTAACTATGAGTGCTAAAACCGAACACATAGTATAGTTTTAGTTTTTATATTTCCATTTCTACTCAAAAAATAATTGTGAAATCGATTTAATACTAATACTCAATATTCTTACATTGAATTCACTATTTTCCAGGTACTAGTTTACGATCCACCCTCGAACCACTGAATATGAAGAACCTTATCCTCTGCTTGTAAATTGTGTAAAAATTCTTCAAAAAGTAAGGAATGTTTAGCTTGATATGGGAGCTAATTTTGCATACGCTGCCACTTAGAATACCAACAATTACACTGGTATATAAAGAGGAACATATAGTCAACCTAGAAGATCCAGTGGTTAAAAATAAGAATTAGAAGACATGTCAAACCATGAAGATGATAATAATGATGATGTGGTAGTTTTAGATGTCGAATAGACTATCTAAGGAAGATTAAAGTGTCTTCAGCCACATCACAATTGAGTCCAATTAGGCAATTGGTAGTTAACGTGGGAAGCTATAAGATAGATCTAGGCATGGTGACTTTGTTGAAGTCTTTGTGTTCCACAACCACATCATGGAGGAGAATCCAATGCAACCCATCAATATATTTTTATTAAGATGTGATAGGCTATAGATTGAGAGGATACCAGCCATAACTATTTATCTAAGATATCTCTATATTCATTGATGCATAGGGCAAAGGCATAGTTTTTCAGTCTAACTCTAGAGACTATAGGCACATGGGATGATATTATTGATACTTTTTTTTGAAAGGTATTTCCTTCCTCAAAAGACAAGTAAATGGTAAGAAAATCCATAGTTTCAAGCACTATAGAGACGAATCATATTCAAAAGCATGGGAGTGCTACCAGAACATGCTTAGGAAGGTTCCACGTCATGAGATAGATATTTTTGGCAAGACAAAAATATTTGACTATGGTTTGCAAAAGAGGGAGGGGACCATATTGGACAGTGCAGGATAAGGTTTCTTTCTGAATAATAAGATATATAAATGTCATGAAATACTAAAGAACATAGTCAAAAACTAGCATTGGGGTGATGAACGTGATTCACTTGCATCAGCCAAGAGCACCATGGAGTCAAAAGTAAAGTCAAGAGATAAGGACACAAATGGCTCAGATGATAAAGCTGTTGGGGACTATGACTTCCGTCTCATCTGGGGGTGAGGAAGAAGAATATATGCATGTGCTATAGTCCAAAAATATGACAAATGACTAGTATTCATGATGCAATAACTAAAAAAAAATTAATGATCCTAAAAATTTTCAACAAGACCCTACATAGATGCAGCAACCTCCATATCAACAACACAATTCCACAACAAAATCAACAAGAAAGAGGTCTTAGAAGGATTGACAAGTTAGAGGATATTTTTAGAAAATTTATGACCAAGAATGAGTCATTTTTTAACATTCTAAAAGGGCCAGCAGAACCAAGAGGCTCAGATAAGAAGCATGGTAACTCAGATCTCACACTTGGTAGCAGACTTAGTAGTTTTGAAGAGGGGTTCTAAAAATTACTGTAACATACTGAATCTAGGGTATATTCATAGGTTAGCCTTAGTCTAAGTATTTCATAACCCTTATATCCTTTTAAGCCATAATGTTTAATTTGTGGAAATATTAGTGGTTTGGAATATAATTAAAACACTAAATGAAATTTAACCACTTAAGTGGAATATGATAAAATAAATTACCTAGCACTTTCCATGGCCTGTTGGAACAAAGAAGTGAAAAATAAATAAATAGAAAAGCTATAAACATGAAAATGTTGCATTAAATGATTTAATTTGATAAGTGATAATAATGTGAAGTATATTGCCTAAAATTCATAAAAGGGAAACTAAAAAGATAATTCAAAGATCACATTTGTTTTCCTTGGGCTTGAGTTTGCTTGAATGACAAGTTTCACAATTTTGGAAAATTAATAATTATCTTTGCATTAAATAGAGTTGGAAAATATGAGTTTTCCTCTAAATTATTAAATAAATTAATTACATGACTTCAAAAGTATAAACAAACATCAAATTCGTAATCTAAATGTCAAAATTAGTCTATATGTGAATCTTTATCCAATTTGAATAATCTTAAATATTTTAATTAATTTAGGAGAGAGAATATAGTCTAAGGAACAACAATATTAATAATATATTAAAAAAATTACATAATGAAAAAATCATGTTCCTCACGTTTAGTATTACTTATAGGCCAAGTTCCATATTTTTAGAAAGTTTTTAGATGCCTCTAATTCATTAAAATGATAAAATAAAAGATATGATTTAAATATATTAAATAAAATATTAGAAGTTTTCAAAAAATAAACTAGTGCCAAAATCGGATCCCTCATCCCAAAACCACTAACCTACCAAATTTTAGTTTATTTGGACTTTGTTTGTACCCTCAAATAATTATAGAAAAATTATTCATTTAATAGAACAAAAGACCAAAGTTGGAAGGTTGTATTAAATGTGATCCACTAGTCATCTCCTACCTATTATCCACGTGAACAGTAATTATGTGGATGTGCAATTTTCAAAACGTAATAACTCACTCATTTCTTCATCTTTTTCCACGATTCTTTCGCCTACGACTTGCAAATTTGATTATGCTTCTTTTCAACCGTTATTCACGCGATTTCGTCGTGGTTTCTAGAAATGCACAAATTCCCCTACGTAGAGCATTGCGGCTACTTCCTATTCTTCACATCTCACTTCCCCGCCTATAAATACCTATACTCTGACCTTCATTTAGTCTCGTGCTACTCTCCTCTCATTCTAATTTCTTCTTTGTCTCTGTGTGTTGCTGCTGTAAGACCATGGACCAGACCCCAATGACGGCGGCTAGAACTCTCAGTTTGAGTGGTCTCAGTTCAATTCCCCCCAATGACGGCAGCTAGAACTCTCGATTTGAGTGGTCTCGGTTCAATTCCTTCAAGATGTGAGCTTGCACGACCTTCACCTTCATGTCCGTGACCTTGCTTTATCGAATCACCATTAGTTATGGATTCACCCTTTTCTCAGTCTGCTACTCTACGCAGCCAAGGTTAGCACTGAGGGGAGAAGATGACCCTCAGTAGTTTTACATCTTTGCCCTCACCTCGCCTCTTTTCTCTTTCTTTTTCTCCAAGGGCAGTTACGTGATTTCTACTGTTTGGAGTAAGCTTCACGAGCACCCAACTGGCAGTGGACCCAGATCACCTAGCCACTTGCGATTGGGCTATCTCAGCCATCGTGGCCCATTCATCCGAAGTATTTTTTGATGACATGGATTTTTGTCTTGTTCTTATTGGTCGGTTTTCAAAAATCATAACTTTTAATCCACTTATCCAAAATTAACAAATAAATATATTCTGGAATCAGAAAATTGTGTTCTTTCTAATCAAAATAGTTTCAAAGCCTAATTTTATGTTTACGATGATGCATTTTTGAGAATCTAATAAATCATATAAAAAGTCCTAAAAATACAATTTAATCATATTAACTCCATAATTAACATAGAAATATGTTTTCTTGATCAGGAAAACCTAATAAATCGTTTGGTGAGATTTTTAGAGTCAAAATTTGAGATTTTATAGAAAGGTCTAGAATTGGGGTTTCTTTACACATTATATATCATAAACCCCTAATACATGTGAATAATTATAATTAGACAAAGTTGATCTTAGAAATTACTAGTGATGAAGAGTGTTTCTATGACTCTGAAATAAGGTATGTTTGCATCTCCTATTATTCCTTTGAGTAAGTAACTTACTTTTCTCCTCTCTCTTGGTCCTATGGATATTAGCCTACACATTATCTTGTTCTTTTGGAAAACATACTTCATGTGAAGTACCTTACAATGTTATTGATCTTGTGATCATATTTAGATATTCTTTTGGTCTCTTTCTTATACATTGCTCATAGTGGAACATTGTTTTGTGATATGTGCTTCTTTGCCCACCTTTGTAGTGGATGTATATATATGGCATAGTATGTGATGGTATGGATCCTCTGATCCCATTTTATACTTGATAGATGTTCTCATCCTCCTTATTTTTTTATATGTGCTTATTCTTTTGATATGTGTCATGTGGTGACTTCTAGTATAATGTTACATTTATTTTATGTAGATGTGAAAATTCTCACATATGAATGAAAATGTGAAAACTCTTGCATATAAAAATATTTAGGGCAGACGTGCCTAGGAAGATGTTGACAGACCCTATCATTCCATATTTTAGAGCAGATGTATCCAACACCCCTAATCGCCCCACATTTTTGGTAGGTGTGTTATTTCCTACCTACATATTTATATTATCTAGTATTGTTACAGGTGAAACACTCGGATCTTTTATTCTTATACTTTGCTCTTATTTATCTCTTTTGTTGTGAATCATTTCTCTTATGCCCTTTTGGACAGTCATTTTCTTTTTCTATTGGAAGCCTTTTATTTGACATCTTTTAAAATTTTAATATTGCTCATTTCCATTGTAGTATGCACATACCAGTCTTTTGTTGATGTTATCTATTTTTCTCGTCTTGTTGGGGAATGCTTCCAACCCCAAGTGTAGGTCAAGGAGAACATGGTAGTTAACATATATTTAGCTTAAGGAGTTGAAGCTTGGAGACAAACTTGATATGATTTAGATTTCCCTCTACTAGATTCTTATGATGTAATATTCATGTAAACCCTATGTGGGAGATTATGATGTACCTTTTAAAAAAAATTGATTATAGTCATTCCTTTTATTTCGCTGTTATACCCTTTGGTTTTTTAATACCGTTATTTGAAATTTGAAAAAAAAATCACCTGTTCCAGCATACCATTTGAGCGTGTTTGGAATGGATATTTTTTTCTTTAAATTTTTAGTAGGGAGTGGATCCCTCTGGGTCCCACTCCTTACAACATGGCATTAGAGCCCATGATAGTCAGAATCTGACTATTTTGATTTTATCTCCCTAATTAGAGCCCTTGCCATAGATAGTTGCCCTCTAGGTGAGATGTTCACTCTAGAATTCATCTATATATTTCATGAGATGGTGAAAGGTTGGTATGATTTTCACATTAGAATCATGTTTAGTAAACCCTAATGTGTTAAGGGTCTAGGTGATCTTACCCTACCATACAGGTTAATGGTGACATATATCTTTGGATGTTATCATGTATTGGCTTGAGGATGGAGTCATGTTTGTGGTTGAGGTACTGGTAGGATAAGGAGATCTTATTATGGAAAAAGTGTGACTTAGTTTCCGCAATTGATTTTGTATCCATCATTTTTTTATGTCGAATAGATTTCATCGCCAAAAAAAAATTCCATTATACTATTTATTATATGTACAAAAGAAAGTTTCCTGGATTTTATCAAGATTTTCTTAAACTAAGTCACAATGAAGAGAGTAACCCTAGAATTGTCGATCCTAAAATCCTAGTTCTTATGATCGAGCGATGACTAGGAAGATATGTCTTCTAATAGAGATCTAGTTGACCTACCCTTTTGTGCTCTATGACCTTTTGTTGTTGAAGTGTATCTTAGGGTTGTTAGGTTAGAGACATAAGGACCTAACGTTCAACCCTTATTGGATATGATTTCTTAGATGGATGCATGGACAACATAAACCCCTAAAATATTCATAATTAAAATATGCAATTTGATCATAGTACCTTGATGTTGTGTAGCTTTGCTTGTTAGGATAAAACCGTTTAGGGGGTGGAGAGTAGTTGGTTGGTGATGTATGGATGATCAGATTTTGAGGATGAAATCCTCTTTAAGGGGTGGAGTACTGTAACATACTGAATCTTAGGTATAATCTTAGTATATCCTTAGTCTAAGTCTTTCATAACCCTTATATCCTTTTTAGCCTTAACGTTTAATTTGTGGAAATATTAGTGGTTTGGAATATAATTAAAACACTAATTATATTAAAGTAAGATTATACACATAAATATCTTAGTGGATGTTTCTATAAGGGTCTTAAATACAGTTTAACCACTTAAGTGGGATATGATAAAATAAATTACCTAGAACTTTCCATGGCCTATTGGAACAAGAAAGCAAAACAGAAATAAATAGAAAAGCTATAAACATGAAAATGTGACATTAAATGATTTAATTTGATAAGTGATGATAATGTGAAGTAAATTGCCTAAAATTCATAAAAGGGAAACTAAAAAGATAATTCTAAGCTCAAATTCGTTTTCCTTGGGTTTGAGTTTGCTTGAATGTCAAGTTTCTTAATTTTGGAAAATTAATAATTATCTGTGCATTAAATACAATTGGAAAATATGATTTTTCCTCTAAATTATTAAATAAATTATTACATGAATTCAAAAGTATAAAAAACCTCAAATTCATAATCTAAATGCCAAAATTATTCTATGTGTGAATTTTCATCTAATTTAGATAATCTTAAATATTTTAGGTAATTTAGAAGAGAGAATATAATCTAAGGAAGAACAATACTAATAATATGTTGAAATAAATAAATAATGACAATGTCATGTTCCTCACATTTGATATTACTTATAGGCCAAGTTTCATATTTTTAGAAAGTTTCTAGATGCCTTTAATTCATTGAAATGATAAAATAAGTGATATGATTAAAATATGTTAAACAAAATTAGAAGTTTTCAAAAAAATAAACTAGTGCTAAAATCGGATTCCTCACCCCAAAAGCAACTAACCTACCATATTTATGTTTATTTGGACTTTGTTTGTACCCTCAAATAATTATAGAAAGTTTTGTACTTTTAATAGATTAAAATACCAAAGTTGGATGGTTGTATTAAATGTGACATGTTAGCCATCTCCTACCTATGATCTGCGTGAACAATAATTCCATGGATGTGCAATTTTCAAAATGCAATAACTCACTCATTTTTCCATCTTTTTCTACGATTCTTTCACCTACAACTTGCAAATTTGATTCCTCTTCTTTTGAGCCATTAATCACACGATTTTTTTGTGGTTGCAAAAACACCCAAATTCCCCTACGTAGAGCATTGTGACTACCTTTCTATTCTTCGCATCTCATTTATCCACTTATAAATCCATATACTCTGACCTACGTTCAGTCTCGTGCTACTCTCCTCTCATTCTAATTTCTTCTTTGTCTCTATGTGTTGCTGATGCAAGATCATGGACCAAACCCCAATAATGGCGGCTAGAACTCTCAGTTCGCGTGGTCTCGATTCAATTCCTTCAAGATGTGAGTTTGCACGACCTTCATCTTCCTTTTTGTGACCTTGCTTTATCGAATTGTCATCAGTTATGGATTCA
Organism: Alisma plantago-aquatica; assembly: GCA_963693085.1. Classification (NCBI taxonomy): domain Eukaryota; kingdom Viridiplantae; phylum Streptophyta; class Magnoliopsida; order Alismatales; family Alismataceae; genus Alisma; species Alisma plantago-aquatica. Next base: position 1,868,377,188 of record OY856409.1, on the reverse strand, counting down.
CCCAATTCTCGGCCTGCTGCTCTAGGTAGTCAAGGCTAGCGTTGAGGGGAGAAGATGACCCTTTGTAGTGTTACATCTTTGCCCTCACCTCACCTCTTTTCTCTTTCTTTTTCTCCAAGGGTAGTTACGTGATTTCTATTGTTTGGTGTAAGCTTCGTGAGCGACCAGCTGGAAATGGACCCACATCATGTGGCCACTTGCAATTGGTTCATCTCAGCCATCGTGGCCCATCCAGCCAAAGTGTCTTTCAATGACATGGATTTTTTGGCTTATTCTTATTGGTCAATTTTTAAAAATCATAACTTTTAATCCACTTACCCAAAATTAACAAATAAATATGTTTTGAAATCAAAAAAATGTGTTCTTTCTAAGAAAAATAGTTTCAAAGCCTGATTTTCATGTTTTATATGATGAATTTTTGAGAATCTAATAAATCATATAAAAAGTCCTAAAGAATACAATTTAATCATATTAACTCCAAAATTAACATACAAATATGTTTTCTTGATCAGGAAAACCTAATAAATTGATTGGAGAGATTTTTAGAGTCAAAATCCTAGATTTTATAGAAAGGTCTAGAATTAGGGTTTCTTTACACATTATATATTATAAACCCCCAATACATGTGAATAATGGTAATAAGACAAAGTTGATCTTGGAAATAACTAGTGGTGAAGAGTGTTTGTGTTACTCTAAAATAAGGTATGTTTACATCCTCTATTATTCCTTTGAGTAAGTAACCTACTTTTCTCCTCTCTCTTGGTCCTATGGACATTAGTCTACACATTATCTTGTTCTTTTGGAAAACATGCTTCATGTGAATTACCTTACATTGTTAGTGATCTTGTGATCATATTTAAATATTCTTTTGGTCAATTTCTTATACATTGCTCACGGTGGAACATTCTTTTGTGATATGTGCTTCTTTGCCCACCTTTGTAGTGGATGTGTATATATATGGCACATTATGTGATAGCGTGGATTCTCTGATCCCACTTTATACTTGATGGATGTTCTCATCCTCCTTATTTTTTTTATACTAGCTTATTCTTTTGATATGCGTCATGTGGTGGATGCTAGTATAATGTTACATGTTATTTGATGTGGATGTGAAAATTCCCACATATGAATACAAATGTGAAAATTCTTGCATATGAAAATATTTAGGACAAACGTGCCTAGGAAGATGTTGACAGACCTTGCCACTCCATATTTTAGAGCATATGTATACAAGACCCTGCTCACCCCACATTTTTGGTAGATGTGTTATTTCCTACCTACATGTTTATATTGTCTAGTATTGTCACATGTGAAACACATGGATGTTATATTCTTATACTTTTCTCTTTTTTATCTCTTTTGTTGTAATTCATTTCTCTTATGCCCTTTTAGGTAGTCCTTTTCTTTTTCTATGGGAAGCCCTTTATTTGACATCTTTTAAATTCTTAATATTGATCATTTCCATTGTAGTATGCACATACCAGCCTTTTGATGTTGTTATCTATTTTTCTCCTCTTGTTGGGGTATGCTCCCAACCCCAGGAGAAGGTCAAGGAGAACATGGTAGTTAACATGGACTTAGCCTAATGAGTTGAAGCTTGGAAACAAACTTGATATAATTTAGATTTCCCTCTACTAGATTCTTATGATGTAATATTCATGTACGCCCTATGTGGGAAATTATAATGTAACTTTTAAAAAAATTGATTATAGTCATTACTTTTATTCCGAGGTTATACTCTTTGGTTTTTTTTAATACCATTATTTGAAATTTGAAAAAATTTCACCTGTTCCAGCATACCTTTTAAGTGTGTTTGGAATGGATGTTTTATTCATCAAATTTTTAGTAGGGAGTGGATCCCTCTGGGTCCCACTCCTTACAAATACCAACATCCTACAAATAACCAAAAAGTCAAGGCAGTTATGCTTCACAATGGGAAGGTGATAGAGAAATAATAGGCAACATGTCATAAGAAGGGAAGGTAGATTGAGTCAACTACATATATTTCCTGAGGAAATAGTTGAGGGGGAGACAGTCCTCTAGTGTAGATATCTAAGGTATCAGTAGAAGAACACAATGTTGAGTCAAACGAGACAAAAATACCTTAAGAAGGGATATGTTTCACCACATTTTAGGAAGATTATTCTCCCGTACCTTTTCTAAACAGCCTCTAGAAGACCAAAGAATATCGATAATTCAAGAAGTTCTTTGATATCTTCTACAAGATCCATGTTATTTCCTCTAATTTGAGGCCCTTAAGTAAATTCCCTATTATGGAAAATTTCTTAAAGACATAAATTAATAAGAATAGGAGGACAGTTGATTCTAACGTAGTGATACTATGTGAAGAGGAAGGGATGTTGATTCAAAGGAAGCCTCCCAGGAATAGAGAACATCCACGGTGCTTTAATATATCTTATTCAACAAGAAGTTTCCACTTTGAGGATGCACTATGAATTCAGGGGCCTACATTAATATGATGCCAGTCAAGACATTCAAGAAGATGGGACTACAACACTGCAAAAAGAGAAACATGACGATTCAACTAGTTGATAAATCTTTTGTTTGATCCTAATTTTTTTGTGAAGACGTCCTGGTCAAGGTGGACAAATTTATTTTTCTAGCAAATTTTTAGTTATAGAGATGCAAGAAGACTATGATCAGAGCTACTATTTGAACTAATAGCATAAGTGGAATGTCTTTCAAGATTGAGAATTCCTTTAGGTCAAGAAGTTGACTAAACATGTAATCTTGCAATTGTTACCAGATTCATACAAATAATTTGTCATGAATTACAATAAGAAAAAAAATTAGAAGCCATTAACTAAGCTATATACTAGGCATGTTGAGGATTGTTGAGGGTCAAGTGAAAGACAAGCCCAATTTTATACTAATCATTAGTAAAGAAAAAAGAAATTCCAATGGCAAAGGAAAAAATAAATAAGGTTATAAATCTAGACAAAAGTCTTTTTCACTTAAAGAAAAAGGAGAGGTGGATAAGGGAGGCAATTTGTCACCATTGTCACCAGACTATACATTGGAAGAGAAATTTTCCTCTCTACCTTGAGGAACTGAAGAACAACAAGTAGAGGATTGAGATCTCCACTTTAGGTATATATTTTATAGAAATAAACTTATTTTCTTCTTCATTATGGGTATGAGATATCATATGTGGATCTCACATATGCTCAAATATGCAGGATCTGAAAAGAAGTAGATCCTTGAGCAAAGGGGAAGTGTAACTACACATTACAAATGGGGAAAGAGTTTCTTCCACTGTAGTAGCCACCTACTGTTCATATATGTCTAGTGGACTTATAGTAGAGTTAAATAACTACTATTATGTACTACCATAAATCGAAACATTATTTATGTATCTTGTTTGGAAAAGAATGGTTTTAAGTTTTTAATAGAGATTTGTCATATTTCTATTTTTAAAAATGTGATCATTTATGGAAGTGCCTTTATGTCCTATGGTTTGTATTTGTTAGATCTTGAGAAAAATGTATATACCATAGATAACAAGAAGTTAAAACTCCATAACTCAAACAAATCTTAAGTTTGGTCTCGTCGTTTAGGGAACAAAAAAGAGAAGCACATTTCTAAACTCTATAAAGATGGTTATCTACACTCATTTGATTTTGAATTAATAGAGAAGTGTGAATCTTGTTTATTGGGAAAGATGACAAAAGCACCTTACATCAGAAACAGTGAGAGAGTGAGTGATTTATCAGGACTCGTGCATACTGATTTATGTGGACCTTTTAGTGAAAGTTCTAGATGTGGATATATCAATACTTCATCACTTATAGTGATGACTTTAGTAGATTTGTCTATGTGTATACTATGGAACATAAATCTGAATCCTTTGGAATGTTCAATGAATTCATGAATGAAGTGCATAATAAATTTTGAAAATTAATTAAAGAACTTTAAATGGATTGAGTTGGTGAATACTTAAGCCAAGAGTTTGAGGCCCTTCTAAGGGTTTGTGGCACTGTATCGCAATGGGCTCCACCTGGAACCCCGCAACATAACGGCATGTCATAAAAAAGAATTGTACCTTGTCGGACATGGTATGATCAATGATGAATTTAGTTGGTCTTATGATTTCCTTTTAGGGAAATGCTCTAGAAACTTCCACATTTACACTTAACCAGTATCGTCAAAATCCATTGAAAAGACACCAAATGAGATATGGAATGGGAAACGTCCCAATATGTTGTTCATGAAATTTTGGGAATGTGAAGTATATGCCAAGAAGTTGTTCTGTGAAAAGCTTGGATCCAAATTGGATAAGTGTGTCTTTGTTGGGTACCCTTAGGAAACTAAGATTTACTACTTCTATATTCGATCTCACAACAAAGTGCTTGTTTCCAGAAATGTTGCACTCTCAAAAAATATTTTATATCCAGAGGAACTGGTGGGAGGAATTTGAAGAAGTTAAATATCAACAAGATAACATTGAGCCTATGATGGTAGATAAGGAACAAGAGGAACCACAAACAATTGTGGAATTTCAAGTCCCTATCATAACACAGGAACCTCAAGGTATTGTAGGACACATCTTGAGATAGAGAGATATGGATTTCTCATAACTCAATAAGATGATGTGTTTTTCATTGAAGTTGATGAGCCAAACACCTACAGTTAGGCTATTGAGAGACCAAATTTTGAGAAACCTCTTGAACCTGTGAGATTTGAGATGGACTCCATGTATAATAGAAAAGGTATGGACCTTGGTGGATCCACCTGATGGGGTAAAACCCATAGGATGCAAATGGGTCTACAAGAAGAATGCCAAAATGGATGGTATTGTACAAACTTCAAGGAAAAATGGTTGTAAAAGGTTTCAAACAAGTTTAAGGTGTGGACTACAATGAAACTTTTCACTAGTTGCCATAATTAAATTCATCAAGTTTATGCTTGCCATAGCAGCTTATCATGACTATGAGATTTAGCGAATGGATGTCAAAACTACATTCCTTAACAATCATTTTCTTGAGGATGTGTATATGACACATCCTGAAGGTTTTATCATTCCAAATGAAGCAAATAAATTCAATAAGTTACGAAGGTCAATCTATGGATTGAAGCAAACATCTCGAAGTTGGAATCTTTGTTTTGATGAGACAGTCAAATAGTTTTACTTTATCCAAAATGAAAATGAACCTTGTGTTTATAAAAAGGTTGGTGGAAGTATGATTGCATTTCATTTATTGTATATATATGACATCATATTGATGGGAAATGGCATACCTACTCTGCAATTGGTTAAGAACTGTTTGGGCAATACGTTGTTCATGAAGGACATAGGAAAAGCATCCTATATACTAGGAATGAATATCTGTAGAGATAGATGTAGAATGCTTCATGATCTAAGCCAAAGTAAATGCTTTGAAAAAGTGCTAAAGAGGTTTACCATTGTAGAATTCTAAGAGAGGAAACTTACCCATGTCCAATGAATTAAGTCTCTCTAGAATTCAATGTCCCAGCTCTTTGGAAGAGCAGGTATAGATGAGTAAAATTCCATATGCCTAGGCAATTGGATCTATCATGTATGCATTGTTATGTACACACTAGATGTTTCATATGCTTTGAGCATGACGAGAAGGTACGGGTAAAATCTGGGCGATGGTCATTGACTAGATTTAAATAACATCATTAAGTAGTTGAGAAGAGCTAAGGATCAATTCCTAATTTATGGCAGTGAGGAAGAGTTATTGTAAGAATGTTACATTGATGGAAGCTTTCAAACTGAAAAGGGTGATTACTTATCACAATCAAGACTCGTGGTTTGCCTAAACAATGGATCTATGAGCTATAAGAGTTCTAAGTAAGAGATAGTGGATGATTCTACAACAGAGACCAAGTACATTGCTACCTCTAGTGCAGCAAAGGAAGCAGTATGCATCAAGAAGATCCTTAGTAAACTTGGGGTGGTTTCAACCATTAAAAATGTAGTAGAATTATACTTATGACAACAACAGAGATACTTCTCAAGGTAAGGAACCCATGTCGCATCATCATTGCAAGCACATACTCAGGCATTACCATCTCATATGTGATACTATACAACAAGGAGAGATAAATTCGAAATCAATTTTGATGATCTCTTGATGAAGTACTTTTATAATAGAAATATGATGGTCATGTCACATCAATTGGACTTAAGTTCATGAGTGATTGGATCTAGTGAAAGTGTGATATTATTGCTTATATGCCCTGAGAGCCATCATGTAATGATTGTAAAAGGAATATGTGTACTTTATTTCATTATTATTAAAATGAAATTCCACTTATTATTTTTTTAATTATTGATATAATGTATTAACCTAATAATATCCTAAGAATGATTTAACTTGATGACATATGGTTTCGGTTGTATCCCTAGTCTGTTGAGGATCTAAACATGAGATCATATGTATAATAAGAGTGCTCATTCTTGTTGTATCCCTAGCCTGTTATTATTTTTGTAGTATAGAAAAATAATAATACACATGATTAGCATGTATGGTGAGTGATGACTATGTCTCTCTAGTCATGATATTGGATATGAACTCATATGCATGGGTACTTGTTAGAGAACAAGTTGTACTGGATAGAACCACCTTGACATTTACACATAGAAATCATGTAATGACATGTCAGAGTCATATCTCAATGTGAAAGTGGTGATTGTGATCCATAGATCTAAAGTTACTACAACATCACATGTTATTATGTGTACTTTGACACTATCCCAACATGCTCTAAAATACAAGTTACTAAAATGTGGTGATTGGGTACACTGTGACACATGGGGCATACTTTGAGTGATGTAGATAGAATTCCCCCCCATGAAGTGGTATCTTGGTCACTTGATAAGTGAGACTATGAAATTTATGGTCATACTCATGTGAATCAATATATGATATTGAGTTCACAATGTCTTAAATAGTCTGTTGTATATCAAGGAAATTAGATTGAATGTTAAGAGTATGACATTCCATGCCTCAGTTCCACTCTAGATATTTGTGATAAATGTATTACACAGTTATAGAAAAGTTGATCACTTTATAGGTTTGTTCTCCAACTCATTATTATTTCTTGGGTGGCAACGATGTGTGGTAGACATCAATCATTCGTTGTATTATTTTCATTATCACTACCAACATAATTAGGAACCTACCTAGTCACATGGATATGGATGCATAAGGGAATGATGTAGATAGAATTCCCCCCCATGAAGTGGTATCCCGGTCACTTGATAAGTGAGACTATGAAATTTATGGTCATACTCATGTGAATCAATATATGATATTGAGCTCACAATGTCTTGAATGGTCTGCTCTAGATCAAGGAAAATAGATTGAATGTTAAGAGTATGACATTCCATGCCTCAGTTCCACTCTAGATATCTGTGACAAATGTATTACACAGTTATAGAAAAGTTGATCACTTTATAGGTTTGTTCTCCAACTCATTCTTATTACTTGGGTGGCAACAATGTGTGGTAGACATCAATCCTTCTTTGTATTGTTTTCATTATCACTACCAACATAATTAGGAACCTACATAGTTACATGGATATGGATGCATAAGGTAATCAAAATTTGAAATAAAACACATGATTAGAATGATTCTGAATCATAAAAAGATTGATTAACTCTCTGATTGGGTGATAATAATATTGAACATGCTATCATATGATTGGGTTAATATCTCAATTGATTTTAATTGATTGGTTGAGATTTCTGTTGGACTTTTGAGATCAAGTGATCAACTTTTATGATTGGGTGATCACAATTCAACAGGGAAAGTTTTAGATTTCATATCTAGATCTAAACCATCATGATTGTTCGATCTACTTTTGATATTTGGCAATCATGAAATGTGATTGGGCGATCCCAAATCTAGTCTGAGTTTTCAACATTAAATTATTTTTTGGATTGCAATTAGAAAAGGGATTGAAATAAAAAATTTCAAATCCCATGAATCTCCTATATGAAAGAGGGAACATCCCAAAGGGTTTGACAAATGTTTGAAGATGGATTGTGCTACAAGTTAGTCATAAAAATTCTCTTTTATAGAGTGAGAAACTCAAAGTATTGCTTCCTAAGTAAGGATAAGAAAGGTAGTGTAACATACTAGATCTCAGATCCTACCCTGGAAGTTGACATTTTGAACTTAGCCAAACAAGGTTGAAGGTTATACCTAAATAGATGTTAAGTATAACCCCAATGAGCTAATTCATGTATATATCACCTTAATGTAACCTAATGTTCTAACATTAATCTTAGGTTTAGAATGGATACATAAAATATGCCATATAACTCATTTTGGTGGTAATATGAAGATAATAAACTTAATTGGATGAATAATTTAGATAATGGGTCGTTAATGGGCCATATGACATATCTCATAAAAAGAAGTCTCAAAATTGTAAACAAACTTAAAATTCAAAATCTACATATCAAAATTAGTCTACATGTCAAATTTCATCTAATTTGGACAACCTTGAAATATTAGGATAAGTTTAGGAGAGAAAATGAATAAAAGGCATAAGTAATGAATAGAGTGATTATATAACTTCAAAATATGGAAATAATGGAAAATTCATATTCAACACATCAAATATAACTTGTGAATGAAGTTTGGTCCAATTTGGATGTTGTTTGTGCAAGTCATGCCATTTTAGGTACATTCTGGACTTTTATGCAATTTACCCAAATGGGAGGTTTTATTTGCAAATTGTCACATGCATTATAATCCTTATATATTCCCTTACCATTATTGAGTTTTTGAACCGTGGGGAACCTAGTTTCACCTTGGTTTGAAGGTGTTTCTTTCCAAGGGCATTTAGGGATTACTCGCTTTATAAATGAGCTTATCTTTAGAAGCTATCAACCAATGGGGTTATTTCTTTGATTGGAGTTCGGTTGGGATGTCCTATAAGTTCCCAAAATTTGACATTTTATATTCAAGAAGCCTCTATGAGCTGTCCTCTTACATGGCCATGAAATCCCAAGGCTAAGGACACATGGAAAGCTCCATGGACACCTCATGCTTGACTTCTTCCTTATCCATAAAGGTTTGCATGTCCATAGGCACCCTTATCATTGGACACATGGAAAGTAACTTGACACCTTTTTCTTGACTTATTCCTTATCCATAAAGGCTTGAATTTCCATGGACACCCTTATACATGACACATGGAAAGTCTCATAGACACCTCATATTTGATCTCTTTCTTTATATAGAGATATCTACTCCTTCCCAACTTCCAATTCAAAAAATCTTGATCTCATTTATTGCCTCTAGCTTAGAGAATCATTCCTACTCTATTTTTCCACAATGGTTCTATCCCAATGTGTAAGGAGAGTTCCTTCTTTGGTGAAGAAGGCTCCTAGGGTTCCAAATTTTTCTATTATGGATTTCTTAAGCTCCTCCTTGGTGATTTTGACCAAAACTAGTAAGTATCCTACTTTCCTTACCTATTTTCATGTTGTTAGTCTTTCTTTAACCTTCCTCCAGGTCAGAACCACAGACTTCTATGGTGAAACCTCACCTAGAACCCATAAACACCTCACCTCCATGTTCTTTTGTTAGGGTTTTTCACCTCTAAAGTGGAGAAGGTGCTTCTTGCTCGAGATAATGGCTTTGTTGGAGAAACCAATCTCTCTAAGCTTGTAAACCTTACTTATTAGACCTTTCCACCTGCCCTAGATGTTCTTTGGAGGCCTAGGATGGGTTCTAGGACTGACTTGGACTGTTTAGACTCTAAATTTGAGGTATGATGCATTACCTATTCTTCTATGTTGAGAAATTCACCTATGGTTATTCATTCTCTTTGTCCTATGGACATTAGCCTATACACAATGTCCTTTCTTTTGAAAATCATGGTTCATGTGAACTACCTTATTTGTATTGATCATGTGACCATGGATATTCTTTTGAACTCTTATCTTTTGCTTTGTTCATGATGGAACTCTTAAAGATGACATGTGATGTCTTTTTCCCACTTATGAGGTGGATGCATATGTTGGTCAATTATGTGGTAACTAGTTTATATATTCTGATTATACTTTCTACTTGCCTCTACATTTAACATGTTATGTGATTCAGTAGCACTAGAGTAGTTGACACGCTTTTTACGTGCATAGAAACGCAAGTGTACGCGTCACTGTAATATAGGCCTTTGTGAGGCCCGAGTCGAACTCAGGGACACGTGAATTATCGGAGACTACTACTAACTACTCGCAATCAGCTAGACCGGTTAAAAAGTTGGAGGTTGTTGTAAAATTAAAAGAAAATAAAATAAAACAAAACAAAGCAATCAATTAAATGTTTAGTTTAATCAATTCAAGTGGGAATCTTTAGGATTGCGGTTTCACCGCGGGTTTTCATTGTATGAATTTCTATTTAGTCACTCAGATTTATCTCTCTATCCGGGTAGTGGCCTGATATCAGAATTGCCCACTGTTGTGGTACAATTCACTACCTATGTCTAGGTCGGTTCCACTGTCGTAGCAACATATACCCTAAACTAGGTGCATTAGAGTCGATCTCTCGGTATCCACCATTAACCTTACACCACCTTGTTCAAGGGATTTGTCAATTAATGTAAATTCTGTCTCTTTTCAACCATTAATTCTTCTTTCAAAGTAATTAAGGGCATTAGATTATTATTATGGTGATCAAGCATAACAATATAATTGAGAAAACAAAATTATACCATGGATTTAAGAGATAAATGATGAATTACTATGATAAAATTGTCATACAATGATTCCCCAGGCTACTTCCGGTCCTAAAGACAAAGGGGATTAGCCCCACATGTTCATCTCAAAGCAAAACATGGTAGAGAAAAGGGGAAACATGAAAAAAATGTGATTGAGTGGTGAAACCCCTGAATGGAGAGAATCCAAACGCTCCTTGGCATAGAATACGCGTTCTCTCGCTTTTCGGTGGTGGAAAACATCTTCTTCGGCGTCCGGAACGGCTGGGGCATGCTTCTGGGCTCCGTTCTTCTCTCCACACCTTCTCGGGACGTGTGCAGCGGCTAATGACGGGATGGATTACTCTTAGCCGCCGTCATTAGGTATAATCATCGAGTTAGGTCGCCAAAATATCACAACCATCGGATTTAGATCGATCTGAAGCAAACTTGTATCTGACGGTGTCGATACTATCGACGCGAGTCGATAGTATCGACTCTGCACAGTATCGGCTGGTCTCCTTTTCTTTTCTTTGTCGCGACTGATGCTAACTAGATACCATCGATGAGGGTTGATAGTATCGACTCTCTTAGGCGTCGCTTTTGTCTTTTTCCGTCGCTAAAGCTCAGGGATCGATAGTATCGACCTCAATGTCAATGGTATCGACTGTCTTCTCGCCAGCAACCTGATGGTACGTCGCTACCATCGACTTCTCTGTCGATGGTATCGACTCTATGCTGCTCCTTGCGGCTAGAAACCTGTGCTTGTGTCGATGGTATCGACCACTGTCGATGGTATCGACAGTAGAAGATACTCATTTTTTTCCTGAAATTACAACACAAAACCACATAAGCCAAAATAAAACATATTATTGTAATCATTTATGCTCAAAATACCAAAATAAGGGAGATTTGACATATAGAAGGATCATAGACCAAAGTAGATGAATCATGCAATATTAACCACCAAAATGACCAATAGCTGCATAAAACACAAGTAAAATATGTCTATAAATGCGACTCAAAATCATCGCATCAAACTCCCCTAAGCTTGAACATTGCTCGCCCTCGAGCAACAAAACCTCAGAATAGAATTGCCAGAGTCAACTAAAGAACATATCATCACAACGACATTACCATATGATCCCCACCGGACATTCACATTCCGGCCCTCACTAACCACGGAATGATAATTACCCTAAAGGTGACAGTAATCGTCCATAAAAGATATCTACCTCAAAACTGATGAACACTATCATATATGGCAGTTAACATAATGAAATTCGCCTGTCCAGACTCGGTGCATCTTGTGATCTCCTATACTACGTTGCTCGCCCTAACTACCATCTACATGGAAGCAGCTCTCCTGATATTCATTTGTGAGGAGAAAATCATGGTGGCCTACCAATTCGAGCAACAGGTGGATGGAATGGGTGGCTCATGGAAGAAATGGAAGCATTATACGGTTTCAACATGCATAAAACAAAAATGCCCTAAATGATGCATTTGCACATGAACATGCCCTAATGCCTAAGATTGGGTGAAATTATGCATGCATTAACATCCCGTCTCAAAATGAGATGGAAAATCTAACTGAGCTACATCATATATTTACCCATCTTAAAATGCAGGTGAGACTATGTTCCTTTCTCCCTCTTATTCTACTTGCTTCTCAATACTTTCTTTTTTTTTACTCTTTTTTTTCTTAAGCCCTTATATCCATAATTGACAATGAATTATTTGTTGGGCTCACTTTTTTTCTGCATAGCTCAAATATTTAAATTATTTAGAAGGTATGGAACAAGCTAATCACCCTTAGAGAAGAAATAAGTTACATGATGTGCTCTATGCATAGAAATTATGAATGCAGCTAAATGACACACACCTAAGGATAATGTGCATGTATAACTATTCTATTTTTTATTTTCATGTAAAACATATGAAAGTGGTTGCAATGCAAGACCTATCTACATGAGATGCAATCAAAAATGTTAAAACCGTAATGTACTTCGAATTCTTATGGTGGATTGTGAAAAACAATGAGGTGGAAAGATCACAAGACTAATTGACTGAACCTTTGAAAATTATTATGTGTCCCTCCTTACTGACCTGTGTAGTGGTTAAGAGGTTTCTCTCTCTTACTTCAAATTAGAGTCTCATTATCATTTGGTCAGTTTAGGCTCACACAACCAATTCCGTCCACTTTTCATGAATCATTAGGAATGCACAGTTGTGATTTTCTATTTTAGAGTTGACAAAACCAATCATTTTCTTAAGTTATGTGCTCAAAGTTGAACAACACAAGCTTGTGAACACTCAATTTTTTTTTTATTTTCCCTTAATTCCCATGTATTCATTGAGATGACACAAGACTTAAGACATCCACAATTACACTAGATAGAGTGTGGATCCTACAAACAAACTAAGATTGCAAAAACTAAATGACAAGAAACAAAACAATAAAAACCAAAAAGTAAGAAAACTAAAGGATAAAGCTGTTCCAACACCCCCCCTAAGCTCGAATTCAACTATGGCCTCATAGTCAAAAACAATCTTAAAGGTTGGAACAGAGGTACCGATCACTATTCTGGCAGAGGCGGGTACTGTGGGGCCATGGGGTCCCAGGATGGGTACTGCCCCTGAAAGCTAGGATCATACTGGGGCATGGGTGGAGGTTGTGGATACCCCCCAAAGTAGTTCTGGCTCCAGTAGTGATCATAGAAGGGCTGCTGCTGCATCTCCATCCTATGCAACCTATCATGAATCTGCTATTGGTTGTCGAGGAGGAGGTGCTCATTCTCAAATCTAGCCCTCTGATTGTTAAGTAATCGGTTCATCGTCTCCTGAACACCGGTGTATACTACTGTATGGTGCTGCTGCGTTTGCTGTATATCCTGCAACATGGCATACATTCCTTGCATCGAATAAACATCCTCACTTGGCTGCGAGGGTGGTGGTGGTGGCAGAGACTGCGAAGATGAAGATGCACCCAGATGCATGCGAGGACACTTCCTAGGTGCTACTCGTGCCCGAAGAGGAGTGTAGGCCTCCTCTTCCTCTTCAACCTCCTCGTCATTATTGTTGTCATCGCCGCCGTCTTCATCAGAGTCAGCAATGGCTATGATGGGCCATCGGAAATGTTGAGCACCCTCGATGTGGAAGACCGGGTCGGGAAGCGAGCATTCTTGATATGCGTGGTTTACATGGCAGTGAGCATAAGGTAAACCATCCCGAAGCAAGATAAGGTTTGATCGGTGAAGATGTTGCAAATTGACCTTGCTTCTGTTGGAGAGAGGAGTCAAGGTTGAGAAGTTCAGCCCAAGATAGTGGGCCAGCGGTGTGATGAGTCCTCCAAAATGAATTGGAGCCTTCCGTGTACTCCGCTTTACCGCCAACACCCGCTGCAGAAAGAATGCTCCCCATTTGCACTCTTGGCGCTTTAGGAGTTTATGCAAGAAAAATAAGTCCGTCTCCTGGAATTTGCTAAGAGACAGATCACCCCTAGCAAATAGGGTAGAACACAGCATCCGATGAAGAATCCGCACGAATGGATGCTCGAAGTCTACTACCGTTGCATTGTGGTAGCTCACTGATTTGCCCGACGGTACTGTCACGAGCTCGGAGAAGATAGCATCATAGTCGGTCTGGTTGTCTGGCCGCCGGTACTGCTCTCGCTCTTGATTCCAGTTATAGATGGAGTTGAACTGTTTGAGGGTGAGAGTGTAGTCAATGTTATACAGCCGGAAAGAAACACGGCCGTTGATCCATTCCCGGTCTGTGGCGATAATGTCATTTGGCACGACACAGATGTCCAACGACGCCATGAACTCGGCGACCAGCTCCTTGTATGTCGGCCATTCACCGAAGAACGGCTGGCCGTCGACATGGAACTCCATCTCATCGGGCCTCCTGCCCGTTTGCCTCGCCTGCCCTTTCAAGACTTAGGCGAGATTAGCGTCGAACCCCATATTACGTATCATGTTGCGCTCGACGTAACGGGTCAGCTCGATCTTGTGCTTCATCAGTTCCTCATAAACCTTCTAGACTTCCGCAGATGGATGGACAATCCGCAGACGTGGAATGGATGCAGTCGGTTGAGGAACAAACACTGGGATCTCCATCAGTGTCACGCGTAAAGAAGATGTGTCGGCGGTGTGCACCATTGTCAAAGAAGAAAAACAGAAGAAGGAGCTCGGTGCAGGTCGGAGAAGATTATCTCCGCTTGGTGAAGAACACACTCCGTGGATACTCGTAGCCAGGCTCGGATTACTCTGTAGGACGCACGGCACAAGTAGAGGAAGAACTCGTTGAAGGTGTGACGTCATATGACGACAAGCCCTCCCTTATATAACTGATGTCGGTGCTGCTGTGTGCCCGTCGATACCATCGACGCGGGTCGATGGTATCGACCCAGGTAGCACAATCTGTACTGCCGCTGGTATCGACGATCGTCGATGGCTAGATGTGGGGGCCCGGATCGATGATGTGTCGATACTATCGACAGGTGTCGATGGTATCGACCCGTCCCACGGATCGACTCTCTCGGTGCAGCGATCGCCGTAGATTCTCTCTCGCAGATCGGTGACGTGTCACGTCGATACTATCAACGCAAGTCGATAGTATCGACTTCGGATTAGGGCAACACCCTCGCGAGGCCCGACCGCCGCTTTCTGCCTATAACTGGGTCGATACCATCGACAGGCCTGTCGATGGTATCAACTTCACTGAGACGATTTCTTCTGAAAATCTTCAGAGATCTCGATGGTATCGACTTGCATGTCGATACTATCGACCTCGACTTTGCGATCAACCTGTTGGTGTGTCGATACCATTGACGAGGCCGTCGATGGTATCGATGCAGAGCAATCTCTGCAGTCGCCAACCTGTACCCTGGTCGATACCATCGACACAAGTGTCGATGGTATCAACTCTGCCTCGGTCCTACACATTACACAAACGATCACGGTACCTTTTTTACACTAAAAACAAAGTAAAAACAAACCAAAGTACGAATGTGAAAGAAACTAAACTAAACTACTGATGGCTGGGTTGCCTCCCAACAAGCGCCCTTATTTAACATCTTAGGCGAGACGACATGAAGCTCCTCATGCATTTGGAAGTGCAATGAGTTTGACCTCATTCACTTTCCTTGTGTAATATTCACCAAAATATAATTTCAATCGTTGTCCATTGACCAGGAATATGGTCTCGCCATCACGCACCAGGATCGCGCCATGTGGTCTGACCTCCTCTACTATGAATGGTCCACTCCATTAGGATTTCAACTTCCCGGGATGCATCTTCAGCCTGGAGTTGAACAATAGGACACGGTCTCCTTTCTTTAAAATGTGCATTTGAATATGGCGATCGTGAATCAACTTTGTGCGCTCCTTGTAGATCCGCGAGCTTTCATAGGCATTCATTCGCAGCTCATCAAGTTCATTGAGTTCAAGTAACCTCTTCTTTCCCGCTTCGTCATAACTCATATTTAGCTTCCTCAGCGCCCAATGCGCTTTATGCTCCAGTTCCACCGGTAAGTGACATGCACGACCATAAGCCAACCTAAAAGGTGTAGTGCCTATAGGTTCCTATAGATTTAGCTTCCTCATTCGCAGCTCGTCAAGTTCATTGAGTTCAAGTAACCTCTTCTTTCCCGCTTCATCATAACTCAGATTTAGCTTCCTCAGCGCCCAATGCGCTTTATGCTCCAGTTCCACCGGTAAGTGACAGGCACGACCATAAGCCAACCTAAAAGGTGTAGTGCCTATAGGTGTCTTGAATGCCGTCCTGTATGCCCACAACGCATCCGGTAGTAGGGTACTCCAGTTCTTCCTTGTGGAAGCCACAGTACGCTCCAAGATCTTCTTAATCTCCTGATTGGAGACCTCCACTTGTCCTTGAGTTTGCGGGTGGTACGGGGTACCAATGTTGTGTTTGACCCCGTACTTTCTCAACACTGCCGTGAATTTTTGATTCCGGAAGTGTGTACCTCCATCACTTATGATCATCCTTGATACACCAAACCTGTAGAAAATATATTCTTTGACAAACCTACACACTACAGCAGAATCATTAGTCCTTGTGGGTATTGCCTCTACCCACTTCGACACATAATCAACAGCCAAAAGAATGTACACATTAGAATTTGAGGACACAAAGGGTCCCATAAAATCTACACCCCATAAGTCAAATACCTCAACCTCCTGGAATACATTAAGGGGCATCTCTTGTCTTTTTGAAATGTTACCCGCCCTTTGGCAGGAATCACATTGATGCACAAACTCGTAAGCATCCCTGAACAAGGTAGGCCAGTATAGGCCACTTTCAAGCACTTTGGCTGCAGTGCGAGAGCTTGCATGATGGCCACCCGTCGGTAGTGTGTGACAATAGCTAAGAACACTTTCGTATTCCTCCTCAGGTACACACCTGCGTAAGACACCATCTCTTCATTGCTTCAAAAGAATAGGGTCATCCCAGAAATAATAACGTAAAGAATGAAAAAATTTCTTCTTCTCTTGGTACGTCCAATCCTCCGGGATGATTTTGCAAGCAAGATAATTAACAACGTAAGAAAACCACGGGTCTTTCTATTTCACTTTCAGAAGCTATTCGTCCGGAAATGTCTCGGTAATGGGTATGCGCAAATCCTTTTCATCTACCCTCTCCAACCTAGACAAATGGTCCGCGGCCACATTTTCAATGCCCACCTTATCCTTGATTTCAATATCAAATTCCTGTAAAAGCAAGATCCACTTAATCAATCTAGGTTTGGCATCCTTTTTCTCCATCAAATACTTAATGGCTGCGTGGTCCGTCCATACCACGACTTTTGATCCAACAAGATATTGCCGAAATTTTTCAAAAGCAAAAACAACGGCAAGCAATTCTTTTTCGGTAGTTGTGTAATTGAGTTGGGTGTCATTCAAAGTTTTAGATGCATAAAAATCACAGTGGGTTTATTGTCCACCCGTTGTCCCAAGACAGCCCCAACCGCGAAATCGGATGCATCACACATTAGTTCAAACGGCTTAGTCCAATCCGGTGTTTGCACAACCGGTGCGGAAATCAATTTTTCCTTATGCACATTGAACGCATGTAGACATTTTTCATTAAAGTCAAAAACAACATCCTTTTCTAACAGCTCAGATAAAGGTTTGATGATTTTAGAAAAATCTTTTATAAAACGACGATAGAAACCGGCGTGACCTAAAAAGCTCCATACCCCTTTAACCGAATTTGGTGGGGGCAATTTGGAAATCACTTCAATATTTACTGGGTCTACCTCCAAACCTTTGCTAGACACTTTATGTCCTAGCACTATTCCTTCACTCACCATCATGTGGCATTTCTCCCAATTGAGGACCAAATGTGTGTCCTCACAACGTTGTAAGACCTTATCCAGATTGTAAAGGCACTCATCAAAAGATGCACCATATACAGAGAAATCATCCATAAAAAACTTCTAGACAGCGTTCTACCATATCAGAAAAAATGGTGAGCATACAACGCTGAAAGGTCGCCGGTGCATTACATAACCCAAAAGGCATATGGCGGTACGCAAACGTTCCATAAGGACAAGTGAAGGTTGACTTCTCTTGGTCCTTAGGATCAATTGAGATCTGATTATACCCCGAATAACCATCCAGAAAACAAAAATGTGATCGGCCGGCTAAACTTTCTAAAATTTGATCAATAAATGGAAGTGGAAAGTGGTCCTTAAGCATAGCGGCATTCAATCGACGGTAATCTATGCAAACACGCCACTCGATTACTAAGCGGGTGGTGACAGGTTCATTTAAAAGATTATAGGTAACTGTGATTCCCCCCTTTTAGGGACTACCTGCGTAGGACTCACCCACGTCGAGTCAGAAATAGCATAGATGATACCTGCAGAAAGGAGCTTGATCACCTCCTTTTTGACAACCTCCATCATGCTGGGATTTAATCGACATTGTGGCTGAATCACCAGCTTAGCTCCCTCCTCGAGCCAAATCTTGTACTGGCACAATGTAGGAGAGATCCCCTTGATATCTGCAATCGACCACCCGAATGCTCCTCGGTGGTTCTTCAACACAATAAGCAGCTGGTCCTCCTCCTCGGCACTCAGATAAGTCGATATAATCACAGGCAGCTTTTCTTCCTCAGCCAGAAATGCATACTTCAAATGCGGTGGCAACGGCTTCAATTCCAAATTGGGCGGGCTGATTAAGGACGACTGAAGTGGTGGTGGGAGTTCACCTAGGTCTTCATAGTACCTAGCATAAAATCATGGAAGCAACTGAAGCATCTTGGTGCACTCCTGTAGTGACTTGCTTCTCATCCAATCATATGTAATATTGACCAAGCAGGCTTCAAGTGGTAGTTTTGGATATGCATTGAAAATTGAACTCGCTATAGCCTCATATTCAGTAGATGGGGGGATGTCCTCCTCCTCATCATTCGGAAAACCTACAACTTTGCTAAGGGATACAACCTTGGTCTGCTCCATGATGTCAATATCCAATGTCCCTCTCTCCACCTTGATCATTACATGAGCCATATCTAAAAATGGCTTCCCTAGACAAAGTGAGATATTGTGATCAAAATTCTTTACCATGTGGCACTGCTCCTTGACTTTAGGTGACGTGGTGCTGGAA
The DNA here is from genome assembly GCA_963693085.1 of Alisma plantago-aquatica. Classification (NCBI taxonomy): domain Eukaryota; kingdom Viridiplantae; phylum Streptophyta; class Magnoliopsida; order Alismatales; family Alismataceae; genus Alisma; species Alisma plantago-aquatica. The sequence goes on along the minus strand of OY856409.1, from coordinate 1,868,357,853 downwards.
GGCATGACCAACTCGAAGCGATCATCAGCGATGCCCAAAGTCAAACGACCTCTCCCCATCTCAAGTATCATGTCAGCTGTAGCTTGGAAGGTTCGTCCGAGTAGTAGCTCATTGCCTTGTTCATCTTGCATCTCCATTACGACAAAATCTGCTGGAAATACAAAACGATCTACCTTCACCAACACATCTTCACATATGCCGTATGGCTTCACCACAGAATTGTCCGCCAGTTGGATTGTCATGTTGCTCGGCCGTGACTCTTTTAATCCCAGCTTCTTGAATGTAGAGAGGGGCATCAAGTTTATGCTCGCCCCGAAGTCACATAGCGCTTCACCAAACTTCACTTTCCCAATGTAACATGAGATGTTGAAGCATCCCAAATCATGCCTCTTTGGTGGCAATGTGCCCATGATGAAGGCACTCACCTTCTCCTTAAGCACCACAACCTCAGTGTCTGGGATTTTCCTCTTCTTGGTAATGATGTCTTTCAGAAATTTTCCGTAAGAAGGGATTTTCTCAATTGCTTCCAATAATGGGATGTTGACTGAAAGCTTTCTGAAACTGTCTAGAAACTTTTTAAACTGGGCGTCCACTTTCCTTGCCTTTGCACTATTCGGATATGGGACCGGGACAGCCTGTGCCCTTTGATGGGGTGGCACATATGGTGTCTTTTTCTACGTCTCCTCCTCATCTGCAATAGGATTTTCAGTAGCATCCAATGCTATATCCTCAACTGATTCTATGACCAGTATTTGCAGCTCCTCAGTGGCCTCACCTTCGATTTCTGCTTGGGGTTTGCTTGGTTCATCGGCTTTGGGGTTTAACAGCTTCTTGCCACTCCTTAGCAAGATGGCCTTTGCCTATTGGTTTCCTTCTGGAATATTAGTGTTACTCGGAAAACCTTGGTGCGTTGGCTTCTTCAGATTGGCTATCTCAGCTGCCATTTGTGCCATGGACGTCTCTATTGTCCTCATCTGAGCCCCAGGGCTCTGCAGTGTCTGCCCGAACTGGTTCATAAATTTCCCCTGTTGCTTTATCTGCTGGCCAAAAGTAGTCATTAACTCTTGATTTTGCTTTATCACTTGGTTGAGCAACTCCGTGCTCTTGTCCTCCGCTACTGGCTGGGGTTTTGCATCGGGGTCCTGCAAAAAGTTGTTCGGATCCTTCCATGAGAACTTCTTGTCCTTTCTCCATGAGTAATCGTTATTTCTGTAACCTTGCTGCTGCCTCATGAATTTGACTTGAGCCTCATCCTCGGATTCAGTATCCTCCTTTGCAAGCAGTTTCTTCGTGAGAAGGTCCATCTTCTCATTCAGCTCCTTGATGGCCTTTGACTCCCCCACAACTCGTACGTGCTCAACGGCGTCTCGGTCGCCCCAGGATTGCTTCTTGGCCATGTTCTTTAGGATTTCCCAACAGCTCGTGTCTGTGTTATTCAAAAAGAATCCTGAGCATGCGGAGTCTAAGTTACTTCTATCATTCTCAGAGAGAGCAAAATAGAAGATTTTGACCTGTGTTTCCTTGTCAAGCCCGTGATGCGGGCACCGCCTAAGCATGATCTGAAACCTTTCCCAGATCTCAGAGTAGGTCTCTCCTGCTTTCTGAGTGAAGTTTTGGATCTTCCTGATCATGTCATTGGTCTTCTCGGGCGGGAAGAACCTTTCAAAGAATACCTCCACCATGTGGTTCCATGATTCCATATATTCATCATCCATATTGTGCAACCACTCTCGTGCGTTCCCTGCTAGAGAACTCAGGAATAGCTTCAAGTAGAGCGTCTCTTGTGGAAATCTGTCAATTTTTATCATGTCACAATTCTCCACAAATTGGCTTATATGCGTGACCGGGTCTTCGTTCTTGAGCCCATGGAATGCGTTTGACTTGACCAAATTAATTAACGCAGGATCAATCTTGTATGTCGGAATATTGATCGCCTGCTTCTTGATTGGCCCCTTCGACGCAGATGAAGAAGAAGGCTTGATCTTCTCCCATATTGTCTGTGGCTCTGCCATCTCTTCATGTTCGGATTCTGAGTCTATTTCTTCTAGATGGTCTTGATTGTAATCCTCCTCATCTTCCGATCCCGGCAATGGAACCTCTGGTGCATGGCGCATGTAGTCGGTACTACGCGTCTACACCATGCACAGTACCTGCAAAATAAAAATTTAAGTTCAGTACAGTGCTTGATGATTACACAAATTAGAAAATAGACTATGAATTTTCGAAATGATTTCAAACTAATAAAAAAAAATGGCCTAGAGTGGCCGCTTGCAGCACTCGTAGTGCCAACAATTGCCGTGTCCCCGGCAACGGTGCCAAAAACTTGACACACTTTTTACGTGCGTAGAAACGCAAGTGTACGCGTCACTGTAATATAGGCCTTTGTGAGGCCCGAGTCGAACTCAGGGACACGTGAATTATCGGAGACTACTACTAACTACTCGCAATTAGCTAGACCAGTTAAAAAGTTGGAGGTTGTTGTAAAATTAAAAGAAAATAAAATAAAACAAAGCAATCGATTAAATGTTTAGTTTAATCAATTCAAGTGGGAATCTTTAGGATTGCAGTTTCATTGCGGGTTTTCATTGTATGAATTTCTATTTAGTCACTCAGATTTATCTCTCTATCTGGGTAGTGGCCTGATATCATAATTACCCACTGTCGTGGTACAATTCACTACCTATGTCTAGGTCGGTTCCACCTTCATAGCAACCTATACCCTAAACTAGGTGCATTAGAGTCGATCTCTCGGTATCCACCATTAACCTTACACCACCTTGTTCAAGGGATTTGTCAATTAATGTAAATTCCGTCTCTTTTCAACCATTAATTCTTCTTTCAAAGTAATTAAGGGCATTAGATTATTATTATGGTGATCAAGCATAACAATATAATTGAGAAAACAAAATTATACCACGAATTTAAGAGATAAATGATGAATTACTATGATAAAATTGTCATACAATGATTCCCCGGGCTACTCCCGGTCCTAAAGACAAAGGGGATTAGCCCTGCATGTTCATCTCAAAGAAAAACATGGTAGAGAAAAGGGGAAACATGGAAAAAATGTGATTGAGTGGTGAAACCCCTGAACGGAGAGAATCCAAGCGCTCCTTGGCATAGAATACACGTTCTCCCGCCTTTCGGTGGTGGAAAATGTCTTCTTCGGCGTCCGGAACGGCTGGGGTGTGCTTCTGGGCTCCGTTCTTCTCTCCACACCTTCTCGAGACGTGTGCAGCGGCTAATGATGGGATGGATTACTCTTGGCTGCCGTCATTAGGTATAATCACCGAGTTAGGTCGCAAAAATATCACAACCGTCGAATTTAGATTGATCTGAAGCAAACTTGTATCTGACAGTGTCGATACTATCGACGCGAGTCGATAGTATCGACTCTGCACAGTATCGGCTGGTCTCCTTTTCTTTTCTTTGTCGCGACTGATGCTAACTCAATACCATCGATGAGGGTCGATAGTATCGACTCTCTTAGGCGTTGCTTTTGTCTTTTTCCGTCGTTGAAGCTCTGGGGTCGATAGTATCGACCTCAATGTCGATGGTATCGACTGTCTTCTCACCAACAACCTGATGGTACGTCACTACCATCGACTTCTCCATCGATGGTATCGACTCTGTGCTGCTCCTTGCGGCTAGCAACCTGTTCTTGTGTCGATGGTATCGACCACTGTCGATGGTATCGACAGTAGCAGATACTCATTTTTTTCCTGAAATTACAACACAAAACCACATAAGCCAAAATAAAACATATTATTGTAATCATTTATGCTCAAAATACCAAAATAAGGGAGATTTGACATATAGAAGGATCATAGACCAAAGTAGATGAATCATGCAATATTAACCACCAAAATGACCAATAGCTGCATAAAACACAAGTAAAATATGTCTATAAATGTGACTCAAAATCATCATATCAGTAGTGTAATTGTATTGGTTTTTGTGACAGATGTGTTATTTCCTACCGATCATATGTGATATTTCCTACTCTTTTGGGATGGAAAGGAACCTCATACCCAGGACAAGATGTGTGATTATTGGCCCATGTTTTATATATTTGAGAGATTGGAAGTATTCCTTTCTCTATCAGGTTTCATGTTTATGAGACTTGGTCACCTTTGTGTTTATATTGTTCTAGGGATATGCTTATCTCACATGCATGTAGGTTGATGATATGGGGTGTGTGCCATAATTCTTTACATGTGCTTGTGTGGCACAATCTTTATGTTTTACTTATGGCAAGTATTCTTTTGTTATCATACGATTTCAATTCCTTTTAACTTGATACCCATTTGGGTGGTCCTTATCCTTTCTATGGGAAGTCTTTTTATATTTGATGTCCTTTATTCCATATATTGCTCAATTTCCTATTTAGTATGCGCATACCAGCCTTTGTTGATGTCATCTATTTTCTCTTCGTGATGGGGTATGCTTCCAACCCTAGGTGAAGGACTTGGATGATAAGGCATGAAGTTTTATACTAGCTTAAGGTGTTAAAGCTTGGAGACAAAGTTTTTATGGTTTAGATTTCCCTCTACTTAGATTCTTATGTTGTATCATACATATAAACCCTTATGAGATATTATGATGTACTTTTGTAATCTTTTGTAAAAATTGAATATAGTCATTATTTTTATTCCGCTTCTATACTTTGGTTGTTTTGAATACCATTTATTGAAATTTGAAAATGTTACATCTATTCCATCATACCTTTGAGTGTGTTTGGAATGGGTGTTTTATTCTTCAATTTTTCTTTAGTAAGGGGGTGATCGTGCACTCCTTACAGCATGGTATTAGAGCCCATGGTAGTTGGAATCTGACTATTTCAATTTGTCTCCCTAGTTAGAATCCTTGCCTTACCTTTAAGTGACATGTTTTCCCTAGAGTTGATCGATAGATGATGAAGGGTTGATTTAGGATCATATAGTTTCACATTAGAATAATGATGAATAGATCCTTAAAATACTTACAAGTAAAAGATGTATAACCATAGTAACTTGAGGTTGTTTAGCTTGGCCTTTAGGCAGCTACTAGGAAATGAAGATGAAAGCAAAGGTGTCTAGAAAGGATCAGGGTTTGGGGGCTGGAAAGATTTTCCTCCACACCACTAGTTTGGTTTACAAGGACTCCCAAATCCATATGATACCGGCCTGGCCGGAGCTGATATGAATTGTTCAAAATAGCATGCTTTTAGGCAATAGTAGCCTTAGACATCTATATGGTTTATCTTTAGGGACCCTAATATGTTGAACTAGTCTCCCAGGTGTAAAGACTTGTGTGAGGATGGACAAGATCAAGTTAACCCATAGTTCATAGTTAGTCTTTACAAGTTATGTTTCTTTTTTTTACATGATGCATATGTAGTTGGATGTAAGGAAGTATAGTTGAACCTTTTTTACCTAAAGAATAGTTTTGACTTAATAAGATTAATCCTTTAAGGGGTGGTGAATAAGTAGTTTTCTTATATATGGATGTTTTGATTTTGAGGATGAAATCCCTTTAAGGAGTGGTGTGATGTAACATACTAGATCTCAGACCCTACCCTGAAAGTTGACATTTTGGACATAGCCAAACAAGGTTGAAGGTTAGACCTAAATAGATGTTTAGTATAACCCCAATGAACTAATGCATGCATATATCACCTTAATGTAATCTAATGTTCTAACATTAATCTTAGGTTTATAATGGATACATAAAATATGCCACGTAACTCATTTTGGTGGTTATATGAAGATAAGAAACTTAATTGGATGAATAATTTAGATAATGGGTCGTTAATGGGATATATGGCATATCTCATAAAATGAAGTCTCAAAAGTGGAAACAAACTTCAAATTCAAAATCTACATATCAAAATTATCCTACATGTTAAATTTCATCTAATTTAGACAACCTTGAAATATTAAGATAAGTTTAGGAGAGAGAAAATGAATAAAAGGCATAAGTAATGAATATTGTGATTATATAACTTCAAAATATGGATATAATATAAAATTCATATTCAATACATCAAAGATAACTTGTGGATGAAGTTTGGCTCAATTTGGATGTTGTTTGTGCAAGTTATGCAATTTTAGGTACATTTTGGACTTCTATGCAATTTACCCAATTTAGAGGTTTTCTTTGCAAATTGTCACATGCATTATAATTCTTATATATTCCCTTACCAATGTCGAGTTTTTTATCCATGAGGCACCTAGTTGCACCTTGGTTTGAAGGTGTTTCTTTCCAAGGGCATTTTAGGGATTACTCTCTTTATAAATGAGCTTATCTTTAGAAGCTATCAATAAATGGGGTTATTTCTTTGATTGGAGGTCGGTTGGGATGGTCTATAATTGTCCAAAAACTTACATTTGATATTTAAGAATCCTCTATGAGTTGTCCTCTTGCATGGCCATGAAATTATAGGCTGACACATGGAAAACTCCATGGACACCTCATGCTTGACTTCTTCCTTATCCATAAAGGTTTGCATGTCCATAGGCACCCTTAGCATTGGACACATGGAAAGTAACTTGACACCTCATGCTTTACTTCTTCCTTATCCAAAAAGGCTTGCATGTCCATGGACACCCTTATACATGACACATGGAAAGTCTCATAGACACCTCATACTTGACCTCTTTCTTTATATAGCCATATCTACCCCTTCCCAACTCCCAATTAGAAAAAACTTGCTCTCCTTTATTTCCTCTAGCTTAGAGCATCATTCCTACTCTGGTTTTCCATGAAGATGTTGTCCCAAGGTAAAAGGAGAGTGCCTACCTTGGTGAAGAAGGCTTCTAGGGTTCCAAATTTCTATATTTAGGATTTCTTAAGCTCCTCTTTGGTGATTTTGACCAAAACTAGTAAGTATCCTCCTTTCCTTCCCTATTTTCATTTTTTTAGTCTTCCTTCCACCTTCCTCTTGGTCGGAACCATGGCCTTCTATGGTGAAACCCCACCTAGAAACCATAAACACCTCATCTCTATGTTCTTTTGTTAGGGTTTTTCACCTCTAAAGTGGAGAAGGTGTTTCTTGCTCGAGATAGGGGCTTTGTTGGAGAAACCGATCTCTCTAAGCTTGGGAACCTTACTTATTGGACCTGTCCACCTTCCCTATAGGTTCTTTGGAGTCCTAGGCTTGGATCTAGGACTGACTTGGACTGTTTAGACTCTAAAATTGAGGTATGATGTATCCCCTATTCTTCTATGTTGAGCAATTCACCTATGGTTATTCATTTTCTTTGTCCTATGGACATTAGCCTATACACAATGTCTTTTCTATTGAAAATCATAGTTCGTGTGAACTACCCTATTTGATATTGATCATGTGATCATGGATATTCTTTTAAACTCTTATCTTATGCTTTGTTCATGATGGAACTCTAAAAGATGACATGTGATGTCTTTTGCCCACTTATGAGGTGGATGTATATGTTGGTCACTTATGTGGTGACCAGTTTATATATTATGACTATACTTTCTGCTTGCCTCTACATTTAACATGCTATGTGATTCAGTAGCACTAGAGTAGTGTAATTGCATTGGTTTTTATGGCAGATATGTTATTTTTGACCGAGCAGAGGTGATATTTTCTGCTCTTTTGGGATGGAAAGGAACGTCATACCCAGGGTAAGATGTGTGATTCTTGGCCCATGTTTTATATATTTGGAAGATTGGCAATATTCCTTTCTCGATCAGGTTTCAAGTTTATGAGACTTGGCCGCCTTTGTGTTTATATTGTTCTAGGGCTATGTTCATCTCACATGCATGTAGGTTGATGATATGGGGTGTGTTCCCTAATTCTTTACATGTGCTTGTGTGGCACACTCTTTACATTTTATTAATGCAAGTATTCTTTTGTTATCATATGATTTCAATTCCTTTATCTTGATACCCATTTGGGCGGTCCTTATCTTTTCTATGAGAATCCTTTTATATTTGATGTCCTTTATTCCATATATTGCTCAATTTCCTATTTAGTATGCACATACCAGCCTTTGTTGATGTCATCTATTTTCTCTTCTTGTTGGGGTGTGCTTCCAACCCTAGTTGAAGGACTTGGATGATAAGGCATGAAGTTTTAGACTAGCTTAAGGAGTTAAAGCTTGGAGACAAAGTTGTTATGGTTTAGATTTCCCTCTACTTAGATCCTTATGTTGTATCATACATATAAACCCTTATGGGATATTATAATGTACTTTTGTAATCTTTTGTGAAAATTGAATATAGTCATTATTTTTATTCTGCTTCTATACTTTGGTTATTTTGAATACGATTTATCAAAATTTGAAAATGTTACACCTATTCCAGCATACCTTTGAGTGTGTTTGGAATGGATGTTTTATTCTTCAATTTTTATTTAGTAAGGGGGTGACCCCACACTCCTTATAGGGAGATTCAAGACGACTAGTACGTCTACAACTCCTATTCCACTTCAACTTGGTGGCTAAGGTGGTGCAACATATTCTCCCTCATCCTTGTGGAAGAAGTAGAGGCCAAGGCATATGTGCGAAGGCTATTGGGGAATACATTCCATAAGACGACAACAAGGTGTTGCAAAGGAAACAACTGTGTTGGAACTTAGTAGAAGATTTGGATCTCTTATTGCTTCCTCCATATTTCTTGGCAGCTGATCTGGATCAGATCTTATTCTTCACCAACATAAGACATGTCTAGTTGTTGAACAACTAGTATGCACAAAGGTATCACCTTTATTCCTTCTTACATCGTTTGTTCACCAACATTTTCAAGGTACAATGAATCTTACGACTAGGGTATAAAGGGAATATTTTGATTGTTATTATGATGTGCACCCTTCCAAAAAATCCTACAACTCTTAGCATATATTGAGATCTCATGTTCAAGTCACATACATGGAGTCCCTTGTCTTTTAACCAAACATTCTAAGAACATACATTATGTTCCAAATTATAACTAAACATAATGAGAACATATTTATAGATGTGTCTTTGTCAAACAAGTAACTAGTATAAACATCCTTATAACTATGATTGAAGGATTGGCTTCAACGACATATACACAAATTACTGCTTACTATGGTCATAGTAAAGATTTTCTTTTCTTTATCAACACAAATAGCCACACAATATAGTATTGAAATATGTGAGTACCCAATCACCTATGTCTACAATACATTCTCAGTCACTCAATTGCCTCAATGTCGACCATCATCATGAAAAGGGAGACTATGAAAACATAGTCGACATGTTGAGCCAGATCAACTTGCCAACTGTCCTTCTCACTACCACAAAGTTGAAAGGGCTTTCTTTCCTTAGTAATCTGCATCATCAAAGATCATATTGTCAAGTTAATACAATTAAATAACTAGAATAAAACTTGCTTAATGTTAATTTTAATATTTGGTTTTGTGTTCAGTCTATGATAAACACATGGCCAATCTATTGGGTTCGTCCATCTCTTGCATATTGTCAACTTGGGCATGAGGGCCCTACCATCATTCCCTAAGTAGGCAAGTCTGCACATAGATGAATTCTTGAATTTCAAAACAATACATCCTAGAAAAAATAGGGGTTATATATATATATATATATATATATATGTATATGAGTCAGGCTAGAATACACTTGAGTGTATTCGGAGCAGAATACACTCAAGTAGTTTTTCATAATGCAATATTTTTTTCAAAATCTAATCCGTTGATCTTCTTAAACATCTTGTGAATAGCTCATACACAAAATTTGAGCTCATTTGGACATTTATAAGTCATGTTTTAAAGACTGAACAAATTATGCATTTTAAATTAGTTCCACGCGTCAATTTTGTTGCCCTTGGATGAGTGACTTACACTCATCCAAATGGGCTCAAAATTTATGTGTAGCCTAGTTATAGTATGACGGTGAAGATCAGTGATTTAAATTTTGCAAAAAATAGTGTTGATATGCAAACACACTTGAGTGTATTTGTGAGAACTGTAAACTCAAGTGTATTCTAGCCTGACTCTCTCTCTCTCTCTCTCTCTCTCTATATATATATATATATATATATATATATATATATATATATATATATATATATATATATATATATATATAGAGAGAGAGAGAGAGAGAGAGAGAGAGAGAGAGAGAGAGTCAGGCTAGAGTACACTTGAGTGTATAGATCACACGAATACACTCACGTGTGTTTGCATATCAAGATTACTTTTTGCAAAATGTAAACATTGATCTTCACTGTCATACTATAACTAGGCTACATACAAATTTTGAGCCCATTGGATGAGTGTAAGTCACTCATCCAAGGGAAAAAAATCGACGCGCGAAACTAATTTGAAATGCATAATTTTTTGCGATCTTTATAACATGACCTATAAATGTCCAAAGGTACTCAAATTTTGCGTATGAGCTATTCACAACATATTTAAGAAGATCAATGGATTAGATTTTTGTAAAAAATATTGCATCATGAAAAACTACTTGAGTGTATTTTACTTTGAATACACTCGAGTGCATTCTAGCCTAACTAACTAACTAACTATATATATATATATATATATATATATATATATATATATATATATATATATATATATATATATATATATATGGGTATATCTTCGCTACCCATGCGGGTAACTAAGATTCGCTACTCGTGCATCAGTTTTGTAATGGGAAGGTATGCATTTGTAATGAGACAATCCAAATTTGTAATGAGACGACCGAAATTGTAATACAAAGACTCGTTTTGTATTACAACGCTGTTACAGTAATAAATATATATTTATTACTATAACAGCGCTGTAATACAAAATGAGTCTTTGTATTACAATTTCGGTTGTCTCATTACAAATTTGATTGTCTCATTACATATATGTGTCATCCCATTACAAGATTGATGCACGGGTAGCGAATCTTAGTTACCCGCACGGGTAGCGAAGATATACCCTATATATATATATATATATATATATATATATATATATA